>OX335693.1:7200321-7878179 GCA_946894065.1 Acleris literana | reverse complement strand
CGGTTGCCTATAAATACCGCCGTCCTAGCGTTGGAAATTTTGAGACAGCCACTGCCACACACTGCGGACGTCTTGCATGACACAGCTGCGTACGGATGAAATTAGCAAATATTTTCTTATTCTTGTAATTTAACCCTCTTGTCTTGAGGACAAGAGGGCGAAATACGCCCGGCCGCTTGCCGACCGGCGGGGACAACCAACACTAAGGAAATTAATACTCGATAGTCGATTCTTATCCCCACTCCCGAACCCGGTCCCGCTTAAACGGATGCCCCGGGCTAGGGAGATGCGAGGACTGAAACGTCGACTATTGTGACATCGCGCCAGTGAGGCTGTACCCCCACCCCAATTAATATGGACAAAAACCTGGAGGGGACGCAGGAGCGTCCCCCCACCACTATTGACGAACGCGAGGGAGGGGACTCGCGCTCGACCATTACCTCAACATCCCCACCACCCAACCAGGAGAGCCGAGGCGAACTATCGCCATCGCCCCTGACGTACTTCTCCAACTTCCTGAGGTACATCCAAGGGACCGCAGAGACCCCACGATCCTCGAGAACGGTACCAATCGCCGCCGCCAGGCGCTTTGACCAGGCCGATGCCCAAGCCCTCGCTCTTGACAGCGAGCTGGCAAGGGACCTTGCTCGGTCGGGCAGAGCGTCTGACGACATGCTGCGATGGATAAACGTTTTCATTAGGTTCAAACAAGCCGGCGCAGGCGTGCCGGATGCTCTTGAACCCGAGGATTATGCAATCCTGGAGAGCTTCACGTATCTCTGCTCGCGCACTTCATCGGGGAAACGCGCGCGAGCGGATGAGACGCCGCCCCTCCACCAAACTGAGAACCCGGCAAGTAAAAAGCCGAAGCGATCCCCGCCTAGGGACCCACGCACGCGCTCGCTTGAGGCGAGAAAGCCACCAACCGCCGCCTCGGCGCAACCGCTCGACGAAATCGAGCCGGAAGCGCCCCAGATAACAACCCCGGAGCTACTGCGCACCCTAGCGGGCGAACCACCCGAATCCGCAACTCCGGCCAAGAAAACTAACGCCGCCACATATGCCGAGCGAACGGAGGGCCGCAAAAGAGGTACATCCATAACTTCCCCCTCCACATCGACCGCCCCCACCACCGCAACAGTAGCGCGCCCCACCACTATGCGGGAGCTTAGTGCTACCCCCACCACCAAAATAGCTACTATCCCCACTACCGCCACAGCTATCCCCACCACTGCGACCGTTGCTTCCACCTCCAACGGAACGCGCCCCACCACGCGACCAAACCAAGTCGCCCCCACTACTGCCGCCATGCCGCCTCCCGCCATCGGAGCCGCTACTATCCCCACCCCGAAAAGGGTAAGATACCCGCCGATAGTGGTAGGTAGGCTGCCCGAATGGCCGAAACACTTCCAAATACTGACGGAGCGACTTGGAAACAAACCGCCTAATGCGCGCCCGTACGCCAACGGGCTGCGCTTCTCGCCGGAGTCCGGAGAGGAGTATAGGATCGTGCAGAGCTACCTAACAGAACTGAAAACTACCGATCCTGCCACTGACATCCCGTGGCACAGCTATACTCCGGCTGACGAGAGGCGCCTCAAGGTGGCGATACGTGGCCTGCCGGCCGACACCGACACCGAACAAATTAAGGAAGCCCTTTGCCGGAAGGGATTCGAGACGGACTACGTAAAGGGCATCCGGGCGAGAAGTGGCCGACCCGGGTGCATCTTTTTCGCTCAGCTGGCAGGCCCAGCAGCAAGCTCCGCCGGTGTGTACAAGGTACAGGAACTTTTGTACATGCCGGGCGTCAAAATAGAGCCGTGGCGCGGTAAAAAGGGCCCGGCTCAGTGCCACCGGTGCCAGCAATTCAGGCACTCTTCGCAATGCTGTCACCGTCCTATCGCCTGTGTGCGCTGCGGGGAGGCGCATGCAGCCAGCGACTGCCCGAGGCCTAAAGACCAACCTGCAACCTGCGCCAACTGCGGGGGGCCTCACCCCGCAAACCACGCCGCCTGCCCGGTCCTCCGCAAGGAGGCCCGAAACAAAAAAGCAGGGCTAACCGCACGCTCCCGACCTACCAACAGCCGGCCGGGACCCGAAACCCGCGCCTCAGTGGGATTAGCAACGGTGCAGGAGTCGGCACCGGCCACACTGATGGCGCAAGCGAATATCCCCACCCCAAGGGGAGGAGCAAAGAAAACCATCCCCCCTCCTTCTGAAAAGAAGAGAGGGAAAAAGAAGAGGGGGAAAGCCGCGAACAAACCGCCACCGCCACCAACCGTAAGTAGCGACTCTTTACAAGTCGCTACCCCTCCAACGGTCGGTATAGGCGAAGTAGTGAAAGTACTAGTAAATTATCTACAATCCCTCGAAGCTGCCCAACCACCTCGCCCTTCTCTTCAATGAAAAGGAGCTGAGAGTGGTGTATTGGAACGCCCAGTCGCTGACCGGCAAGATCGCCCTGCTCCGCCACTTCATTCGAGAGCGGGGGGTCCACGTTATGCTGGTCAACGAAACTTTTTTGAGAGAGGGCGTTCCATTAAAGATCCCCGGCTTCGAGGTTCACAGGAAGGACGAGGCCAACGACCAAGGACGACCATACCGCGGGCTAGCGGTCATTATAAGACGGTCAATCCCCCACCAAGTCGTCAACTTTCAGCAGCTCGACTCTATATACGCGCTGGGAGTCGACCTACACATGGGGGAATATGGCGAAATAAGACTGGTCGCCATATACAGACCGCCCGGAACCCACAAACGATCGCTGCCAAGCGACTTAGAGGCCCTCCTGGAGTCCCCCTTGCCGACCATCCTGGCGGGGGATTTCAATGCCAGGAACACCTACTGGCACAGCACCTACAACTGTTATACGGGGACAGCAATACTGAACCTAGCGGTTGCGAGCGACTTCGATGTCTGCGGCCCGGAGGAACCGACACACTACGGTCCTGGGTACGCGGACATCATTGACTTCGCCATCATGAAGGGGATGCGGGCCGGGGTAGTACAAGAGGTACTGCCCGATCTACCATCGGACCACCGACCCGTATTGATCACGATCGACGCGCAACCGACGACGGCACCCCATAGGAAGCCAGGAAGACGCATCTGTTGGGAGACCTTCTCGGCGGAAATGGGGAAAAAATCCCAGACCATTCCCGCCTCCACCGCAGATGACGTCGAGCGAGCTACCGCTGCCATTACCACCGCTATACAAGAGGCGCTCAACTCCGCTGCGCAATCCGTTCCGCCAAGGAAGAGCCGCGAATCTCTACCAAAGCGGATAACGGACTTAATAGCGCGCAAGCGCCAAATACGGCGTGAATGGCAGCGCACTAGATATCCTGCTACAAAAACTCAGCTCAACAACATCATCGAGAAAGTGAAAGAGGAGCTGCGAAACCACGCTGCAGAGTCATGGGAGAGCCACATAGCGTCGTTGGACGGTAACATACCATCCATACACCGCCTTTGCCGACAGCTCGGCACGACGCCCATCACCGTGACCCCATTGCACGACCAAACTGGCCAACTAAAGTACAAAGCTGAGGACCGGGCGGAGATCTTCGCCGAGTGCCTGGAAGGCCAGTTCAAGCCGAACCCCACGGATGATGTGGGGCACGTCTCAATGGTAGAGAGACACTTGGAGAGCTACTTTGCAACACCGATCGGGACGGAAGAGGACCCTACCTTCTTCACACCCGGCCAAGTGAAGCGAGCACTCAAGTGGTGCAACCCCAAAAAAGCTCCAGGCCCAGACGCAGTACCCAACATGGCTCTACGTCACCTGCCGCAGCGCTCTATAGCGGCAGTGACTAGCTTGTTTAACGGGATACTGCGCTCTGGGCACTTTCCCAACACCTGGAAGCTAGGCCGGGTGATAATGCTGCCCAAACCGGGCAAGGACAAAAGTCAGCCAGGTAGCTACCGTCCCATCACACTCCTAAGCACCCTCTCCAAGGTGTTTGAAAAGCTATTTTTAAAGAAGCTCCAGCCCCACATCAAGCCCCGAGATGAACAATTCGGCTTTCGTGCAGGTCACTCGACCACTCTGCAGCTAACGAGAGTACTGCACCACATGACTGTAAGCTCCAACCGGAGAGAGTATACAGTCGCAGTACTGCTCGATATGGAAAAGGCGTTTGACAGAGTATGGCACGAGGGCCTACTCTACAAACTGTCAACGTCCGCAGCTCCTCGACGCATCGTGCGCGTCGTGGCATCGTTCCTGGCCAACCGAAGGTTCGTAGTAGCGGTCAATCAGAGCACCTCAACGGAGCGCCCGATCCTCGCGGGCGTCCCCCAGGGCAGCTGCCTATCCCCGGCATGCTATGCGCGTTTCACCGACGACCTACCACTGATCGGAGACGTCAAGTTGGGGCTATTTGCGGATGACGCGGCACTTTTTGTCGCGTCATTAAGCCCCGCATTCGCCACCAAAAAGATGCAACGCAGCCTTGACGTCCTCCCAGAGTGGCTCAATAAGTGGAGAATGTCGGTGAACGTTGCAAAAACCCAGGCTTTAATAACGGGACAGACCCGCCTACCGAACCCTCTCCGTCTACATGGCCAGGAAATACCGTGGAGCCACACGGTTAAATACCTGGGACTCACCATCGACAGGAGACTATCCATGAAACATCAGGTGGACGAAGCAGTGCGGCGCGCGAAGTGCGCACGAACACTACTGCGTCCGGTCCTCGCCAGCAGCCTCCCTTTGCGCACCAAGCTGGGGATTTATAAGACGTACATTCGATCCCGCATCACCTACGCCGCCCCGGCTTGGTATGCGCTAGCAGCGAATACGCAAAAGAAGAGGCTACATGCGCAGGAAAGGATGACCCTGCGCACCATCGTCGCAGCTCCGCGCTATGTGCGTAACAGCACAATAGAGCGCGACCTCGGAATAGAGGGCCTAGACGCCTTCGTAGAGCGCCTCGCGCGCGGCATGTTCGACCGCGCCGATCACTCGCTATACCCCTCTTTACAGGGTATAGCGCCGCTCCACGCTCGTCCGCCGGACCGGAAAACCCGAGCTCTGGCAAGAGAGCTAATAACAAAAGATAGTCTCCTGTAACCCAGGAACCAATGATGCCACGATACCCACAATGAAACGCCGCTGAAGGCAAACGCCGCAGAAAGGCAAAACCCCAAAGCCGCTGAAAGGCCTACAATAGAGCCAAGATGGCACAGCCACGAAAGTAAAGACCGGCCCGTAGTTACGGGCCGCGCAAGAAACCGCCTGAAAGGGAACACCAACCCTGAAAAGGCAACCCCACACCCCCCCCCTGCGGGGGGGCGTGTGTGACGACCAAGTGTGTGTTGGAAATTTTTATCCACTCATCCACTTCGTACGGGCAACAACGCGACGCGCGCGATCGTGTCGTGTCTGTGTTAACGTGTGTGTGTAAACAAACAAACGAGCAAGCTCAAAGATGACTGGCCGCGGCAAGGGAGGAAAGGGTCTGGGGAAAGGAGGAGCCAAGCGCCACAGGAAGGTGCTTCGTGATAACATCCAGGGCATCACAAAGCCCGCCATCCGCCGTCTGGCTCGCAGAGGCGGCGTCAAGCGTATCTCCGGTCTTATCTACGAAGAGACCCGCGGCGTGCTGAAGGTGTTCCTAGAGAACGTGATCCGTGACGCGGTCACCTACACCGAGCACGCCAAGAGGAAGACCGTCACCGCCATGGACGTCGTGTACGCTCTGAAACGCCAGGGCCGTACCCTGTACGGTTTCGGTGGTTAAGCCCAACTCGCGCTCCATGTGCGCGCGGTGTGCGGCGGACGCGCTGGCTGCTTCGCATCGCATTCGCTTGCTTGCTTGCTTGCAGCCAGTCGTTCACCGCTGCCGACGCGACATAATAAAAAAAAGGCCCTTTTCAGGGCCGCATATTGTTCATGATGTTAGCTTACCGAGCGAAACGTTTCCTGACAAATCGACCGTCGATCAATCTACATTTTTATATAGGTACATATACACACACACACTCAATATATATATATATATATATATATATATACATAGCGAAGCTGCCCACCGGCACGCTCGACTCTAGGCTGGGTGGTGGCTAGGTGTACAATACAATAAAATACGTATATGTATATGTATATTTAATATCGCCCGATCAGTTTAATTACGTGTTCGAGTAGGTACGCACCACAACTACGGAAAGCCAAAAAAAAAAAAAAGTATATACGTTACATTATATTTATTATACCTAAATATTATTAACGCACGACATGATTACCCGACTAGTTCTAATTAGTTAGCTGAATATAATATAGGTAGTGGTGTGTGTATAGTATAGGTACTTGTAGGTATACATACATGTACGTGTGTACATGATCATGATTGTTAGTTTTTTTTTTTTTTTTTTTTTTTTTCGTTACACCTGCCTCTAGCTATCTAGACCGATACTTTTGCGATAGGTACCTACCCATCTGCTGTGATCGTATCCGAAAAAAAATAAAATACTTATCTAGATACATATTCGATTACTTAGGCCAGGCCAGGCCGGGCCGACCACGACCACCGCCACCACCACCCGACTCGACCACCGACCCGGCATTATATCGCTCCGCCCGACTGCCCGACTATTTTTTTTTTTTTTTTTTTACCTAAGTGCTTACTTGCTTGCTTACTTACTCACTCACTTTCTTACTCACCTACCTACATACCTAGGTACCAACATTCGATCGTCATCGTTCATTGTGAGTATTATTAATATCATTTATTATAATTATTAGCATATAAAAATAATTAACAGAGGCCACTCTTCCCTGATAATTATCCATCAGCAGCACAGCACCACCGTCTGTGCTGATCGGTAGCCTTCGCCGCCGCTCGGCGGCTGTGTGTGTTTTACGACAGTGAATGTAACGCATCAAAATAACACCATCAAAACGATATACACGCGATGTTGTTATGTTATTTTCATGTACGGAATCTTCACTTTCAACCTGTCGATAAATAATTATCTGAATATGTTGTTTCAATAAGAAAAATCACTTTTTAAACTGACCCGAGGTACGCACCGTCTATAATACCGAAAATAAACCTCGCTACTCGGCGCACGGACGGGCTCGCCGCATTGCCGATTAACATTTAACATAGACAAACTCATAATGTTTCTATATAAGAGTAATAAAATATTAAATTAGCTCATTATAATGAGAAAAAAACGTTTAATCATAAACGAGTAAGTGAAAAGTTGGAAGTGTTATTACGAGAAAACGTCTCGCGACATAAGGGTCTCCTTTACGGTTAAGCCGAGTTCTATATAAAACCGTGGCTCCCTCTTTTCGGTTTAGGACAGCCACGGACCCATACTGCGCACGGACGTCTTGCCTCTTTCCTGCTCCGCGAAACTCACCCCTGTTGCCTTGAGGGCAATATGAGGGCGAAACGCACCCGGTCATCTTTGCGTGATCGGCGGGGACCACTACGCAGGAAGAATGAAGCCCTGCCTTCGGCTGCCCTCCTCGCGACTCCCGACCCGGTCCCGCTCACACGGATGCCCCGGGAAAGGGATAGCGAGGCCCGGCAACACGCCGAAGGCACAACGTCGCGCCGCGGTCCGTCCCCACCGATGAGCCTCTCCGATCTTTTCGGAGTGAAAAATGAGGGTAGGTCGAAACCAGCCGGTTTCGATCTACCCCCCGCCGCTTCAAGCACACCGAAGTCGGTGGGTAGCCGGGCTAGCGATAGTTTCGGGCTACCCACCCCTCACCGAGCCACCCTGAACACCACCAACACGTCGTTCGTCGACGCGCCTAGGTCGCCCGCAGTCGGAAGCCTCCGAATCCGCCTCAGCAGTCCGAGCGTAGTGCCGGAATTGTCGTGGGAGTGCCATAATCAAAATTTGATTATGGTCTCCTATTTCAGCGACACCCGGCACTGCTCGCTCGGACTGAAGGAGTGGATGAAGCTGTACGTCCGGCTGCAGGCCTACAACCTAGGCGACACCGAAGCCCTCTCCGAGGAAGAAGTCCGGCTGTTTGCTGGACTCGGCCTCATTCCGCCACGCACGGAGGTGGACGCCCCGCTTCTCCGGGAGAAGAAGCGGCAATGTCCACCGCCGCCGACTCCACAACAGCCGCCACCACCGTCTCCGACGCCGCCGCCGACGCCTCCGCCACAGCCGCGCAACTATGCGCAGGCCGCGGCCCGCAAGGTCGCATCGCCGGCCCCAGAGGGCACCCGCCCCACAGCCGCCGCTCCGAAGCAGCGTCCCACCGCTGCTGCACCCGCAGCCCCTAGAAGAGCCCGCTACCCTCCATTGGTAGCCGTCGACCTTCCGAACTGGCCGACGCACCTAGCCGCTATCGCCGAACGCCTCGGCAAGACCCCAAGAGCGCACGCCTACGGTGACGGCGTGCGCTTCACGCCACTCTCGGAGAAAGAACACGACTGCGTGCAGCGATACTTCTCCGAGCTGCGCAGCAACGGGACCACTACCGCAAAATGGTACACCTACACGCCGCGGATGGAGAACACGACGAAGGTCGCCATCCGCGGTCTCCCTGCCACCACAACTCCGGCGGACATCCAAGCCGCCCTCGCCGCTAAGGGATACAAGGCGAGGCACGTGAAATGTATTCGGGCGCGTAGGGGACGCCCCGAGTGCATCTTTCACGTCGTGCTCGCCGGCACACACGCCGACAACTCCGGGGTGTACTCGATGCGCGAGCTCCTGTACATGCCCGGAGTGAACATTGAAGCCTGGCGGGGCAAACAAGGCCCTGCCCAATGTCACAGATGCCAGAAGTTCCGGCACTCCAGCCTGCAATGTCATCTGCAGATTGCGTGCGTGCGCTGTGGAGAGGCGCACGCCGCACAGGACTGCCCCCGACCCCGAGACCATCCAGCCACCTGCGCAAACTGCCGGGGGGCACACCCGGCCAACCACTCCGCCTGCCCAGTTCTCCTCAGGGAAGCGAGGAACGAAAGGGCAGGTACGACCGCCCGCGCCATCATCGACTACCCGCGCCGTCAGACGCTCCCAGCACCCTCGCTCCCCGCACCCGCGGGGGAAGAAAACAGCGCGCCACCAGAGGCGCCGGCGAACGTCCCCATCCCCAGGGACGCGAGCCCCATAAGGAAGCCCCATAATGAAGATTCCACGCCGGCACCTAAGCCCGCGACCGAAGCAGAGAAGCCCGCACCCTCCCACTCCGTACCGGCAGAGAGCGGGACGGAAGCAGCGACGGCGAATGCCCCCACCACCGGGGGCGCTCGCCCCACCACCAAGCCTCGGAGCGCCACCGCTACCGAGCCCGCCGCCATAGCGACGCCGGCAGTCAAGCCCGCGCCGCCCGCCAGTGAAGTCGCGCCCGCACCCGCGCCCGCACCCGCGCCCGCGCCCGCGCCCGCGCCCGTGCGCGCCCAGCGCGCCGCGCCAGTAGCGCCGGCTACTGAGCCTGCGCCCGCGACCGCGCAACAACCCGTGGTCTCCCGGGCTCAAGTGCCCGTGCCACAAGCCGCCTTACCCGCGCCGCCCGCCGCGAAATTCGCGCCCGCGTTGCCGCAAGCCGCCGAAGCTTCAGAACCCACGACGGCGGAACGCCCGCCGCCGATAAAAGAAGAAGATATAGAACTCTATGAAACGACTGTAAAAATGCTAACAGGCCCAAAAGCCGAAGAAACTCGAGCTGAAATGCTAGCATTTATAGAAAGCCCGATACCCGCCGCCGCGGGGCCTCAAGCAAGCCTTATGAAAAAAACAATGAAAGAAATGATCGAAGAATTTGACCGCAGAAACCAACAAACCGCGGACCTTGGCAGCGAGCGCCCTCCCGCTCCGCCAGACAGTCCCGATCGTCAACGACGACGAAATAAGAAGTCAAAGAAAAAATGAAAATCCACAGATTGGAGGTTGCCCTGTCGTAAACAGGGCACACTATAGCCCGGCCCATAGTTATGGGTCGCGACCCCGACACCAGCTGAAAGTGCACGGCACTGTACAGCTCCCCCCACACCTCCCTCGCTCGCTACGCTCGCGAGGAGGCGTGTGAGAAGACTTCAGAGTTTTCGGTTTATCAGAAGACTCTGCACCGCGTCGCGCGCCGGTTCTCTCCGTTTTCGTTCGTTCGTCCATTCATCGCTCTTACGCTACGCGCGCTCGCTCGCTCGATTTGTGTGTGTGTCGATATATAATTTTGTGATTATATTAAATAACAATGGCCGATACAGCAGTAGCTGCCGACGCACCCGCTCCGGCGACACCGGCGAAGAAGCCGAAGGCTTCCGCCGCGGCTGGAGCCAAGAAACCTAAGGCGAAACCGACTCATCCGAAGACGTCCGAAATGGTGAACAGCGCCATCAAGGAGTTGAAGGAACGCAGCGGGTCATCGCTGCAGGCGATCAAGAAGTACATCGCCGCCCAGTACAAAGTGGACGCCGAGAAGTTGGCACCGTTCATCAGAAAATACCTGAAGAGCGCCGTCGAATCCGGAGCCTTGATCCAGACAAAGGGCAAGGGCGCCTCCGGCTCGTTCAAGCTCGAGTCTAAATCTTCGGCCGCGAAGAAGCCCGCCGCAGCTAAGTCTACCACCAAGGCCGCCTCCGCCGCTTCGTCAGCCAAGACGAAGAAGGCGACCGCGTCCGCCGCCTCGGGCAGGGCGAAAAAGTCAGCCGCGGCGGCGTCGTCTCCCTCGAAGCCGAAGTCCGCTGCCGCTACCAAGGACAAAAAGGCGGCCGCCGCCAAGAAGAAGCCCGCGCCCAAGAAGCCCTCCACCCCGGCTAAGGGCAAGGGAGCCGCCGCGTCCAAGGCCAAGAAGAGCGCGAAGCCCCCGACAAAGAAGCCGAAAGCGCCGAAACCGAAGAAGGCAGCGGCCGCGCCCAAGGCGAAACCCGCAGCTAAGAAGGCCGCCGCCAAGAAGTAAAGTGAGACACGCCGCAAAACATCAGCGAGCGAACAACGCCAGCGTGCGGCTGCTTGCTGCCTGTCGTCATCGTCGTCGTCGTCGTCGTATAAGGTGTGTGTGCTGCGTCGCGTTGCTGTCGCATCGCATAGCTATATATTGCCGCATTGCCGTGGTGGTGCTGCCGCTGCTGCTGTGTGCAATGTGCAATGCGATGCGATTCGACACGATCTCGTCACCGACCGCCGACCGACGACCGATCGAGCTGCGGGCACCGTCGCGGGGCCGGTGGTCGTCTAACTTGCTACTACGATACGCGAGTGCGCGTTCAAAGCACATCAAAAAGCCCTTCTCAGGGCTAACAAATTGTTCAAACTAAACACGCGGTGCGTGCGTGTTCAGTTTCCTTAATCGCACAACGTCAATCAATCAATCAATCAATCAATCGAACAAACAAACATACATACATACGAAGTAAAAAAAAAAAAAAAAAAATGACGAACAATTGACGAATCAATCGAATAGAATATAAAAACTTTAGACATAAACAAACGGGGCGGGCGAGTAACGCTCACCTTCTGCTAGTGTAGCTGTGTCATGTCATGAAATATTATTTTCTGATCGATCTGAGAAATGCTTCATAATGGCAAGAAATAATAATTAAAAAATAATATACTTACAATTACAATTAATTAATTACTTACTTACTTACTTACTTACTTACTTACTTACTTACTTACTTACTTACTTACTTACTTACCAACTCGCATAACAATAATGAGTAAGTAACTAACTAAGTGTGTGACTCTGTAATTATATTATAACTATTTCAATAAATATATAACAAACAATAACATAGATAGAGCCGATTCGATTAGGTAGATAGAGAGGTAGCCGTGTGCGGTCTTTAGGGGAGGAGTCTCGCTTCGCGCCGTTTCGTAAGCACCTCGTCCGCATCCCCACTAAGCGAGTGACGCGGTGAACCTATATATACGTAGAGTGCGAGGAAAAAATTTTTTAAACTACATTCGGACGCGCTCGCCGTCTGACGCATTACGTTACGTGGTCGTAAATAAACAGTTATCAAACATGTCTGGACGCGGCAAGGGTGGCAAAGTTAAGGGAAAGGCAAAGTCACGCTCCAACCGTGCTGGACTCCAGTTCCCCGTCGGCCGTATCCACAGGCTGTTGCGCAAGGGTAACTACGCCGAGCGCGTTGGTGCCGGCGCTCCCGTCTACCTCGCGGCCGTTATGGAATACCTGGCGGCTGAGGTACTCGAGTTGGCCGGCAACGCCGCTCGCGACAACAAGAAGACTAGGATCATCCCGAGACATCTGCAACTGGCGATCCGCAACGACGAGGAGCTGAACAAGCTCCTGTCCGGTGTCACCATCGCCCAGGGAGGTGTACTGCCCAACATCCAGGCCGTGCTCTTGCCGAAGAAGACCGAGAAGAAGGCTTAAAGAACACTCTCACTACGCAAGCACCAGCCAGCAAGCGGCCGTGGTGCAATGCGACGTCTGGCCGCCTCGTTGTGAGTCTCCCCTTGTGCTGATGGTGTAGGTTCGCTGCCTCTCCGTGCGCGGGGACTCTATCTACGTCGCGCCAAGGCGCACGCTTGGACCGCGTCCGCGGGATGACAAAAGGCCCTTTTCAGGGCCACAATATGATTCGAAATTAAATATGTCAGTTTCGCTTGATACATGACGTCATATCATCAATCTCAAATCGAAAGTATAACATAATAAAAAATAAATAGGTACAATGGACCTCGCCTACTACGACTAATGCGTTTGTAGTTAGGTACATAGGTAGGGAGGTTTATTATTATTGATCCATAAATACATATATGCCCGGCACGTCGCGGAGTTATCCTTTATTTTGTACATAGGTAGTTGGATCATGTTAGGTAGTTAATGTTGATCTCTTCTTATCTTACTTTCGCGTGATATTATTATTTTTAATAATATTATTATAAAAAAAGAAAAAGTTAGGGGTTTGAAAGAGTTAGGTTGAATAAGTTTAGGTTAGGTTAGGTTGGGTTGGGTAATAAGGTCCGAAAAAAAAAAAAAAAAAAAAACGAGACCTGATGTTGATTGTTGATGTTCGGTTTGAAAAAGTTAGGTCCGAAAAAAAAAAAAAAAAAAAAAAAAAATAGAGGCTAACCTAACCTAACCTCTAAAACGAGACCTGATGTTGATTGTTGATGTTGGGTTTGAAAAAGTTAGGTTGGATAGAGTTAGGTTTGTTTTGGTTAGGTTAGGTTAGGTTAGGTTAGGTTAGGTTAGGTTAGGTTAGGTCCGAAAAAAAAAAAAAAAAAATTGCTGACCTAACCTAACCTAAACCTAACTTATCCTAAAACCAGACCTGGTGTTGATTGTTGATGTTGGGTTTGAAAAAGTTAGGTTGGATAAAGTTAGGTTTGTTTTGGTTAGGTTTCGGCAGCACGAATTATTATAAACGATGTTATTGCGATCGCAACACACAAACAAATCAGAGAATCTGTGGAAATCTGATGTGATTACTAAATAGATATATAGAATTATATACTATCTATATATCTATCTATCTATCTATCTATCTATCTATCTATCTATCTATCTATCTATCTATCTATCTATCTATCTATCTATCTATCTATCTATCAATCTCATGACCCCCCCACCCTCCCGCGGCAGCGACGGTACGGTCTACGCACGCTCGCACGCCATTGGTCGAGAGAATCGCGCACCGCTCGACGGTCGTTAGTCTATTGCGTTGCCGCCGTACTGACAAAAAGGGCAGCAGTACGCGGTTGAGTTTTTATTATTCACGCGGCTCTCGCTCGTCGCTGTATAGTGAAGCAGTTTTTGTGTTATTAACCGAGACAACACCAACAACTCTACAACATGCCGCCGAAGACCAGCGGGAAGGCCGCCAAGAAATCCGGCAAAGCCCAAAAGAACATCTCCAAGACAGACAAGAAAAAGAAGAAGCACAAGAGGAAGGAGAGCTACGCCATCTACATCTACAAGGTGCTCAAGCAGGTCCACCCTGACACCGGTATCTCCAGTAAGGCGATGTCCATCATGAACTCGTTCGTGAACGACATCTTCGAGCGCATCGCCGCCGAAGCGTCCCGCCTCGCCCACTACAACAAGAGGTCGACGATCACCAGCAGGGAGGTGCAGACCTCGGTCAGGCTTTTGCTGCCCGGGGAGCTCGCCAAGCACGCCGTCAGTGAGGGCACCAAGGCCGTCACCAAGTACACGAGCTCCAAGTAAAGCACCGCTCTACCGGCCCTTACCCCGTGTGTCCGCGGGGGAGGATCTGTAGACGCTCACTCGGAACGCGCTCGCTACTAACAAAAGGCCCTTTTCAGGGCCACAAATACGTTCAAAACACTACATGTTTGTTTCTCTTTATAAACGTGACGTCAATCGATCAGTCAAACAATGCATACATTCATCAATAATTATATGGGTAATCTGTCAAACCGGCAAACCGGGTCATATGAAAACTAACGAATGTTATATATTAGAGCTAACTTACGGGTGGAGATTCGTCGTCAGTTTTATGTTCTGGTTTATTAGGTAGGTTCTACCTACGCCTATACGCAGTGCCGTGTGCCACATGATAAGTAATTAAATACATACCTACATACCTATATGTATAACATAAGTAATGGTGTAATGGAATCGAATGATGGAATGAAATTGCCTACGTAAGTAAGTAAGTAAGTAAGTAAGTATGTATGTATGTATGTATGTATGTATGTATGTATGTATGTATGTACATTGTTACGGACGAGATAGATACTTAAAAAAATACTTATTAATTTGAGATACCTATTATAAAAGCTCCCAAGCGTCCATAATAACAACAAAGTGGTAGCGGAGCAGTGTGCGAGGGGGACCGAATATATAGTGCCTTCTCTCTCGCTCTCTCCCGATCGAGCGCTCTATAAAATACACGTGTTCCGTCTCCCTCCTCCGTGACTATATATATGAGCCGGTAGTCGGATTCGGTTTTTAGAGGATAGGCCGCAGTGGCTAGTGGGGACGTGTTGATTTGCGGACAAGGAAAAACAAATCAATTCCAACAAACAAATAGCAGTCAACAACATCTGGCTGCCCCCACGTCACAGCGTGACGCGCTCGGACCGGAGTAAACACCGGAATTTTCCACGCCCGGCCGAAAACTTTCCTATCCTAAGTACCTAGTCTCGGCTACTGCCTGCGGGCGGTACCTTGGGACGGGGGAAAGGGGTGGGGAGGGGAAGAGGCCGCGGCGTACCCGGTCGCGCGAGTCACTGCCCGCCGGAAAACTCAAACTCAAAAACTTTCCACAGTAATTTTTGTGAGGGTAGAATAAATAGTCCGCATTTATTTCTACCCTCCAAAAACTTATTTGTGTCCCCCGCCTTGTTGCGAGTTCGCAAAGGTGGGGGTGAAGTGAAAAAGCCCTTTTTAGGGCTACCGCCGAGATGCCGCCGAAATACAAACGGCAAGACCCGACGGCGCGCAGGCGCAACCGCCCGAGGATGTTTCTAAACACCCAAAGGAAGGAAGTCGCCGCCGATGCCGATGTACGACACCTGTTTACGCGCGGCGTGATGCTGATGCAGGCCGCCGGATTGGTGGAGACACATACCCGGTCACCCCCAGTCACCCCGACAGTAGAGGGAGCCGGCGAGGCACTCTTCTGCCCCCAAGGCCATCGGGAAAGCATCCCGGAAGGCGCCGAGGAACCGCTGCCTGGTGGCTCCCGCCAACAACCCATGGCGCTGGTGACTCGTTCAGCCCCGGAGTACGCTAACTCCCCAGGTACGCAATTGGCGCTTAGCGAGATGCTGGCCCAAAGCGCACGAGGCGTCGTGCGCGCAACACCGAAATTGCGCCCCGCGATCTTGATTGCCCCGCAACCGCTGAAGCAGCGCCTAACCAAGGCGCGCTCGCGCGCGGTACCTACCTCCGCTGGTTCCGGCAACCCCGCGCCCCGCAAGGCGCCCGCGCCCGCGTTATCTTGCGCACCCGCGCGTGCCGCAAACGCGAATGGGACCACCAACCCCCAGTCTGCCGCGCCCGCGCGCGCGGCCCCGACCTCGACCCCTCCCGCGAGTGTGGCCGCCTACCTAAACCGCGTAAGGCCGCCTACCGCGCCCGCGCGCGCGAGCGCCCCACCACCCGCACAACGGGGAACCGCGGTGCGTTTCTCTCCACCACCCTTCAGCGCCCCCCAACAAAAACGGGCAGCTGGGTCCCCACCTGAAACATCGCAGCCGCCTCTTTCCTTGCCCCGGCTGGACCTGTCCCCGATGGACTCCGCGGGGCCACCACCATCATCACCACCACCTGCCCCCCGCAAACCGCAGCAACCACCACAGATGCACACGCCTCCGGCGCAGCTGCGACTGTCCTTCGCCGAAGCGGCTGCCTCCCCACCGTCTCCCTCCGCAACTGGCGGACAAGGGGGTGCGGGACCTGCACAGGCCCCCCCCCCCAAGAAGATAAGATACCCGCCGATTGTGGTCGAGCGTATCCCAAACTGGGGCACCCATTTCCGGGAGCTGAAGGCCCGCCTGGGCCGCGCTCCGAACGCCCGCCCTTTCGGGAACGGGGTGCGTTTCTCCCCGGAGGGCGAAGAGGAATTCAGGGAGGTGCAGAGATACCTCTCCGACCTGGAGAAGGAGGTCTCCGGGTTGGAGTGGTACTGCTACTCCCTCCCCAGCGAGCGCAGCCTGAAAGTAGCCATCAGGGGGCTACCCGTTGACACCGCACCTGAGGACATCCTGGAGGATCTGACGGCCCAGGGCTTCGGCGTTGAATACGTCAGGCCCATCAGGGCCCGTCAGGGAAGACCAGGGTGCATTTTCTATGCCCAGGTGAAAAAGGTGTCAAACACCGCTACCAGCATCTTTGCAGTCTCAGAAGTCCTCTGCATGCCGGGGGTCATCATCGAGCCCTGGAGGGGAAAGCGTGGACTTGCGCAGTGTCACCGCTGCCAGAAGTTCGCCCACTCCTCCCACAACTGCCACCGCCCCATAGCCTGTGTGCGCTGTGGCGGTCCGCACCCCGCCGGCGAATGCGACCGGCCCAGGGAGGAGCCACCAACGTGTGCGAACTGCAGTGGTTCGCACACCGCAAACAGTGCTTCTTGCCCGGTTCTCCTGAGAGAGAACCGAAGAGCGAAGAAGACTGTCCACCCCCCGAAGCCCAGGCAGGGCTCCGACATACCCCGGATGCAGGTGGTCGAGGCAGCGCAGGAGAGCGCTACCCTCATGGCCCCGGCAAATGACCCCAGAAAACCTCCACCCCGCCGCGGGAAGAGGCGCGGCGGGAGACGGGGACCGAGACCCCCCCAGGAGGGCGAGAACGCACCGGCAGCAGCCGCCACTGACATCCCCTCAACCATCACCTCAAAGCCGGACAAACCAACCCCGGTCCTAGCAGCCACCTCAGCCGCAGCCGCAACCCTAGCCTCTATTGCCCCTACCCAGGGACCAGGCCAAAGGGAAGCACCATCGGCCCCTTACACCGACAAGAAGAAGGCGGTTGACGACCTACTGCAGGAGTACCTGACGGCCTCGCGAAATGGCGAGGACATAGCCCCCATAATCCTCAGAGTGTTTAGCTTGCTTTTCCAATGGATCAACTGAGGATTATTCACTGGAACGCCGCGGGCTTGCAGCACAAAATCCCGCTTTTAGCTGCAGTTCTCCGAGAGCAGAAGATCCACATAGCACTGATCTCGGAGACCATGCTGAAACCATCCATCCCGCTCAAGGTGCCGTATTACCACACCTACCGTCAGGACGAGGACGAAGGAGGAAGGGCACGCCGAGGACTGGCCATACTGGTCAGGAGAGGAGTCGTCCACCAACCGCTGCCGCAGACCCACCTGTGCTCTTTACAAGCCCTAGGTGTGGAGATCCATGTCGCCGCCGCTCCCATGCGAGTCTATGCCGTTTACAAGCCCCCAAACTCAAGCCTTGACCTAACAGAGGTCAGGGCCTTGCTGGACTCGCCGCTGCCTACCTTAGCGGCTGGCGACTGGAATTGTAAGGATCCGGCATGGAACTCAAATGCCACCAACTCAGACGGACGCCGACTCCTCAAAGACGCCGAGATCCACGGCTACCACGTGGACGGTCCGGAGACACCAACGCACTATCCCTATCAAGCCGCGTACTCTCCGGACGTCCTGGACATTGCCGTGCACCGTGGACTCCAAGGCCAGCTCCTCCACCAAGAGACCCTGGACGACGAGGTCCAGTCCGATCACCAGCCGGTGCTCCTCGTCCTGACTGCGGCACCCACAGTGTTCACCCCGAGGACTCCCAGACCCGCCACAGACTGGGAGGAGTTCTCGAGGCGCATGGATGCCCCCGTTCCACACCAGACGCTATCCGACGCCGCGGACATCGACAGATTCTCGATGGACCTAACCAGTCGCATCCGAGAAGCTCTGTCCGCGGCGTCGTCACCTGGAAAACACTCCAACAAGCTGCCACCTTTGCCAACGCACATCGCCAAGATGATTGGGGACAAGAGGCGCCTCCGAAAGCGTTGGCAACAAATCCGTTGTCCGAGGCTGAAGAACCAGCTGAACGCCCTGACAACGAGGGTAAAGGCAGCCCTGGAAGACCACAGAGCAGTGACGTGGGAAGAAACGATAGCCGAGGCGGCGGACGACTGGAACTCCATCCATCGTCTGTGCCGCCGGCTTAGCGGAGCTCCCACTCCTGTTCGCCCACTACTACACGCTGACGGTACTCCAAGATACCGTGCCGAGGACAGAGCGGAAATTTTCGCAGAGTGCCTGGAGCGTCAGTTCCAGCCGAACCCATCCGACGAGGCAGACCACATCGCGGCAGTTGAAGAGCACCTTCGAACGTACTTCACCTCCCCGATAGCTCCCACTGAAGATCCCATCTTCTTCTCCCCGGGCAGAGTCAAGCGCATGATCGCGAGAACAAAGCCCAGAAAGGCCCCCGGTGCGGATGGTATCACCAACGCCACCCTTCGCCACTTACCGCCACGTGCTATCGCGGCGGTAACGCACCTTTTTAATGGCGTCCTCCGCACCGGCAACTTCCCGACCAACTGGAAGGCCGGCAACGTGATCATGTTGCCCAAACCGGGGAAGAACATTTTGAAGCCGGAGAGCTATCGGCCCATCACCCTTCTACCGTGTATCTCGAAGGTGTTCGAGAAGCTGCTGCTCACCAAACTGGTCCCACACATTATGCCTCGCCAAGAACAATTTGGGTTCAGAGCTGAACACAGCACTACGCTCCAGCTGTCCAGGGTTCTGCACCACATGGCGGTCGCCGCGAACAAACGCGAGCACACGGCCGCAGTCCTCCTGGACATGGAGAAAGCCTTTGACCGGGTCTGGCACTCAGGCCTGGTCTACAAGATGTCCCTGTCCTCGACCCCCCGCAGACTGACGAAGGTGGTCCAGTCATTTTTGACGGATCGCACCTTCAGAGTGGTGGTGGAAGACGCCATCTCCGAGAGTCGCCCCATAGCAGCCGGAGTCCCCCAAGGCAGCTGCCTATCGCCGGTATGTTACGGCCTTTACACCGATGACATACCGGTCGTAGATGGTTCCCACCTGGCCCTGTACGCTGACGACGCGGCCTTTTATGCCTCCTCATACAGGCCGGCATTTGCCGCCGTCAAGCTGCAGCGACAACTCGATGCCTTACCAGAATGGCTCGCCAGGTGGAGGCTGACCGTGAATGTCACCAAGACCCAGGCGATCCTCGTGAGCAGGACCATCCGCGCTCTCCCACCACTCACCCTCCACGATCAAGACATCTCGTGGTCCCCGGTAGTAAAATACCTGGGGATCACGATCGATAGACACCTCACCATGGGCCCCCATGTCAAAACTGTCGTCGCCTCAGGAAGAACAGCACGAGCCCTGCTACGTCCAGTGCTCAGATCCAGCCTCCCTCTGCGTGTGAAGCTCGGGGTCTATAAGACCTATATCAGACCCCGCCTCACGTATGCCGCACCCTCGTGGTATGCTCTCTTGGCCGCTGCGCACAGGAAGAAGCTGGAGTCCCAGCAAAACCTGTGCCTGCGAGCCGTGACAAATGCCCCCCGCTACGTGAGGAACGCCACGATCCAGAGGGACCTAAAGGTCGAGAGCCTGGACGAATTCGCCAAACGCCTTGCCACGTCGATGTTCGCGCGAGCAGAAGTGTCGCGATTCCCCCACCTGAGGGATATCGCACCCCAGCATGCGCGACCCCCCGACGGCAAGGCATACCCACGCGACCTCGACACGGCGACGACGTCGACAACCAAAACATGAATCCATGAAGACGCTGCTCAGCTCGTAGGTCGCTAGCCGGGCCTCCCCCAACGGGGTCTCACCCAGCTGGCTCGATCTCGCGAGCAGCGTAACACACATATTGACGCCTCCCCCTCCCCCCCTACCCAAAATCCCCATCCTATCACATATTCCCGCAGCCCGCGCCTCCGGCGCAGGCTGCTATCCTAGGACCCGACCGTTTTAACGGTCGGCGAAGATCACCCCGGTCGGGGGCCGAAAGGCCCGACACCGGCACCTCATCCCCCTCAGAGAAGGAGGGATCGAGATGACCAGACGAAGTTCGGTTTTTATTATCGCTCGCGACTCGTCCGCGGTACGTCGTTCGTTACTGTTGTTAGTAAGCAGCTCCATCCAACTGTTTATTATAATTATACGCCATGGCTCGTACGAAGCAGACCGCTCGTAAATCCACCGGTGGCAAGGCGCCCCGCAAACAGCTCGCCACCAAGGCCGCCCGCAAGAGCGCACCGGCCACGGGAGGTGTCAAGAAGCCCCATCGTTACAGGCCCGGAACTGTAGCTCTGCGTGAGATCCGTCGCTACCAGAAGAGTACCGAGCTTCTGATCCGCAAGCTCCCGTTCCAGCGTCTCGTCCGTGAGATCGCCCAGGACTTCAAGACGGACTTGCGTTTCCAGAGCTCCGCCGTGATGGCCCTCCAGGAGGCCAGCGAGGCGTACCTGGTCGGTCTTTTTGAGGACACCAACCTGTGCGCGATCCACGCCAAGCGCGTAACCATCATGCCCAAGGACATCCAGCTGGCGCGTAGGATCCGCGGAGAGCGCGCCTAAGCTATGTCTCTAAATTAACATCGGCGCGCGCGTGTGTGCGAGCGTGCGGCGACGGTTCCGCGCTTGCGGGCCCCGCAAGCTGGCTGGCTGCACCCGCGCCGGTTGTATGATTGTATCAAAAGGCCCTTTTCAGGGCCACATATGATTCGAATATATTGTATAATATGGTTTTCTCTTGAACGATACGTCAATCAATCAATCAATAAATCTAAGTTAATCAAATTTATTTATTATCAACATAGGTAATAAGACATGTGCAATCTTCAATGCGATGCTGCGCTATATATGTATATAATAACATGCATAGGCACAAACAACAACATATACATAAAAAAAAAAAAACCTTCCTTGCCGATGCATAAATAGATTGGTGACGTAGTTTGTGTATGCAATATGCTATACAACATGATACAAAAATTACAAAAAAAAAAAAACTGGGAGTACCAGTATTATGCATAACATACATACATACATACATACATACATACCTACCTACCTACCTACCTACCTAAAATCATAATGATAGCGTTAATTTAATTTAATAATCATAACTGCAATTATTGATTGATTGATTGATTGATTGATTGATTGATTGATTGATTGAATGAATGAATGAATGAATCATTAAACATTTAATAAATGAACTACACTAGGATAAAACTATATATTTTTTTATTTATTTTTTCAGCAGCCGAAAGAAGCCGTACCGATCTACGAAACTAACGCTCAAAACAAACATCTCCCCTCCACGTCGAACACCCGTCCGCCCGCCCGCTCGCCTGCCTGCCTCGGTTGCCTATAAATACCGCCGTCCTAGCGTTGGAAATTTTTATCCACTCATCCACTTCGTACGGGCAACAACGCGACGCGCGCGATCGTGTCGTGTCTGTGTTAACGTGTGTGTGTAAACAAACAAACGAGCAAGCTCAAAGATGACTGGCCGCGGCAAGGGAGGAAAGGGTCTGGGGAAAGGAGGAGCCAAGCGCCACAGGAAGGTGCTTCGTGATAACATCCAGGGCATCACAAAGCCCGCCATCCGCCGTCTGGCTCGCAGAGGCGGCGTCAAGCGTATCTCCGGTCTTATCTACGAAGAGACCCGCGGCGTGCTGAAGGTGTTCCTAGAGAACGTGATCCGTGACGCGGTCACCTACACCGAGCACGCCAAGAGGAAGACCGTCACCGCCATGGACGTCGTGTACGCTCTGAAACGCCAGGGCCGTACCCTGTACGGTTTCGGTGGTTAAGCCCAACTCGCGCTCCATGTGCGCGCGGTGTGCGGCGGACGCGCTGGCTGCTTCGCATCGCATTCGCTTGCTTGCTTGCTTGCAGCCAGTCGTTCACCGCTGCCGACGCGACATAATAAAAAAAAGGCCCTTTTCAGGGCCGCATATTGTTCATGATGTTAGCTTACCGAGCGAAACGTTTCCTGACAAATCGACCGTCGATCAATCTACATTTTTATATAGGTACATATACACACACTCAATATATATATATATATATATATATATATACATAGCGAAGCTGCCCACCGGCACGCTCGACTCTAGGCTGGGTGGTGGCTAGGTGTACAATACAATAAAATACGTATATGTATATGTATATTTAATATCGCCCGATCAGTTTAATTACGTGTTCGAGTAGGTACGCACCACAACTACGGAAAGCCAAAAAAAAAAAAAAGTATATACGTTACATTATATTTATTATACCTAAATATTATTAACGCACGACATGATTACCCGACTAGTTCTAATTAGTTAGCTGAATATAATATAGGTAGTGGTGTGTGTATAGTATAGGTACTTGTAGGTATACATACATGTACGTGTGTACATGATCATGATTGTTAGTTTTTTTTTTTTTTTTTTTTTTTTTTCGTTACACCTGCCTCTAGCTATCTAGACCGATACTTTTGCGATAGGTACCTACCCATCTGCTGTGATCGTATCCGAAAAAAAATAAAATACTTATCTAGATACATATTCGATTACTTAGGCCAGGCCAGGCCGGGCCGACCACGACCACCGCCACCACCACCCGACTCGACCACCGACCCGGCATTATATCGCTCCGCCCGACTGCCCGACTATTTTTTTTTTTTTTTTTTTACCTAAGTGCTTACTTGCTTGCTTACTTACTCACTCACTTTCTTACTCACCTACCTACATACCTAGGTACCAACATTCGATCGTCATCGTTCATTGTGAGTATTATTAATATCATTTATTATAATTATTAGCATATAAAAATAATTAACAGAGGCCACTCTTCCCTGATAATTATCCATCAGCAGCACAGCACCACCGTCTGTGCTGATCGGTAGCCTTCGCCGCCGCTCGGCGGCTGTGTGTGTTTTACGACAGTGAATGTAACGCATCAAAATAACACCATCAAAACGATATACACGCGATGTTGTTATGTTATTTTCATGTACGGAATCTTCACTTTCAACCTGTCGATAAATAATTATCTGAATATGTTGTTTCAATAAGAAAAATCACTTTTTAAACTGACCCGAGGTACGCACCGTCTATAATACCGAAAATAAACCTCGCTACTCGGCGCACGGACGGGCTCGCCGCATTGCCGATTAACATTTAACATAGACAAACTCATAATGTTTCTATATAAGAGTAATAAAATATTAAATTAGCTCATTATAATGAGAAAAAAACGTTTAATCATAAACGAGTAAGTGAAAAGTTGGAAGTGTTATTACGAGAAAACGTCTCGCGACATAAGGGTCTCCTTTACGGTTAAGCCGAGTTCTATATAAAACCGTGGCTCCCTCTTTTCGGTTTATCAGAAGACTCTGCACCGCGTCGCGCGCCGGTTCTCTCCGTTTTCGTTCGTTCGTCCATTCATCGCTCTTACGCTACGCGCGCTCGCTCGCTCGATTTGTGTGTGTGTCGATATATAATTTTGTGATTATATTAAATAACAATGGCCGATACAGCAGTAGCTGCCGACGCACCCGCTCCGGCGACACCGGCGAAGAAGCCGAAGGCTTCCGCCGCGGCTGGAGCCAAGAAACCTAAGGCGAAACCGACTCATCCGAAGACGTCCGAAATGGTGAACAGCGCCATCAAGGAGTTGAAGGAACGCAGCGGGTCATCGCTGCAGGCGATCAAGAAGTACATCGCCGCCCAGTACAAAGTGGACGCCGAGAAGTTGGCACCGTTCATCAGAAAATACCTGAAGAGCGCCGTCGAATCCGGAGCCTTGATCCAGACAAAGGGCAAGGGCGCCTCCGGCTCGTTCAAGCTCGAGTCTAAATCTTCGGCCGCGAAGAAGCCCGCCGCAGCTAAGTCTACCACCAAGGCCGCCTCCGCCGCTTCGTCAGCCAAGACGAAGAAGGCGACCGCGTCCGCCGCCTCGGGCAGGGCGAAAAAGTCAGCCGCGGCGGCGTCGTCTCCCTCGAAGCCGAAGTCCGCTGCCGCTACCAAGGACAAAAAGGCGGCCGCCGCCAAGAAGAAGCCCGCGCCCAAGAAGCCCTCCACCCCGGCTAAGGGCAAGGGAGCCGCCGCGTCCAAGGCCAAGAAGAGCGCGAAGCCCCCGACAAAGAAGCCGAAAGCGCCGAAACCGAAGAAGGCAGCGGCCGCGCCCAAGGCGAAACCCGCAGCTAAGAAGGCCGCCGCCAAGAAGTAAAGTGAGACACGCCGCAAAACATCAGCGAGCGAACAACGCCAGCGTGCGGCTGCTTGCTGCCTGTCGTCATCGTCGTCGTCGTCGTCGTATAAGGTGTGTGTGCTGCGTCGCGTTGCTGTCGCATCGCATAGCTATATATTGCCGCATTGCCGTGGTGGTGCTGCCGCTGCTGCTGTGTGCAATGTGCAATGCGATGCGATTCGACACGATCTCGTCACCGACCGCCGACCGACGACCGATCGAGCTGCGGGCACCGTCGCGGGGCCGGTGGTCGTCTAACTTGCTACTACGATACGCGAGTGCGCGTTCAAAGCACATCAAAAAGCCCTTCTCAGGGCTAACAAATTGTTCAAACTAAACACGCGGTGCGTGCGTGTTCAGTTTCCTTAATCGCACAACGTCAATCAATCAATCAATCAATCAATCGAACAAACAAACATACATACATACGAAGTAAAAAAAAAAAAAAAAAAATGACGAACAATTGACGAATCAATCGAATAGAATATAAAAACTTTAGACATAAACAAACGGGGCGGGCGAGTAACGCTCACCTTCTGCTAGTGTAGCTGTGTCATGTCATGAAATATTATTTTCTGATCGATCTGAGAAATGCTTCATAATGGCAAGAAATAATAATTAAAAAATAATATACTTACAATTACAATTAATTAATTACTTACTTACTTACTTACTTACTTACTTACTTACTTACTTACTTACTTACTTACTTACTTACCAACTCGCATAACAATAATGAGTAAGTAACTAACTAAGTGTGTGACTCTGTAATTATATTATAACTATTTCAATAAATATATAACAAACAATAACATAGATAGAGCCGATTCGATTAGGTAGATAGAGAGGTAGCCGTGTGCGGTCTTTAGGGGAGGAGTCTCGCTTCGCGCCGTTTCGTAAGCACCTCGTCCGCATCCCCACTAAGCGAGTGACGCGGTGAACCTATATATACGTAGAGTGCGAGGAAAAAATTTTTTAAACTACATTCGGACGCGCTCGCCGTCTGACGCATTACGTTACGTGGTCGTAAATAAACAGTTATCAAACATGTCTGGACGCGGCAAGGGTGGCAAAGTTAAGGGAAAGGCAAAGTCACGCTCCAACCGTGCTGGACTCCAGTTCCCCGTCGGCCGTATCCACAGGCTGTTGCGCAAGGGTAACTACGCCGAGCGCGTTGGTGCCGGCGCTCCCGTCTACCTCGCGGCCGTTATGGAATACCTGGCGGCTGAGGTACTCGAGTTGGCCGGCAACGCCGCTCGCGACAACAAGAAGACTAGGATCATCCCGAGACATCTGCAACTGGCGATCCGCAACGACGAGGAGCTGAACAAGCTCCTGTCCGGTGTCACCATCGCCCAGGGAGGTGTACTGCCCAACATCCAGGCCGTGCTCTTGCCGAAGAAGACCGAGAAGAAGGCTTAAAGAACACTCTCACTACGCAAGCACCAGCCAGCAAGCGGCCGTGGTGCAATGCGACGTCTGGCCGCCTCGTTGTGAGTCTCCCCTTGTGCTGATGGTGTAGGTTCGCTGCCTCTCCGTGCGCGGGGACTCTATCTACGTCGCGCCAAGGCGCACGCTTGGACCGCGTCCGCGGGATGACAAAAGGCCCTTTTCAGGGCCACAATATGATTCGAAATTAAATATGTCAGTTTCGCTTGATACATGACGTCATATCATCAATCTCAAATCGAAAGTATAACATAATAAAAAATAAATAGGTACAATGGACCTCGCCTACTACGACTAATGCGTTTGTAGTTAGGTACATAGGTAGGGAGGTTTATTATTATTGATCCATAAATACATATATGCCCGGCACGTCGCGGAGTTATCCTTTATTTTGTACATAGGTAGTTGGATCATGTTAGGTAGTTAATGTTGATCTCTTCTTATCTTACTTTCGCGTGATATTATTATTTTTAATAATATTATTATAAAAAAAGAAAAAGTTAGGGGTTTGAAAGAGTTAGGTTGAATAAGTTTAGGTTAGGTTAGGTTGGGTTGGGTAATAAGGTCCGAAAAAAAAAAAAAAAAAAAAACGAGACCTGATGTTGATTGTTGATGTTCGGTTTGAAAAAGTTAGGTCCGAAAAAAAAAAAAAAAAAAAAAAAAAATAGAGGCTAACCTAACCTAACCTCTAAAACGAGACCTGATGTTGATTGTTGATGTTGGGTTTGAAAAAGTTAGGTTGGATAGAGTTAGGTTTGTTTTGGTTAGGTTAGGTTAGGTTAGGTTAGGTTAGGTTAGGTTAGGTTAGGTCCGAAAAAAAAAAAAAAAAAAATTGCTGACCTAACCTAACCTAAACCTAACTTATCCTAAAACCAGACCTGGTGTTGATTGTTGATGTTGGGTTTGAAAAAGTTAGGTTGGATAAAGTTAGGTTTGTTTTGGTTAGGTTTCGGCAGCACGAATTATTATAAACGATGTTATTGCGATCGCAACACACAAACAAATCAGAGAATCTGTGGAAATCTGATGTGATTACTAAATAGATATATAGAATTATATACTATCTATATATCTATCTATCTATCTATCTATCTATCTATCTATCTATCTATCTATCTATCTATCTATCTATCTATCTATCTATCTATCTATCTATCAATCTCATGACCCCCCCACCCTCCCGCGGCAGCGACGGTACGGTCTACGCACGCTCGCACGCCATTGGTCGAGAGAATCGCGCACCGCTCGACGGTCGTTAGTCTATTGCGTTGCCGCCGTACTGACAAAAAGGGCAGCAGTACGCGGTTGAGTTTTTATTATTCACGCGGCTCTCGCTCGTCGCTGTATAGTGAAGCAGTTTTTGTGTTATTAACCGAGACAACACCAACAACTCTACAACATGCCGCCGAAGACCAGCGGGAAGGCCGCCAAGAAATCCGGCAAAGCCCAAAAGAACATCTCCAAGACAGACAAGAAAAAGAAGAAGCACAAGAGGAAGGAGAGCTACGCCATCTACATCTACAAGGTGCTCAAGCAGGTCCACCCTGACACCGGTATCTCCAGTAAGGCGATGTCCATCATGAACTCGTTCGTGAACGACATCTTCGAGCGCATCGCCGCCGAAGCGTCCCGCCTCGCCCACTACAACAAGAGGTCGACGATCACCAGCAGGGAGGTGCAGACCTCGGTCAGGCTTTTGCTGCCCGGGGAGCTCGCCAAGCACGCCGTCAGTGAGGGCACCAAGGCCGTCACCAAGTACACGAGCTCCAAGTAAAGCACCGCTCTACCGGCCCTTACCCCGTGTGTCCGCGGGGGAGGATCTGTAGACGCTCACTCGGAACGCGCTCGCTACTAACAAAAGGCCCTTTTCAGGGCCACAAATACGTTCAAAACACTACATGTTTGTTTCTCTTTATAAACGTGACGTCAATCGATCAGTCAAACAATGCATACATTCATCAATAATTATATGGGTAATCTGTCAAACCGGCAAACCGGGTCATATGAAAACTAACGAATGTTATATATTAGAGCTAACTTACGGGTGGAGATTCGTCGTCAGTTTTATGTTCTGGTTTATTAGGTAGGTTCTACCTACGCCTATACGCAGTGCCGTGTGCCACATGATAAGTAATTAAATACATACCTACATACCTATATGTATAACATAAGTAATGGTGTAATGGAATCGAATGATGGAATGAAATTGCCTACGTAAGTAAGTAAGTAAGTAAGTAAGTATGTATGTATGTATGTATGTATGTATGTATGTATGTATGTATGTACATTGTTACGGACGAGATAGATACTTAAAAAAATACTTATTAATTTGAGATACCTATTATAAAAGCTCCCAAGCGTCCATAATAACAACAAAGTGGTAGCGGAGCAGTGTGCGAGGGGGACCGAATATATAGTGCCTTCTCTCTCGCTCTCTCCCGATCGAGCGCTCTATAAAATACACGTGTTCCGTCTCCCTCCTCCGTGACTATATATATGAGCCGGTAGTCGGATTCGGTTTTATTTTTCCCGTTTCCGCTGCCGCGCCGAGCACACGTGCCCTCCTCGTTCGCTCCGCACAGCGCTACGCGATTAGCTACGCCCCGCTACGCCGTCGTAGCATCGTCGAGCCGTAGCTCCGATGCTACGCGCTAGCCGCGCGCCGTCCGCTATCTTTGCACCGTTCGCCCGAGTGTTTTGTGTGTGAGATAGGACTCTAGTTTTCAGTGATTATCATGATTGAGATAAGACTCTTTTAGTTTTAAGTAAGACAGTGACTTTTTAATATTTTAAGTGTCAAGTGTAGTGTAGTGCACTTAAAATGGATTTCGCTTCCCCGACTTCCGGAGCACGCCTCAGCGAGGATCTTCTAACGCTCCTCCAACTTTTAGAGGCGGAAATGCCCCAATTTGCGGGGATTACGGCGGCTTTAACTAAGCTTGCTGCAGCAAATCCAAAGGTAGCAGTACCTTCCTCAGAATCAGAGAAAAACCGCGAGCGCTCCAGACTGCGCAAGCAATTAGCTGCGAACGAACGCGCGTCCATCATCGATCGGGACTTGCCCGAGCCCGAGGACGTAGTGCGTGCGTCTCGCCGAATCCCGGCCTCTAAAGGCGCAAAGGAGGCGCGCTCGCGCTCCCGCACACCATGTCGCGTGCGCGCTTCGCGCTCGCTATCACCGCCACGATCCCCCCTTGGCCCAATCTCGGGTAAGGATACGCGTTCTCTGTCCCCTCCGGGACCCACCAGCGACTCAGCATCCATCATGGAGACTGAAACCGTGATCGAGAATGATTGGCAGAAAGTTGCCAAGCGCGCTGCAAAGAGGCAGAAGGCCTCTCCTCCGGCTCCTGCTCCTCCCAATAAAGCCCAGAAAGGCGAGCCCACCGACCTACGCCAAGCAGCCACGCTGCCCTCCACAGGTGAGTCCCTTTACCCTCCCTCCCCTCCCGCCCAAGCTAATAAAAAACCCCCTCCGCCCATCATCATCCACTCGAAAGACAAATGGAGTGAGATTGCGGCGGCATTAGCGGGGCTAAAGATCAATTATACCAAGGCGCGTAACACGGCCGTAGGCATTAGTGTTTCAACCTCAACTAGCGACGATTACCGCGCACTCACCAAACTCCTCGACAACCGAGGGTACTTATACCACACATACACCACTGAGGAGGACCGAGTCCTCAGGGCGGTCCTTCGCGGCATTCCAAAAGAAGTAGATACGGCCACTATAAAGGCCGACCTAGAGGCGCAGGACATCCCGGTCAGGGAAGTACACCGCCTACACATTAATAAGTCCCTTCTGGATCTTGTCCTGGTGGTGTGTGAGAACACGCCCCAGGGCAAAAACATCTACAAAATCCACACGGTGTGCTCCCTGACAGGGATCGTCGTCGAGCCCCCTAGGAAATCTAGGTTCATTGCACAATGCCACAACTGTCAGCTGTATGGTCACAGTTCGCGCAACTGTCGGGGCAAACCGCGTTGCGTGAAGTGCCTAGGTGACCATGGCACCCGGGAGTGCGATCGAGTAAAGGGCACTACGGTCCCACCCGGCTGCGTCCTTTGTGGGACGCTGGGACACACGGCGAACTATCGCGGCTGTCCTAGGGCCCCGCGACCGACGCGGCGAACGGGACCGTCGAGCACGGAACACAACCGCACGCGCCCGGGTTCGTGGGTTACTAGGCCGTCCGAATTCCCAACACTGGCCAACACTACCGGGGGTAACAAAACATTACACACCCCCCCTCACCCCCCTCACACTACACAACCCCTCCTGGCCCCCCATGCACCCTCGCACCCCGCTATGGGGGCGGCGGGATCATGGGCGGCAGTCCTCTCCCCAAAACCCATCCCCTCCCATCCCCTTCCCCCTCGGAAGCCGGCCTCACCCCCGCTGTTTGACGCCGCGGCTTTCCCTCTAGTATACAGGGCGCTCGCGTTTCACGAGCGCGTTGCGGTGCTGGAGGCAAAGCTGCGCGGCGCGAGCGGCGCTCAGCTTATTCGCATTCTTGCTGAGAATAGCGATCTCATCGCCGAGCTCCGAGGCGACCAATACACGAACTGACTATGACAGTGACAGCCAAACTGAAACCTCGCTCCCTCACCATTGCATTTTACAATGCAAATGGTTTGAGGGGCATAAAGGACGAGTTGACGACTTTTACTCGCGACCATGACGTAGACCTTTTACTCATACAGGAGTCGTTCTACAAACCGGGTATACGTAACTTCCGTATACCCAATTACATTGCGATACGTAACGACAGAATCGACAGACCTCTTGGCGGGACTATGATTTTTTACCGACGTAACTTGCACTGTTGCCCTCTCGACCCTCCGCCCCTGACTAACATGGAAGTGTCGGCCGCACGCCTATCAATGACTGGGCATAGCACAGTCATTGTGGTGTCGGCCTACCTCTCCCCATCGAAAGACCTACTCCTGACCGACCTTCAAGCCCTCTTCGCCCTAGGTCCCTCGGTGATTATTGCCGGGGACCTAAACTCAAAAAATGTAGCTTGGAATACTAATTACAACAACAGCAACGGACTTCGACTCATCGACGCAATGGACGACCTGACGTTTGACCTAATAGCTCCCACCGAACCGACACGCTACCCGATGACCGACAACCAAAGAGCTGACATATTGGACGTGGCCCTTCTTAGGAATGTATCCCTCAGGATGCGCTCCATAGAAGTGGTCCACGCCCTAGACTCGGACCACAGACCTGTTTTACTAAAGCTAGGCCCCCCCCCCGACTCCCCCCCGACTACCAGGACCATCATCAACTGGGAAGCAGTGGGTGATCGCCTGGTAAAGACCGAACCGACTGACATTGACGGTCTTCCTGAGACCATTTCGTCCCGCCAAGACACCGACAAGGCGATTGAGGCCCTCACCAGCTACCTCAACTCAGTCACGGCCGACTCAGCCAAGGAGGTCCCTGTCGTCCCCGACAGGCGTCCTCCTCTTACTGATGAGTTGAGGGAGTTACTGAGGGCTAAAAACGCAGCGACACGTGCATATGACAGATACCCCACGGAGCTAAACCGACGGAGCCTGCGCGCACTCCAGAATGAGACCAAGACTCGCATCCGCGAATTTAGGAACGACTCCTGGGACAAACTGTTAACTGACATAAGGCCTAGTCACGTTGCCTATTGGCAACTGGCTAGATGCCTTAAGACTGACACTGAGGCGGCTATGCCGCCTCTCGACCGACCTGACCTCCCCACACCCGCCTTCGAGGATGAGGAGAAGGCGGAATGCTTGGCGAGCGCCCTTGAGGCGCAGTGCACCCCAAGCAGCCTGCGCATTGACGAGGCCCACATTAGTTGGGTAGACTCGGAGGTGTGCAGGCGCTCCGCCATCGCCTCATCCTCTAATGCATCCCCTCCCTCAGACCCAACACCGCCCACACTCCCTCCAATCACACTCACCGAAGTTCAGGACTTGATCAGGGGTTTGCGCCCCAAAAAAGCGCCCGGTGCGGATGGCCTCTCCAACCACACCCTCAAACTCCTACCCGAGTCCCTCCTCCTAATCCTTGTGGCTATCTTCAACACCGCGTTGGAAAACTGCCACTTCCCGAGTGCGTGGAAACTTGCAAGTGTCATAGGCATTCACAAGCCGGGCAAGCCACGCACCTCCCCGTCCAGCTACCGTCCCATCAGTCTCCTCAGCTCCTTGGGCAAGCTTTACGAACGCCTCATCCTCGCTCGCATCCTTACCTTTATTAACTCCCATCATATCCTCATAGACGAGCAATTCGGCTTCAGAGCCCGACACTCCTGTGTCCACCAGGTCCACCGCATCACGGAGCACATACTCCAGGGCTTCTCCACGTTCAGTGGAATCGACACAGGAGCGATCTTCCTCGACGTAGCGAAGGCTTTTGACAAGGTATGGCACAACGGGCTCATCTTCAAACTTTTTGAAATGGGCCTGCCAAACAGCCTCGTCCTAACCATCCAGGACTACCTTGTCAACCGCAGTTTTCGCTATATGGTGGAAGGATCCTCCTCTCCCACCCACCCTATCCGTGCCGGAGTCCCGCAGGGATCCGTGCTCTCTCCCATCCTATACTCCCTTTACACCAACGATATCCCAAAACATCCCTGTGTAAAGCTTGCCCTTTTCGCCGATGACACCGCACTCTTCTCCACCCACGCCCGTCGCCCCATCCTCCTCCAGCACCTCCAGGAGGCGGCCAACAGCCTTGGCCGTTGGTTCAACCTCTGGAGGATCGAGGTCAACCCTGAGAAGAGTGTGGCGATCATTTTCTCTTCCAGACGGCACAAACTAAATTCCCATCCCACTCCTATCCACCTCCTAGGTCGTCCAATCCCATGGAGTAATGAGGTGAAATACCTGGGCGTAACCCTCGATCGACGACTGAACTTCCACACACACATTCACAATGTTACCAACAAAGCGAAAATGATTACCAGTAAGTTAGGTTGCCTGCTCAATCAGAAAAGTAAGTTAAACGCACGAAACAAAAGTACTCTATTCAAAGTCTGCGTACGGCCGGTGTTAACTTACGCCGCTCCCGCTTTTGCTCACAAGAGCACCCGAACGCTGATGCCGCTACAAACTCTGCAGAACAGAATCCTTAGACGGGTGGTCGGGGCCCCTTGGTTCGTCCGTATCCCGGCGATCCATAGGGACCTCAACTTCCCGTCAATCTTTCACGTCATCAAGGAAGCGTCTAGGCGCTTCTTTGATGGCAACTCTCACCACCCCAATCCCCTTGTCCGCTCCGCTTCCAACTACATCCCCTTACTTCCCTCCCCTGATCCCGATGTCCTTGCCGCTTTGGGGGCGCCCATCAGGCGCCCCAGGCACGTCCTCCTTGATCCCCCCGACCCCATCCAAGCCGCAGTGGAGGCAAAGGCGGCTGAAACCAAGCGGGCTAGACTGGAAGCCCGGGAAACCAGACGTAGGCGTCGAGGACGCCCCCCAAGACAAGACAACCCGGCCACCATCCTCCGCGATCTCAGCCCAACATCCAGATGGGACGTCCAGGACGCCCACAACACCGCGTCCAACTCTACGCCGCCCTCGCTTCGCTCGGACGGCCACCTCGCTGCAGCCCCAAGCGCAGCAATTTAACCCGGGAATGTGTGCCCCCTTACTGGGGCCCACCTCCCACCGCCCTTCGGAGCTGTAACGGTGAAATTCACCAACAGCAAAGGTCCATCAAAAAAAAAAAAAAAAAAAAAAAAAAAAAAAAAAGGATTCGGTTTTTATTATCGCTCGCGACTCGTCCGCGGTACGTCGTTCGTTACTGTTGTTAGTAAGCAGCTCCATCCAACTGTTTATTATAATTATACGCCATGGCTCGTACGAAGCAGACCGCTCGTAAATCCACCGGTGGCAAGGCGCCCCGCAAACAGCTCGCCACCAAGGCCGCCCGCAAGAGCGCACCGGCCACGGGAGGTGTCAAGAAGCCCCATCGTTACAGGCCCGGAACTGTAGCTCTGCGTGAGATCCGTCGCTACCAGAAGAGTACCGAGCTTCTGATCCGCAAGCTCCCGTTCCAGCGTCTCGTCCGTGAGATCGCCCAGGACTTCAAGACGGACTTGCGTTTCCAGAGCTCCGCCGTGATGGCCCTCCAGGAGGCCAGCGAGGCGTACCTGGTCGGTCTTTTTGAGGACACCAACCTGTGCGCGATCCACGCCAAGCGCGTAACCATCATGCCCAAGGACATCCAGCTGGCGCGTAGGATCCGCGGAGAGCGCGCCTAAGCTATGTCTCTAAATTAACATCGGCGCGCGCGTGTGTGCGAGCGTGCGGCGACGGTTCCGCGCTTGCGGGCCCCGCAAGCTGGCTGGCTGCACCCGCGCCGGTTGTATGATTGTATCAAAAGGCCCTTTTCAGGGCCACATATGATTCGAATATATTGTATAATATGGTTTTCTCTTGAACGATACGTCAATCAATCAATCAATAAATCTAAGTTAATCAAATTTATTTATTATCAACATAGGTAATAAGACATGTGCAATCTTCAATGCGATGCTGCGCTATATATGTATATAATAACATGCATAGGCACAAACAACAACATATACATAAAAAAAAAAAACCTTCCTTGCCGATGCATAAATAGATTGGTGACGTAGTTTGTGTATGCAATATGCTATACAACATGATACAAAAATTACAAAAAAAAAAAAACTGGGAGTACCAGTATTATGCATAACATACATACATACATACATACATACATACCTACCTACCTACCTACCTACCTAAAATCATAATGATAGCGTTAATTTAATTTAATAATCATAACTGCAATTATTGATTGATTGATTGATTGATTGATTGATTGATTGATTGATTGAATGAATGAATGAATGAATCATTAAACATTTAATAAATGAACTACACTAGGATAAAACTATATATTTTTTTATTTATTTTTTCAGCAGCCGAAAGAAGCCGTACCGATCTACGAAACTAACGCTCAAAACAAACATCTCCCCTCCACGTCGAACACCCGTCCGCCCGCCCGCTCGCCTGCCTGCCTCGGTTGCCTATAAATACCGCCGTCCTAGCGTTGGAAATTTTTATCCACTCATCCACTTCGTACGGGCAACAACGCGACGCGCGCGATCGTGTCGTGTCTGTGTTAACGTGTGTGTGTAAACAAACAAACGAGCAAGCTCAAAGATGACTGGCCGCGGCAAGGGAGGAAAGGGTCTGGGGAAAGGAGGAGCCAAGCGCCACAGGAAGGTGCTTCGTGATAACATCCAGGGCATCACAAAGCCCGCCATCCGCCGTCTGGCTCGCAGAGGCGGCGTCAAGCGTATCTCCGGTCTTATCTACGAAGAGACCCGCGGCGTGCTGAAGGTGTTCCTAGAGAACGTGATCCGTGACGCGGTCACCTACACCGAGCACGCCAAGAGGAAGACCGTCACCGCCATGGACGTCGTGTACGCTCTGAAACGCCAGGGCCGTACCCTGTACGGTTTCGGTGGTTAAGCCCAACTCGCGCTCCATGTGCGCGCGGTGTGCGGCGGACGCGCTGGCTGCTTCGCATCGCATTCGCTTGCTTGCTTGCTTGCAGCCAGTCGTTCACCGCTGCCGACGCGACATAATAAAAAAAAGGCCCTTTTCAGGGCCGCATATTGTTCATGATGTTAGCTTACCGAGCGAAACGTTTCCTGACAAATCGACCGTCGATCAATCTACATTTTTATATAGGTACATATACACACACACACTCAATATATATATATATATATATATATATATACATAGCGAAGCTGCCCACCGGCACGCTCGACTCTAGGCTGGGTGGTGGCTAGGTGTACAATACAATAAAATACGTATATGTATATGTATATTTAATATCGCCCGATCAGTTTAATTACGTGTTCGAGTAGGTACGCACCACAACTACGGAAAGCCAAAAAAAAAAAAAGTATATACGTTACATTATATTTATTATACCTAAATATTATTAACGCACGACATGATTACCCGACTAGTTCTAATTAGTTAGCTGAATATAATATAGGTAGTGGTGTGTGTATAGTATAGGTACTTGTAGGTATACATACATGTACGTGTGTACATGATCATGATTGTTAGTTTTTTTTTTTTTTTTTTTTTTTTTTCGTTACACCTGCCTCTAGCTATCTAGACCGATACTTTTGCGATAGGTACCTACCCATCTGCTGTGATCGTATCCGAAAAAAAATAAAATACTTATCTAGATACATATTCGATTACTTAGGCCAGGCCAGGCCGGGCCGACCACGACCACCGCCACCACCACCCGACTCGACCACCGACCCGGCATTATATCGCTCCGCCCGACTGCCCGACTATTTTTTTTTTTTTTTTTTTACCTAAGTGCTTACTTGCTTGCTTACTTACTCACTCACTTTCTTACTCACCTACCTACATACCTAGGTACCAACATTCGATCGTCATCGTTCATTGTGAGTATTATTAATATCATTTATTATAATTATTAGCATATAAAAATAATTAACAGAGGCCACTCTTCCCTGATAATTATCCATCAGCAGCACAGCACCACCGTCTGTGCTGATCGGTAGCCTTCGCCGCCGCTCGGCGGCTGTGTGTGTTTTACGACAGTGAATGTAACGCATCAAAATAACACCATCAAAACGATATACACGCGATGTTGTTATGTTATTTTCATGTACGGAATCTTCACTTTCAACCTGTCGATAAATAATTATCTGAATATGTTGTTTCAATAAGAAAAATCACTTTTTAAACTGACCCGAGGTACGCACCGTCTATAATACCGAAAATAAACCTCGCTACTCGGCGCACGGACGGGCTCGCCGCATTGCCGATTAACATTTAACATAGACAAACTCATAATGTTTCTATATAAGAGTAATAAAATATTAAATTAGCTCATTATAATGAGAAAAAAACGTTTAATCATAAACGAGTAAGTGAAAAGTTGGAAGTGTTATTACGAGAAAACGTCTCGCGACATAAGGGTCTCCTTTACGGTTAAGCCGAGTTCTATATAAAACCGTGGCTCCCTCTTTTCGGTTTATACTTTGCCTCCTCCATCACCGCCCAGCACGCGGTTCGGAAGATCCAGCCCACACTTAACGCATTGCCAGGATGGCTAGCTAAGTGGAGGTTGTCAGTGAACGTCGGCAAAACACAGGCGATTGTGACAGGCCTCAAACGCCCGCCTCCCCCGCTCCAACTCTACGGTCAGGAAGTCCAGTGGTCACACACCGTGACCTACCTGGGCGTCACCATTGACAGAGGGTTATCAATGAAGCAGCACGTCGACACGGTCATCCTGAAGACGAAGGCAGCGCGAGCCCGCCTCCGTCCATTGCTCGCCAGCGACCTCCCCTTGCGCACGAAGCTGGGGATTTATAAGGCGTACGTGCGGTCCCGGCTCACTTACGCAGCCCCCGCCTGGTACGCCTTACTCACGGAAACAAACAAGAAGAGACTCCGTGCGCAGGAGTCCCAGTCCCTGCGCACCATCGTCCGCGCTCCCCGGTACGTGCGCAATGACGTCATAGCAAGAGACCTTCGCTGGCAGAGCCTCGACGATTTCATCGCCCATCTCGCGCACGGGATGTTTGACCGTGCCGACAGAGGTCCGCATGAACATCTACGCGGCATAGCGCCGCTGCACACCCGACCACCGGACCTCAAGACTCGCCCTCTCCCAAGAGAGCTAATCAAAGAACCCTCTGTCCGTGACACGACAGCCTGGACTCCATCTTCGCATAGCCGCAGATTGGCCGAAGAACCTCGGTAAAAGCCGCAGATAGGCAATTAAATGCCGCAGATTGGCGCATCAAAAACCAAGACTGGTAAAACCATGACTGGTACAAAGCCCGGCCCATAGTTATGGGTCGCGACCCCGACACCAGCTGAAAGTGCACGGCACTGAACAGCTCCCCCCACACCTCCCTCGCTCGCTACGCTCGCGAGGAGGCGTGTGAGAAGACTTTTCGGTTTTTCGGTTTATCAGAAGACTCTGCACCGCGTCGCGCGCCGGTTCTCTCCGTTTTCGTTCGTTCGTCCATTCATCGCTCTTACGCTACGCGCGCTCGCTCGCTCGATTTGTGTGTGTGTCGATATATAATTTTGTGATTATATTAAATAACAATGGCCGATACAGCAGTAGCTGCCGACGCACCCGCTCCGGCGACACCGGCGAAGAAGCCGAAGGCTTCCGCCGCGGCTGGAGCCAAGAAACCTAAGGCGAAACCGACTCATCCGAAGACGTCCGAAATGGTGAACAGCGCCATCAAGGAGTTGAAGGAACGCAGCGGGTCATCGCTGCAGGCGATCAAGAAGTACATCGCCGCCCAGTACAAAGTGGACGCCGAGAAGTTGGCACCGTTCATCAGAAAATACCTGAAGAGCGCCGTCGAATCCGGAGCCTTGATCCAGACAAAGGGCAAGGGCGCCTCCGGCTCGTTCAAGCTCGAGTCTAAATCTTCGGCCGCGAAGAAGCCCGCCGCAGCTAAGTCTACCACCAAGGCCGCCTCCGCCGCTTCGTCAGCCAAGACGAAGAAGGCGACCGCGTCCGCCGCCTCGGGCAGGGCGAAAAAGTCAGCCGCGGCGGCGTCGTCTCCCTCGAAGCCGAAGTCCGCTGCCGCTACCAAGGACAAAAAGGCGGCCGCCGCCAAGAAGAAGCCCGCGCCCAAGAAGCCCTCCACCCCGGCTAAGGGCAAGGGAGCCGCCGCGTCCAAGGCCAAGAAGAGCGCGAAGCCCCCGACAAAGAAGCCGAAAGCGCCGAAACCGAAGAAGGCAGCGGCCGCGCCCAAGGCGAAACCCGCAGCTAAGAAGGCCGCCGCCAAGAAGTAAAGTGAGACACGCCGCAAAACATCAGCGAGCGAACAACGCCAGCGTGCGGCTGCTTGCTGCCTGTCGTCATCGTCGTCGTCGTCGTCGTATAAGGTGTGTGTGCTGCGTCGCGTTGCTGTCGCATCGCATAGCTATATATTGCCGCATTGCCGTGGTGGTGCTGCCGCTGCTGCTGTGTGCAATGTGCAATGCGATGCGATTCGACACGATCTCGTCACCGACCGCCGACCGACGACCGATCGAGCTGCGGGCACCGTCGCGGGGCCGGTGGTCGTCTAACTTGCTACTACGATACGCGAGTGCGCGTTCAAAGCACATCAAAAAGCCCTTCTCAGGGCTAACAAATTGTTCAAACTAAACACGCGGTGCGTGCGTGTTCAGTTTCCTTAATCGCACAACGTCAATCAATCAATCAATCAATCAATCGAACAAACAAACATACATACATACGAAGTAAAAAAAAAAAAAAAAAAATGACGAACAATTGACGAATCAATCGAATAGAATATAAAAACTTTAGACATAAACAAACGGGGCGGGCGAGTAACGCTCACCTTCTGCTAGTGTAGCTGTGTCATGTCATGAAATATTATTTTCTGATCGATCTGAGAAATGCTTCATAATGGCAAGAAATAATAATTAAAAAATAATATACTTACAATTACAATTAATTAATTACTTACTTACTTACTTACTTACTTACTTACTTACTTACTTACTTACTTACTTACTTACTTACCAACTCGCATAACAATAATGAGTAAGTAACTAACTAAGTGTGTGACTCTGTAATTATATTATAACTATTTCAATAAATATATAACAAACAATAACATAGATAGAGCCGATTCGATTAGGTAGATAGAGAGGTAGCCGTGTGCGGTCTTTAGGGGAGGAGTCTCGCTTCGCGCCGTTTCGTAAGCACCTCGTCCGCATCCCCACTAAGCGAGTGACGCGGTGAACCTATATATACGTAGAGTGCGAGGAAAAAATTTTTTAAACTACATTCGGACGCGCTCGCCGTCTGACGCATTACGTTACGTGGTCGTAAATAAACAGTTATCAAACATGTCTGGACGCGGCAAGGGTGGCAAAGTTAAGGGAAAGGCAAAGTCACGCTCCAACCGTGCTGGACTCCAGTTCCCCGTCGGCCGTATCCACAGGCTGTTGCGCAAGGGTAACTACGCCGAGCGCGTTGGTGCCGGCGCTCCCGTCTACCTCGCGGCCGTTATGGAATACCTGGCGGCTGAGGTACTCGAGTTGGCCGGCAACGCCGCTCGCGACAACAAGAAGACTAGGATCATCCCGAGACATCTGCAACTGGCGATCCGCAACGACGAGGAGCTGAACAAGCTCCTGTCCGGTGTCACCATCGCCCAGGGAGGTGTACTGCCCAACATCCAGGCCGTGCTCTTGCCGAAGAAGACCGAGAAGAAGGCTTAAAGAACACTCTCACTACGCAAGCACCAGCCAGCAAGCGGCCGTGGTGCAATGCGACGTCTGGCCGCCTCGTTGTGAGTCTCCCCTTGTGCTGATGGTGTAGGTTCGCTGCCTCTCCGTGCGCGGGGACTCTATCTACGTCGCGCCAAGGCGCACGCTTGGACCGCGTCCGCGGGATGACAAAAGGCCCTTTTCAGGGCCACAATATGATTCGAAATTAAATATGTCAGTTTCGCTTGATACATGACGTCATATCATCAATCTCAAATCGAAAGTATAACATAATAAAAAATAAATAGGTACAATGGACCTCGCCTACTACGACTAATGCGTTTGTAGTTAGGTACATAGGTAGGGAGGTTTATTATTATTGATCCATAAATACATATATGCCCGGCACGTCGCGGAGTTATCCTTTATTTTGTACATAGGTAGTTGGATCATGTTAGGTAGTTAATGTTGATCTCTTCTTATCTTACTTTCGCGTGATATTATTATTTTTAATAATATTATTATAAAAAAAGAAAAAGTTAGGGGTTTGAAAGAGTTAGGTTGAATAAGTTTAGGTTAGGTTAGGTTGGGTTGGGTAATAAGGTCCGAAAAAAAAAAAAAAAAAAAAACGAGACCTGATGTTGATTGTTGATGTTCGGTTTGAAAAAGTTAGGTCCGAAAAAAAAAAAAAAAAAAAAAAAAAATAGAGGCTAACCTAACCTAACCTCTAAAACGAGACCTGATGTTGATTGTTGATGTTGGGTTTGAAAAAGTTAGGTTGGATAGAGTTAGGTTTGTTTTGGTTAGGTTAGGTTAGGTTAGGTTAGGTTAGGTTAGGTTAGGTTAGGTCCGAAAAAAAAAAAAAAAAAAATTGCTGACCTAACCTAACCTAAACCTAACTTATCCTAAAACCAGACCTGGTGTTGATTGTTGATGTTGGGTTTGAAAAAGTTAGGTTGGATAAAGTTAGGTTTGTTTTGGTTAGGTTTCGGCAGCACGAATTATTATAAACGATGTTATTGCGATCGCAACACACAAACAAATCAGAGAATCTGTGGAAATCTGATGTGATTACTAAATAGATATATAGAATTATATACTATCTATATATCTATCTATCTATCTATCTATCTATCTATCTATCTATCTATCTATCTATCTATCTATCTATCTATCTATCTATCTATCTATCTATCTATCAATCTCATGACCCCCCCACCCTCCCGCGGCAGCGACGGTACGGTCTACGCACGCTCGCACGCCATTGGTCGAGAGAATCGCGCACCGCTCGACGGTCGTTAGTCTATTGCGTTGCCGCCGTACTGACAAAAAGGGCAGCAGTACGCGGTTGAGTTTTTATTATTCACGCGGCTCTCGCTCGTCGCTGTATAGTGAAGCAGTTTTTGTGTTATTAACCGAGACAACACCAACAACTCTACAACATGCCGCCGAAGACCAGCGGGAAGGCCGCCAAGAAATCCGGCAAAGCCCAAAAGAACATCTCCAAGACAGACAAGAAAAAGAAGAAGCACAAGAGGAAGGAGAGCTACGCCATCTACATCTACAAGGTGCTCAAGCAGGTCCACCCTGACACCGGTATCTCCAGTAAGGCGATGTCCATCATGAACTCGTTCGTGAACGACATCTTCGAGCGCATCGCCGCCGAAGCGTCCCGCCTCGCCCACTACAACAAGAGGTCGACGATCACCAGCAGGGAGGTGCAGACCTCGGTCAGGCTTTTGCTGCCCGGGGAGCTCGCCAAGCACGCCGTCAGTGAGGGCACCAAGGCCGTCACCAAGTACACGAGCTCCAAGTAAAGCACCGCTCTACCGGCCCTTACCCCGTGTGTCCGCGGGGGAGGATCTGTAGACGCTCACTCGGAACGCGCTCGCTACTAACAAAAGGCCCTTTTCAGGGCCACAAATACGTTCAAAACACTACATGTTTGTTTCTCTTTATAAACGTGACGTCAATCGATCAGTCAAACAATGCATACATTCATCAATAATTATATGGGTAATCTGTCAAACCGGCAAACCGGGTCATATGAAAACTAACGAATGTTATATATTAGAGCTAACTTACGGGTGGAGATTCGTCGTCAGTTTTATGTTCTGGTTTATTAGGTAGGTTCTACCTACGCCTATACGCAGTGCCGTGTGCCACATGATAAGTAATTAAATACATACCTACATACCTATATGTATAACATAAGTAATGGTGTAATGGAATCGAATGATGGAATGAAATTGCCTACGTAAGTAAGTAAGTAAGTAAGTAAGTATGTATGTATGTATGTATGTATGTATGTATGTATGTATGTATGTACATTGTTACGGACGAGATAGATACTTAAAAAAATACTTATTAATTTGAGATACCTATTATAAAAGCTCCCAAGCGTCCATAATAACAACAAAGTGGTAGCGGAGCAGTGTGCGAGGGGGACCGAATATATAGTGCCTTCTCTCTCGCTCTCTCCCGATCGAGCGCTCTATAAAATACACGTGTTCCGTCTCCCTCCTCCGTGACTATATATATGAGCCGGTAGTCGGATTCGGTTTTTATTATCGCTCGCGACTCGTCCGCGGTACGTCGTTCGTTACTGTTGTTAGTAAGCAGCTCCATCCAACTGTTTATTATAATTATACGCCATGGCTCGTACGAAGCAGACCGCTCGTAAATCCACCGGTGGCAAGGCGCCCCGCAAACAGCTCGCCACCAAGGCCGCCCGCAAGAGCGCACCGGCCACGGGAGGTGTCAAGAAGCCCCATCGTTACAGGCCCGGAACTGTAGCTCTGCGTGAGATCCGTCGCTACCAGAAGAGTACCGAGCTTCTGATCCGCAAGCTCCCGTTCCAGCGTCTCGTCCGTGAGATCGCCCAGGACTTCAAGACGGACTTGCGTTTCCAGAGCTCCGCCGTGATGGCCCTCCAGGAGGCCAGCGAGGCGTACCTGGTCGGTCTTTTTGAGGACACCAACCTGTGCGCGATCCACGCCAAGCGCGTAACCATCATGCCCAAGGACATCCAGCTGGCGCGTAGGATCCGCGGAGAGCGCGCCTAAGCTATGTCTCTAAATTAACATCGGCGCGCGCGTGTGTGCGAGCGTGCGGCGACGGTTCCGCGCTTGCGGGCCCCGCAAGCTGGCTGGCTGCACCCGCGCCGGTTGTATGATTGTATCAAAAGGCCCTTTTCAGGGCCACATATGATTCGAATATATTGTATAATATGGTTTTCTCTTGAACGATACGTCAATCAATCAATCAATAAATCTAAGTTAATCAAATTTATTTATTATCAACATAGGTAATAAGACATGTGCAATCTTCAATGCGATGCTGCGCTATATATGTATATAATAACATGCATAGGCACAAACAACAACATATACATAAAAAAAAAAAAACCTTCCTTGCCGATGCATAAATAGATTGGTGACGTAGTTTGTGTATGCAATATGCTATACAACATGATACAAAAATTACAAAAAAAAAAAAACTGGGAGTACCAGTATTATGCATAACATACATACATACATACATACATACATACCTACCTACCTACCTACCTACCTAAAATCATAATGATAGCGTTAATTTAATTTAATAATCATAACTGCAATTATTGATTGATTGATTGATTGATTGATTGATTGATTGATTGATTGAATGAATGAATGAATGAATCATTAAACATTTAATAAATGAACTACACTAGGATAAAACTATATATTTTTTTATTTATTTTTTCAGCAGCCGAAAGAAGCCGTACCGATCTACGAAACTAACGCTCAAAACAAACATCTCCCCTCCACGTCGAACACCCGTCCGCCCGCCCGCTCGCCTGCCTGCCTCGGTTGCCTATAAATACCGCCGTCCTAGCGTTGGAAATTTTTATCCACTCATCCACTTCGTACGGGCAACAACGCGACGCGCGCGATCGTGTCGTGTCTGTGTTAACGTGTGTGTGTAAACAAACAAACGAGCAAGCTCAAAGATGACTGGCCGCGGCAAGGGAGGAAAGGGTCTGGGGAAAGGAGGAGCCAAGCGCCACAGGAAGGTGCTTCGTGATAACATCCAGGGCATCACAAAGCCCGCCATCCGCCGTCTGGCTCGCAGAGGCGGCGTCAAGCGTATCTCCGGTCTTATCTACGAAGAGACCCGCGGCGTGCTGAAGGTGTTCCTAGAGAACGTGATCCGTGACGCGGTCACCTACACCGAGCACGCCAAGAGGAAGACCGTCACCGCCATGGACGTCGTGTACGCTCTGAAACGCCAGGGCCGTACCCTGTACGGTTTCGGTGGTTAAGCCCAACTCGCGCTCCATGTGCGCGCGGTGTGCGGCGGACGCGCTGGCTGCTTCGCATCGCATTCGCTTGCTTGCTTGCTTGCAGCCAGTCGTTCACCGCTGCCGACGCGACATAATAAAAAAAAGGCCCTTTTCAGGGCCGCATATTGTTCATGATGTTAGCTTACCGAGCGAAACGTTTCCTGACAAATCGACCGTCGATCAATCTACATTTTTATATAGGTACATATACACACACACACTCAATATATATATATATATATATATATATATACATAGCGAAGCTGCCCACCGGCACGCTCGACTCTAGGCTGGGTGGTGGCTAGGTGTACAATACAATAAAATACGTATATGTATATGTATATTTAATATCGCCCGATCAGTTTAATTACGTGTTCGAGTAGGTACGCACCACAACTACGGAAAGCCAAAAAAAAAAAAAAGTATATACGTTACATTATATTTATTATACCTAAATATTATTAACGCACGACATGATTACCCGACTAGTTCTAATTAGTTAGCTGAATATAATATAGGTAGTGGTGTGTGTATAGTATAGGTACTTGTAGGTATACATACATGTACGTGTGTACATGATCATGATTGTTAGTTTTTTTTTTTTTTTTTTTTTTTTTTCGTTACACCTGCCTCTAGCTATCTAGACCGATACTTTTGCGATAGGTACCTACCCATCTGCTGTGATCGTATCCGAAAAAAAATAAAATACTTATCTAGATACATATTCGATTACTTAGGCCAGGCCAGGCCGGGCCGACCACGACCACCGCCACCACCACCCGACTCGACCACCGACCCGGCATTATATCGCTCCGCCCGACTGCCCGACTATTTTTTTTTTTTTTTTTTTACCTAAGTGCTTACTTGCTTGCTTACTTACTCACTCACTTTCTTACTCACCTACCTACATACCTAGGTACCAACATTCGATCGTCATCGTTCATTGTGAGTATTATTAATATCATTTATTATAATTATTAGCATATAAAAATAATTAACAGAGGCCACTCTTCCCTGATAATTATCCATCAGCAGCACAGCACCACCGTCTGTGCTGATCGGTAGCCTTCGCCGCCGCTCGGCGGCTGTGTGTGTTTTACGACAGTGAATGTAACGCATCAAAATAACACCATCAAAACGATATACACGCGATGTTGTTATGTTATTTTCATGTACGGAATCTTCACTTTCAACCTGTCGATAAATAATTATCTGAATATGTTGTTTCAATAAGAAAAATCACTTTTTAAACTGACCCGAGGTACGCACCGTCTATAATACCGAAAATAAACCTCGCTACTCGGCGCACGGACGGGCTCGCCGCATTGCCGATTAACATTTAACATAGACAAACTCATAATGTTTCTATATAAGAGTAATAAAATATTAAATTAGCTCATTATAATGAGAAAAAAACGTTTAATCATAAACGAGTAAGTGAAAAGTTGGAAGTGTTATTACGAGAAAACGTCTCGCGACATAAGGGTCTCCTTTACGGTTAAGCCGAGTTCTATATAAAACCGTGGCTCCCTCTTTTCGGTTTATCAGAAGACTCTGCACCGCGTCGCGCGCCGGTTCTCTCCGTTTTCGTTCGTTCGTCCATTCATCGCTCTTACGCTACGCGCGCTCGCTCGCTCGATTTGTGTGTGTGTCGATATATAATTTTGTGATTATATTAAATAACAATGGCCGATACAGCAGTAGCTGCCGACGCACCCGCTCCGGCGACACCGGCGAAGAAGCCGAAGGCTTCCGCCGCGGCTGGAGCCAAGAAACCTAAGGCGAAACCGACTCATCCGAAGACGTCCGAAATGGTGAACAGCGCCATCAAGGAGTTGAAGGAACGCAGCGGGTCATCGCTGCAGGCGATCAAGAAGTACATCGCCGCCCAGTACAAAGTGGACGCCGAGAAGTTGGCACCGTTCATCAGAAAATACCTGAAGAGCGCCGTCGAATCCGGAGCCTTGATCCAGACAAAGGGCAAGGGCGCCTCCGGCTCGTTCAAGCTCGAGTCTAAATCTTCGGCCGCGAAGAAGCCCGCCGCAGCTAAGTCTACCACCAAGGCCGCCTCCGCCGCTTCGTCAGCCAAGACGAAGAAGGCGACCGCGTCCGCCGCCTCGGGCAGGGCGAAAAAGTCAGCCGCGGCGGCGTCGTCTCCCTCGAAGCCGAAGTCCGCTGCCGCTACCAAGGACAAAAAGGCGGCCGCCGCCAAGAAGAAGCCCGCGCCCAAGAAGCCCTCCACCCCGGCTAAGGGCAAGGGAGCCGCCGCGTCCAAGGCCAAGAAGAGCGCGAAGCCCCCGACAAAGAAGCCGAAAGCGCCGAAACCGAAGAAGGCAGCGGCCGCGCCCAAGGCGAAACCCGCAGCTAAGAAGGCCGCCGCCAAGAAGTAAAGTGAGACACGCCGCAAAACATCAGCGAGCGAACAACGCCAGCGTGCGGCTGCTTGCTGCCTGTCGTCATCGTCGTCGTCGTCGTCGTATAAGGTGTGTGTGCTGCGTCGCGTTGCTGTCGCATCGCATAGCTATATATTGCCGCATTGCCGTGGTGGTGCTGCCGCTGCTGCTGTGTGCAATGTGCAATGCGATGCGATTCGACACGATCTCGTCACCGACCGCCGACCGACGACCGATCGAGCTGCGGGCACCGTCGCGGGGCCGGTGGTCGTCTAACTTGCTACTACGATACGCGAGTGCGCGTTCAAAGCACATCAAAAAGCCCTTCTCAGGGCTAACAAATTGTTCAAACTAAACACGCGGTGCGTGCGTGTTCAGTTTCCTTAATCGCACAACGTCAATCAATCAATCAATCAATCAATCGAACAAACAAACATACATACATACGAAGTAAAAAAAAAAAAAAAAAAATGACGAACAATTGACGAATCAATCGAATAGAATATAAAAACTTTAGACATAAACAAACGGGGCGGGCGAGTAACGCTCACCTTCTGCTAGTGTAGCTGTGTCATGTCATGAAATATTATTTTCTGATCGATCTGAGAAATGCTTCATAATGGCAAGAAATAATAATTAAAAAATAATATACTTACAATTACAATTAATTAATTACTTACTTACTTACTTACTTACTTACTTACTTACTTACTTACTTACTTACTTACTTACTTACCAACTCGCATAACAATAATGAGTAAGTAACTAACTAAGTGTGTGACTCTGTAATTATATTATAACTATTTCAATAAATATATAACAAACAATAACATAGATAGAGCCGATTCGATTAGGTAGATAGAGAGGTAGCCGTGTGCGGTCTTTAGGGGAGGAGTCTCGCTTCGCGCCGTTTCGTAAGCACCTCGTCCGCATCCCCACTAAGCGAGTGACGCGGTGAACCTATATATACGTAGAGTGCGAGGAAAAAATTTTTTAAACTACATTCGGACGCGCTCGCCGTCTGACGCATTACGTTACGTGGTCGTAAATAAACAGTTATCAAACATGTCTGGACGCGGCAAGGGTGGCAAAGTTAAGGGAAAGGCAAAGTCACGCTCCAACCGTGCTGGACTCCAGTTCCCCGTCGGCCGTATCCACAGGCTGTTGCGCAAGGGTAACTACGCCGAGCGCGTTGGTGCCGGCGCTCCCGTCTACCTCGCGGCCGTTATGGAATACCTGGCGGCTGAGGTACTCGAGTTGGCCGGCAACGCCGCTCGCGACAACAAGAAGACTAGGATCATCCCGAGACATCTGCAACTGGCGATCCGCAACGACGAGGAGCTGAACAAGCTCCTGTCCGGTGTCACCATCGCCCAGGGAGGTGTACTGCCCAACATCCAGGCCGTGCTCTTGCCGAAGAAGACCGAGAAGAAGGCTTAAAGAACACTCTCACTACGCAAGCACCAGCCAGCAAGCGGCCGTGGTGCAATGCGACGTCTGGCCGCCTCGTTGTGAGTCTCCCCTTGTGCTGATGGTGTAGGTTCGCTGCCTCTCCGTGCGCGGGGACTCTATCTACGTCGCGCCAAGGCGCACGCTTGGACCGCGTCCGCGGGATGACAAAAGGCCCTTTTCAGGGCCACAATATGATTCGAAATTAAATATGTCAGTTTCGCTTGATACATGACGTCATATCATCAATCTCAAATCGAAAGTATAACATAATAAAAAATAAATAGGTACAATGGACCTCGCCTACTACGACTAATGCGTTTGTAGTTAGGTACATAGGTAGGGAGGTTTATTATTATTGATCCATAAATACATATATGCCCGGCACGTCGCGGAGTTATCCTTTATTTTGTACATAGGTAGTTGGATCATGTTAGGTAGTTAATGTTGATCTCTTCTTATCTTACTTTCGCGTGATATTATTATTTTTAATAATATTATTATAAAAAAAGAAAAAGTTAGGGGTTTGAAAGAGTTAGGTTGAATAAGTTTAGGTTAGGTTAGGTTGGGTTGGGTAATAAGGTCCGAAAAAAAAAAAAAAAAAAAAACGAGACCTGATGTTGATTGTTGATGTTCGGTTTGAAAAAGTTAGGTCCGAAAAAAAAAAAAAAAAAAAAAAAAAATAGAGGCTAACCTAACCTAACCTCTAAAACGAGACCTGATGTTGATTGTTGATGTTGGGTTTGAAAAAGTTAGGTTGGATAGAGTTAGGTTTGTTTTGGTTAGGTTAGGTTAGGTTAGGTTAGGTTAGGTTAGGTTAGGTTAGGTCCGAAAAAAAAAAAAAAAAAAATTGCTGACCTAACCTAACCTAAACCTAACTTATCCTAAAACCAGACCTGGTGTTGATTGTTGATGTTGGGTTTGAAAAAGTTAGGTTGGATAAAGTTAGGTTTGTTTTGGTTAGGTTTCGGCAGCACGAATTATTATAAACGATGTTATTGCGATCGCAACACACAAACAAATCAGAGAATCTGTGGAAATCTGATGTGATTACTAAATAGATATATAGAATTATATACTATCTATATATCTATCTATCTATCTATCTATCTATCTATCTATCTATCTATCTATCTATCTATCTATCTATCTATCTATCTATCTATCTATCTATCTATCAATCTCATGACCCCCCCACCCTCCCGCGGCAGCGACGGTACGGTCTACGCACGCTCGCACGCCATTGGTCGAGAGAATCGCGCACCGCTCGACGGTCGTTAGTCTATTGCGTTGCCGCCGTACTGACAAAAAGGGCAGCAGTACGCGGTTGAGTTTTTATTATTCACGCGGCTCTCGCTCGTCGCTGTATAGTGAAGCAGTTTTTGTGTTATTAACCGAGACAACACCAACAACTCTACAACATGCCGCCGAAGACCAGCGGGAAGGCCGCCAAGAAATCCGGCAAAGCCCAAAAGAACATCTCCAAGACAGACAAGAAAAAGAAGAAGCACAAGAGGAAGGAGAGCTACGCCATCTACATCTACAAGGTGCTCAAGCAGGTCCACCCTGACACCGGTATCTCCAGTAAGGCGATGTCCATCATGAACTCGTTCGTGAACGACATCTTCGAGCGCATCGCCGCCGAAGCGTCCCGCCTCGCCCACTACAACAAGAGGTCGACGATCACCAGCAGGGAGGTGCAGACCTCGGTCAGGCTTTTGCTGCCCGGGGAGCTCGCCAAGCACGCCGTCAGTGAGGGCACCAAGGCCGTCACCAAGTACACGAGCTCCAAGTAAAGCACCGCTCTACCGGCCCTTACCCCGTGTGTCCGCGGGGGAGGATCTGTAGACGCTCACTCGGAACGCGCTCGCTACTAACAAAAGGCCCTTTTCAGGGCCACAAATACGTTCAAAACACTACATGTTTGTTTCTCTTTATAAACGTGACGTCAATCGATCAGTCAAACAATGCATACATTCATCAATAATTATATGGGTAATCTGTCAAACCGGCAAACCGGGTCATATGAAAACTAACGAATGTTATATATTAGAGCTAACTTACGGGTGGAGATTCGTCGTCAGTTTTATGTTCTGGTTTATTAGGTAGGTTCTACCTACGCCTATACGCAGTGCCGTGTGCCACATGATAAGTAATTAAATACATACCTACATACCTATATGTATAACATAAGTAATGGTGTAATGGAATCGAATGATGGAATGAAATTGCCTACGTAAGTAAGTAAGTAAGTAAGTAAGTATGTATGTATGTATGTATGTATGTATGTATGTATGTATGTATGTACATTGTTACGGACGAGATAGATACTTAAAAAAATACTTATTAATTTGAGATACCTATTATAAAAGCTCCCAAGCGTCCATAATAACAACAAAGTGGTAGCGGAGCAGTGTGCGAGGGGGACCGAATATATAGTGCCTTCTCTCTCGCTCTCTCCCGATCGAGCGCTCTATAAAATACACGTGTTCCGTCTCCCTCCTCCGTGACTATATATATGAGCCGGTAGTCGGATTCGGTTTTTATTATCGCTCGCGACTCGTCCGCGGTACGTCGTTCGTTACTGTTGTTAGTAAGCAGCTCCATCCAACTGTTTATTATAATTATACGCCATGGCTCGTACGAAGCAGACCGCTCGTAAATCCACCGGTGGCAAGGCGCCCCGCAAACAGCTCGCCACCAAGGCCGCCCGCAAGAGCGCACCGGCCACGGGAGGTGTCAAGAAGCCCCATCGTTACAGGCCCGGAACTGTAGCTCTGCGTGAGATCCGTCGCTACCAGAAGAGTACCGAGCTTCTGATCCGCAAGCTCCCGTTCCAGCGTCTCGTCCGTGAGATCGCCCAGGACTTCAAGACGGACTTGCGTTTCCAGAGCTCCGCCGTGATGGCCCTCCAGGAGGCCAGCGAGGCGTACCTGGTCGGTCTTTTTGAGGACACCAACCTGTGCGCGATCCACGCCAAGCGCGTAACCATCATGCCCAAGGACATCCAGCTGGCGCGTAGGATCCGCGGAGAGCGCGCCTAAGCTATGTCTCTAAATTAACATCGGCGCGCGCGTGTGTGCGAGCGTGCGGCGACGGTTCCGCGCTTGCGGGCCCCGCAAGCTGGCTGGCTGCACCCGCGCCGGTTGTATGATTGTATCAAAAGGCCCTTTTCAGGGCCACATATGATTCGAATATATTGTATAATATGGTTTTCTCTTGAACGATACGTCAATCAATCAATCAATAAATCTAAGTTAATCAAATTTATTTATTATCAACATAGGTAATAAGACATGTGCAATCTTCAATGCGATGCTGCGCTATATATGTATATAATAACATGCATAGGCACAAACAACAACATATACATAAAAAAAAAAAAACCTTCCTTGCCGATGCATAAATAGATTGGTGACGTAGTTTGTGTATGCAATATGCTATACAACATGATACAAAAATTACAAAAAAAAAAAAACTGGGAGTACCAGTATTATGCATAACATACATACATACATACATACATACATACCTACCTACCTACCTACCTACCTAAAATCATAATGATAGCGTTAATTTAATTTAATAATCATAACTGCAATTATTGATTGATTGATTGATTGATTGATTGATTGATTGATTGATTGAATGAATGAATGAATGAATCATTAAACATTTAATAAATGAACTACACTAGGATAAAACTATATATTTTTTTATTTATTTTTTCAGCAGCCGAAAGAAGCCGTACCGATCTACGAAACTAACGCTCAAAACAAACATCTCCCCTCCACGTCGAACACCCGTCCGCCCGCCCGCTCGCCTGCCTGCCTCGGTTGCCTATAAATACCGCCGTCCTAGCGTTGGAAATTTTTATCCACTCATCCACTTCGTACGGGCAACAACGCGACGCGCGCGATCGTGTCGTGTCTGTGTTAACGTGTGTGTGTAAACAAACAAACGAGCAAGCTCAAAGATGACTGGCCGCGGCAAGGGAGGAAAGGGTCTGGGGAAAGGAGGAGCCAAGCGCCACAGGAAGGTGCTTCGTGATAACATCCAGGGCATCACAAAGCCCGCCATCCGCCGTCTGGCTCGCAGAGGCGGCGTCAAGCGTATCTCCGGTCTTATCTACGAAGAGACCCGCGGCGTGCTGAAGGTGTTCCTAGAGAACGTGATCCGTGACGCGGTCACCTACACCGAGCACGCCAAGAGGAAGACCGTCACCGCCATGGACGTCGTGTACGCTCTGAAACGCCAGGGCCGTACCCTGTACGGTTTCGGTGGTTAAGCCCAACTCGCGCTCCATGTGCGCGCGGTGTGCGGCGGACGCGCTGGCTGCTTCGCATCGCATTCGCTTGCTTGCTTGCTTGCAGCCAGTCGTTCACCGCTGCCGACGCGACATAATAAAAAAAAGGCCCTTTTCAGGGCCGCATATTGTTCATGATGTTAGCTTACCGAGCGAAACGTTTCCTGACAAATCGACCGTCGATCAATCTACATTTTTATATAGGTACATATACACACACACACTCAATATATATATATATATATATATATATATACATAGCGAAGCTGCCCACCGGCACGCTCGACTCTAGGCTGGGTGGTGGCTAGGTGTACAATACAATAAAATACGTATATGTATATGTATATTTAATATCGCCCGATCAGTTTAATTACGTGTTCGAGTAGGTACGCACCACAACTACGGAAAGCCAAAAAAAAAAAAAAGTATATACGTTACATTATATTTATTATACCTAAATATTATTAACGCACGACATGATTACCCGACTAGTTCTAATTAGTTAGCTGAATATAATATAGGTAGTGGTGTGTGTATAGTATAGGTACTTGTAGGTATACATACATGTACGTGTGTACATGATCATGATTGTTAGTTTTTTTTTTTTTTTTTTTTTTTTTTCGTTACACCTGCCTCTAGCTATCTAGACCGATACTTTTGCGATAGGTACCTACCCATCTGCTGTGATCGTATCCGAAAAAAAATAAAATACTTATCTAGATACATATTCGATTACTTAGGCCAGGCCAGGCCGGGCCGACCACGACCACCGCCACCACCACCCGACTCGACCACCGACCCGGCATTATATCGCTCCGCCCGACTGCCCGACTATTTTTTTTTTTTTTTTTTTACCTAAGTGCTTACTTGCTTGCTTACTTACTCACTCACTTTCTTACTCACCTACCTACATACCTAGGTACCAACATTCGATCGTCATCGTTCATTGTGAGTATTATTAATATCATTTATTATAATTATTAGCATATAAAAATAATTAACAGAGGCCACTCTTCCCTGATAATTATCCATCAGCAGCACAGCACCACCGTCTGTGCTGATCGGTAGCCTTCGCCGCCGCTCGGCGGCTGTGTGTGTTTTACGACAGTGAATGTAACGCATCAAAATAACACCATCAAAACGATATACACGCGATGTTGTTATGTTATTTTCATGTACGGAATCTTCACTTTCAACCTGTCGATAAATAATTATCTGAATATGTTGTTTCAATAAGAAAAATCACTTTTTAAACTGACCCGAGGTACGCACCGTCTATAATACCGAAAATAAACCTCGCTACTCGGCGCACGGACGGGCTCGCCGCATTGCCGATTAACATTTAACATAGACAAACTCATAATGTTTCTATATAAGAGTAATAAAATATTAAATTAGCTCATTATAATGAGAAAAAAACGTTTAATCATAAACGAGTAAGTGAAAAGTTGGAAGTGTTATTACGAGAAAACGTCTCGCGACATAAGGGTCTCCTTTACGGTTAAGCCGAGTTCTATATAAAACCGTGGCTCCCTCTTTTCGGTTTATGGATTGCCACGGACCCATACTGCGCACGGACGTCTTGCCTCTTTCCTGCTCCGCGAAACTCACCCCTGTTGCCTTGAGGGCAATATGAGGGCGAAACGCACCCGGTCATCTTTGCGTGATCGGCGGGGACCACTACGCAGGAAGAATGAAGCCCTGCCTTCGGCTGCCCTCCTCGCGACTCCCGACCCGGTCCCGCTCACACGGATGCCCCGGGAAAGGGATAGCGAGGCCCGGCAACACGCCGAAGGCACAACGTCGCGCCGCGGTCCGTCCCCACCGATGAGCCTCTCCGATCTTTTCGGAGTGAAAAATGAGGGTAGGTCGAAACCAGCCGGTTTCGATCTACCCCCCGCCGCTTCAAGCACACCGAAGTCGGTGGGTAGCCGGGCTAGCGATAGTTTCGGGCTACCCACCCCTCACCGAGCCACCCTGAACACCACCAACACGTCGTTCGTCGACGCGCCTAGGTCGCCCGCAGTCGGAAGCCTCCGAATCCGCCTCAGCAGTCCGAGCGTAGTGCCGGAATTGTCGTGGGAGTGCCATAATCAAAATTTGATTATGGTCTCCTATTTCAGCGACACCCGGCACTGCTCGCTCGGACTGAAGGAGTGGATGAAGCTGTACGTCCGGCTGCAGGCCTACAACCTAGGCGACACCGAAGCCCTCTCCGAGGAAGAAGTCCGGCTGTTTGCTGGACTCGGCCTCATTCCGCCACGCACGGAGGTGGACGCCCCGCTTCTCCGGGAGAAGAAGCGGCAATGTCCACCGCCGCCGACTCCACAACAGCCGCCACCACCGTCTCCGACGCCGCCGCCGACGCCTCCGCCACAGCCGCGCAACTATGCGCAGGCCGCGGCCCGCAAGGTCGCATCGCCGGCCCCAGAGGGCACCCGCCCCACAGCCGCCGCTCCGAAGCAGCGTCCCACCGCTGCTGCACCCGCAGCCCCTAGAAGAGCCCGCTACCCTCCATTGGTAGCCGTCGACCTTCCGAACTGGCCGACGCACCTAGCCGCTATCGCCGAACGCCTCGGCAAGACCCCAAGAGCGCACGCCTACGGTGACGGCGTGCGCTTCACGCCACTCTCGGAGAAAGAACACGACTGCGTGCAGCGATACTTCTCCGAGCTGCGCAGCAACGGGACCACTACCGCAAAATGGTACACCTACACGCCGCGGATGGAGAACACGACGAAGGTCGCCATCCGCGGTCTCCCTGCCACCACAACTCCGGCGGACATCCAAGCCGCCCTCGCCGCTAAGGGATACAAGGCGAGGCACGTGAAATGTATTCGGGCGCGTAGGGGACGCCCCGAGTGCATCTTTCACGTCGTGCTCGCCGGCACACACGCCGACAACTCCGGGGTGTACTCGATGCGCGAGCTCCTGTACATGCCCGGAGTGAACATTGAAGCCTGGCGGGGCAAACAAGGCCCTGCCCAATGTCACAGATGCCAGAAGTTCCGGCACTCCAGCCTGCAATGTCATCTGCAGATTGCGTGCGTGCGCTGTGGAGAGGCGCACGCCGCACAGGACTGCCCCCGACCCCGAGACCATCCAGCCACCTGCGCAAACTGCCGGGGGGCACACCCTGCCAACCACTCCGCCTGCCCAGTTCTCCTCAGGGAAGCGAGGAACGAAAGGGCAGGTACGACCGCCCGCGCCACCATCGACTACCCGCGCCGTCAGACGCTCCCAGCACCCTCGCTCCCCGCACCCGCGGGGGAAGAAAACAGCGCGCCACCAGAGGCGCCGGCGAACGTCCCCATCCCCAGGGACGCGAGCCCCATAAGGAAGCCCCATAATGAAGATTCCACGCCGGCACCTAAGCCCGCGACCGAAGCAGAGAAGCCCGCACCCTCCCACTCCGTACCGGCAGAGAGCGGGACGGAAGCAGCGACGGCGAATGCCCCCACCACCGGGGGCGCTCGCCCCACCACCAAGCCTCGGAGCGCCACCGCTACCGAGCCCGCCGCCATAGCGACGCCGGCAGTCAAGCCCGCGCCGCCCGCCAGTGAAGTCGCGCCCGCACCCGCGCCCGCGCCCGCGCCCGCGCCCGTGCGCGCCCAGCGCGCCGCGCCAGTAGCGCCGGCTACTGAGCCTGCGCCCGCGACCGCGCAACAACCCGTGGTCTCCCGGGCTCAAGTGCCCGTGCCACAAGCCGCCTTACCCGCGCCGCCCGCCGCGAAATTCGCGCCCGCGTTGCCGCAAGCCGCCGAAGCTTCAGAACCCACGACGGCGGAACGCCCGCCGCCGATAAAAGAAGAAGATACACTCCTCTATGAAACGACTGTAAAAATGTTAACAGACCCAGATGCCGAAGAAACTCGAGCTGAAATGCTAGCATTTATAGAACGCCCGATACCCGCCGACGCGGAGCCTCGACAACGCCTTATGGCAGAAAAAGCTCAAAAAACAATGAAAGAAATGATCGAAAAATTTGACCGCAGAAACCAACAAACCGCGGACCTTGGCAGCGAGCGCCCTCCCGCTCCGCCAGACAGTCCCGATCGTCAACGACGACGAAATAAGAAGCTAAAGAAAAAATAAAAACAAGAATCCACAGATTGGAGGTTGCCCTGTCGTAAACAGGGCACACTATAGCCCGGCCCATAGTTATGGGTCGCGACCCCGACACCAGCTGAAAGTGCACGGCACTGTACAGCTCCCCCCACACCTCCCTCGCTCGCTACGCTCGCGAGGAGGCGTGTGAGAAGACTTCAGAGTTTTCGGTTTATCAGAAGACTCTGCACCGCGTCGCGCGCCGGTTCTCTCCGTTTTCGTTCGTTCGTCCATTCATCGCTCTTACGCTACGCGCGCTCGCTCGCTCGATTTGTGTGTGTGTCGATATATAATTTTGTGATTATATTAAATAACAATGGCCGATACAGCAGTAGCTGCCGACGCACCCGCTCCGGCGACACCGGCGAAGAAGCCGAAGGCTTCCGCCGCGGCTGGAGCCAAGAAACCTAAGGCGAAACCGACTCATCCGAAGACGTCCGAAATGGTGAACAGCGCCATCAAGGAGTTGAAGGAACGCAGCGGGTCATCGCTGCAGGCGATCAAGAAGTACATCGCCGCCCAGTACAAAGTGGACGCCGAGAAGTTGGCACCGTTCATCAGAAAATACCTGAAGAGCGCCGTCGAATCCGGAGCCTTGATCCAGACAAAGGGCAAGGGCGCCTCCGGCTCGTTCAAGCTCGAGTCTAAATCTTCGGCCGCGAAGAAGCCCGCCGCAGCTAAGTCTACCACCAAGGCCGCCTCCGCCGCTTCGTCAGCCAAGACGAAGAAGGCGACCGCGTCCGCCGCCTCGGGCAGGGCGAAAAAGTCAGCCGCGGCGGCGTCGTCTCCCTCGAAGCCGAAGTCCGCTGCCGCTACCAAGGACAAAAAGGCGGCCGCCGCCAAGAAGAAGCCCGCGCCCAAGAAGCCCTCCACCCCGGCTAAGGGCAAGGGAGCCGCCGCGTCCAAGGCCAAGAAGAGCGCGAAGCCCCCGACAAAGAAGCCGAAAGCGCCGAAACCGAAGAAGGCAGCGGCCGCGCCCAAGGCGAAACCCGCAGCTAAGAAGGCCGCCGCCAAGAAGTAAAGTGAGACACGCCGCAAAACATCAGCGAGCGAACAACGCCAGCGTGCGGCTGCTTGCTGCCTGTCGTCATCGTCGTCGTCGTCGTCGTATAAGGTGTGTGTGCTGCGTCGCGTTGCTGTCGCATCGCATAGCTATATATTGCCGCATTGCCGTGGTGGTGCTGCCGCTGCTGCTGTGTGCAATGTGCAATGCGATGCGATTCGACACGATCTCGTCACCGACCGCCGACCGACGACCGATCGAGCTGCGGGCACCGTCGCGGGGCCGGTGGTCGTCTAACTTGCTACTACGATACGCGAGTGCGCGTTCAAAGCACATCAAAAAGCCCTTCTCAGGGCTAACAAATTGTTCAAACTAAACACGCGGTGCGTGCGTGTTCAGTTTCCTTAATCGCACAACGTCAATCAATCAATCAATCAATCAATCGAACAAACAAACATACATACATACGAAGTAAAAAAAAAAAAAAAAAATGACGAACAATTGACGAATCAATCGAATAGAATATAAAAACTTTAGACATAAACAAACGGGGCGGGCGAGTAACGCTCACCTTCTGCTAGTGTAGCTGTGTCATGTCATGAAATATTATTTTCTGATCGATCTGAGAAATGCTTCATAATGGCAAGAAATAATAATTAAAAAATAATATACTTACAATTACAATTAATTAATTACTTACTTACTTACTTACTTACTTACTTACTTACTTACTTACTTACTTACTTACTTACTTACCAACTCGCATAACAATAATGAGTAAGTAACTAACTAAGTGTGTGACTCTGTAATTATATTATAACTATTTCAATAAATATATAACAAACAATAACATAGATAGAGCCGATTCGATTAGGTAGATAGAGAGGTAGCCGTGTGCGGTCTTTAGGGGAGGAGTCTCGCTTCGCGCCGTTTCGTAAGCACCTCGTCCGCATCCCCACTAAGCGAGTGACGCGGTGAACCTATATATACGTAGAGTGCGAGGAAAAAATTTTTTAAACTACATTCGGACGCGCTCGCCGTCTGACGCATTACGTTACGTGGTCGTAAATAAACAGTTATCAAACATGTCTGGACGCGGCAAGGGTGGCAAAGTTAAGGGAAAGGCAAAGTCACGCTCCAACCGTGCTGGACTCCAGTTCCCCGTCGGCCGTATCCACAGGCTGTTGCGCAAGGGTAACTACGCCGAGCGCGTTGGTGCCGGCGCTCCCGTCTACCTCGCGGCCGTTATGGAATACCTGGCGGCTGAGGTACTCGAGTTGGCCGGCAACGCCGCTCGCGACAACAAGAAGACTAGGATCATCCCGAGACATCTGCAACTGGCGATCCGCAACGACGAGGAGCTGAACAAGCTCCTGTCCGGTGTCACCATCGCCCAGGGAGGTGTACTGCCCAACATCCAGGCCGTGCTCTTGCCGAAGAAGACCGAGAAGAAGGCTTAAAGAACACTCTCACTACGCAAGCACCAGCCAGCAAGCGGCCGTGGTGCAATGCGACGTCTGGCCGCCTCGTTGTGAGTCTCCCCTTGTGCTGATGGTGTAGGTTCGCTGCCTCTCCGTGCGCGGGGACTCTATCTACGTCGCGCCAAGGCGCACGCTTGGACCGCGTCCGCGGGATGACAAAAGGCCCTTTTCAGGGCCACAATATGATTCGAAATTAAATATGTCAGTTTCGCTTGATACATGACGTCATATCATCAATCTCAAATCGAAAGTATAACATAATAAAAAATAAATAGGTACAATGGACCTCGCCTACTACGACTAATGCGTTTGTAGTTAGGTACATAGGTAGGGAGGTTTATTATTATTGATCCATAAATACATATATGCCCGGCACGTCGCGGAGTTATCCTTTATTTTGTACATAGGTAGTTGGATCATGTTAGGTAGTTAATGTTGATCTCTTCTTATCTTACTTTCGCGTGATATTATTATTTTTAATAATATTATTATAAAAAAGAAAAAGTTAGGGGTTTGAAAGAGTTAGGTTGAATAAGTTTAGGTTAGGTTAGGTTGGGTTGGGTAATAAGGTCCGAAAAAAAAAAAAAAAAAAAAACGAGACCTGATGTTGATTGTTGATGTTCGGTTTGAAAAAGTTAGGTCCGAAAAAAAAAAAAAAAAAAAAAAAAAATAGAGGCTAACCTAACCTAACCTCTAAAACGAGACCTGATGTTGATTGTTGATGTTGGGTTTGAAAAAGTTAGGTTGGATAGAGTTAGGTTTGTTTTGGTTAGGTTAGGTTAGGTTAGGTTAGGTTAGGTTAGGTTAGGTTAGGTCCGAAAAAAAAAAAAAAAAAAATTGCTGACCTAACCTAACCTAAACCTAACTTATCCTAAAACCAGACCTGGTGTTGATTGTTGATGTTGGGTTTGAAAAAGTTAGGTTGGATAAAGTTAGGTTTGTTTTGGTTAGGTTTCGGCAGCACGAATTATTATAAACGATGTTATTGCGATCGCAACACACAAACAAATCAGAGAATCTGTGGAAATCTGATGTGATTACTAAATAGATATATAGAATTATATACTATCTATATATCTATCTATCTATCTATCTATCTATCTATCTATCTATCTATCTATCTATCTATCTATCTATCTATCTATCTATCTATCTATCTATCAATCTCATGACCCCCCCACCCTCCCGCGGCAGCGACGGTACGGTCTACGCACGCTCGCACGCCATTGGTCGAGAGAATCGCGCACCGCTCGACGGTCGTTAGTCTATTGCGTTGCCGCCGTACTGACAAAAAGGGCAGCAGTACGCGGTTGAGTTTTTATTATTCACGCGGCTCTCGCTCGTCGCTGTATAGTGAAGCAGTTTTTGTGTTATTAACCGAGACAACACCAACAACTCTACAACATGCCGCCGAAGACCAGCGGGAAGGCCGCCAAGAAATCCGGCAAAGCCCAAAAGAACATCTCCAAGACAGACAAGAAAAAGAAGAAGCACAAGAGGAAGGAGAGCTACGCCATCTACATCTACAAGGTGCTCAAGCAGGTCCACCCTGACACCGGTATCTCCAGTAAGGCGATGTCCATCATGAACTCGTTCGTGAACGACATCTTCGAGCGCATCGCCGCCGAAGCGTCCCGCCTCGCCCACTACAACAAGAGGTCGACGATCACCAGCAGGGAGGTGCAGACCTCGGTCAGGCTTTTGCTGCCCGGGGAGCTCGCCAAGCACGCCGTCAGTGAGGGCACCAAGGCCGTCACCAAGTACACGAGCTCCAAGTAAAGCACCGCTCTACCGGCCCTTACCCCGTGTGTCCGCGGGGGAGGATCTGTAGACGCTCACTCGGAACGCGCTCGCTACTAACAAAAGGCCCTTTTCAGGGCCACAAATACGTTCAAAACACTACATGTTTGTTTCTCTTTATAAACGTGACGTCAATCGATCAGTCAAACAATGCATACATTCATCAATAATTATATGGGTAATCTGTCAAACCGGCAAACCGGGTCATATGAAAACTAACGAATGTTATATATTAGAGCTAACTTACGGGTGGAGATTCGTCGTCAGTTTTATGTTCTGGTTTATTAGGTAGGTTCTACCTACGCCTATACGCAGTGCCGTGTGCCACATGATAAGTAATTAAATACATACCTACATACCTATATGTATAACATAAGTAATGGTGTAATGGAATCGAATGATGGAATGAAATTGCCTACGTAAGTAAGTAAGTAAGTAAGTAAGTATGTATGTATGTATGTATGTATGTATGTATGTATGTATGTATGTACATTGTTACGGACGAGATAGATACTTAAAAAAATACTTATTAATTTGAGATACCTATTATAAAAGCTCCCAAGCGTCCATAATAACAACAAAGTGGTAGCGGAGCAGTGTGCGAGGGGGACCGAATATATAGTGCCTTCTCTCTCGCTCTCTCCCGATCGAGCGCTCTATAAAATACACGTGTTCCGTCTCCCTCCTCCGTGACTATATATATGAGCCGGTAGTCGGATTCGGTTTTGGAGACAGCCACTGCCACACACTGCGGACGTCTTGCATGACACAGCTGCGTACGGATGAAATTAGCAAATATTTTCTTATTCTTGTAATTTAACCCTCTTGTCTTGAGGACAAGAGGGCGAAATACGCCCGGCCGCTTGCCGACCGGCGGGGACAACCAACACTAAGGAAATTAATACTCGATAGTCGATTCTTATCCCCACTCCCGAACCCGGTCCCGCTTAAACGGATGCCCCGGGCTAGGGAGATGCGAGGACTGAAACGTCGACTATTGTGACATCGCGCCAGTGAGGCTGTACCCCCACCCCAATTAATATGGACAAAAACCTGGAGGGGACGCAGGAGCGTCCCCCCACCACTATTGACGAACGCGAGGGAGGGGACTCGCGCTCGACCATTACCTCAACATCCCCACCACCCAACCAGGAGAGCCGAGGCGAACTATCGCCATCGCCCCTGACGTACTTCTCCAACTACCTGAGGTTCATCAAAGGGACCTCAGAGACCCCACGATCCTCGAGAACGGGACCAATCGCCGCCGCCAGGCGCTTTGACCAAACCGATGCCCAAGCCCTCGCTCTTGACAGCGAGCTGGCAAGGGACCTTGCTCGGTCGGGCAGAGCGTCTGGCGACATGCTGCGATGGATAAACGTTTTCATTAGGTTCAAGCAAGCCGGCGCAGGCGTGCCGGATGCTCTCGAACCCGAGGATTATGCAATCCTGGAGAGCTTCACGTATCTCTGCTCGCGCACTTCATCGGGGAAACGCGCGCGAGCGGATGAGACGCCGCCCCTCCACCAAACTGAGAACCCGGCAAGTAAAAAGCCGAAGCGATCCCCGCCTAGGGACCCACGCACGCGCTCGCTTGAGGCGAGAAAGCCACCAACCGCCGCCTCGGCGCAACCGCTCGACGAAATCGAGCCGGAAGCGCCCCAGATAACAACCCCGGAGCTACTGCGCACCCTAGCGGGCGAACCACCCGAATCCGCAACTCCGGCCAAGAAAACTAACGCCGCCACATATGCCGAGCGAACGGAGGGCCGCAAAAGAGGTACATCCATAACTTCCCCCTCCACATCGACCGCCCCCACCACCGCAACAGTAGCGCGCCCCACCACTACGCGGGAGCTTAGTGCTACCCCCACCACCAAAATAGCTACTATCCCCACTACCGCCACAGCTATCCCCACCACTGCGACCGTTGCTTCCACCTCCAACGGAACGCGCCCCACCACGCGACCAAACCAAGTCGCCCCCACTACTGCCGCCATGCCGCCTCCCGCCGTCGGAGCCGCTACTATCCCCACCCCGAAAAGGGTAAGATACCCGCCGATAGTGGTAGGTAGGCTGCCCGAATGGCCGAAACATTTTCAAATATTGACAGAGCGACTTGATAATAAACCACCTAATGCGCGCCCGTACGCCAATGGGGTGCGCTTCTCGCCGGAGTCCGGAGAGGAGTATAGGATCGTGCAGAGCTACCTAACAGAACTGAAAACTACCGATCCTGCCACTGACATCCCGTGGCACAGCTATACTCCGGCTGACGAGAGGCGCCTCAAGGTGGCGATACGTGGCCTGCCGGCCGACACCGACACCGAACAAATTAAGGAAGCCCTTTGCCGGAAGGGATTCGAGACGGACTACGTAAAGGGCATCCGGGCGAGAAGTGGCCGACCCGGGTGCATCTTTTTCGCTCAGCTGGCAGGCCCAGCAGCAAGCTCCGCCGGTGTGTACAAGGTACAGGAACTTTTGTTCATGCCGGGCGTCAAAATAGAGCCGTGGCGCGGTAAAAAGGGCCCGGCTCAGTGCCACCGGTGCCAGCAATTCAGGCACTCTTCGCAATGCTGTCACCGTCCTATCGCCTGTGTGCGCTGCGGGGAGGCGCATGCAGCCAGCGACTGCCCGAGGCCTAAAGACCAACCTGCAACCTGCGCCAACTGCGGGGGGCCTCACCCCGCAAACCACGCCGCCTGCCCGGTCCTCCGCAAGGAGGCCCGAAACAAAAAAGCAGGGCTAACCGCACGCTCCCGACCTACCAACAGCCGGCCGGGACCCGAAACCCGCGCCTCAGTGGGATTAGCAACGGTGCAGGAGTCGGCACCGGCCACACTGATGGCGCAAGCGAATATCCCCACCCCAAGGGGAGGAGCAAAGAAAACCATCCCCCCTCCTTCTGAAAAGAAGAGAGGGAAAAAGAAGAGGGGGAAAGCCGCGAACAAACCGCCACCGCCACCAACCGTAAGTAGCGACTCTTTACAAGTCGCTACCCCTCTAATGCTCGGTATAAGCGAAGCAGTGAAAGCACTATCGAACCTTCTACAATCCCTCGAAGCTGCCCAACCACCTCGCCCTTCTCTTCAATGAAAAGGAGCTGAGAGTGGTGTATTGGAACGCCCAGTCGCTGACCGGCAAGATCGCCCTGCTCCGCCACTTCATTCGAGAGCGGGGGGTCCACGTTATGCTGGTCAACGAAACTTTTTTGAGAGAGGGCGTTCCATTAAAGATTCCCGGCTTCGAGGTTCACAGGAAGGACGAGGCCAACGACCAAGGACGACCATACCGCGGGCTAGCGGTCATTATAAGACGGTCAATCCCCCACCAAGTCGTCAACTTTCAGCAGCTCGACTCTATATACGCGCTGGGAGTCGACCTACACATGGGGGAATATGGCGAAATAAGACTGGTCGCCATATACAGACCGCCCGGAACCCACAAACGATCGCTGCCAAGCGACTTAGAGGCCCTCCTGGAGTCCCCCTTGCCGACCATCCTGGCGGGGGATTTCAATGCCAGGAACACCTACTGGCACAGCACCTACAACTGTTATACGGGGACAGCAATACTGAACCTAGCGGTTGCGAGCGACTTCGATGTCTGCGGCCCGGAGGAACCGACACACTACGGTCCTGGGTACGCGGACATCATTGACTTCGCCATCATGAAGGGGATGCGGGCCGGGGTAGTACAAGAGGTACTGCCCGATCTACCATCGGACCACCGACCCGTATTGATCACGATCGACGCGCAACCGACGACGGCACCCCATAGGAAGCCAGGAAGACGCATCTGTTGGGAGACTTTCTCGGCGGAAATGGGGAAAAAATCCCAGACCATTCCCGCCTCCACCGCAGATGACGTCGAGCGAGCTACCGCTGCCATTACCACCGCTATACAAGAGGCGCTCAACTCCGCTGCGCAATCCGTTCCGCCAAGGAAGAGCCGCGAATCTCTACCAAAGCGGATAACGGACCTAATAGCGCGCAAGCGCCAAATACGGCGTGAATGGCAGCGCACTAGATATCCTGCTACAAAAACTCAGCTCAACAACATCATCGAGAAAGTGAAAGAGGAGCTGCGAAACCACGCTGCAGAGTCATGGGAGAGCCACATAGCGTCGTTGGACGGTAACATACCATCCATACACCGCCTTTGCCGACAGCTCGGCACGACGCCCATCACCGTGACCCCATTGCACGACCAAACTGGCCAACTAAAGTACAAAGCTGAGGACCGGGCGGAGATCTTCGCCGAGTGCCTGGAAGGCCAGTTCAAGCCGAACCCCACGGATGATGTGGGGCACGTCTCAATGGTAGAGAGACACTTGGAGAGCTACTTTGCAACACCGATCGGGACGGAAGAGGACCCTACCTTCTTCACACCCGGCCAAGTGAAGCGAGTACTCAAGTGGTGCAACCCCAAAAAAGCTCCAGGCCCAGACGCAGTACCCAACATGGCTCTACGTCACCTGCCGCAGCGCTCTATAGCGGCAGTGACTAGCTTGTTTAACGGGATACTGCGCTCTGGGCACTTTCCCAACACCTGGAAGCTAGGCCGGGTGATAATGCTGCCCAAACCGGGCAAGGACAAAAGTCAGCCAGGTAGCTACCGTCCCATCACACTCCTAAGCACCCTCTCCAAGGTGTTTGAAAAGCTATTTTTAAAGAAGCTCCAACCCCACATCAAGCCCCGAGATGAACAATTCGGCTTTCGTGCAGATCACTCGACCACTCTGCAGCTAACGAGAGTACTGCACCACATGACTGTAAGCTCCAACCGGAGAGAGTATACAGTCGCAGTACTGCTCGATATGGAAAAGGCGTTTGACAGAGTATGGCACGAGGGCCTACTCTACAAACTGTCAACGTCCGCAGCTCCTCGACGCATCGTGCGCGTCGTGGCATCGTTCCTGGCCAACCGAAGGTTCGTAGTAGCGGTCAATCAGAGCACCTCAACGGAGCGCCCGATCCTCGCGGGCGTCCCCCAGGGCAGCTGCCTATCCCCGGCATGCTATGCGCGTTTCACCGACGACCTACCACTGATCGGAGACGTCAAGTTGGGGCTATTTGCGGATGACGCGGCACTTTTTGTCGCGTCATTAAGCCCCGCATTCGCCACCAAAAAGATGCAACGCAGCCTTGACGTCCTCCCAGAGTGGCTCAATAAGTGGAGAATGTCGGTGAACGTTGCAAAAACCCAGGCTTTAATAACGGGACAGACCCGCCTACCGAACCCTCTCCGTCTACATGGCCAGGAAATACCGTGGAGCCACACGGTTAAATACCTGGGACTCACCATCGACAGGAGACTATCCATGAAACATCAGGTGGACGAAGCAGTGCGGCGCGCGAAGTGCGCACGAACACTACTGCGTCCGGTCCTCGCCAGCAGCCTCCCTTTGCGCACCAAGCTGGGGATTTATAAGACGTATATTCGATCCCGCATCACCTACGCCGCCCCGGCTTGGTATGCGCTAGCAGCGAATACGCAAAAGAAGAGGCTACATGCGCAGGAAAGGATGACCCTGCGCACCATCGTCGCAGCTCCGCGCTATGTGCGTAACAGCACAATAGAGCGCGACCTCGGAATAGAGGGCCTAGACGCCTTCGTAGAGCGCCTCGCGCGCGGCATGTTCGACCGCGCCGATCACTCGCTATACCCCTCTTTACAGGGTATAGCGCCGCTCCACGCTCGTCCGCCGGACCGGAAAACCCGAGCTCTGGCAAGAGAGCTAATAACAAAAGATAGTCTCCTGTAACCCAGGAACCAATGATGCCACGATACCCACAATGAAACGCCGCTGAAGGCAAACGCCGCAGAAAGGCAAAACCCCAAAGCCGCTGAAAGGCCTACAATAGAGCCAAGATGGCACAGCCACGAAATTAAAGACCGGCCCGTAGTTACGGGCCGCGCAAGAAACCGCCTGAAAGGGAACACCAACCCTGAAAAGGCAACCCCACACCCCCCCCCTGCGGGGGGGCGTGTGTGACGACCAAGTGTGTGTGTGTGATTCGGTTTTTATTATCGCTCGCGACTCGTCCGCGGTACGTCGTTCGTTACTGTTGTTAGTAAGCAGCTCCATCCAACTGTTTATTATAATTATACGCCATGGCTCGTACGAAGCAGACCGCTCGTAAATCCACCGGTGGCAAGGCGCCCCGCAAACAGCTCGCCACCAAGGCCGCCCGCAAGAGCGCACCGGCCACGGGAGGTGTCAAGAAGCCCCATCGTTACAGGCCCGGAACTGTAGCTCTGCGTGAGATCCGTCGCTACCAGAAGAGTACCGAGCTTCTGATCCGCAAGCTCCCGTTCCAGCGTCTCGTCCGTGAGATCGCCCAGGACTTCAAGACGGACTTGCGTTTCCAGAGCTCCGCCGTGATGGCCCTCCAGGAGGCCAGCGAGGCGTACCTGGTCGGTCTTTTTGAGGACACCAACCTGTGCGCGATCCACGCCAAGCGCGTAACCATCATGCCCAAGGACATCCAGCTGGCGCGTAGGATCCGCGGAGAGCGCGCCTAAGCTATGTCTCTAAATTAACATCGGCGCGCGCGTGTGTGCGAGCGTGCGGCGACGGTTCCGCGCTTGCGGGCCCCGCAAGCTGGCTGGCTGCACCCGCGCCGGTTGTATGATTGTATCAAAAGGCCCTTTTCAGGGCCACATATGATTCGAATATATTGTATAATATGGTTTTCTCTTGAACGATACGTCAATCAATCAATCAATAAATCTAAGTTAATCAAATTTATTTATTATCAACATAGGTAATAAGACATGTGCAATCTTCAATGCGATGCTGCGCTATATATGTATATAATAACATGCATAGGCACAAACAACAACATATACATAAAAAAAAAAAAACCTTCCTTGCCGATGCATAAATAGATTGGTGACGTAGTTTGTGTATGCAATATGCTATACAACATGATACAAAAATTACAAAAAAAAAAAAACTGGGAGTACCAGTATTATGCATAACATACATACATACATACATACATACATACCTACCTACCTACCTACCTACCTAAAATCATAATGATAGCGTTAATTTAATTTAATAATCATAACTGCAATTATTGATTGATTGATTGATTGATTGATTGATTGATTGATTGATTGAATGAATGAATGAATGAATCATTAAACATTTAATAAATGAACTACACTAGGATAAAACTATATATTTTTTTATTTATTTTTTCAGCAGCCGAAAGAAGCCGTACCGATCTACGAAACTAACGCTCAAAACAAACATCTCCCCTCCACGTCGAACACCCGTCCGCCCGCCCGCTCGCCTGCCTGCCTCGGTTGCCTATAAATACCGCCGTCCTAGCGTTGGAAATTTTTATCCACTCATCCACTTCGTACGGGCAACAACGCGACGCGCGCGATCGTGTCGTGTCTGTGTTAACGTGTGTGTGTAAACAAACAAACGAGCAAGCTCAAAGATGACTGGCCGCGGCAAGGGAGGAAAGGGTCTGGGGAAAGGAGGAGCCAAGCGCCACAGGAAGGTGCTTCGTGATAACATCCAGGGCATCACAAAGCCCGCCATCCGCCGTCTGGCTCGCAGAGGCGGCGTCAAGCGTATCTCCGGTCTTATCTACGAAGAGACCCGCGGCGTGCTGAAGGTGTTCCTAGAGAACGTGATCCGTGACGCGGTCACCTACACCGAGCACGCCAAGAGGAAGACCGTCACCGCCATGGACGTCGTGTACGCTCTGAAACGCCAGGGCCGTACCCTGTACGGTTTCGGTGGTTAAGCCCAACTCGCGCTCCATGTGCGCGCGGTGTGCGGCGGACGCGCTGGCTGCTTCGCATCGCATTCGCTTGCTTGCTTGCTTGCAGCCAGTCGTTCACCGCTGCCGACGCGACATAATAAAAAAAAGGCCCTTTTCAGGGCCGCATATTGTTCATGATGTTAGCTTACCGAGCGAAACGTTTCCTGACAAATCGACCGTCGATCAATCTACATTTTTATATAGGTACATATACACACACACACTCAATATATATATATATATATATATATATATACATAGCGAAGCTGCCCACCGGCACGCTCGACTCTAGGCTGGGTGGTGGCTAGGTGTACAATACAATAAAATACGTATATGTATATGTATATTTAATATCGCCCGATCAGTTTAATTACGTGTTCGAGTAGGTACGCACCACAACTACGGAAAGCCAAAAAAAAAAAAAAGTATATACGTTACATTATATTTATTATACCTAAATATTATTAACGCACGACATGATTACCCGACTAGTTCTAATTAGTTAGCTGAATATAATATAGGTAGTGGTGTGTGTATAGTATAGGTACTTGTAGGTATACATACATGTACGTGTGTACATGATCATGATTGTTAGTTTTTTTTTTTTTTTTTTTTTTTTTTCGTTACACCTGCCTCTAGCTATCTAGACCGATACTTTTGCGATAGGTACCTACCCATCTGCTGTGATCGTATCCGAAAAAAAATAAAATACTTATCTAGATACATATTCGATTACTTAGGCCAGGCCAGGCCGGGCCGACCACGACCACCGCCACCACCACCCGACTCGACCACCGACCCGGCATTATATCGCTCCGCCCGACTGCCCGACTATTTTTTTTTTTTTTTTTTTACCTAAGTGCTTACTTGCTTGCTTACTTACTCACTCACTTTCTTACTCACCTACCTACATACCTAGGTACCAACATTCGATCGTCATCGTTCATTGTGAGTATTATTAATATCATTTATTATAATTATTAGCATATAAAAATAATTAACAGAGGCCACTCTTCCCTGATAATTATCCATCAGCAGCACAGCACCACCGTCTGTGCTGATCGGTAGCCTTCGCCGCCGCTCGGCGGCTGTGTGTGTTTTACGACAGTGAATGTAACGCATCAAAATAACACCATCAAAACGATATACACGCGATGTTGTTATGTTATTTTCATGTACGGAATCTTCACTTTCAACCTGTCGATAAATAATTATCTGAATATGTTGTTTCAATAAGAAAAATCACTTTTTAAACTGACCCGAGGTACGCACCGTCTATAATACCGAAAATAAACCTCGCTACTCGGCGCACGGACGGGCTCGCCGCATTGCCGATTAACATTTAACATAGACAAACTCATAATGTTTCTATATAAGAGTAATAAAATATTAAATTAGCTCATTATAATGAGAAAAAAACGTTTAATCATAAACGAGTAAGTGAAAAGTTGGAAGTGTTATTACGAGAAAACGTCTCGCGACATAAGGGTCTCCTTTACGGTTAAGCCGAGTTCTATATAAAACCGTGGCTCCCTCTTTTCGGTTTATGGACAGCCACGGACCCATACTGCGCACGGACGTCTTGCCTCTTTCCTGCTCCGCGAAACTCACCCCTGTTGCCTTGAGGGCAATATGAGGGCGAAACGCACCCGGTCATCTTTGCGTGATCGGCGGGGACCACTACGCAGGAAGAATGAAGCCCTGCCTTCGGCTGCCCACCTCGCGACTCCCGACCCGGTCCCGCTCACACGGATGCCCCGGGAAAGGGATAGCGAGGCCCGGCAACACGCCGAAGGCACAACGTCGCGCCGCGGTCCGTCCCCACCGATGAGCCTCTCCGATCTTTTCGGAGTGAAAAATGAGGGTAGGTCGAAACCAGCCGGTTTCGATCTACCCCCCGCCGCTTCAAGCACACCGAAGTCGGTGGGTAGCCGGGCTAGCGATAGTTTCGGGCTACCCACCCCTCACCGAGCCACCCTGAACACCACCAACACGTCGTTCGTCGACGCGCCTAGGTCGCCCGCAGTCGGAAGCCTCCGAATCCGCCTCAGCAGTCCGAGCGTAGTGCCGGAATTGTCGTGGGAGTGCCATAATCAAAATTTGATTATGGTCTCCTATTTCAGCGACACCCGGCACTGCTCGCTCGGACTGAAGGAGTGGATGAAGCTGTACGTCCGGCTGCAGGCCTACAACCTAGGCGACACCGAAGCCCTCTCCGAGGAAGAAGTCCGGCTGTTTGCCGGACTCGGCCTCATTCCGCCACGCACGGAGGTGGACACCCCGCTTCTCCGGGAGAAGAAGCGGCAATGTACACCGCCGCCGACTCCACAACAGCCGCCACCACCGTCTCCGACGCCGCCGCCGACGCCTCCGCCACAGCCGCGCAACTATGCGCAGGCCGCGGCCCGCAAGGTCGCATCGCCGGCCCCAGAGGGCACCCGCCCCACAGCCGCCGCTCCGAAGCAGCGTCCCACCGCTGCTGCACCCGCAGCCCCTAGAAGAGCCCGCTACCCTCCATTGGTAGCCGTCGACCTTCCGAACTGGCCGACGCACCTAGCCGCTATCGCCGAACGCCTCGGCAAGACCCCAAGAGCGCACGCCTACGGTGACGGCGTGCGCTTCACGCCACTCTCGGAGAAAGAACACGACTGCGTGCAGCGATACTTCTCCGAGCTGCGCAGCAACGGGACCACTACCGCAAAATGGTACACCTACACGCCGCGGATGGAGAACACGACGAAGGTCGCCATCCGCGGTCTCCCTGCCACCACAACTCCGGCGGACATCCAAGCCGCCCTCGCCGCTAAGGGATACAAGGCGAGGCACGTGAAATGTATTCGGGCGCGTAGGGGACGCCCCGAGTGCATCTTTCACGTCGTGCTCGCCGGCACACACGCCGACAACTCCGGGGTGTACTCGATGCGCGAGCTCCTGTACATGCCCGGAGTGAACATTGAAGCCTGGCGGGGCAAACAAGGCCCTGCCCAATGTCACAGATGCCAGAAGTTCCGGCACTCCAGCCTGCAATGTCATCTGCAGATTGCGTGCGTGCGCTGTGGAGAGGCGCACGCCGCACAGGACTGCCCCCGACCCCGAGACCATCCAGCCACCTGCGCAAACTGCCGGGGGGCACACCCGGCCAACCACTCCGCCTGCCCAGTTCTCCTCAGGGAAGCGAGGAACGAAAGGGCAGGTACGACCGCCCGCGCCACCATCGACTACCCGCGCCGTCAGACGCTCCCAGCACCCTCGCTCCCCGCACCCGCGGGGGAAGAAAACAGCGCGCCACCAGAGGCGCCGGCGAACGTCCCCATCCCCAGGGACGCGAGCCCCATAAGGAAGCCCCATAATGAAGATTCCACGCCGGCACCTAAGCCCGCGACCGAAGCAGAGAAGCCCGCACCCTCCCACTCCGTACCGGCAGAGAGCGGGACGGAAGCAGCGACGGCGAATGCCCCCACCACCGGGGGCGCTCGCCCCACCACCAAGCCTCGGAGCGCCATCGCTACCGAGCCCGCCGCCATAGCGACGCCGGCAGTCAAGCCCGCGCCGCCCGCCAGTGAAGTCGCGCCCGCACCCGCGCCCGCGCCCGCGCCCGCGCCCGCGCCCGTGCGCGCCCAGCGCGCCGCGCCAGTAGCGCCGGCTACTGAGCCTGCGCCCGCGACCGCGCAACAACCCGTGGTCTCCCGGGCTCAAGTGCCCGTGCCACAAGCCGCCTTACCCGCGCCGCCCGCCGCGAAATTCGCGCCCGCGTTGCCGCAAGCCGCCGAAGCTTCAGAACCCACGACAGCGGAACGCCCGCCGCCGATAAAAGAAGAAGATACACTCCTCTATGAAACGACTGTAAAAATGTTAACAGACCCAGATGCCGAAGAAACTCGAGCTGAAATGCTAGCATTTATAGAACGCCCGATACCCGCCGACGCGGAGCCTCGACAACGCCTTATGGCAGAAAAAGCTCAAAAAACAATGAAAGAAATGATCGAAAAATTTGACCGCAGAAACCAACAAACCGCGGACCTTGGCAGCGAGCGCCCTCCCGCTCCGCCAGACAGTCCCGATCGTCAACGACGACGAAATAAGAAGCTAAAGAAAAAATGACAAGAATCCACAGATTGGAGGTTGCCCTGTCGTAAACAGGGCACACTATAGCCCGGCCCATAGTTATGGGTCGCGACCCCGACACCAGCTGAAAGTGCACGGCACTGTACAGCTCCCCCCACACCTCCCTCGCTCGCTACGCTCGCGAGGAGGCGTGTGAGAAGACTTCAGAGTTTTCGGTTTATCAGAAGACTCTGCACCGCGTCGCGCGCCGGTTCTCTCCGTTTTCGTTCGTTCGTCCATTCATCGCTCTTACGCTACGCGCGCTCGCTCGCTCGATTTGTGTGTGTGTCGATATATAATTTTGTGATTATATTAAATAACAATGGCCGATACAGCAGTAGCTGCCGACGCACCCGCTCCGGCGACACCGGCGAAGAAGCCGAAGGCTTCCGCCGCGGCTGGAGCCAAGAAACCTAAGGCGAAACCGACTCATCCGAAGACGTCCGAAATGGTGAACAGCGCCATCAAGGAGTTGAAGGAACGCAGCGGGTCATCGCTGCAGGCGATCAAGAAGTACATCGCCGCCCAGTACAAAGTGGACGCCGAGAAGTTGGCACCGTTCATCAGAAAATACCTGAAGAGCGCCGTCGAATCCGGAGCCTTGATCCAGACAAAGGGCAAGGGCGCCTCCGGCTCGTTCAAGCTCGAGTCTAAATCTTCGGCCGCGAAGAAGCCCGCCGCAGCTAAGTCTACCACCAAGGCCGCCTCCGCCGCTTCGTCAGCCAAGACGAAGAAGGCGACCGCGTCCGCCGCCTCGGGCAGGGCGAAAAAGTCAGCCGCGGCGGCGTCGTCTCCCTCGAAGCCGAAGTCCGCTGCCGCTACCAAGGACAAAAAGGCGGCCGCCGCCAAGAAGAAGCCCGCGCCCAAGAAGCCCTCCACCCCGGCTAAGGGCAAGGGAGCCGCCGCGTCCAAGGCCAAGAAGAGCGCGAAGCCCCCGACAAAGAAGCCGAAAGCGCCGAAACCGAAGAAGGCAGCGGCCGCGCCCAAGGCGAAACCCGCAGCTAAGAAGGCCGCCGCCAAGAAGTAAAGTGAGACACGCCGCAAAACATCAGCGAGCGAACAACGCCAGCGTGCGGCTGCTTGCTGCCTGTCGTCATCGTCGTCGTCGTCGTCGTATAAGGTGTGTGTGCTGCGTCGCGTTGCTGTCGCATCGCATAGCTATATATTGCCGCATTGCCGTGGTGGTGCTGCCGCTGCTGCTGTGTGCAATGTGCAATGCGATGCGATTCGACACGATCTCGTCACCGACCGCCGACCGACGACCGATCGAGCTGCGGGCACCGTCGCGGGGCCGGTGGTCGTCTAACTTGCTACTACGATACGCGAGTGCGCGTTCAAAGCACATCAAAAAGCCCTTCTCAGGGCTAACAAATTGTTCAAACTAAACACGCGGTGCGTGCGTGTTCAGTTTCCTTAATCGCACAACGTCAATCAATCAATCAATCAATCAATCGAACAAACAAACATACATACATACGAAGTAAAAAAAAAAAAAAAAAAATGACGAACAATTGACGAATCAATCGAATAGAATATAAAAACTTTAGACATAAACAAACGGGGCGGGCGAGTAACGCTCACCTTCTGCTAGTGTAGCTGTGTCATGTCATGAAATATTATTTTCTGATCGATCTGAGAAATGCTTCATAATGGCAAGAAATAATAATTAAAAAATAATATACTTACAATTACAATTAATTAATTACTTACTTACTTACTTACTTACTTACTTACTTACTTACTTACTTACTTACTTACTTACTTACCAACTCGCATAACAATAATGAGTAAGTAACTAACTAAGTGTGTGACTCTGTAATTATATTATAACTATTTCAATAAATATATAACAAACAATAACATAGATAGAGCCGATTCGATTAGGTAGATAGAGAGGTAGCCGTGTGCGGTCTTTAGGGGAGGAGTCTCGCTTCGCGCCGTTTCGTAAGCACCTCGTCCGCATCCCCACTAAGCGAGTGACGCGGTGAACCTATATATACGTAGAGTGCGAGGAAAAAATTTTTTAAACTACATTCGGACGCGCTCGCCGTCTGACGCATTACGTTACGTGGTCGTAAATAAACAGTTATCAAACATGTCTGGACGCGGCAAGGGTGGCAAAGTTAAGGGAAAGGCAAAGTCACGCTCCAACCGTGCTGGACTCCAGTTCCCCGTCGGCCGTATCCACAGGCTGTTGCGCAAGGGTAACTACGCCGAGCGCGTTGGTGCCGGCGCTCCCGTCTACCTCGCGGCCGTTATGGAATACCTGGCGGCTGAGGTACTCGAGTTGGCCGGCAACGCCGCTCGCGACAACAAGAAGACTAGGATCATCCCGAGACATCTGCAACTGGCGATCCGCAACGACGAGGAGCTGAACAAGCTCCTGTCCGGTGTCACCATCGCCCAGGGAGGTGTACTGCCCAACATCCAGGCCGTGCTCTTGCCGAAGAAGACCGAGAAGAAGGCTTAAAGAACACTCTCACTACGCAAGCACCAGCCAGCAAGCGGCCGTGGTGCAATGCGACGTCTGGCCGCCTCGTTGTGAGTCTCCCCTTGTGCTGATGGTGTAGGTTCGCTGCCTCTCCGTGCGCGGGGACTCTATCTACGTCGCGCCAAGGCGCACGCTTGGACCGCGTCCGCGGGATGACAAAAGGCCCTTTTCAGGGCCACAATATGATTCGAAATTAAATATGTCAGTTTCGCTTGATACATGACGTCATATCATCAATCTCAAATCGAAAGTATAACATAATAAAAAATAAATAGGTACAATGGACCTCGCCTACTACGACTAATGCGTTTGTAGTTAGGTACATAGGTAGGGAGGTTTATTATTATTGATCCATAAATACATATATGCCCGGCACGTCGCGGAGTTATCCTTTATTTTGTACATAGGTAGTTGGATCATGTTAGGTAGTTAATGTTGATCTCTTCTTATCTTACTTTCGCGTGATATTATTATTTTTAATAATATTATTATAAAAAAAGAAAAAGTTAGGGGTTTGAAAGAGTTAGGTTGAATAAGTTTAGGTTAGGTTAGGTTGGGTTGGGTAATAAGGTCCGAAAAAAAAAAAAAAAAAAAAACGAGACCTGATGTTGATTGTTGATGTTCGGTTTGAAAAAGTTAGGTCCGAAAAAAAAAAAAAAAAAAAAAAAAAATAGAGGCTAACCTAACCTAACCTCTAAAACGAGACCTGATGTTGATTGTTGATGTTGGGTTTGAAAAAGTTAGGTTGGATAGAGTTAGGTTTGTTTTGGTTAGGTTAGGTTAGGTTAGGTTAGGTTAGGTTAGGTTAGGTTAGGTCCGAAAAAAAAAAAAAAAAAAATTGCTGACCTAACCTAACCTAAACCTAACTTATCCTAAAACCAGACCTGGTGTTGATTGTTGATGTTGGGTTTGAAAAAGTTAGGTTGGATAAAGTTAGGTTTGTTTTGGTTAGGTTTCGGCAGCACGAATTATTATAAACGATGTTATTGCGATCGCAACACACAAACAAATCAGAGAATCTGTGGAAATCTGATGTGATTACTAAATAGATATATAGAATTATATACTATCTATATATCTATCTATCTATCTATCTATCTATCTATCTATCTATCTATCTATCTATCTATCTATCTATCTATCTATCTATCTATCTATCTATCAATCTCATGACCCCCCCACCCTCCCGCGGCAGCGACGGTACGGTCTACGCACGCTCGCACGCCATTGGTCGAGAGAATCGCGCACCGCTCGACGGTCGTTAGTCTATTGCGTTGCCGCCGTACTGACAAAAAGGGCAGCAGTACGCGGTTGAGTTTTTATTATTCACGCGGCTCTCGCTCGTCGCTGTATAGTGAAGCAGTTTTTGTGTTATTAACCGAGACAACACCAACAACTCTACAACATGCCGCCGAAGACCAGCGGGAAGGCCGCCAAGAAATCCGGCAAAGCCCAAAAGAACATCTCCAAGACAGACAAGAAAAAGAAGAAGCACAAGAGGAAGGAGAGCTACGCCATCTACATCTACAAGGTGCTCAAGCAGGTCCACCCTGACACCGGTATCTCCAGTAAGGCGATGTCCATCATGAACTCGTTCGTGAACGACATCTTCGAGCGCATCGCCGCCGAAGCGTCCCGCCTCGCCCACTACAACAAGAGGTCGACGATCACCAGCAGGGAGGTGCAGACCTCGGTCAGGCTTTTGCTGCCCGGGGAGCTCGCCAAGCACGCCGTCAGTGAGGGCACCAAGGCCGTCACCAAGTACACGAGCTCCAAGTAAAGCACCGCTCTACCGGCCCTTACCCCGTGTGTCCGCGGGGGAGGATCTGTAGACGCTCACTCGGAACGCGCTCGCTACTAACAAAAGGCCCTTTTCAGGGCCACAAATACGTTCAAAACACTACATGTTTGTTTCTCTTTATAAACGTGACGTCAATCGATCAGTCAAACAATGCATACATTCATCAATAATTATATGGGTAATCTGTCAAACCGGCAAACCGGGTCATATGAAAACTAACGAATGTTATATATTAGAGCTAACTTACGGGTGGAGATTCGTCGTCAGTTTTATGTTCTGGTTTATTAGGTAGGTTCTACCTACGCCTATACGCAGTGCCGTGTGCCACATGATAAGTAATTAAATACATACCTACATACCTATATGTATAACATAAGTAATGGTGTAATGGAATCGAATGATGGAATGAAATTGCCTACGTAAGTAAGTAAGTAAGTAAGTAAGTATGTATGTATGTATGTATGTATGTATGTATGTATGTATGTATGTACATTGTTACGGACGAGATAGATACTTAAAAAAATACTTATTAATTTGAGATACCTATTATAAAAGCTCCCAAGCGTCCATAATAACAACAAAGTGGTAGCGGAGCAGTGTGCGAGGGGGACCGAATATATAGTGCCTTCTCTCTCGCTCTCTCCCGATCGAGCGCTCTATAAAATACACGTGTTCCGTCTCCCTCCTCCGTGACTATATATATGAGCCGGTACTCGGATTCGGTTTTTATTATCGCTCGCGACTCGTCCGCGGTACGTCGTTCGTTACTGTTGTTAGTAAGCAGCTCCATCCAACTGTTTATTATAATTATACGCCATGGCTCGTACGAAGCAGACCGCTCGTAAATCCACCGGTGGCAAGGCGCCCCGCAAACAGCTCGCCACCAAGGCCGCCCGCAAGAGCGCACCGGCCACGGGAGGTGTCAAGAAGCCCCATCGTTACAGGCCCGGAACTGTAGCTCTGCGTGAGATCCGTCGCTACCAGAAGAGTACCGAGCTTCTGATCCGCAAGCTCCCGTTCCAGCGTCTCGTCCGTGAGATCGCCCAGGACTTCAAGACGGACTTGCGTTTCCAGAGCTCCGCCGTGATGGCCCTCCAGGAGGCCAGCGAGGCGTACCTGGTCGGTCTTTTTGAGGACACCAACCTGTGCGCGATCCACGCCAAGCGCGTAACCATCATGCCCAAGGACATCCAGCTGGCGCGTAGGATCCGCGGAGAGCGCGCCTAAGCTATGTCTCTAAATTAACATCGGCGCGCGCGTGTGTGCGAGCGTGCGGCGACGGTTCCGCGCTTGCGGGCCCCGCAAGCTGGCTGGCTGCACCCGCGCCGGTTGTATGATTGTATCAAAAGGCCCTTTTCAGGGCCACATATGATTCGAATATATTGTATAATATGGTTTTCTCTTGAACGATACGTCAATCAATCAATCAATAAATCTAAGTTAATCAAATTTATTTATTATCAACATAGGTAATAAGACATGTGCAATCTTCAATGCGATGCTGCGCTATATATGTATATAATAACATGCATAGGCACAAACAACAACATATACATAAAAAAAAAAAAACCTTCCTTGCCGATGCATAAATAGATTGGTGACGTAGTTTGTGTATGCAATATGCTATACAACATGATACAAAAATTACAAAAAAAAAAAAACTGGGAGTACCAGTATTATGCATAACATACATACATACATACATACATACATACCTACCTACCTACCTACCTACCTAAAATCATAATGATAGCGTTAATTTAATTTAATAATCATAACTGCAATTATTGATTGATTGATTGATTGATTGATTGATTGATTGATTGATTGAATGAATGAATGAATGAATCATTAAACATTTAATAAATGAACTACACTAGGATAAAACTATATATTTTTTTATTTATTTTTTCAGCAGCCGAAAGAAGCCGTACCGATCTACGAAACTAACGCTCAAAACAAACATCTCCCCTCCACGTCGAACACCCGTCCGCCCGCCCGCTCGCCTGCCTGCCTCGGTTGCCTATAAATACCGCCGTCCTAGCGTTGGAAATTTTTATCCACTCATCCACTTCGTACGGGCAACAACGCGACGCGCGCGATCGTGTCGTGTCTGTGTTAACGTGTGTGTGTAAACAAACAAACGAGCAAGCTCAAAGATGACTGGCCGCGGCAAGGGAGGAAAGGGTCTGGGGAAAGGAGGAGCCAAGCGCCACAGGAAGGTGCTTCGTGATAACATCCAGGGCATCACAAAGCCCGCCATCCGCCGTCTGGCTCGCAGAGGCGGCGTCAAGCGTATCTCCGGTCTTATCTACGAAGAGACCCGCGGCGTGCTGAAGGTGTTCCTAGAGAACGTGATCCGTGACGCGGTCACCTACACCGAGCACGCCAAGAGGAAGACCGTCACCGCCATGGACGTCGTGTACGCTCTGAAACGCCAGGGCCGTACCCTGTACGGTTTCGGTGGTTAAGCCCAACTCGCGCTCCATGTGCGCGCGGTGTGCGGCGGACGCGCTGGCTGCTTCGCATCGCATTCGCTTGCTTGCTTGCTTGCAGCCAGTCGTTCACCGCTGCCGACGCGACATAATAAAAAAAAGGCCCTTTTCAGGGCCGCATATTGTTCATGATGTTAGCTTACCGAGCGAAACGTTTCCTGACAAATCGACCGTCGATCAATCTACATTTTTATATAGGTACATATACACACACACACTCAATATATATATATATATATATATATATATACATAGCGAAGCTGCCCACCGGCACGCTCGACTCTAGGCTGGGTGGTGGCTAGGTGTACAATACAATAAAATACGTATATGTATATGTATATTTAATATCGCCCGATCAGTTTAATTACGTGTTCGAGTAGGTACGCACCACAACTACGGAAAGCCAAAAAAAAAAAAAAGTATATACGTTACATTATATTTATTATACCTAAATATTATTAACGCACGACATGATTACCCGACTAGTTCTAATTAGTTAGCTGAATATAATATAGGTAGTGGTGTGTGTATAGTATAGGTACTTGTAGGTATACATACATGTACGTGTGTACATGATCATGATTGTTAGTTTTTTTTTTTTTTTTTTTTTTTTTTCGTTACACCTGCCTCTAGCTATCTAGACCGATACTTTTGCGATAGGTACCTACCCATCTGCTGTGATCGTATCCGAAAAAAAATAAAATACTTATCTAGATACATATTCGATTACTTAGGCCAGGCCAGGCCGGGCCGACCACGACCACCGCCACCACCACCCGACTCGACCACCGACCCGGCATTATATCGCTCCGCCCGACTGCCCGACTATTTTTTTTTTTTTTTTTTTACCTAAGTGCTTACTTGCTTGCTTACTTACTCACTCACTTTCTTACTCACCTACCTACATACCTAGGTACCAACATTCGATCGTCATCGTTCATTGTGAGTATTATTAATATCATTTATTATAATTATTAGCATATAAAAATAATTAACAGAGGCCACTCTTCCCTGATAATTATCCATCAGCAGCACAGCACCACCGTCTGTGCTGATCGGTAGCCTTCGCCGCCGCTCGGCGGCTGTGTGTGTTTTACGACAGTGAATGTAACGCATCAAAATAACACCATCAAAACGATATACACGCGATGTTGTTATGTTATTTTCATGTACGGAATCTTCACTTTCAACCTGTCGATAAATAATTATCTGAATATGTTGTTTCAATAAGAAAAATCACTTTTTAAACTGACCCGAGGTACGCACCGTCTATAATACCGAAAATAAACCTCGCTACTCGGCGCACGGACGGGCTCGCCGCATTGCCGATTAACATTTAACATAGACAAACTCATAATGTTTCTATATAAGAGTAATAAAATATTAAATTAGCTCATTATAATGAGAAAAAAACGTTTAATCATAAACGAGTAAGTGAAAAGTTGGAAGTGTTATTACGAGAAAACGTCTCGCGACATAAGGGTCTCCTTTACGGTTAAGCCGAGTTCTATATAAAACCGTGGCTCCCTCTTTTCGGTTTATCGGACAGCCACGGACCCATACTGCGCACGGACGTCTTGCCTCTTTCCTGCTCCGCGAAACTCACCCCTGTTGCCTTGAGGGCAATATGAGGGCGAAACGCACCCGGTCATCTCTGCGTGATCGGCGGGGACCACTACGCAGGAAGAATGAAGCCCTGCCTTCGGCTGCCCTCCTCGCGACTCCCGACCCGGTCCCGCTCACACGGATGCCCCGGGAAAGGGATAGCGAGGCCCGGCAACACGCCGAAGGCACAACGTCGCGCCGCGGTCCGTCCCCACCGATGAGCCTCTCCGATCTTTTCGGAGTGAAAAATGAGGGTAGTTCGAAACCAGCCGGTTTCGATCTACCCTCCGCCGCTTCAAGCACACCGAAGTCGGTGGGTAGCCGGGCTAGCGATAGTTTCGGGCTACCCACCCCTCACCGAGCCACCCTGAACACCACCAACACGTCGTTCGTCGACGCGCCTAGGTCGCCCGCAGTCGGAAGCCTCCGAATCCGCCTCAGCAGTCCGAGCGTAGTGCCGGAATTGTCGTGGGAGTGCCATAATCAAAATTTGATTATGGTCTCCTATTTCAGCGACACCCGGCACTGCTCGCTCGGACTGAAGGAGTGGATGAAGTTGTACGTCCGGCTGCAGGCCTACAACCTAGGCGACACCGAAGCCCTCTCCGAGGAAGAAGTCCGGCTGTTTGCTGGACTCGGCCTCATTCCGCCACGCACGGAGGTGGACGCCCCGCTTCTCCGGGAGAAGAAGCGGCAATGTCCACCGCCGCCGACTCCACAACAGCCGCCACCACCGTCTCCGACGCCGCCGCCGACGCCTTCGCCACAGCCGCGCAACTATGCGCAGGCCGCGGCCCGCAAGGTCGCATCGCCGGCCCCAGAGGGCACCCGCCCCACAGCCGCCGCTCCGAAGCAGCGTCCCACCGCTGCTGCACCCGCAGCCCCTAGAAGAGCCCGCTACCCTCCATTGGTAGCCGTCGACCTTCCGAACTGGCCGACGCACCTAGCCGCTATCGCCGAACGCCTCGGCAAGACCCCAAGAGCGCACGCCTACGGTGACGGCGTGCGCTTCACGCCACTCTCGGAGAAAGAACACGACTGCGTGCAGCGATACTTCTCCGAGCTGCGCAGCAACGGGACCACTACCGCAAAATGGTACACCTACACGCCGCGGATGGAGAACACGACGAAGGTCGCCATCCGCGGTCTCCCTGCCACCACAACTCCGGCGGACATCCAAGCCGCCCTCGCCGCTAAGGGATTCAATGCGAGGCACGTGAAATGTATTCGGGCGCGTAGGGGACGCCCCGAGTGCATCTTTCACGTCGTGCTCGCCGGCACACACGCCGACAACTCCGGGGTGTACTCGATGCGCGAGCTCCTGTACATGCCCGGAGTGAACATTGAAGCCTGGCGGGGCAAACAAGGCCCTGCCCAATGTCACAGATGCCAGAAGTTCCGGCACTCCAGCCTGCAATGTCATCTGCAGATTGCGTGCGTGCGCTGTGGAGAGGCGCACGCCGCACAGGACTGCCCCCGACCCCGAGACCATCCAGCCACCTGCGCAAACTGCCGGGGGGCACACCCGGCCAACCACTCCGCCTGCCCAGTTCTCCTCAGGGAAGCGAGGAACGAAAGGGCAGGTACGACCGCCCGCGCCACCATCGACTACCCGCGCCGTCAGACGCTCCCAGCACCCTCGCTCCCCGCACCCGCGGGGGAAGAAAACAGCGCGCCACCAGAGGCGCCGGCGAACGTCCCCATCCCCAGGGACGCGAGCCCCATAAGGAAGCCCCATAATGAAGATTCCACGCCGGCACCTAAGCCCGCGACCGAAGCAGAGAAGCCCGCACCCTCCCACTCCGTACCGGCAGAGAGCGGGACGGAAGCAGCGACGGCGAATGCCCCCACCACCGGGGGCGCTCGCCCCACCACCAAGCCTCGGAGCGCCACCGCTACCGAGCCCGCCGCCATAGCGACGCCGGCAGTCAAGCCCGCGCCGCCCGCCAGTGAAGTCGCGCCCGCACCCGCGCCCGCGCCCGCGCCCGCGCCCGCACCCGCGCCCGTGCGCGCCCAGCGCGCCGCGCCAGTAGCGCCGGCTACTGAGCCTGCGCCCGCGACCGCGCAACAACCCGTGGTCTCCCGGGCTCAAGTGCCCGTGCCACAAGCCGCCTTACCCGCGCCGCCCGCCGCGAAATTCGCGCCCGCGTTGCCGCAAGCCGCCGAAGCTTCAGAACCCACGACGGCGGAACGCCCGCCGCCGATAAAAGAAGATACGCTCCTCTATGAAACGGCTGTAAAAATGCTAACAGGCCCAAAAGCCGAAGAAGCTCGAGCTGAAATGCTAGCCTTTACGGAAAACCCGATACCCGATACATTAGAAAAAGTGAATAAAGCAATGAAAGAAATGATCGAAGAATTTAACCGCAGAAACCAACAAACCGCGGACCTTGGCAGCGAGCGCCCTCCCGCTCCGCCAGACAGTCCCGATCGTCAACGACGACGAAATAAGAAGTCAAAGAAAAAATGACAAGAATCCACAGATTGGAGGTTGCCCTGTCGTAAACAGGGCACACTATAGCCCGGCCCATAGTTATGGGTCGCGACCCCGACACCAGCTGAAAGTGCACGGCACTGTACAGCTCCCCCCACACCTCCCTCGCTCGCTACGCTCGCGAGGAGGCGTGTGAGAAGACTTCAGAGTTTTCGGTTTATCAGAAGACTCTGCACCGCGTCGCGCGCCGGTTCTCTCCGTTTTCGTTCGTTCGTCCATTCATCGCTCTTACGCTACGCGCGCTCGCTCGCTCGATTTGTGTGTGTGTCGATATATAATTTTGTGATTATATTAAATAACAATGGCCGATACAGCAGTAGCTGCCGACGCACCCGCTCCGGCGACACCGGCGAAGAAGCCGAAGGCTTCCGCCGCGGCTGGAGCCAAGAAACCTAAGGCGAAACCGACTCATCCGAAGACGTCCGAAATGGTGAACAGCGCCATCAAGGAGTTGAAGGAACGCAGCGGGTCATCGCTGCAGGCGATCAAGAAGTACATCGCCGCCCAGTACAAAGTGGACGCCGAGAAGTTGGCACCGTTCATCAGAAAATACCTGAAGAGCGCCGTCGAATCCGGAGCCTTGATCCAGACAAAGGGCAAGGGCGCCTCCGGCTCGTTCAAGCTCGAGTCTAAATCTTCGGCCGCGAAGAAGCCCGCCGCAGCTAAGTCTACCACCAAGGCCGCCTCCGCCGCTTCGTCAGCCAAGACGAAGAAGGCGACCGCGTCCGCCGCCTCGGGCAGGGCGAAAAAGTCAGCCGCGGCGGCGTCGTCTCCCTCGAAGCCGAAGTCCGCTGCCGCTACCAAGGACAAAAAGGCGGCCGCCGCCAAGAAGAAGCCCGCGCCCAAGAAGCCCTCCACCCCGGCTAAGGGCAAGGGAGCCGCCGCGTCCAAGGCCAAGAAGAGCGCGAAGCCCCCGACAAAGAAGCCGAAAGCGCCGAAACCGAAGAAGGCAGCGGCCGCGCCCAAGGCGAAACCCGCAGCTAAGAAGGCCGCCGCCAAGAAGTAAAGTGAGACACGCCGCAAAACATCAGCGAGCGAACAACGCCAGCGTGCGGCTGCTTGCTGCCTGTCGTCATCGTCGTCGTCGTCGTCGTATAAGGTGTGTGTGCTGCGTCGCGTTGCTGTCGCATCGCATAGCTATATATTGCCGCATTGCCGTGGTGGTGCTGCCGCTGCTGCTGTGTGCAATGTGCAATGCGATGCGATTCGACACGATCTCGTCACCGACCGCCGACCGACGACCGATCGAGCTGCGGGCACCGTCGCGGGGCCGGTGGTCGTCTAACTTGCTACTACGATACGCGAGTGCGCGTTCAAAGCACATCAAAAAGCCCTTCTCAGGGCTAACAAATTGTTCAAACTAAACACGCGGTGCGTGCGTGTTCAGTTTCCTTAATCGCACAACGTCAATCAATCAATCAATCAATCAATCGAACAAACAAACATACATACATACGAAGTAAAAAAAAAAAAAAAAAAATGACGAACAATTGACGAATCAATCGAATAGAATATAAAAACTTTAGACATAAACAAACGGGGCGGGCGAGTAACGCTCACCTTCTGCTAGTGTAGCTGTGTCATGTCATGAAATATTATTTTCTGATCGATCTGAGAAATGCTTCATAATGGCAAGAAATAATAATTAAAAAATAATATACTTACAATTACAATTAATTAATTACTTACTTACTTACTTACTTACTTACTTACTTACTTACTTACTTACTTACTTACTTACTTACCAACTCGCATAACAATAATGAGTAAGTAACTAACTAAGTGTGTGACTCTGTAATTATATTATAACTATTTCAATAAATATATAACAAACAATAACATAGATAGAGCCGATTCGATTAGGTAGATAGAGAGGTAGCCGTGTGCGGTCTTTAGGGGAGGAGTCTCGCTTCGCGCCGTTTCGTAAGCACCTCGTCCGCATCCCCACTAAGCGAGTGACGCGGTGAACCTATATATACGTAGAGTGCGAGGAAAAAATTTTTTAAACTACATTCGGACGCGCTCGCCGTCTGACGCATTACGTTACGTGGTCGTAAATAAACAGTTATCAAACATGTCTGGACGCGGCAAGGGTGGCAAAGTTAAGGGAAAGGCAAAGTCACGCTCCAACCGTGCTGGACTCCAGTTCCCCGTCGGCCGTATCCACAGGCTGTTGCGCAAGGGTAACTACGCCGAGCGCGTTGGTGCCGGCGCTCCCGTCTACCTCGCGGCCGTTATGGAATACCTGGCGGCTGAGGTACTCGAGTTGGCCGGCAACGCCGCTCGCGACAACAAGAAGACTAGGATCATCCCGAGACATCTGCAACTGGCGATCCGCAACGACGAGGAGCTGAACAAGCTCCTGTCCGGTGTCACCATCGCCCAGGGAGGTGTACTGCCCAACATCCAGGCCGTGCTCTTGCCGAAGAAGACCGAGAAGAAGGCTTAAAGAACACTCTCACTACGCAAGCACCAGCCAGCAAGCGGCCGTGGTGCAATGCGACGTCTGGCCGCCTCGTTGTGAGTCTCCCCTTGTGCTGATGGTGTAGGTTCGCTGCCTCTCCGTGCGCGGGGACTCTATCTACGTCGCGCCAAGGCGCACGCTTGGACCGCGTCCGCGGGATGACAAAAGGCCCTTTTCAGGGCCACAATATGATTCGAAATTAAATATGTCAGTTTCGCTTGATACATGACGTCATATCATCAATCTCAAATCGAAAGTATAACATAATAAAAAATAAATAGGTACAATGGACCTCGCCTACTACGACTAATGCGTTTGTAGTTAGGTACATAGGTAGGGAGGTTTATTATTATTGATCCATAAATACATATATGCCCGGCACGTCGCGGAGTTATCCTTTATTTTGTACATAGGTAGTTGGATCATGTTAGGTAGTTAATGTTGATCTCTTCTTATCTTACTTTCGCGTGATATTATTATTTTTAATAATATTATTATAAAAAAAGAAAAAGTTAGGGGTTTGAAAGAGTTAGGTTGAATAAGTTTAGGTTAGGTTAGGTTGGGTTGGGTAATAAGGTCCGAAAAAAAAAAAAAAAAAAAAACGAGACCTGATGTTGATTGTTGATGTTCGGTTTGAAAAAGTTAGGTCCGAAAAAAAAAAAAAAAAAAAAAAAAAATAGAGGCTAACCTAACCTAACCTCTAAAACGAGACCTGATGTTGATTGTTGATGTTGGGTTTGAAAAAGTTAGGTTGGATAGAGTTAGGTTTGTTTTGGTTAGGTTAGGTTAGGTTAGGTTAGGTTAGGTTAGGTTAGGTTAGGTCCGAAAAAAAAAAAAAAAAAAATTGCTGACCTAACCTAACCTAAACCTAACTTATCCTAAAACCAGACCTGGTGTTGATTGTTGATGTTGGGTTTGAAAAAGTTAGGTTGGATAAAGTTAGGTTTGTTTTGGTTAGGTTTCGGCAGCACGAATTATTATAAACGATGTTATTGCGATCGCAACACACAAACAAATCAGAGAATCTGTGGAAATCTGATGTGATTACTAAATAGATATATAGAATTATATACTATCTATATATCTATCTATCTATCTATCTATCTATCTATCTATCTATCTATCTATCTATCTATCTATCTATCTATCTATCTATCTATCTATCTATCAATCTCATGACCCCCCCACCCTCCCGCGGCAGCGACGGTACGGTCTACGCACGCTCGCACGCCATTGGTCGAGAGAATCGCGCACCGCTCGACGGTCGTTAGTCTATTGCGTTGCCGCCGTACTGACAAAAAGGGCAGCAGTACGCGGTTGAGTTTTTATTATTCACGCGGCTCTCGCTCGTCGCTGTATAGTGAAGCAGTTTTTGTGTTATTAACCGAGACAACACCAACAACTCTACAACATGCCGCCGAAGACCAGCGGGAAGGCCGCCAAGAAATCCGGCAAAGCCCAAAAGAACATCTCCAAGACAGACAAGAAAAAGAAGAAGCACAAGAGGAAGGAGAGCTACGCCATCTACATCTACAAGGTGCTCAAGCAGGTCCACCCTGACACCGGTATCTCCAGTAAGGCGATGTCCATCATGAACTCGTTCGTGAACGACATCTTCGAGCGCATCGCCGCCGAAGCGTCCCGCCTCGCCCACTACAACAAGAGGTCGACGATCACCAGCAGGGAGGTGCAGACCTCGGTCAGGCTTTTGCTGCCCGGGGAGCTCGCCAAGCACGCCGTCAGTGAGGGCACCAAGGCCGTCACCAAGTACACGAGCTCCAAGTAAAGCACCGCTCTACCGGCCCTTACCCCGTGTGTCCGCGGGGGAGGATCTGTAGACGCTCACTCGGAACGCGCTCGCTACTAACAAAAGGCCCTTTTCAGGGCCACAAATACGTTCAAAACACTACATGTTTGTTTCTCTTTATAAACGTGACGTCAATCGATCAGTCAAACAATGCATACATTCATCAATAATTATATGGGTAATCTGTCAAACCGGCAAACCGGGTCATATGAAAACTAACGAATGTTATATATTAGAGCTAACTTACGGGTGGAGATTCGTCGTCAGTTTTATGTTCTGGTTTATTAGGTAGGTTCTACCTACGCCTATACGCAGTGCCGTGTGCCACATGATAAGTAATTAAATACATACCTACATACCTATATGTATAACATAAGTAATGGTGTAATGGAATCGAATGATGGAATGAAATTGCCTACGTAAGTAAGTAAGTAAGTAAGTAAGTATGTATGTATGTATGTATGTATGTATGTATGTATGTATGTATGTACATTGTTACGGACGAGATAGATACTTAAAAAAATACTTATTAATTTGAGATACCTATTATAAAAGCTCCCAAGCGTCCATAATAACAACAAAGTGGTAGCGGAGCAGTGTGCGAGGGGGACCGAATATATAGTGCCTTCTCTCTCGCTCTCTCCCGATCGAGCGCTCTATAAAATACACGTGTTCCGTCTCCCTCCTCCGTGACTATATATATGAGCCGGTAGTCGGATTCGGTTTTTATTATCGCTCGCGACTCGTCCGCGGTACGTCGTTCGTTACTGTTGTTAGTAAGCAGCTCCATCCAACTGTTTATTATAATTATACGCCATGGCTCGTACGAAGCAGACCGCTCGTAAATCCACCGGTGGCAAGGCGCCCCGCAAACAGCTCGCCACCAAGGCCGCCCGCAAGAGCGCACCGGCCACGGGAGGTGTCAAGAAGCCCCATCGTTACAGGCCCGGAACTGTAGCTCTGCGTGAGATCCGTCGCTACCAGAAGAGTACCGAGCTTCTGATCCGCAAGCTCCCGTTCCAGCGTCTCGTCCGTGAGATCGCCCAGGACTTCAAGACGGACTTGCGTTTCCAGAGCTCCGCCGTGATGGCCCTCCAGGAGGCCAGCGAGGCGTACCTGGTCGGTCTTTTTGAGGACACCAACCTGTGCGCGATCCACGCCAAGCGCGTAACCATCATGCCCAAGGACATCCAGCTGGCGCGTAGGATCCGCGGAGAGCGCGCCTAAGCTATGTCTCTAAATTAACATCGGCGCGCGCGTGTGTGCGAGCGTGCGGCGACGGTTCCGCGCTTGCGGGCCCCGCAAGCTGGCTGGCTGCACCCGCGCCGGTTGTATGATTGTATCAAAAGGCCCTTTTCAGGGCCACATATGATTCGAATATATTGTATAATATGGTTTTCTCTTGAACGATACGTCAATCAATCAATCAATAAATCTAAGTTAATCAAATTTATTTATTATCAACATAGGTAATAAGACATGTGCAATCTTCAATGCGATGCTGCGCTATATATGTATATAATAACATGCATAGGCACAAACAACAACATATACATAAAAAAAAAAAAACCTTCCTTGCCGATGCATAAATAGATTGGTGACGTAGTTTGTGTATGCAATATGCTATACAACATGATACAAAAATTACAAAAAAAAAAAAACTGGGAGTACCAGTATTATGCATAACATACATACATACATACATACATACATACCTACCTACCTACCTACCTACCTAAAATCATAATGATAGCGTTAATTTAATTTAATAATCATAACTGCAATTATTGATTGATTGATTGATTGATTGATTGATTGATTGAATGAATGAATGAATGAATCATTAAACATTTAATAAATGAACTACACTAGGATAAAACTATATATTTTTTTATTTATTTTTTCAGCAGCCGAAAGAAGCCGTACCGATCTACGAAACTAACGCTCAAAACAAACATCTCCCCTCCACGTCGAACACCCGTCCGCCCGCCCGCTCGCCTGCCTGCCTCGGTTGCCTATAAATACCGCCGTCCTAGCGTTGGAAATTTTTATCCACTCATCCACTTCGTACGGGCAACAACGCGACGCGCGCGATCGTGTCGTGTCTGTGTTAACGTGTGTGTGTAAACAAACAAACGAGCAAGCTCAAAGATGACTGGCCGCGGCAAGGGAGGAAAGGGTCTGGGGAAAGGAGGAGCCAAGCGCCACAGGAAGGTGCTTCGTGATAACATCCAGGGCATCACAAAGCCCGCCATCCGCCGTCTGGCTCGCAGAGGCGGCGTCAAGCGTATCTCCGGTCTTATCTACGAAGAGACCCGCGGCGTGCTGAAGGTGTTCCTAGAGAACGTGATCCGTGACGCGGTCACCTACACCGAGCACGCCAAGAGGAAGACCGTCACCGCCATGGACGTCGTGTACGCTCTGAAACGCCAGGGCCGTACCCTGTACGGTTTCGGTGGTTAAGCCCAACTCGCGCTCCATGTGCGCGCGGTGTGCGGCGGACGCGCTGGCTGCTTCGCATCGCATTCGCTTGCTTGCTTGCTTGCAGCCAGTCGTTCACCGCTGCCGACGCGACATAATAAAAAAAAGGCCCTTTTCAGGGCCGCATATTGTTCATGATGTTAGCTTACCGAGCGAAACGTTTCCTGACAAATCGACCGTCGATCAATCTACATTTTTATATAGGTACATATACACACACACACTCAATATATATATATATATATATATATATATACATAGCGAAGCTGCCCACCGGCACGCTCGACTCTAGGCTGGGTGGTGGCTAGGTGTACAATACAATAAAATACGTATATGTATATGTATATTTAATATCGCCCGATCAGTTTAATTACGTGTTCGAGTAGGTACGCACCACAACTACGGAAAGCCAAAAAAAAAAAAAAGTATATACGTTACATTATATTTATTATACCTAAATATTATTAACGCACGACATGATTACCCGACTAGTTCTAATTAGTTAGCTGAATATAATATAGGTAGTGGTGTGTGTATAGTATAGGTACTTGTAGGTATACATACATGTACGTGTGTACATGATCATGATTGTTAGTTTTTTTTTTTTTTTTTTTTTTTTTTCGTTACACCTGCCTCTAGCTATCTAGACCGATACTTTTGCGATAGGTACCTACCCATCTGCTGTGATCGTATCCGAAAAAAAATAAAATACTTATCTAGATACATATTCGATTACTTAGGCCAGGCCAGGCCGGGCCGACCACGACCACCGCCACCACCACCCGACTCGACCACCGACCCGGCATTATATCGCTCCGCCCGACTGCCCGACTATTTTTTTTTTTTTTTTTTTACCTAAGTGCTTACTTGCTTGCTTACTTACTCACTCACTTTCTTACTCACCTACCTACATACCTAGGTACCAACATTCGATCGTCATCGTTCATTGTGAGTATTATTAATATCATTTATTATAATTATTAGCATATAAAAATAATTAACAGAGGCCACTCTTCCCTGATAATTATCCATCAGCAGCACAGCACCACCGTCTGTGCTGATCGGTAGCCTTCGCCGCCGCTCGGCGGCTGTGTGTGTTTTACGACAGTGAATGTAACGCATCAAAATAACACCATCAAAACGATATACACGCGATGTTGTTATGTTATTTTCATGTACGGAATCTTCACTTTCAACCTGTCGATAAATAATTATCTGAATATGTTGTTTCAATAAGAAAAATCACTTTTTAAACTGACCCGAGGTACGCACCGTCTATAATACCGAAAATAAACCTCGCTACTCGGCGCACGGACGGGCTCGCCGCATTGCCGATTAACATTTAACATAGACAAACTCATAATGTTTCTATATAAGAGTAATAAAATATTAAATTAGCTCATTATAATGAGAAAAAAACGTTTAATCATAAACGAGTAAGTGAAAAGTTGGAAGTGTTATTACGAGAAAACGTCTCGCGACATAAGGGTCTCCTTTACGGTTAAGCCGAGTTCTATATAAAACCGTGGCTCCCTCTTTTCGGTTTATGGACAGCCACGGACCCATACTGCGCACGGACGTCTTGCCTCTTTCCTGCTCCGCGAAACTCACCCCTGTTGCCTTGAGGGCAATATGAGGGCGAAACGCACCCGGTCATCTTTGCGTGATCGGCGGGGACCACTACGCAGGAAGAATGAAGCCCTGCCTTCGGCTGCCCTCCTCGCGACTCCCGACCCGGTCCCGCTCACACGGATGCCCCGGGAAAGGGATAGCGAGGCCCGGCAACACGCCGAAGGCACAACGTCGCGCCGCGGTCCGTCCCCACCGATGAGCCTCTCCGATCTTTTCGGAGTGAAAAATGAGGGTAGTTCGAAACCAGCCGGTTTCGATCTACCCCCCGCCGCTTCAAGCACACCGAAGTCGGTGGGTAGCCGGGCTAGCGATAGTTTCGGGCTACCCACCCCTCACCGAGCCACCCTGAACACCACCAACACGTCGTTCGTCGACGCGCCTAGGTCGCCCGCAGTCGGAAGCCTCCGAATCCGCCTCAGCAGTCCGAGCGTAGTGCCGGAATTGTCGTGGGAGTGCCATAATCAAAATTTGATTATGGTCTCCTATTTCAGCGACACCCGGCACTGCTCGCTCGGACTGAAGGAGTGGATGAAGTTGTACGTCCGGCTGCAGGCCTACAACCTAGGCGACACCGAAGCCCTCTCCGAGGAAGAAGTCCGGCTGTTTGCTGGACTCGGCCTCATTCCGCCACGCACGGAGGTGGACGCCCCGCTTCTCCGGGAGAAGAAGCGGCAATGTCCACCGCCGCCGACTCCACAACAGCCGCCACCACCGTCTCCGACGCCGCCGCCGACGCCTTCGCCACAGCCGCGCAACTATGCGCAGGCCGCGGCCCGCAAGGTCGCATCGCCGGCCCCAGAGGGCACCCGCCCCACAGCCGCCGCTCCGAAGCAGCGTCCCACCGCTGCTGCACCCGCAGCCCCTAGAAGAGCCCGCTACCCTCCATTGGTAGCCGTCGACCTTCCGAACTGGCCGACGCACCTAGCCGCTATCGCCGAACGCCTCGGCAAGACCCCAAGAGCGCACGCCTACGGTGACGGCGTGCGCTTCACGCCACTCTCGGAGAAAGAACACGACTGCGTGCAGCGATACTTCTCCGAGCTGCGCAGCAACGGGACCACTACCGCAAAATGGTACACCTACACGCCGCGGATGGAGAACACGACGAAGGTCGCCATCCGCGGTCTCCCTGCCACCACAACTCCGGCGGACATCCAAGCCGCCCTCGCCGCTAAGGGATACAAGGCGAGGCACGTGAAATGTATTCGGGCGCGTAGGGGACGCCCCGAGTGCATCTTTCACGTCGTGCTCGCCGGCACACACGCCGACAACTCCGGGGTGTACTCGATGCGCGAGCTCCTGTACATGCCCGGAGTGAACATTGAAGCCTGGCGGGGCAAACAAGGCCCTGCCCAATGTCACAGATGCCAGAAGTTCCGGCACTCCAGCCTGCAATGTCATCTGCAGATTGCGTGCGTGCGCTGTGGAGAGGCGCACGCCGCACAGGACTGCCCCCGACCCCGAGACCATCCAGCCACCTGCGCAAACTGCCGGGGGGCACACCCGGCCAACCACTCCGCCTGCCCAGTTCTCCTCAGGGAAGCGAGGAACGAAAGGGCAGGTACGACCGCCCGCGCCACCATCGACTACCCGCGCCGTCAGACGCTCCCAGCACCCTCGCTCCCCGCACCCGCGGGGGAAGAAAACAGCGCGCCACCAGAGGCGCCGGCGAACGTCCCCATCCCCAGGGACGCGAGCCCCATAAGGAAGCCCCATAATGAAGATTCCACGCCGGCACCTAAGCCCGCGACCGAAGCAGAGAAGCCCGCACCCTCCCACTCCGTACCGGCAGAGAGCGGGACGGAAGCAGCGACGGCGAATGCCCCCACCACCGGGGGCGCTCGCCCCACCACCAAGCCTCGGAGCGCCACCGCTACCGAGCCCGCCGCCATAGCGACGCCGGCAGTCAAGCCCGCGCCGCCCGCCAGTGAAGTCGCGCCCGCACCCGCGCCCGCGCCCGCGCCCGCGCCCGCGCCCGTGCGCGCCCAGCGCGCCGCGCCAGTAGCGCCGGCTACTGAGCCTGCGCCCGCGACCGCGCAACAACCCGTGGTCTCCCGGGCTCAAGTGCCCGTGCCACAAGCCGCCTTACCCGCGCCGCCCGCCGCGAAATTCGCGCCCGCGTTGCCGCAAGCCGCCGAAGCTTCAGAACCCACGACGGCGGAACGCCCGCCGCCGATAAAAGAAGATACGCTCCTCTATGAAACGGCTGTAAAAATGCTAACAGGCCCAAAAGCCGAAGAAGCTCGAGCTGAAATGCTAGCCTTTACGGAAAACCCGATACCCGATACATTAGAAAAAGTGAATAAAGCAATGAAAGAAATGATCGAAGAATTTAACCGCAGAAACCAACAAACCGCGGACCTTGGCAGCGAGCGCCCTCCCGCTCCGCCAGACAGTCCCGATCGTCAACGACGACGAAATAAGAAGTCAAAGAAAAAATGAAAGAATCCACAGATTGGAGGTTGCCCTGTCGTAAACAGGGCACACTATAGCCCGGCCCATAGTTATGGGTCGCGACCCCGACACCAGCTGAAAGTGCACGGCACTGTACAGCTCCCCCCACACCTCCCTCGCTCGCTACGCTCGCGAGGAGGCGTGTGAGAAGACTTCAGAGTTTTCGGTTTATCAGAAGACTCTGCACCGCGTCGCGCGCCGGTTCTCTCCGTTTTCGTTCGTTCGTCCATTCATCGCTCTTACGCTACGCGCGCTCGCTCGCTCGATTTGTGTGTGTGTCGATATATAATTTTGTGATTATATTAAATAACAATGGCCGATACAGCAGTAGCTGCCGACGCACCCGCTCCGGCGACACCGGCGAAGAAGCCGAAGGCTTCCGCCGCGGCTGGAGCCAAGAAACCTAAGGCGAAACCGACTCATCCGAAGACGTCCGAAATGGTGAACAGCGCCATCAAGGAGTTGAAGGAACGCAGCGGGTCATCGCTGCAGGCGATCAAGAAGTACATCGCCGCCCAGTACAAAGTGGACGCCGAGAAGTTGGCACCGTTCATCAGAAAATACCTGAAGAGCGCCGTCGAATCCGGAGCCTTGATCCAGACAAAGGGCAAGGGCGCCTCCGGCTCGTTCAAGCTCGAGTCTAAATCTTCGGCCGCGAAGAAGCCCGCCGCAGCTAAGTCTACCACCAAGGCCGCCTCCGCCGCTTCGTCAGCCAAGACGAAGAAGGCGACCGCGTCCGCCGCCTCGGGCAGGGCGAAAAAGTCAGCCGCGGCGGCGTCGTCTCCCTCGAAGCCGAAGTCCGCTGCCGCTACCAAGGACAAAAAGGCGGCCGCCGCCAAGAAGAAGCCCGCGCCCAAGAAGCCCTCCACCCCGGCTAAGGGCAAGGGAGCCGCCGCGTCCAAGGCCAAGAAGAGCGCGAAGCCCCCGACAAAGAAGCCGAAAGCGCCGAAACCGAAGAAGGCAGCGGCCGCGCCCAAGGCGAAACCCGCAGCTAAGAAGGCCGCCGCCAAGAAGTAAAGTGAGACACGCCGCAAAACATCAGCGAGCGAACAACGCCAGCGTGCGGCTGCTTGCTGCCTGTCGTCATCGTCGTCGTCGTCGTCGTATAAGGTGTGTGTGCTGCGTCGCGTTGCTGTCGCATCGCATAGCTATATATTGCCGCATTGCCGTGGTGGTGCTGCCGCTGCTGCTGTGTGCAATGTGCAATGCGATGCGATTCGACACGATCTCGTCACCGACCGCCGACCGACGACCGATCGAGCTGCGGGCACCGTCGCGGGGCCGGTGGTCGTCTAACTTGCTACTACGATACGCGAGTGCGCGTTCAAAGCACATCAAAAAGCCCTTCTCAGGGCTAACAAATTGTTCAAACTAAACACGCGGTGCGTGCGTGTTCAGTTTCCTTAATCGCACAACGTCAATCAATCAATCAATCAATCAATCGAACAAACAAACATACATACATACGAAGTAAAAAAAAAAAAAAAAAAATGACGAACAATTGACGAATCAATCGAATAGAATATAAAAACTTTAGACATAAACAAACGGGGCGGGCGAGTAACGCTCACCTTCTGCTAGTGTAGCTGTGTCATGTCATGAAATATTATTTTCTGATCGATCTGAGAAATGCTTCATAATGGCAAGAAATAATAATTAAAAAATAATATACTTACAATTACAATTAATTAATTACTTACTTACTTACTTACTTACTTACTTACTTACTTACTTACTTACTTACTTACTTACTTACTTACCAACTCGCATAACAATAATGAGTAAGTAACTAACTAAGTGTGTGACTCTGTAATTATATTATAACTATTTCAATAAATATATAACAAACAATAACATAGATAGAGCCGATTCGATTAGGTAGATAGAGAGGTAGCCGTGTGCGGTCTTTAGGGGAGGAGTCTCGCTTCGCGCCGTTTCGTAAGCACCTCGTCCGCATCCCCACTAAGCGAGTGACGCGGTGAACCTATATATACGTAGAGTGCGAGGAAAAAATTTTTTAAACTACATTCGGACGCGCTCGCCGTCTGACGCATTACGTTACGTGGTCGTAAATAAACAGTTATCAAACATGTCTGGACGCGGCAAGGGTGGCAAAGTTAAGGGAAAGGCAAAGTCACGCTCCAACCGTGCTGGACTCCAGTTCCCCGTCGGCCGTATCCACAGGCTGTTGCGCAAGGGTAACTACGCCGAGCGCGTTGGTGCCGGCGCTCCCGTCTACCTCGCGGCCGTTATGGAATACCTGGCGGCTGAGGTACTCGAGTTGGCCGGCAACGCCGCTCGCGACAACAAGAAGACTAGGATCATCCCGAGACATCTGCAACTGGCGATCCGCAACGACGAGGAGCTGAACAAGCTCCTGTCCGGTGTCACCATCGCCCAGGGAGGTGTACTGCCCAACATCCAGGCCGTGCTCTTGCCGAAGAAGACCGAGAAGAAGGCTTAAAGAACACTCTCACTACGCAAGCACCAGCCAGCAAGCGGCCGTGGTGCAATGCGACGTCTGGCCGCCTCGTTGTGAGTCTCCCCTTGTGCTGATGGTGTAGGTTCGCTGCCTCTCCGTGCGCGGGGACTCTATCTACGTCGCGCCAAGGCGCACGCTTGGACCGCGTCCGCGGGATGACAAAAGGCCCTTTTCAGGGCCACAATATGATTCGAAATTAAATATGTCAGTTTCGCTTGATACATGACGTCATATCATCAATCTCAAATCGAAAGTATAACATAATAAAAAATAAATAGGTACAATGGACCTCGCCTACTACGACTAATGCGTTTGTAGTTAGGTACATAGGTAGGGAGGTTTATTATTATTGATCCATAAATACATATATGCCCGGCACGTCGCGGAGTTATCCTTTATTTTGTACATAGGTAGTTGGATCATGTTAGGTAGTTAATGTTGATCTCTTCTTATCTTACTTTCGCGTGATATTATTATTTTTAATAATATTATTATAAAAAAAGAAAAAGTTAGGGGTTTGAAAGAGTTAGGTTGAATAAGTTTAGGTTAGGTTAGGTTGGGTTGGGTAATAAGGTCCGAAAAAAAAAAAAAAAAAAAAACGAGACCTGATGTTGATTGTTGATGTTCGGTTTGAAAAAGTTAGGTCCGAAAAAAAAAAAAAAAAAAAAAAAAAATAGAGGCTAACCTAACCTAACCTCTAAAACGAGACCTGATGTTGATTGTTGATGTTGGGTTTGAAAAAGTTAGGTTGGATAGAGTTAGGTTTGTTTTGGTTAGGTTAGGTTAGGTTAGGTTAGGTTAGGTTAGGTTAGGTTAGGTCCGAAAAAAAAAAAAAAAAAATTGCTGACCTAACCTAACCTAAACCTAACTTATCCTAAAACCAGACCTGGTGTTGATTGTTGATGTTGGGTTTGAAAAAGTTAGGTTGGATAAAGTTAGGTTTGTTTTGGTTAGGTTTCGGCAGCACGAATTATTATAAACGATGTTATTGCGATCGCAACACACAAACAAATCAGAGAATCTGTGGAAATCTGATGTGATTACTAAATAGATATATAGAATTATATACTATCTATATATCTATCTATCTATCTATCTATCTATCTATCTATCTATCTATCTATCTATCTATCTATCTATCTATCTATCTATCTATCTATCTATCTATCAATCTCATGACCCCCCCACCCTCCCGCGGCAGCGACGGTACGGTCTACGCACGCTCGCACGCCATTGGTCGAGAGAATCGCGCACCGCTCGACGGTCGTTAGTCTATTGCGTTGCCGCCGTACTGACAAAAAGGGCAGCAGTACGCGGTTGAGTTTTTATTATTCACGCGGCTCTCGCTCGTCGCTGTATAGTGAAGCAGTTTTTGTGTTATTAACCGAGACAACACCAACAACTCTACAACATGCCGCCGAAGACCAGCGGGAAGGCCGCCAAGAAATCCGGCAAAGCCCAAAAGAACATCTCCAAGACAGACAAGAAAAAGAAGAAGCACAAGAGGAAGGAGAGCTACGCCATCTACATCTACAAGGTGCTCAAGCAGGTCCACCCTGACACCGGTATCTCCAGTAAGGCGATGTCCATCATGAACTCGTTCGTGAACGACATCTTCGAGCGCATCGCCGCCGAAGCGTCCCGCCTCGCCCACTACAACAAGAGGTCGACGATCACCAGCAGGGAGGTGCAGACCTCGGTCAGGCTTTTGCTGCCCGGGGAGCTCGCCAAGCACGCCGTCAGTGAGGGCACCAAGGCCGTCACCAAGTACACGAGCTCCAAGTAAAGCACCGCTCTACCGGCCCTTACCCCGTGTGTCCGCGGGGGAGGATCTGTAGACGCTCACTCGGAACGCGCTCGCTACTAACAAAAGGCCCTTTTCAGGGCCACAAATACGTTCAAAACACTACATGTTTGTTTCTCTTTATAAACGTGACGTCAATCGATCAGTCAAACAATGCATACATTCATCAATAATTATATGGGTAATCTGTCAAACCGGCAAACCGGGTCATATGAAAACTAACGAATGTTATATATTAGAGCTAACTTACGGGTGGAGATTCGTCGTCAGTTTTATGTTCTGGTTTATTAGGTAGGTTCTACCTACGCCTATACGCAGTGCCGTGTGCCACATGATAAGTAATTAAATACATACCTACATACCTATATGTATAACATAAGTAATGGTGTAATGGAATCGAATGATGGAATGAAATTGCCTACGTAAGTAAGTAAGTATGTATGTATGTATGTATGTATGTATGTATGTATGTATGTATGTACATTGTTACGGACGAGATAGATACTTAAAAAAATACTTATTAATTTGAGATACCTATTATAAAAGCTCCCAAGCGTCCATAATAACAACAAAGTGGTAGCGGAGCAGTGTGCGAGGGGGACCGAATATATAGTGCCTTCTCTCTCGCTCTCTCCCGATCGAGCGCTCTATAAAATACACGTGTTCCGTCTCCCTCCTCCGTGACTATATATATGAGCCGGTAGTCGGATTCGGTTTTTATTATCGCTCGCGACTCGTCCGCGGTACGGACAGCCACGGACCCATACTGCGCACGGACGTCTTGCCTCTTTCCTGCTCCGCGAAACTCACCCCTGTTGCCTTGAGGGCAATATGAGGGCGAAACGCACCCGGTCATCTTTGCGTGATCGGCGGGGACCACTACGCAGGAAGAATGAAGCCCTGCCTTCGGCTGCCCACCTCGCGACTCCCGACCCGGTCCCGCTCACACGGATGCCCCGGGAAAGGGATAGCGAGGCCCGGCAACACGCCGAAGGCACAACGTCGCGCCGCGGTCCGTCCCCACCGATGAGCCTCTCCGATCTTTTCGGAGTGAAAAATGAGGGTAGGTCGAAACCAGCCGGTTTCGATCTACCCCCCGCCGCTTCAAGCACACCGAAGTCGGTGGGTAGCCGGGCTAGCGATAGTTTCGGGCTACCCACCCCTCACCGAGCCACCCTGAACACCACCAACACGTCGTTCGTCGACGCGCCTAGGTCGCCCGCAGTCGGAAGCCTCCGAATCCGCCTCAGCAGTCCGAGCGTAGTGCCGGAATTGTCGTGGGAGTGCCATAATCAAAATTTGATTATGGTCTCCTATTTCAGCGACACCCGGCACTGCTCGCTCGGACTGAAGGAGTGGATGAAGCTGTACGTCCGGCTGCAGGCCTACAACCTAGGCGACACCGAAGCCCTCTCCGAGGAAGAAGTCCGGCTGTTTGCCGGACTCGGCCTCATTCCGCCACGCACGGAGGTGGACACCCCGCTTCTCCGGGAGAAGAAGCGGCAATGTACACCGCCGCCGACTCCACAACAGCCGCCACCACCGTCTCCGACGCCGCCGCCGACGCCTCCGCCACAGCCGCGCAACTATGCGCAGGCCGCGGCCCGCAAGGTCGCATCGCCGGCCCCAGAGGGCACCCGCCCCACAGCCGCCGCTCCGAAGCAGCGTCCCACCGCTGCTGCACCCGCAGCCCCTAGAAGAGCCCGCTACCCTCCATTGGTAGCCGTCGACCTTCCGAACTGGCCGACGCACCTAGCCGCTATCGCCGAACGCCTCGGCAAGACCCCAAGAGCGCACGCCTACGGTGACGGCGTGCGCTTCACGCCACTCTCGGAGAAAGAACACGACTGCGTGCAGCGATACTTCTCCGAGCTGCGCAGCAACGGGACCACTACCGCAAAATGGTACACCTACACGCCGCGGATGGAGAACACGACGAAGGTCGCCATCCGCGGTCTCCCTGCCACCACAACTCCGGCGGACATCCAAGCCGCCCTCGCCGCTAAGGGATACAAGGCGAGGCACGTGAAATGTATTCGGGCGCGTAGGGGACGCCCCGAGTGCATCTTTCACGTCGTGCTCGCCGGCACACACGCCGACAACTCCGGGGTGTACTCGATGCGCGAGCTCCTGTACATGCCCGGAGTGAACATTGAAGCCTGGCGGGGCAAACAAGGCCCTGCCCAATGTCACAGATGCCAGAAGTTCCGGCACTCCAGCCTGCAATGTCATCTGCAGATTGCGTGCGTGCGCTGTGGAGAGGCGCACGCCGCACAGGACTGCCCCCGACCCCGAGACCATCCAGCCACCTGCGCAAACTGCCGGGGGGCACACCCGGCCAACCACTCCGCCTGCCCAGTTCTCCTCAGGGAAGCGAGGAACGAAAGGGCAGGTACGACCGCCCGCGCCATCATCGACTACCCGCGCCGTCAGACGCTCCCAGCACCCTCGCTCCCCGCACCCGCGGGGGAAGAAAACAGCGCGCCACCAGAGGCGCCGGCGAACGTCCCCATCCCCAGGGACGCGAGCCCCATAAGGAAGCCCCATAATGAAGATTCCACGCCGGCACCTAAGCCCGCGACCGAAGCAGAGAAGCCCGCACCCTCCCACTCCGTACCGGCAGAGAGCGGGACGGAAGCAGCGACGGCGAATGCCCCCACCACCGGGGGCGCTCGCCCCACCACCAAGCCTCGGAGCGCCACCGCTACCGAGCCCGCCGCCATAGCGACGCCGGCAGTCAAGCCCGCGCCGCCCGCCAGTGAAGTCGCGCCCGCACCCGCGCCCGCGCCCGCGCCCGCGCCCGTGCGCGCCCAGCGCGCCGCGCCAGTAGCGCCGGCTACTGAGCCTGCGCCCGCGACCGCGCAACAACCCGTGGTCTCCCGGGCTCAAGTGCCCGTGCCACAAGCCGCCTTACCCGCGCCGCCCGCCGCGAAATTCGCGCCCGCGTTGCCGCAAGCCGCCGAAGCTTCAGAACCCACGACGGCGGAACGCCCGCCGCCGATAAAAGAAGAAGATACACTCCTCTATGAAACGACTGTAAAAATGTTAACAGACTCAGATGCCGAAGAAACTCGAGCTGAAATGCTAGCATTTATAGAACGCCCGATACCCGCCGACGCGGGGCCTCGACAACGCCTTATGGCAGAAAAAGCTCAAAAAACAATGAAAGAAATGATCGAAAAATTTGACCGCAGAAACCAACAAACCGCGGACCTTGGCAGCGAGCGCCCTCCCGCTCCGCCAGACAGTCCCGATCGTCAACGACGACGAAGTAAGAAGCTAAAGAAAAAATGAATCCACAGATTGGAGGTTGCCCTGTCGTAAACAGGGCACACTATAGCCCGGCCCATAGTTATGGGTCGCGACCCCGATACCAGCTGAAAGTGCACGGCACTGTACAGCTCCCCCCACACCTCCCTCGCTCGCTACGCTCGCGAGGAGGCGTGTGAGAAGACTTCAGAGTCCGCGGTACGTCGTTCGTTACTGTTGTTAGTAAGCAGCTCCATCCAACTGTTTATTATAATTATACGCCATGGCTCGTACGAAGCAGACCGCTCGTAAATCCACCGGTGGCAAGGCGCCCCGCAAACAGCTCGCCACCAAGGCCGCCCGCAAGAGCGCACCGGCCACGGGAGGTGTCAAGAAGCCCCATCGTTACAGGCCCGGAACTGTAGCTCTGCGTGAGATCCGTCGCTACCAGAAGAGTACCGAGCTTCTGATCCGCAAGCTCCCGTTCCAGCGTCTCGTCCGTGAGATCGCCCAGGACTTCAAGACGGACTTGCGTTTCCAGAGCTCCGCCGTGATGGCCCTCCAGGAGGCCAGCGAGGCGTACCTGGTCGGTCTTTTTGAGGACACCAACCTGTGCGCGATCCACGCCAAGCGCGTAACCATCATGCCCAAGGACATCCAGCTGGCGCGTAGGATCCGCGGAGAGCGCGCCTAAGCTATGTCTCTAAATTAACATCGGCGCGCGCGTGTGTGCGAGCGTGCGGCGACGGTTCCGCGCTTGCGGGCCCCGCAAGCTGGCTGGCTGCACCCGCGCCGGTTGTATGATTGTATCAAAAGGCCCTTTTCAGGGCCACATATGATTCGAATATATTGTATAATATGGTTTTCTCTTGAACGATACGTCAATCAATCAATCAATAAATCTAAGTTAATCAAATTTATTTATTATCAACATAGGTAATAAGACATGTGCAATCTTCAATGCGATGCTGCGCTATATATGTATATAATAACATGCATAGGCACAAACAACAACATATACATAAAAAAAAAAAAACCTTCCTTGCCGATGCATAAATAGATTGGTGACGTAGTTTGTGTATGCAATATGCTATACAACATGATACAAAAATTACAAAAAAAAAAAAACTGGGAGTACCAGTATTATGCATAACATACATACATACATACATACATACATACCTACCTACCTACCTACCTACCTAAAATCATAATGATAGCGTTAATTTAATTTAATAATCATAACTGCAATTATTGATTGATTGATTGATTGATTGATTGATTGATTGATTGATTGAATGAATGAATGAATGAATCATTAAACATTTAATAAATGAACTACACTAGGATAAAACTATATATTTTTTTATTTATTTTTTCAGCAGCCGAAAGAAGCCGTACCGATCTACGAAACTAACGCTCAAAACAAACATCTCCCCTCCACGTCGAACACCCGTCCGCCCGCCCGCTCGCCTGCCTGCCTCGGTTGCCTATAAATACCGCCGTCCTAGCGTTGGAAATTTTTATCCACTCATCCACTTCGTACGGGCAACAACGCGACGCGCGCGATCGTGTCGTGTCTGTGTTAACGTGTGTGTGTAAACAAACAAACGAGCAAGCTCAAAGATGACTGGCCGCGGCAAGGGAGGAAAGGGTCTGGGGAAAGGAGGAGCCAAGCGCCACAGGAAGGTGCTTCGTGATAACATCCAGGGCATCACAAAGCCCGCCATCCGCCGTCTGGCTCGCAGAGGCGGCGTCAAGCGTATCTCCGGTCTTATCTACGAAGAGACCCGCGGCGTGCTGAAGGTGTTCCTAGAGAACGTGATCCGTGACGCGGTCACCTACACCGAGCACGCCAAGAGGAAGACCGTCACCGCCATGGACGTCGTGTACGCTCTGAAACGCCAGGGCCGTACCCTGTACGGTTTCGGTGGTTAAGCCCAACTCGCGCTCCATGTGCGCGCGGTGTGCGGCGGACGCGCTGGCTGCTTCGCATCGCATTCGCTTGCTTGCTTGCTTGCAGCCAGTCGTTCACCGCTGCCGACGCGACATAATAAAAAAAAGGCCCTTTTCAGGGCCGCATATTGTTCATGATGTTAGCTTACCGAGCGAAACGTTTCCTGACAAATCGACCGTCGATCAATCTACATTTTTATATAGGTACATATACACACACACACTCAATATATATATATATATATATATATATATACATAGCGAAGCTGCCCACCGGCACGCTCGACTCTAGGCTGGGTGGTGGCTAGGTGTACAATACAATAAAATACGTATATGTATATGTATATTTAATATCGCCCGATCAGTTTAATTACGTGTTCGAGTAGGTACGCACCACAACTACGGAAAGCCAAAAAAAAAAAAAAGTATATACGTTACATTATATTTATTATACCTAAATATTATTAACGCACGACATGATTACCCGACTAGTTCTAATTAGTTAGCTGAATATAATATAGGTAGTGGTGTGTGTATAGTATAGGTACTTGTAGGTATACATACATGTACGTGTGTACATGATCATGATTGTTAGTTTTTTTTTTTTTTTTTTTTTTTTTTCGTTACACCTGCCTCTAGCTATCTAGACCGATACTTTTGCGATAGGTACCTACCCATCTGCTGTGATCGTATCCGAAAAAAAATAAAATACTTATCTAGATACATATTCGATTACTTAGGCCAGGCCAGGCCGGGCCGACCACGACCACCGCCACCACCACCCGACTCGACCACCGACCCGGCATTATATCGCTCCGCCCGACTGCCCGACTATTTTTTTTTTTTTTTTTTTACCTAAGTGCTTACTTGCTTGCTTACTTACTCACTCACTTTCTTACTCACCTACCTACATACCTAGGTACCAACATTCGATCGTCATCGTTCATTGTGAGTATTATTAATATCATTTATTATAATTATTAGCATATAAAAATAATTAACAGAGGCCACTCTTCCCTGATAATTATCCATCAGCAGCACAGCACCACCGTCTGTGCTGATCGGTAGCCTTCGCCGCCGCTCGGCGGCTGTGTGTGTTTTACGACAGTGAATGTAACGCATCAAAATAACACCATCAAAACGATATACACGCGATGTTGTTATGTTATTTTCATGTACGGAATCTTCACTTTCAACCTGTCGATAAATAATTATCTGAATATGTTGTTTCAATAAGAAAAATCACTTTTTAAACTGACCCGAGGTACGCACCGTCTATAATACCGAAAATAAACCTCGCTACTCGGCGCACGGACGGGCTCGCCGCATTGCCGATTAACATTTAACATAGACAAACTCATAATGTTTCTATATAAGAGTAATAAAATATTAAATTAGCTCATTATAATGAGAAAAAAACGTTTAATCATAAACGAGTAAGTGAAAAGTTGGAAGTGTTATTACGAGAAAACGTCTCGCGACATAAGGGTCTCCTTTACGGTTAAGCCGAGTTCTATATAAAACCGTGGCTCCCTCTTTTCGGTTTATCAGAAGACTCTGCACCGCGTCGCGCGCCGGTTCTCTCCGTTTTCGTTCGTTCGTCCATTCATCGCTCTTACGCTACGCGCGCTCGCTCGCTCGATTTGTGTGTGTGTCGATATATAATTTTGTGATTATATTAAATAACAATGGCCGATACAGCAGTAGCTGCCGACGCACCCGCTCCGGCGACACCGGCGAAGAAGCCGAAGGCTTCCGCCGCGGCTGGAGCCAAGAAACCTAAGGCGAAACCGACTCATCCGAAGACGTCCGAAATGGTGAACAGCGCCATCAAGGAGTTGAAGGAACGCAGCGGGTCATCGCTGCAGGCGATCAAGAAGTACATCGCCGCCCAGTACAAAGTGGACGCCGAGAAGTTGGCACCGTTCATCAGAAAATACCTGAAGAGCGCCGTCGAATCCGGAGCCTTGATCCAGACAAAGGGCAAGGGCGCCTCCGGCTCGTTCAAGCTCGAGTCTAAATCTTCGGCCGCGAAGAAGCCCGCCGCAGCTAAGTCTACCACCAAGGCCGCCTCCGCCGCTTCGTCAGCCAAGACGAAGAAGGCGACCGCGTCCGCCGCCTCGGGCAGGGCGAAAAAGTCAGCCGCGGCGGCGTCGTCTCCCTCGAAGCCGAAGTCCGCTGCCGCTACCAAGGACAAAAAGGCGGCCGCCGCCAAGAAGAAGCCCGCGCCCAAGAAGCCCTCCACCCCGGCTAAGGGCAAGGGAGCCGCCGCGTCCAAGGCCAAGAAGAGCGCGAAGCCCCCGACAAAGAAGCCGAAAGCGCCGAAACCGAAGAAGGCAGCGGCCGCGCCCAAGGCGAAACCCGCAGCTAAGAAGGCCGCCGCCAAGAAGTAAAGTGAGACACGCCGCAAAACATCAGCGAGCGAACAACGCCAGCGTGCGGCTGCTTGCTGCCTGTCGTCATCGTCGTCGTCGTCGTCGTATAAGGTGTGTGTGCTGCGTCGCGTTGCTGTCGCATCGCATAGCTATATATTGCCGCATTGCCGTGGTGGTGCTGCCGCTGCTGCTGTGTGCAATGTGCAATGCGATGCGATTCGACACGATCTCGTCACCGACCGCCGACCGACGACCGATCGAGCTGCGGGCACCGTCGCGGGGCCGGTGGTCGTCTAACTTGCTACTACGATACGCGAGTGCGCGTTCAAAGCACATCAAAAAGCCCTTCTCAGGGCTAACAAATTGTTCAAACTAAACACGCGGTGCGTGCGTGTTCAGTTTCCTTAATCGCACAACGTCAATCAATCAATCAATCAATCAATCGAACAAACAAACATACATACATACGAAGTAAAAAAAAAAAAAAAAAAATGACGAACAATTGACGAATCAATCGAATAGAATATAAAAACTTTAGACATAAACAAACGGGGCGGGCGAGTAACGCTCACCTTCTGCTAGTGTAGCTGTGTCATGTCATGAAATATTATTTTCTGATCGATCTGAGAAATGCTTCATAATGGCAAGAAATAATAATTAAAAAATAATATACTTACAATTACAATTAATTAATTACTTACTTACTTACTTACTTACTTACTTACTTACTTACTTACTTACTTACTTACTTACTTACCAACTCGCATAACAATAATGAGTAAGTAACTAACTAAGTGTGTGACTCTGTAATTATATTATAACTATTTCAATAAATATATAACAAACAATAACATAGATAGAGCCGATTCGATTAGGTAGATAGAGAGGTAGCCGTGTGCGGTCTTTAGGGGAGGAGTCTCGCTTCGCGCCGTTTCGTAAGCACCTCGTCCGCATCCCCACTAAGCGAGTGACGCGGTGAACCTATATATACGTAGAGTGCGAGGAAAAAATTTTTTAAACTACATTCGGACGCGCTCGCCGTCTGACGCATTACGTTACGTGGTCGTAAATAAACAGTTATCAAACATGTCTGGACGCGGCAAGGGTGGCAAAGTTAAGGGAAAGGCAAAGTCACGCTCCAACCGTGCTGGACTCCAGTTCCCCGTCGGCCGTATCCACAGGCTGTTGCGCAAGGGTAACTACGCCGAGCGCGTTGGTGCCGGCGCTCCCGTCTACCTCGCGGCCGTTATGGAATACCTGGCGGCTGAGGTACTCGAGTTGGCCGGCAACGCCGCTCGCGACAACAAGAAGACTAGGATCATCCCGAGACATCTGCAACTGGCGATCCGCAACGACGAGGAGCTGAACAAGCTCCTGTCCGGTGTCACCATCGCCCAGGGAGGTGTACTGCCCAACATCCAGGCCGTGCTCTTGCCGAAGAAGACCGAGAAGAAGGCTTAAAGAACACTCTCACTACGCAAGCACCAGCCAGCAAGCGGCCGTGGTGCAATGCGACGTCTGGCCGCCTCGTTGTGAGTCTCCCCTTGTGCTGATGGTGTAGGTTCGCTGCCTCTCCGTGCGCGGGGACTCTATCTACGTCGCGCCAAGGCGCACGCTTGGACCGCGTCCGCGGGATGACAAAAGGCCCTTTTCAGGGCCACAATATGATTCGAAATTAAATATGTCAGTTTCGCTTGATACATGACGTCATATCATCAATCTCAAATCGAAAGTATAACATAATAAAAAATAAATAGGTACAATGGACCTCGCCTACTACGACTAATGCGTTTGTAGTTAGGTACATAGGTAGGGAGGTTTATTATTATTGATCCATAAATACATATATGCCCGGCACGTCGCGGAGTTATCCTTTATTTTGTACATAGGTAGTTGGATCATGTTAGGTAGTTAATGTTGATCTCTTCTTATCTTACTTTCGCGTGATATTATTATTTTTAATAATATTATTATAAAAAAAGAAAAAGTTAGGGGTTTGAAAGAGTTAGGTTGAATAAGTTTAGGTTAGGTTAGGTTGGGTTGGGTAATAAGGTCCGAAAAAAAAAAAAAAAAAAAAACGAGACCTGATGTTGATTGTTGATGTTCGGTTTGAAAAAGTTAGGTCCGAAAAAAAAAAAAAAAAAAAAAAAAAATAGAGGCTAACCTAACCTAACCTCTAAAACGAGACCTGATGTTGATTGTTGATGTTGGGTTTGAAAAAGTTAGGTTGGATAGAGTTAGGTTTGTTTTGGTTAGGTTAGGTTAGGTTAGGTTAGGTTAGGTTAGGTTAGGTTAGGTCCGAAAAAAAAAAAAAAAAAAATTGCTGACCTAACCTAACCTAAACCTAACTTATCCTAAAACCAGACCTGGTGTTGATTGTTGATGTTGGGTTTGAAAAAGTTAGGTTGGATAAAGTTAGGTTTGTTTTGGTTAGGTTTCGGCAGCACGAATTATTATAAACGATGTTATTGCGATCGCAACACACAAACAAATCAGAGAATCTGTGGAAATCTGATGTGATTACTAAATAGATATATAGAATTATATACTATCTATATATCTATCTATCTATCTATCTATCTATCTATCTATCTATCTATCTATCTATCTATCTATCTATCTATCTATCTATCTATCTATCTATCTATCAATCTCATGACCCCCCCACCCTCCCGCGGCAGCGACGGTACGGTCTACGCACGCTCGCACGCCATTGGTCGAGAGAATCGCGCACCGCTCGACGGTCGTTAGTCTATTGCGTTGCCGCCGTACTGACAAAAAGGGCAGCAGTACGCGGTTGAGTTTTTATTATTCACGCGGCTCTCGCTCGTCGCTGTATAGTGAAGCAGTTTTTGTGTTATTAACCGAGACAACACCAACAACTCTACAACATGCCGCCGAAGACCAGCGGGAAGGCCGCCAAGAAATCCGGCAAAGCCCAAAAGAACATCTCCAAGACAGACAAGAAAAAGAAGAAGCACAAGAGGAAGGAGAGCTACGCCATCTACATCTACAAGGTGCTCAAGCAGGTCCACCCTGACACCGGTATCTCCAGTAAGGCGATGTCCATCATGAACTCGTTCGTGAACGACATCTTCGAGCGCATCGCCGCCGAAGCGTCCCGCCTCGCCCACTACAACAAGAGGTCGACGATCACCAGCAGGGAGGTGCAGACCTCGGTCAGGCTTTTGCTGCCCGGGGAGCTCGCCAAGCACGCCGTCAGTGAGGGCACCAAGGCCGTCACCAAGTACACGAGCTCCAAGTAAAGCACCGCTCTACCGGCCCTTACCCCGTGTGTCCGCGGGGGAGGATCTGTAGACGCTCACTCGGAACGCGCTCGCTACTAACAAAAGGCCCTTTTCAGGGCCACAAATACGTTCAAAACACTACATGTTTGTTTCTCTTTATAAACGTGACGTCAATCGATCAGTCAAACAATGCATACATTCATCAATAATTATATGGGTAATCTGTCAAACCGGCAAACCGGGTCATATGAAAACTAACGAATGTTATATATTAGAGCTAACTTACGGGTGGAGATTCGTCGTCAGTTTTATGTTCTGGTTTATTAGGTAGGTTCTACCTACGCCTATACGCAGTGCCGTGTGCCACATGATAAGTAATTAAATACATACCTACATACCTATATGTATAACATAAGTAATGGTGTAATGGAATCGAATGATGGAATGAAATTGCCTACGTAAGTAAGTAAGTAAGTAAGTAAGTATGTATGTATGTATGTATGTATGTATGTATGTATGTATGTATGTACATTGTTACGGACGAGATAGATACTTAAAAAAATACTTATTAATTTGAGATACCTATTATAAAAGCTCCCAAGCGTCCATAATAACAACAAAGTGGTAGCGGAGCAGTGTGCGAGGGGGACCGAATATATAGTGCCTTCTCTCTCGCTCTCTCCCGATCGAGCGCTCTATAAAATACACGTGTTCCGTCTCCCTCCTCCGTGACTATATATATGAGCCGGTAGTCGGATTCGGTTTTTATTATCGCTCGCGACTCGTCCGCGGTACGTCGTTCGTTACTGTTGTTAGTAAGCAGCTCCATCCAACTGTTTATTATAATTATACGCCATGGCTCGTACGAAGCAGACCGCTCGTAAATCCACCGGTGGCAAGGCGCCCCGCAAACAGCTCGCCACCAAGGCCGCCCGCAAGAGCGCACCGGCCACGGGAGGTGTCAAGAAGCCCCATCGTTACAGGCCCGGAACTGTAGCTCTGCGTGAGATCCGTCGCTACCAGAAGAGTACCGAGCTTCTGATCCGCAAGCTCCCGTTCCAGCGTCTCGTCCGTGAGATCGCCCAGGACTTCAAGACGGACTTGCGTTTCCAGAGCTCCGCCGTGATGGCCCTCCAGGAGGCCAGCGAGGCGTACCTGGTCGGTCTTTTTGAGGACACCAACCTGTGCGCGATCCACGCCAAGCGCGTAACCATCATGCCCAAGGACATCCAGCTGGCGCGTAGGATCCGCGGAGAGCGCGCCTAAGCTATGTCTCTAAATTAACATCGGCGCGCGCGTGTGTGCGAGCGTGCGGCGACGGTTCCGCGCTTGCGGGCCCCGCAAGCTGGCTGGCTGCACCCGCGCCGGTTGTATGATTGTATCAAAAGGCCCTTTTCAGGGCCACATATGATTCGAATATATTGTATAATATGGTTTTCTCTTGAACGATACGTCAATCAATCAATCAATAAATCTAAGTTAATCAAATTTATTTATTATCAACATAGGTAATAAGACATGTGCAATCTTCAATGCGATGCTGCGCTATATATGTATATAATAACATGCATAGGCACAAACAACAACATATACATAAAAAAAAAAAAACCTTCCTTGCCGATGCATAAATAGATTGGTGACGTAGTTTGTGTATGCAATATGCTATACAACATGATACAAAAATTACAAAAAAAAAAAAACTGGGAGTACCAGTATTATGCATAACATACATACATACATACATACATACATACCTACCTACCTACCTACCTACCTAAAATCATAATGATAGCGTTAATTTAATTTAATAATCATAACTGCAATTATTGATTGATTGATTGATTGATTGATTGATTGATTGATTGATTGAATGAATGAATGAATGAATCATTAAACATTTAATAAATGAACTACACTAGGATAAAACTATATATTTTTTTATTTATTTTTTCAGCAGCCGAAAGAAGCCGTACCGATCTACGAAACTAACGCTCAAAACAAACATCTCCCCTCCACGTCGAACACCCGTCCGCCCGCCCGCTCGCCTGCCTGCCTCGGTTGCCTATAAATACCGCCGTCCTAGCGTTGGAAATTTTTATCCACTCATCCACTTCGTACGGGCAACAACGCGACGCGCGCGATCGTGTCGTGTCTGTGTTAACGTGTGTGTGTAAACAAACAAACGAGCAAGCTCAAAGATGACTGGCCGCGGCAAGGGAGGAAAGGGTCTGGGGAAAGGAGGAGCCAAGCGCCACAGGAAGGTGCTTCGTGATAACATCCAGGGCATCACAAAGCCCGCCATCCGCCGTCTGGCTCGCAGAGGCGGCGTCAAGCGTATCTCCGGTCTTATCTACGAAGAGACCCGCGGCGTGCTGAAGGTGTTCCTAGAGAACGTGATCCGTGACGCGGTCACCTACACCGAGCACGCCAAGAGGAAGACCGTCACCGCCATGGACGTCGTGTACGCTCTGAAACGCCAGGGCCGTACCCTGTACGGTTTCGGTGGTTAAGCCCAACTCGCGCTCCATGTGCGCGCGGTGTGCGGCGGACGCGCTGGCTGCTTCGCATCGCATTCGCTTGCTTGCTTGCTTGCAGCCAGTCGTTCACCGCTGCCGACGCGACATAATAAAAAAAAGGCCCTTTTCAGGGCCGCATATTGTTCATGATGTTAGCTTACCGAGCGAAACGTTTCCTGACAAATCGACCGTCGATCAATCTACATTTTTATATAGGTACATATACACACACACACTCAATATATATATATATATATATATATATATACATAGCGAAGCTGCCCACCGGCACGCTCGACTCTAGGCTGGGTGGTGGCTAGGTGTACAATACAATAAAATACGTATATGTATATGTATATTTAATATCGCCCGATCAGTTTAATTACGTGTTCGAGTAGGTACGCACCACAACTACGGAAAGCCAAAAAAAAAAAAAAGTATATACGTTACATTATATTTATTATACCTAAATATTATTAACGCACGACATGATTACCCGACTAGTTCTAATTAGTTAGCTGAATATAATATAGGTAGTGGTGTGTGTATAGTATAGGTACTTGTAGGTATACATACATGTACGTGTGTACATGATCATGATTGTTAGTTTTTTTTTTTTTTTTTTTTTTTTTTCGTTACACCTGCCTCTAGCTATCTAGACCGATACTTTTGCGATAGGTACCTACCCATCTGCTGTGATCGTATCCGAAAAAAAATAAAATACTTATCTAGATACATATTCGATTACTTAGGCCAGGCCAGGCCGGGCCGACCACGACCACCGCCACCACCACCCGACTCGACCACCGACCCGGCATTATATCGCTCCGCCCGACTGCCCGACTATTTTTTTTTTTTTTTTTTTACCTAAGTGCTTACTTGCTTGCTTACTTACTCACTCACTTTCTTACTCACCTACCTACATACCTAGGTACCAACATTCGATCGTCATCGTTCATTGTGAGTATTATTAATATCATTTATTATAATTATTAGCATATAAAAATAATTAACAGAGGCCACTCTTCCCTGATAATTATCCATCAGCAGCACAGCACCACCGTCTGTGCTGATCGGTAGCCTTCGCCGCCGCTCGGCGGCTGTGTGTGTTTTACGACAGTGAATGTAACGCATCAAAATAACACCATCAAAACGATATACACGCGATGTTGTTATGTTATTTTCATGTACGGAATCTTCACTTTCAACCTGTCGATAAATAATTATCTGAATATGTTGTTTCAATAAGAAAAATCACTTTTTAAACTGACCCGAGGTACGCACCGTCTATAATACCGAAAATAAACCTCGCTACTCGGCGCACGGACGGGCTCGCCGCATTGCCGATTAACATTTAACATAGACAAACTCATAATGTTTCTATATAAGAGTAATAAAATATTAAATTAGCTCATTATAATGAGAAAAAAACGTTTAATCATAAACGAGTAAGTGAAAAGTTGGAAGTGTTATTACGAGAAAACGTCTCGCGACATAAGGGTCTCCTTTACGGTTAAGCCGAGTTCTATATAAAACCGTGGCTCCCTCTTTTCGGTTTATCGAAGGTCGCCATCCGCGGTCTCCCTGCCACCACAACTCCGGCGGACATCCAAGCCGCCCTCGCCGCCAAGGGATACAAGGCGAGGCACGTGAAATGTATTCGGGCGCGTAGGGGACGCCCCGAGTGCATCTTTCACGTCGTGCTCGCCGGCACACACGCCGACAACTCCGGGGTGTACTCGATGCGCGAGCTCCTGTACATGCCCGGAGTGAACATTGAAGCCTGGCGGGGCAAACAAGGCCCTGCCCAATGTCACAGATGCCAGAAGTTCCGGCACTCCAGCCTGCAATGTCATCTGCAGATTGCGTGCGTGCGCTGTGGAGAGGCGCACGCCGCACAGGACTGCCCCCGACCCCGAGACCATCCAGCCACCTGCGCAAACTGCCGGGGGGCACACCCGGCCAACCACTCCGCCTGCCCAGTTCTCCTCAGGGAAGCGAGGAACGAAAGGGCAGGTACGACCGCCCGCGCCATCATCGACTACCCGCGCCGTCAGACGCTCCCAGCACCCTCGCTCCCCGCACCCGCGGGGGAAGAAAACAGCGCGCCACCAGAGGCGCCGGCGAACGTCCCCATCCCCAGGGACGCGAGCCCCATAAGGAAGCCCCATAATGAAGATTCCACGCCGGCACCTAAGCCCGCGACCGAAGCAGAGAAGCCCGCACCCTCCCACTCCGTACCGGCAGAGAGCGGGACGGAAGCAGCGACGGCGAATGCCCCCACCACCGGGGGCGCTCGCCCCACCACCAAGCCTCGGAGCGCCACCGCTACCGAGCCCGCCGCCATAGCGACGCCGGCAGTCAAGCCCGCGCCGCCCGCCAGTGAAGTCGCGCCCGCACCCGCGCCCGCGCCCGCGCCCGCGCCCGCGCGCGCCCAGCGCGCCGCGCCAGTAGCGCCGGCTACTGAGCCTGCGCCCGCGACCGCGCAACAACCCGTGGCCTCCCGGGCTCAAGTGCCCGTGCCACAAGCCGCCTTACCCGCGCCGCCCGCCGCGAAATTCGCGCCCGCGTTGCCGCAAGCCGCCGAAGCCTCAGAACCCACGACGGCGGAACGCCCGCCGCCGATAAAAGAAGAAGATATAGAACTCTATGAAACGACTGTAAAAATGCTAACAGGCCCAAAAGCCGAAGAAACTCGAGCTGAAATGCTAGCATTTATAGAAAGCCCGATACCCGCCGCCGCGGGGCCTCAAGCAAGCCTTATGAAAAAAACAATGAAAGAAATGATCGAAGAATTTGACCGCAGAAACCAACAAACCGCGGACCTTGGCAGCGAGCGCCCTCCCGCTCCGCCAGACAGTCCCGATCGTCAACGACGACGAAATAAGAAGTCAAAGAAAAAATGAAAGAATCCACAGATTGGAGGTTGCCCTGTCGTAAACAGGGCACACTATAGCCCGGCCCATAGTTATGGGTCGCGACCCCGACACCAGCTGAAAGTGCACGGCACTGTACAGCTCCCCCCACACCTCCCTCGCTCGCTACGCTCGCGAGGAGGCGTGTGAGAAGACTTCAGAGTTTTCGGTTTATCAGAAGACTCTGCACCGCGTCGCGCGCCGGTTCTCTCCGTTTTCGTTCGTTCGTCCATTCATCGCTCTTACGCTACGCGCGCTCGCTCGCTCGATTTGTGTGTGTGTCGATATATAATTTTGTGATTATATTAAATAACAATGGCCGATACAGCAGTAGCTGCCGACGCACCCGCTCCGGCGACACCGGCGAAGAAGCCGAAGGCTTCCGCCGCGGCTGGAGCCAAGAAACCTAAGGCGAAACCGACTCATCCGAAGACGTCCGAAATGGTGAACAGCGCCATCAAGGAGTTGAAGGAACGCAGCGGGTCATCGCTGCAGGCGATCAAGAAGTACATCGCCGCCCAGTACAAAGTGGACGCCGAGAAGTTGGCACCGTTCATCAGAAAATACCTGAAGAGCGCCGTCGAATCCGGAGCCTTGATCCAGACAAAGGGCAAGGGCGCCTCCGGCTCGTTCAAGCTCGAGTCTAAATCTTCGGCCGCGAAGAAGCCCGCCGCAGCTAAGTCTACCACCAAGGCCGCCTCCGCCGCTTCGTCAGCCAAGACGAAGAAGGCGACCGCGTCCGCCGCCTCGGGCAGGGCGAAAAAGTCAGCCGCGGCGGCGTCGTCTCCCTCGAAGCCGAAGTCCGCTGCCGCTACCAAGGACAAAAAGGCGGCCGCCGCCAAGAAGAAGCCCGCGCCCAAGAAGCCCTCCACCCCGGCTAAGGGCAAGGGAGCCGCCGCGTCCAAGGCCAAGAAGAGCGCGAAGCCCCCGACAAAGAAGCCGAAAGCGCCGAAACCGAAGAAGGCAGCGGCCGCGCCCAAGGCGAAACCCGCAGCTAAGAAGGCCGCCGCCAAGAAGTAAAGTGAGACACGCCGCAAAACATCAGCGAGCGAACAACGCCAGCGTGCGGCTGCTTGCTGCCTGTCGTCATCGTCGTCGTCGTCGTCGTATAAGGTGTGTGTGCTGCGTCGCGTTGCTGTCGCATCGCATAGCTATATATTGCCGCATTGCCGTGGTGGTGCTGCCGCTGCTGCTGTGTGCAATGTGCAATGCGATGCGATTCGACACGATCTCGTCACCGACCGCCGACCGACGACCGATCGAGCTGCGGGCACCGTCGCGGGGCCGGTGGTCGTCTAACTTGCTACTACGATACGCGAGTGCGCGTTCAAAGCACATCAAAAAGCCCTTCTCAGGGCTAACAAATTGTTCAAACTAAACACGCGGTGCGTGCGTGTTCAGTTTCCTTAATCGCACAACGTCAATCAATCAATCAATCAATCAATCGAACAAACAAACATACATACATACGAAGTAAAAAAAAAAAAAAAAAAATGACGAACAATTGACGAATCAATCGAATAGAATATAAAAACTTTAGACATAAACAAACGGGGCGGGCGAGTAACGCTCACCTTCTGCTAGTGTAGCTGTGTCATGTCATGAAATATTATTTTCTGATCGATCTGAGAAATGCTTCATAATGGCAAGAAATAATAATTAAAAAATAATATACTTACAATTACAATTAATTAATTACTTACTTACTTACTTACTTACTTACTTACTTACTTACTTACTTACTTACTTACTTACTTACCAACTCGCATAACAATAATGAGTAAGTAACTAACTAAGTGTGTGACTCTGTAATTATATTATAACTATTTCAATAAATATATAACAAACAATAACATAGATAGAGCCGATTCGATTAGGTAGATAGAGAGGTAGCCGTGTGCGGTCTTTAGGGGAGGAGTCTCGCTTCGCGCCGTTTCGTAAGCACCTCGTCCGCATCCCCACTAAGCGAGTGACGCGGTGAACCTATATATACGTAGAGTGCGAGGAAAAAATTTTTTAAACTACATTCGGACGCGCTCGCCGTCTGACGCATTACGTTACGTGGTCGTAAATAAACAGTTATCAAACATGTCTGGACGCGGCAAGGGTGGCAAAGTTAAGGGAAAGGCAAAGTCACGCTCCAACCGTGCTGGACTCCAGTTCCCCGTCGGCCGTATCCACAGGCTGTTGCGCAAGGGTAACTACGCCGAGCGCGTTGGTGCCGGCGCTCCCGTCTACCTCGCGGCCGTTATGGAATACCTGGCGGCTGAGGTACTCGAGTTGGCCGGCAACGCCGCTCGCGACAACAAGAAGACTAGGATCATCCCGAGACATCTGCAACTGGCGATCCGCAACGACGAGGAGCTGAACAAGCTCCTGTCCGGTGTCACCATCGCCCAGGGAGGTGTACTGCCCAACATCCAGGCCGTGCTCTTGCCGAAGAAGACCGAGAAGAAGGCTTAAAGAACACTCTCACTACGCAAGCACCAGCCAGCAAGCGGCCGTGGTGCAATGCGACGTCTGGCCGCCTCGTTGTGAGTCTCCCCTTGTGCTGATGGTGTAGGTTCGCTGCCTCTCCGTGCGCGGGGACTCTATCTACGTCGCGCCAAGGCGCACGCTTGGACCGCGTCCGCGGGATGACAAAAGGCCCTTTTCAGGGCCACAATATGATTCGAAATTAAATATGTCAGTTTCGCTTGATACATGACGTCATATCATCAATCTCAAATCGAAAGTATAACATAATAAAAAATAAATAGGTACAATGGACCTCGCCTACTACGACTAATGCGTTTGTAGTTAGGTACATAGGTAGGGAGGTTTATTATTATTGATCCATAAATACATATATGCCCGGCACGTCGCGGAGTTATCCTTTATTTTGTACATAGGTAGTTGGATCATGTTAGGTAGTTAATGTTGATCTCTTCTTATCTTACTTTCGCGTGATATTATTATTTTTAATAATATTATTATAAAAAAAGAAAAAGTTAGGGGTTTGAAAGAGTTAGGTTGAATAAGTTTAGGTTAGGTTAGGTTGGGTTGGGTAATAAGGTCCGAAAAAAAAAAAAAAAAAAAAACGAGACCTGATGTTGATTGTTGATGTTCGGTTTGAAAAAGTTAGGTCCGAAAAAAAAAAAAAAAAAAAAAAAAAATAGAGGCTAACCTAACCTAACCTCTAAAACGAGACCTGATGTTGATTGTTGATGTTGGGTTTGAAAAAGTTAGGTTGGATAGAGTTAGGTTTGTTTTGGTTAGGTTAGGTTAGGTTAGGTTAGGTTAGGTTAGGTTAGGTTAGGTCCGAAAAAAAAAAAAAAAAAAATTGCTGACCTAACCTAACCTAAACCTAACTTATCCTAAAACCAGACCTGGTGTTGATTGTTGATGTTGGGTTTGAAAAAGTTAGGTTGGATAAAGTTAGGTTTGTTTTGGTTAGGTTTCGGCAGCACGAATTATTATAAACGATGTTATTGCGATCGCAACACACAAACAAATCAGAGAATCTGTGGAAATCTGATGTGATTACTAAATAGATATATAGAATTATATACTATCTATATATCTATCTATCTATCTATCTATCTATCTATCTATCTATCTATCTATCTATCTATCTATCTATCTATCTATCTATCTATCTATCTATCTATCAATCTCATGACCCCCCCACCCTCCCGCGGCAGCGACGGTACGGTCTACGCACGCTCGCACGCCATTGGTCGAGAGAATCGCGCACCGCTCGACGGTCGTTAGTCTATTGCGTTGCCGCCGTACTGACAAAAAGGGCAGCAGTACGCGGTTGAGTTTTTATTATTCACGCGGCTCTCGCTCGTCGCTGTATAGTGAAGCAGTTTTTGTGTTATTAACCGAGACAACACCAACAACTCTACAACATGCCGCCGAAGACCAGCGGGAAGGCCGCCAAGAAATCCGGCAAAGCCCAAAAGAACATCTCCAAGACAGACAAGAAAAAGAAGAAGCACAAGAGGAAGGAGAGCTACGCCATCTACATCTACAAGGTGCTCAAGCAGGTCCACCCTGACACCGGTATCTCCAGTAAGGCGATGTCCATCATGAACTCGTTCGTGAACGACATCTTCGAGCGCATCGCCGCCGAAGCGTCCCGCCTCGCCCACTACAACAAGAGGTCGACGATCACCAGCAGGGAGGTGCAGACCTCGGTCAGGCTTTTGCTGCCCGGGGAGCTCGCCAAGCACGCCGTCAGTGAGGGCACCAAGGCCGTCACCAAGTACACGAGCTCCAAGTAAAGCACCGCTCTACCGGCCCTTACCCCGTGTGTCCGCGGGGGAGGATCTGTAGACGCTCACTCGGAACGCGCTCGCTACTAACAAAAGGCCCTTTTCAGGGCCACAAATACGTTCAAAACACTACATGTTTGTTTCTCTTTATAAACGTGACGTCAATCGATCAGTCAAACAATGCATACATTCATCAATAATTATATGGGTAATCTGTCAAACCGGCAAACCGGGTCATATGAAAACTAACGAATGTTATATATTAGAGCTAACTTACGGGTGGAGATTCGTCGTCAGTTTTATGTTCTGGTTTATTAGGTAGGTTCTACCTACGCCTATACGCAGTGCCGTGTGCCACATGATAAGTAATTAAATACATACCTACATACCTATATGTATAACATAAGTAATGGTGTAATGGAATCGAATGATGGAATGAAATTGCCTACGTAAGTAAGTAAGTAAGTAAGTAAGTATGTATGTATGTATGTATGTATGTATGTATGTATGTATGTATGTACATTGTTACGGACGAGATAGATACTTAAAAAAATACTTATTAATTTGAGATACCTATTATAAAAGCTCCCAAGCGTCCATAATAACAACAAAGTGGTAGCGGAGCAGTGTGCGAGGGGGACCGAATATATAGTGCCTTCTCTCTCGCTCTCTCCCGATCGAGCGCTCTATAAAATACACGTGTTCCGTCTCCCTCCTCCGTGACTATATATATGAGCCGGTAGTCGGATTCGGTTTTTATTATCGCTCGCGACTCGTCCGCGGTACGTCGTTCGTTACTGTTGTTAGTAAGCAGCTCCATCCAACTGTTTATTATAATTATACGCCATGGCTCGTACGAAGCAGACCGCTCGTAAATCCACCGGTGGCAAGGCGCCCCGCAAACAGCTCGCCACCAAGGCCGCCCGCAAGAGCGCACCGGCCACGGGAGGTGTCAAGAAGCCCCATCGTTACAGGCCCGGAACTGTAGCTCTGCGTGAGATCCGTCGCTACCAGAAGAGTACCGAGCTTCTGATCCGCAAGCTCCCGTTCCAGCGTCTCGTCCGTGAGATCGCCCAGGACTTCAAGACGGACTTGCGTTTCCAGAGCTCCGCCGTGATGGCCCTCCAGGAGGCCAGCGAGGCGTACCTGGTCGGTCTTTTTGAGGACACCAACCTGTGCGCGATCCACGCCAAGCGCGTAACCATCATGCCCAAGGACATCCAGCTGGCGCGTAGGATCCGCGGAGAGCGCGCCTAAGCTATGTCTCTAAATTAACATCGGCGCGCGCGTGTGTGCGAGCGTGCGGCGACGGTTCCGCGCTTGCGGGCCCCGCAAGCTGGCTGGCTGCACCCGCGCCGGTTGTATGATTGTATCAAAAGGCCCTTTTCAGGGCCACATATGATTCGAATATATTGTATAATATGGTTTTCTCTTGAACGATACGTCAATCAATCAATCAATAAATCTAAGTTAATCAAATTTATTTATTATCAACATAGGTAATAAGACATGTGCAATCTTCAATGCGATGCTGCGCTATATATGTATATAATAACATGCATAGGCACAAACAACAACATATACATAAAAAAAAAAAAACCTTCCTTGCCGATGCATAAATAGATTGGTGACGTAGTTTGTGTATGCAATATGCTATACAACATGATACAAAAATTACAAAAAAAAAAAAACTGGGAGTACCAGTATTATGCATAACATACATACATACATACATACATACATACCTACCTACCTACCTACCTACCTAAAATCATAATGATAGCGTTAATTTAATTTAATAATCATAACTGCAATTATTGATTGATTGATTGATTGATTGATTGATTGATTGATTGATTGAATGAATGAATGAATGAATCATTAAACATTTAATAAATGAACTACACTAGGATAAAACTATATATTTTTTTATTTATTTTTTCAGCAGCCGAAAGAAGCCGTACCGATCTACGAAACTAACGCTCAAAACAAACATCTCCCCTCCACGTCGAACACCCGTCCGCCCGCCCGCTCGCCTGCCTGCCTCGGTTGCCTATAAATACCGCCGTCCTAGCGTTGGAAATTTTTATCCACTCATCCACTTCGTACGGGCAACAACGCGACGCGCGCGATCGTGTCGTGTCTGTGTTAACGTGTGTGTGTAAACAAACAAACGAGCAAGCTCAAAGATGACTGGCCGCGGCAAGGGAGGAAAGGGTCTGGGGAAAGGAGGAGCCAAGCGCCACAGGAAGGTGCTTCGTGATAACATCCAGGGCATCACAAAGCCCGCCATCCGCCGTCTGGCTCGCAGAGGCGGCGTCAAGCGTATCTCCGGTCTTATCTACGAAGAGACCCGCGGCGTGCTGAAGGTGTTCCTAGAGAACGTGATCCGTGACGCGGTCACCTACACCGAGCACGCCAAGAGGAAGACCGTCACCGCCATGGACGTCGTGTACGCTCTGAAACGCCAGGGCCGTACCCTGTACGGTTTCGGTGGTTAAGCCCAACTCGCGCTCCATGTGCGCGCGGTGTGCGGCGGACGCGCTGGCTGCTTCGCATCGCATTCGCTTGCTTGCTTGCTTGCAGCCAGTCGTTCACCGCTGCCGACGCGACATAATAAAAAAAAGGCCCTTTTCAGGGCCGCATATTGTTCATGATGTTAGCTTACCGAGCGAAACGTTTCCTGACAAATCGACCGTCGATCAATCTACATTTTTATATAGGTACATATACACACACACACTCAATATATATATATATATATATATATATATACATAGCGAAGCTGCCCACCGGCACGCTCGACTCTAGGCTGGGTGGTGGCTAGGTGTACAATACAATAAAATACGTATATGTATATGTATATTTAATATCGCCCGATCAGTTTAATTACGTGTTCGAGTAGGTACGCACCACAACTACGGAAAGCCAAAAAAAAAAAAAAGTATATACGTTACATTATATTTATTATACCTAAATATTATTAACGCACGACATGATTACCCGACTAGTTCTAATTAGTTAGCTGAATATAATATAGGTAGTGGTGTGTGTATAGTATAGGTACTTGTAGGTATACATACATGTACGTGTGTACATGATCATGATTGTTAGTTTTTTTTTTTTTTTTTTTTTTTTTTCGTTACACCTGCCTCTAGCTATCTAGACCGATACTTTTGCGATAGGTACCTACCCATCTGCTGTGATCGTATCCGAAAAAAAATAAAATACTTATCTAGATACATATTCGATTACTTAGGCCAGGCCAGGCCGGGCCGACCACGACCACCGCCACCACCACCCGACTCGACCACCGACCCGGCATTATATCGCTCCGCCCGACTGCCCGACTATTTTTTTTTTTTTTTTTTTACCTAAGTGCTTACTTGCTTGCTTACTTACTCACTCACTTTCTTACTCACCTACCTACATACCTAGGTACCAACATTCGATCGTCATCGTTCATTGTGAGTATTATTAATATCATTTATTATAATTATTAGCATATAAAAATAATTAACAGAGGCCACTCTTCCCTGATAATTATCCATCAGCAGCACAGCACCACCGTCTGTGCTGATCGGTAGCCTTCGCCGCCGCTCGGCGGCTGTGTGTGTTTTACGACAGTGAATGTAACGCATCAAAATAACACCATCAAAACGATATACACGCGATGTTGTTATGTTATTTTCATGTACGGAATCTTCACTTTCAACCTGTCGATAAATAATTATCTGAATATGTTGTTTCAATAAGAAAAATCACTTTTTAAACTGACCCGAGGTACGCACCGTCTATAATACCGAAAATAAACCTCGCTACTCGGCGCACGGACGGGCTCGCCGCATTGCCGATTAACATTTAACATAGACAAACTCATAATGTTTCTATATAAGAGTAATAAAATATTAAATTAGCTCATTATAATGAGAAAAAAACGTTTAATCATAAACGAGTAAGTGAAAAGTTGGAAGTGTTATTACGAGAAAACGTCTCGCGACATAAGGGTCTCCTTTACGGTTAAGCCGAGTTCTATATAAAACCGTGGCTCCCTCTTTTCGGTTTATCAGAAGACTCTGCACCGCGTCGCGCGCCGGTTCTCTCCGTTTTCGTTCGTTCGTCCATTCATCGCTCTTACGCTACGCGCGCTCGCTCGCTCGATTTGTGTGTGTGTCGATATATAATTTTGTGATTATATTAAATAACAATGGCCGATACAGCAGTAGCTGCCGACGCACCCGCTCCGGCGACACCGGCGAAGAAGCCGAAGGCTTCCGCCGCGGCTGGAGCCAAGAAACCTAAGGCGAAACCGACTCATCCGAAGACGTCCGAAATGGTGAACAGCGCCATCAAGGAGTTGAAGGAACGCAGCGGGTCATCGCTGCAGGCGATCAAGAAGTACATCGCCGCCCAGTACAAAGTGGACGCCGAGAAGTTGGCACCGTTCATCAGAAAATACCTGAAGAGCGCCGTCGAATCCGGAGCCTTGATCCAGACAAAGGGCAAGGGCGCCTCCGGCTCGTTCAAGCTCGAGTCTAAATCTTCGGCCGCGAAGAAGCCCGCCGCAGCTAAGTCTACCACCAAGGCCGCCTCCGCCGCTTCGTCAGCCAAGACGAAGAAGGCGACCGCGTCCGCCGCCTCGGGCAGGGCGAAAAAGTCAGCCGCGGCGGCGTCGTCTCCCTCGAAGCCGAAGTCCGCTGCCGCTACCAAGGACAAAAAGGCGGCCGCCGCCAAGAAGAAGCCCGCGCCCAAGAAGCCCTCCACCCCGGCTAAGGGCAAGGGAGCCGCCGCGTCCAAGGCCAAGAAGAGCGCGAAGCCCCCGACAAAGAAGCCGAAAGCGCCGAAACCGAAGAAGGCAGCGGCCGCGCCCAAGGCGAAACCCGCAGCTAAGAAGGCCGCCGCCAAGAAGTAAAGTGAGACACGCCGCAAAACATCAGCGAGCGAACAACGCCAGCGTGCGGCTGCTTGCTGCCTGTCGTCATCGTCGTCGTCGTCGTCGTATAAGGTGTGTGTGCTGCGTCGCGTTGCTGTCGCATCGCATAGCTATATATTGCCGCATTGCCGTGGTGGTGCTGCCGCTGCTGCTGTGTGCAATGTGCAATGCGATGCGATTCGACACGATCTCGTCACCGACCGCCGACCGACGACCGATCGAGCTGCGGGCACCGTCGCGGGGCCGGTGGTCGTCTAACTTGCTACTACGATACGCGAGTGCGCGTTCAAAGCACATCAAAAAGCCCTTCTCAGGGCTAACAAATTGTTCAAACTAAACACGCGGTGCGTGCGTGTTCAGTTTCCTTAATCGCACAACGTCAATCAATCAATCAATCAATCAATCGAACAAACAAACATACATACATACGAAGTAAAAAAAAAAAAAAAAAAATGACGAACAATTGACGAATCAATCGAATAGAATATAAAAACTTTAGACATAAACAAACGGGGCGGGCGAGTAACGCTCACCTTCTGCTAGTGTAGCTGTGTCATGTCATGAAATATTATTTTCTGATCGATCTGAGAAATGCTTCATAATGGCAAGAAATAATAATTAAAAAATAATATACTTACAATTACAATTAATTAATTACTTACTTACTTACTTACTTACTTACTTACTTACTTACTTACTTACTTACTTACTTACTTACCAACTCGCATAACAATAATGAGTAAGTAACTAACTAAGTGTGTGACTCTGTAATTATATTATAACTATTTCAATAAATATATAACAAACAATAACATAGATAGAGCCGATTCGATTAGGTAGATAGAGAGGTAGCCGTGTGCGGTCTTTAGGGGAGGAGTCTCGCTTCGCGCCGTTTCGTAAGCACCTCGTCCGCATCCCCACTAAGCGAGTGACGCGGTGAACCTATATATACGTAGAGTGCGAGGAAAAAATTTTTTAAACTACATTCGGACGCGCTCGCCGTCTGACGCATTACGTTACGTGGTCGTAAATAAACAGTTATCAAACATGTCTGGACGCGGCAAGGGTGGCAAAGTTAAGGGAAAGGCAAAGTCACGCTCCAACCGTGCTGGACTCCAGTTCCCCGTCGGCCGTATCCACAGGCTGTTGCGCAAGGGTAACTACGCCGAGCGCGTTGGTGCCGGCGCTCCCGTCTACCTCGCGGCCGTTATGGAATACCTGGCGGCTGAGGTACTCGAGTTGGCCGGCAACGCCGCTCGCGACAACAAGAAGACTAGGATCATCCCGAGACATCTGCAACTGGCGATCCGCAACGACGAGGAGCTGAACAAGCTCCTGTCCGGTGTCACCATCGCCCAGGGAGGTGTACTGCCCAACATCCAGGCCGTGCTCTTGCCGAAGAAGACCGAGAAGAAGGCTTAAAGAACACTCTCACTACGCAAGCACCAGCCAGCAAGCGGCCGTGGTGCAATGCGACGTCTGGCCGCCTCGTTGTGAGTCTCCCCTTGTGCTGATGGTGTAGGTTCGCTGCCTCTCCGTGCGCGGGGACTCTATCTACGTCGCGCCAAGGCGCACGCTTGGACCGCGTCCGCGGGATGACAAAAGGCCCTTTTCAGGGCCACAATATGATTCGAAATTAAATATGTCAGTTTCGCTTGATACATGACGTCATATCATCAATCTCAAATCGAAAGTATAACATAATAAAAAATAAATAGGTACAATGGACCTCGCCTACTACGACTAATGCGTTTGTAGTTAGGTACATAGGTAGGGAGGTTTATTATTATTGATCCATAAATACATATATGCCCGGCACGTCGCGGAGTTATCCTTTATTTTGTACATAGGTAGTTGGATCATGTTAGGTAGTTAATGTTGATCTCTTCTTATCTTACTTTCGCGTGATATTATTATTTTTAATAATATTATTATAAAAAAAGAAAAAGTTAGGGGTTTGAAAGAGTTAGGTTGAATAAGTTTAGGTTAGGTTAGGTTGGGTTGGGTAATAAGGTCCGAAAAAAAAAAAAAAAAAAAAACGAGACCTGATGTTGATTGTTGATGTTCGGTTTGAAAAAGTTAGGTCCGAAAAAAAAAAAAAAAAAAAAAAAAAATAGAGGCTAACCTAACCTAACCTCTAAAACGAGACCTGATGTTGATTGTTGATGTTGGGTTTGAAAAAGTTAGGTTGGATAGAGTTAGGTTTGTTTTGGTTAGGTTAGGTTAGGTTAGGTTAGGTTAGGTTAGGTTAGGTTAGGTCCGAAAAAAAAAAAAAAAAAAATTGCTGACCTAACCTAACCTAAACCTAACTTATCCTAAAACCAGACCTGGTGTTGATTGTTGATGTTGGGTTTGAAAAAGTTAGGTTGGATAAAGTTAGGTTTGTTTTGGTTAGGTTTCGGCAGCACGAATTATTATAAACGATGTTATTGCGATCGCAACACACAAACAAATCAGAGAATCTGTGGAAATCTGATGTGATTACTAAATAGATATATAGAATTATATACTATCTATATATCTATCTATCTATCTATCTATCTATCTATCTATCTATCTATCTATCTATCTATCTATCTATCTATCTATCTATCTATCTATCTATCTATCAATCTCATGACCCCCCCACCCTCCCGCGGCAGCGACGGTACGGTCTACGCACGCTCGCACGCCATTGGTCGAGAGAATCGCGCACCGCTCGACGGTCGTTAGTCTATTGCGTTGCCGCCGTACTGACAAAAAGGGCAGCAGTACGCGGTTGAGTTTTTATTATTCACGCGGCTCTCGCTCGTCGCTGTATAGTGAAGCAGTTTTTGTGTTATTAACCGAGACAACACCAACAACTCTACAACATGCCGCCGAAGACCAGCGGGAAGGCCGCCAAGAAATCCGGCAAAGCCCAAAAGAACATCTCCAAGACAGACAAGAAAAAGAAGAAGCACAAGAGGAAGGAGAGCTACGCCATCTACATCTACAAGGTGCTCAAGCAGGTCCACCCTGACACCGGTATCTCCAGTAAGGCGATGTCCATCATGAACTCGTTCGTGAACGACATCTTCGAGCGCATCGCCGCCGAAGCGTCCCGCCTCGCCCACTACAACAAGAGGTCGACGATCACCAGCAGGGAGGTGCAGACCTCGGTCAGGCTTTTGCTGCCCGGGGAGCTCGCCAAGCACGCCGTCAGTGAGGGCACCAAGGCCGTCACCAAGTACACGAGCTCCAAGTAAAGCACCGCTCTACCGGCCCTTACCCCGTGTGTCCGCGGGGGAGGATCTGTAGACGCTCACTCGGAACGCGCTCGCTACTAACAAAAGGCCCTTTTCAGGGCCACAAATACGTTCAAAACACTACATGTTTGTTTCTCTTTATAAACGTGACGTCAATCGATCAGTCAAACAATGCATACATTCATCAATAATTATATGGGTAATCTGTCAAACCGGCAAACCGGGTCATATGAAAACTAACGAATGTTATATATTAGAGCTAACTTACGGGTGGAGATTCGTCGTCAGTTTTATGTTCTGGTTTATTAGGTAGGTTCTACCTACGCCTATACGCAGTGCCGTGTGCCACATGATAAGTAATTAAATACATACCTACATACCTATATGTATAACATAAGTAATGGTGTAATGGAATCGAATGATGGAATGAAATTGCCTACGTAAGTAAGTAAGTAAGTAAGTAAGTATGTATGTATGTATGTATGTATGTATGTATGTATGTATGTATGTACATTGTTACGGACGAGATAGATACTTAAAAAAATACTTATTAATTTGAGATACCTATTATAAAAGCTCCCAAGCGTCCATAATAACAACAAAGTGGTAGCGGAGCAGTGTGCGAGGGGGACCGAATATATAGTGCCTTCTCTCTCGCTCTCTCCCGATCGAGCGCTCTATAAAATACACGTGTTCCGTCTCCCTCCTCCGTGACTATATATATGAGCCGGTAGTCGGATTCGGTTTTTATTATCGCTCGCGACTCGTCCGCGGTACGTCGTTCGTTACTGTTGTTAGTAAGCAGCTCCATCCAACTGTTTATTATAATTATACGCCATGGCTCGTACGAAGCAGACCGCTCGTAAATCCACCGGTGGCAAGGCGCCCCGCAAACAGCTCGCCACCAAGGCCGCCCGCAAGAGCGCACCGGCCACGGGAGGTGTCAAGAAGCCCCATCGTTACAGGCCCGGAACTGTAGCTCTGCGTGAGATCCGTCGCTACCAGAAGAGTACCGAGCTTCTGATCCGCAAGCTCCCGTTCCAGCGTCTCGTCCGTGAGATCGCCCAGGACTTCAAGACGGACTTGCGTTTCCAGAGCTCCGCCGTGATGGCCCTCCAGGAGGCCAGCGAGGCGTACCTGGTCGGTCTTTTTGAGGACACCAACCTGTGCGCGATCCACGCCAAGCGCGTAACCATCATGCCCAAGGACATCCAGCTGGCGCGTAGGATCCGCGGAGAGCGCGCCTAAGCTATGTCTCTAAATTAACATCGGCGCGCGCGTGTGTGCGAGCGTGCGGCGACGGTTCCGCGCTTGCGGGCCCCGCAAGCTGGCTGGCTGCACCCGCGCCGGTTGTATGATTGTATCAAAAGGCCCTTTTCAGGGCCACATATGATTCGAATATATTGTATAATATGGTTTTCTCTTGAACGATACGTCAATCAATCAATCAATAAATCTAAGTTAATCAAATTTATTTATTATCAACATAGGTAATAAGACATGTGCAATCTTCAATGCGATGCTGCGCTATATATGTATATAATAACATGCATAGGCACAAACAACAACATATACATAAAAAAAAAAAAACCTTCCTTGCCGATGCATAAATAGATTGGTGACGTAGTTTGTGTATGCAATATGCTATACAACATGATACAAAAATTACAAAAAAAAAAAAACTGGGAGTACCAGTATTATGCATAACATACATACATACATACATACATACATACCTACCTACCTACCTACCTACCTAAAATCATAATGATAGCGTTAATTTAATTTAATAATCATAACTGCAATTATTGATTGATTGATTGATTGATTGATTGATTGATTGATTGATTGAATGAATGAATGAATGAATCATTAAACATTTAATAAATGAACTACACTAGGATAAAACTATATATTTTTTTATTTATTTTTTCAGCAGCCGAAAGAAGCCGTACCGATCTACGAAACTAACGCTCAAAACAAACATCTCCCCTCCACGTCGAACACCCGTCCGCCCGCCCGCTCGCCTGCCTGCCTCGGTTGCCTATAAATACCGCCGTCCTAGCGTTGGAAATTTTTATCCACTCATCCACTTCGTACGGGCAACAACGCGACGCGCGCGATCGTGTCGTGTCTGTGTTAACGTGTGTGTGTAAACAAACAAACGAGCAAGCTCAAAGATGACTGGCCGCGGCAAGGGAGGAAAGGGTCTGGGGAAAGGAGGAGCCAAGCGCCACAGGAAGGTGCTTCGTGATAACATCCAGGGCATCACAAAGCCCGCCATCCGCCGTCTGGCTCGCAGAGGCGGCGTCAAGCGTATCTCCGGTCTTATCTACGAAGAGACCCGCGGCGTGCTGAAGGTGTTCCTAGAGAACGTGATCCGTGACGCGGTCACCTACACCGAGCACGCCAAGAGGAAGACCGTCACCGCCATGGACGTCGTGTACGCTCTGAAACGCCAGGGCCGTACCCTGTACGGTTTCGGTGGTTAAGCCCAACTCGCGCTCCATGTGCGCGCGGTGTGCGGCGGACGCGCTGGCTGCTTCGCATCGCATTCGCTTGCTTGCTTGCTTGCAGCCAGTCGTTCACCGCTGCCGACGCGACATAATAAAAAAAAGGCCCTTTTCAGGGCCGCATATTGTTCATGATGTTAGCTTACCGAGCGAAACGTTTCCTGACAAATCGACCGTCGATCAATCTACATTTTTATATAGGTACATATACACACACACACTCAATATATATATATATATATATATATATATACATAGCGAAGCTGCCCACCGGCACGCTCGACTCTAGGCTGGGTGGTGGCTAGGTGTACAATACAATAAAATACGTATATGTATATGTATATTTAATATCGCCCGATCAGTTTAATTACGTGTTCGAGTAGGTACGCACCACAACTACGGAAAGCCAAAAAAAAAAAAAAGTATATACGTTACATTATATTTATTATACCTAAATATTATTAACGCACGACATGATTACCCGACTAGTTCTAATTAGTTAGCTGAATATAATATAGGTAGTGGTGTGTGTATAGTATAGGTACTTGTAGGTATACATACATGTACGTGTGTACATGATCATGATTGTTAGTTTTTTTTTTTTTTTTTTTTTTTTTTCGTTACACCTGCCTCTAGCTATCTAGACCGATACTTTTGCGATAGGTACCTACCCATCTGCTGTGATCGTATCCGAAAAAAAATAAAATACTTATCTAGATACATATTCGATTACTTAGGCCAGGCCAGGCCGGGCCGACCACGACCACCGCCACCACCACCCGACTCGACCACCGACCCGGCATTATATCGCTCCGCCCGACTGCCCGACTATTTTTTTTTTTTTTTTTTTACCTAAGTGCTTACTTGCTTGCTTACTTACTCACTCACTTTCTTACTCACCTACCTACATACCTAGGTACCAACATTCGATCGTCATCGTTCATTGTGAGTATTATTAATATCATTTATTATAATTATTAGCATATAAAAATAATTAACAGAGGCCACTCTTCCCTGATAATTATCCATCAGCAGCACAGCACCACCGTCTGTGCTGATCGGTAGCCTTCGCCGCCGCTCGGCGGCTGTGTGTGTTTTACGACAGTGAATGTAACGCATCAAAATAACACCATCAAAACGATATACACGCGATGTTGTTATGTTATTTTCATGTACGGAATCTTCACTTTCAACCTGTCGATAAATAATTATCTGAATATGTTGTTTCAATAAGAAAAATCACTTTTTAAACTGACCCGAGGTACGCACCGTCTATAATACCGAAAATAAACCTCGCTACTCGGCGCACGGACGGGCTCGCCGCATTGCCGATTAACATTTAACATAGACAAACTCATAATGTTTCTATATAAGAGTAATAAAATATTAAATTAGCTCATTATAATGAGAAAAAAACGTTTAATCATAAACGAGTAAGTGAAAAGTTGGAAGTGTTATTACGAGAAAACGTCTCGCGACATAAGGGTCTCCTTTACGGTTAAGCCGAGTTCTATATAAAACCGTGGCTCCCTCTTTTCGGTTTAGGATTGCCACGGACCCATACTGCGCACGGACGTCTTGCCTCTTTCCTGCTCCGCGAAACTCACCCCTGTTGCCTTGAGGGCAATATGAGGGCGAAACGCACCCGGTCATCTCTGCGTGATCGGCGGGGACCACTACGCAGGAAGAATGAAGCCCTGCCTTCGGCTGCCCTCCTCGCGACTCCCGACCCGGTCCCGCTCACACGGATGCCCCGGGAAAGGGATAGCGAGGCCCGGCAACACGCCGAAGGCACAACGTCGCGCCGCGGTCCGTCCCCACCGATGAGCCTCTCCGATCTTTTCGGAGTGAAAAATGAGGGTAGTTCGAAACCAGCCGGTTTCGATCTACCCTCCGCCGCTTCAAGCACACCGAAGTCGGTGGGTAGCCGGGCTAGCGATAGTTTCGGGCTACCCACCCCTCACCGAGCCACCCTGAACACCACCAACACGTCGTTCGTCGACGCGCCTAGGTCGCCCGCAGTCGGAAGCCTCCGAATCCGCCTCAGCAGTCCGAGCGTAGTGCCGGAATTGTCGTGGGAGTGCCATAATCAAAATTTGATTATGGTCTCCTATTTCAGCGACACCCGGCACTGCTCACTCGGACTGAAGGAGTGGATGAAGTTGTACGTCCGGCTGCAGGCCTACAACCTAGGCGACACCGAAGCCCTCTCCGAGGAAGAAGTCCGGCTGTTTGCTGGACTCGGCCTCATTCCGCCACGCACGGAGGTGGACGCCCCGCTTCTCCGGGAGAAGAAGCGGCAATGTCCACCGCCGCCGACTCCACAACAGCCGCCACCACCGTCTCCGACGCCGCCGCCGACGCCTTCGCCACAGCCGCGCAACTATGCGCAGGCCGCGGCCCGCAAGGTCGCATCGCCGGCCCCAGAGGGCACCCGCCCCACAGCCGCCGCTCCGAAGCAGCGTCCCACCGCTGCTGCACCCGCAGCCCCTAGAAGAGCCCGCTACCCTCCATTGGTAGCCGTCGACCTTCCGAACTGGCCGACGCACCTAGCCGCTATCGCCGAACGCCTCGGCAAGACCCCAAGAGCGCACGCCTACGGTGACGGCGTGCGCTTCACGCCACTCTCGGAGAAAGAACACGACTGCGTGCAGCGATACTTCTCCGAGCTGCGCAGCAACGGGACCACTACCGCAAAATGGTACACCTACACGCCGCGGATGGAGAACACGACGAAGGTCGCCATCCGCGGTCTCCCTGCCACCACAACTCCGGCGGACATCCAAGCCGCCCTCGCCGCTAAGGGATACAAGGCGAGGCATGTGAAATGTATTCGGGCGCGTAGGGGACGCCCCGAGTGCATCTTTCACGTCGTGCTCGCCGGCACACACGCCGACAACTCCGGGGTGTACTCGATGCGCGAGCTCCTGTACATGCCCGGAGTGAACATTGAAGCCTGGCGGGGCAAACAAGGCCCTGCCCAATGTCACAGATGCCAGAAGTTCCGGCACTCCAGCCTGCAATGTCATCTGCAGATTGCGTGCGTGCGCTGTGGAGAGGCGCACGCCGCACAGGACTGCCCCCGACCCCGAGACCATCCAGCCACCTGCGCAAACTGCCGGGGGGCACACCCGGCCAACCACTCCGCCTGCCCAGTTCTCCTCAGGGAAGCGAGGAACGAAAGGGCAGGTACGACCGCCCGCGCCATCATCGACTACCCGCGCCGTCAGACGCTCCCAGCACCCTCGCTCCCCGCACCCGCGGGGGAAGAAAACAGCGCGCCACCAGAGGCGCCGGCGAACGTCCCCATCCCCAGGGACGCGAGCCCCATAAAGAAGCCCCATAACAAAGATTCCACGCCGGCACCTAAGCCCGCGACCGAAGCAGAGAAGCCCGCACCCTCCCACTCCGTACCGGCAGAGAGCGGGACGGAAGCAGCGACGGCGAATGCCCCCACCACCGGGGGCGCTCGCCCCACCACCAAGCCTCGGAGCGCCACCGCTACCGAGCCCGCCGCCATAGCGACGCCGGCAGTCAAGCCCGCGCCGCCCGCCAGTGAAGTCGCGCCCGCACCCGCGCCCGCGCCCGCGCCCGCGCCCGTGCGCGCCCAGCGCGCCGCGCCAGTAGCGCCGGCTACTGAGCCTGCGCCCGCGACCGCGCAACAACCCGTGGTCTCCCGGGCTCAAGTGCCCGTGCCACAAGCCGCCTTACCCGCGCCGCCCGCCGCGAAATTCGCGCCCGCGTTGCCGCAAGCCGCCGAAGCTTCAGAACCCACGACGGCGGAACGCCCGCCGCCGATAAAAGAAGAAGATACACTCCTCTATGAAACGACTGTAAAAATGTTAACAGACTCAGATGCCGAAGAAACTCGAGCTGAAATGCTAGCATTTATAGAACGCCCGATACCCGCCGACGCGGAGCCTCGACAACGCCTTATGGCAGAAAAAGCTCAAAAAACAATGAAAGAAATGATCGAAAAATTTGACCGCAGAAACCAACAAACCGCGGACCTTGGCAGCGAGCGCCCTCCCGCTCCGCCAGACAGTCCCGATCGTCAACGACGACGAAATAAGAAGCTAAAGAAAAAATGACAAGAATCCACAGATTGGAGGTTGCCCTGTCGTAAACAGGGCACACTATAGCCCGGCCCATAGTTATGGGTCGCGACCCCGACACCAGCTGAAAGTGCACGGCACTGTACAGCTCCCCCCACACCTCCCTCGCTCGCTACGCTCGCGAGGAGGCGTGTGAGAAGACTTCAGAGTTTTCGGTTTATCAGAAGACTCTGCACCGCGTCGCGCGCCGGTTCTCTCCGTTTTCGTTCGTTCGTCCATTCATCGCTCTTACGCTACGCGCGCTCGCTCGCTCGATTTGTGTGTGTGTCGATATATAATTTTGTGATTATATTAAATAACAATGGCCGATACAGCAGTAGCTGCCGACGCACCCGCTCCGGCGACACCGGCGAAGAAGCCGAAGGCTTCCGCCGCGGCTGGAGCCAAGAAACCTAAGGCGAAACCGACTCATCCGAAGACGTCCGAAATGGTGAACAGCGCCATCAAGGAGTTGAAGGAACGCAGCGGGTCATCGCTGCAGGCGATCAAGAAGTACATCGCCGCCCAGTACAAAGTGGACGCCGAGAAGTTGGCACCGTTCATCAGAAAATACCTGAAGAGCGCCGTCGAATCCGGAGCCTTGATCCAGACAAAGGGCAAGGGCGCCTCCGGCTCGTTCAAGCTCGAGTCTAAATCTTCGGCCGCGAAGAAGCCCGCCGCAGCTAAGTCTACCACCAAGGCCGCCTCCGCCGCTTCGTCAGCCAAGACGAAGAAGGCGACCGCGTCCGCCGCCTCGGGCAGGGCGAAAAAGTCAGCCGCGGCGGCGTCGTCTCCCTCGAAGCCGAAGTCCGCTGCCGCTACCAAGGACAAAAAGGCGGCCGCCGCCAAGAAGAAGCCCGCGCCCAAGAAGCCCTCCACCCCGGCTAAGGGCAAGGGAGCCGCCGCGTCCAAGGCCAAGAAGAGCGCGAAGCCCCCGACAAAGAAGCCGAAAGCGCCGAAACCGAAGAAGGCAGCGGCCGCGCCCAAGGCGAAACCCGCAGCTAAGAAGGCCGCCGCCAAGAAGTAAAGTGAGACACGCCGCAAAACATCAGCGAGCGAACAACGCCAGCGTGCGGCTGCTTGCTGCCTGTCGTCATCGTCGTCGTCGTCGTCGTATAAGGTGTGTGTGCTGCGTCGCGTTGCTGTCGCATCGCATAGCTATATATTGCCGCATTGCCGTGGTGGTGCTGCCGCTGCTGCTGTGTGCAATGTGCAATGCGATGCGATTCGACACGATCTCGTCACCGACCGCCGACCGACGACCGATCGAGCTGCGGGCACCGTCGCGGGGCCGGTGGTCGTCTAACTTGCTACTACGATACGCGAGTGCGCGTTCAAAGCACATCAAAAAGCCCTTCTCAGGGCTAACAAATTGTTCAAACTAAACACGCGGTGCGTGCGTGTTCAGTTTCCTTAATCGCACAACGTCAATCAATCAATCAATCAATCAATCGAACAAACAAACATACATACATACGAAGTAAAAAAAAAAAAAAAAAAATGACGAACAATTGACGAATCAATCGAATAGAATATAAAAACTTTAGACATAAACAAACGGGGCGGGCGAGTAACGCTCACCTTCTGCTAGTGTAGCTGTGTCATGTCATGAAATATTATTTTCTGATCGATCTGAGAAATGCTTCATAATGGCAAGAAATAATAATTAAAAAATAATATACTTACAATTACAATTAATTAATTACTTACTTACTTACTTACTTACTTACTTACTTACTTACTTACTTACTTACTTACTTACTTACCAACTCGCATAACAATAATGAGTAAGTAACTAACTAAGTGTGTGACTCTGTAATTATATTATAACTATTTCAATAAATATATAACAAACAATAACATAGATAGAGCCGATTCGATTAGGTAGATAGAGAGGTAGCCGTGTGCGGTCTTTAGGGGAGGAGTCTCGCTTCGCGCCGTTTCGTAAGCACCTCGTCCGCATCCCCACTAAGCGAGTGACGCGGTGAACCTATATATACGTAGAGTGCGAGGAAAAAATTTTTTAAACTACATTCGGACGCGCTCGCCGTCTGACGCATTACGTTACGTGGTCGTAAATAAACAGTTATCAAACATGTCTGGACGCGGCAAGGGTGGCAAAGTTAAGGGAAAGGCAAAGTCACGCTCCAACCGTGCTGGACTCCAGTTCCCCGTCGGCCGTATCCACAGGCTGTTGCGCAAGGGTAACTACGCCGAGCGCGTTGGTGCCGGCGCTCCCGTCTACCTCGCGGCCGTTATGGAATACCTGGCGGCTGAGGTACTCGAGTTGGCCGGCAACGCCGCTCGCGACAACAAGAAGACTAGGATCATCCCGAGACATCTGCAACTGGCGATCCGCAACGACGAGGAGCTGAACAAGCTCCTGTCCGGTGTCACCATCGCCCAGGGAGGTGTACTGCCCAACATCCAGGCCGTGCTCTTGCCGAAGAAGACCGAGAAGAAGGCTTAAAGAACACTCTCACTACGCAAGCACCAGCCAGCAAGCGGCCGTGGTGCAATGCGACGTCTGGCCGCCTCGTTGTGAGTCTCCCCTTGTGCTGATGGTGTAGGTTCGCTGCCTCTCCGTGCGCGGGGACTCTATCTACGTCGCGCCAAGGCGCACGCTTGGACCGCGTCCGCGGGATGACAAAAGGCCCTTTTCAGGGCCACAATATGATTCGAAATTAAATATGTCAGTTTCGCTTGATACATGACGTCATATCATCAATCTCAAATCGAAAGTATAACATAATAAAAAATAAATAGGTACAATGGACCTCGCCTACTACGACTAATGCGTTTGTAGTTAGGTACATAGGTAGGGAGGTTTATTATTATTGATCCATAAATACATATATGCCCGGCACGTCGCGGAGTTATCCTTTATTTTGTACATAGGTAGTTGGATCATGTTAGGTAGTTAATGTTGATCTCTTCTTATCTTACTTTCGCGTGATATTATTATTTTTAATAATATTATTATAAAAAAAGAAAAAGTTAGGGGTTTGAAAGAGTTAGGTTGAATAAGTTTAGGTTAGGTTAGGTTGGGTTGGGTAATAAGGTCCGAAAAAAAAAAAAAAAAAAAAACGAGACCTGATGTTGATTGTTGATGTTCGGTTTGAAAAAGTTAGGTCCGAAAAAAAAAAAAAAAAAAAAAAAAAATAGAGGCTAACCTAACCTAACCTCTAAAACGAGACCTGATGTTGATTGTTGATGTTGGGTTTGAAAAAGTTAGGTTGGATAGAGTTAGGTTTGTTTTGGTTAGGTTAGGTTAGGTTAGGTTAGGTTAGGTTAGGTTAGGTTAGGTCCGAAAAAAAAAAAAAAAAAAATTGCTGACCTAACCTAACCTAAACCTAACTTATCCTAAAACCAGACCTGGTGTTGATTGTTGATGTTGGGTTTGAAAAAGTTAGGTTGGATAAAGTTAGGTTTGTTTTGGTTAGGTTTCGGCAGCACGAATTATTATAAACGATGTTATTGCGATCGCAACACACAAACAAATCAGAGAATCTGTGGAAATCTGATGTGATTACTAAATAGATATATAGAATTATATACTATCTATATATCTATCTATCTATCTATCTATCTATCTATCTATCTATCTATCTATCTATCTATCTATCTATCTATCTATCTATCTATCTATCTATCTATCAATCTCATGACCCCCCCACCCTCCCGCGGCAGCGACGGTACGGTCTACGCACGCTCGCACGCCATTGGTCGAGAGAATCGCGCACCGCTCGACGGTCGTTAGTCTATTGCGTTGCCGCCGTACTGACAAAAAGGGCAGCAGTACGCGGTTGAGTTTTTATTATTCACGCGGCTCTCGCTCGTCGCTGTATAGTGAAGCAGTTTTTGTGTTATTAACCGAGACAACACCAACAACTCTACAACATGCCGCCGAAGACCAGCGGGAAGGCCGCCAAGAAATCCGGCAAAGCCCAAAAGAACATCTCCAAGACAGACAAGAAAAAGAAGAAGCACAAGAGGAAGGAGAGCTACGCCATCTACATCTACAAGGTGCTCAAGCAGGTCCACCCTGACACCGGTATCTCCAGTAAGGCGATGTCCATCATGAACTCGTTCGTGAACGACATCTTCGAGCGCATCGCCGCCGAAGCGTCCCGCCTCGCCCACTACAACAAGAGGTCGACGATCACCAGCAGGGAGGTGCAGACCTCGGTCAGGCTTTTGCTGCCCGGGGAGCTCGCCAAGCACGCCGTCAGTGAGGGCACCAAGGCCGTCACCAAGTACACGAGCTCCAAGTAAAGCACCGCTCTACCGGCCCTTACCCCGTGTGTCCGCGGGGGAGGATCTGTAGACGCTCACTCGGAACGCGCTCGCTACTAACAAAAGGCCCTTTTCAGGGCCACAAATACGTTCAAAACACTACATGTTTGTTTCTCTTTATAAACGTGACGTCAATCGATCAGTCAAACAATGCATACATTCATCAATAATTATATGGGTAATCTGTCAAACCGGCAAACCGGGTCATATGAAAACTAACGAATGTTATATATTAGAGCTAACTTACGGGTGGAGATTCGTCGTCAGTTTTATGTTCTGGTTTATTAGGTAGGTTCTACCTACGCCTATACGCAGTGCCGTGTGCCACATGATAAGTAATTAAATACATACCTACATACCTATATGTATAACATAAGTAATGGTGTAATGGAATCGAATGATGGAATGAAATTGCCTACGTAAGTAAGTAAGTAAGTAAGTAAGTATGTATGTATGTATGTATGTATGTATGTATGTATGTATGTATGTACATTGTTACGGACGAGATAGATACTTAAAAAAATACTTATTAATTTGAGATACCTATTATAAAAGCTCCCAAGCGTCCATAATAACAACAAAGTGGTAGCGGAGCAGTGTGCGAGGGGGACCGAATATATAGTGCCTTCTCTCTCGCTCTCTCCCGATCGAGCGCTCTATAAAATACACGTGTTCCGTCTCCCTCCTCCGTGACTATATATATGAGCCGGTAGTCGGATTCGGTTTTTATTATCGCTCGCGACTCGTCCGCGGTACGTCGTTCGTTACTGTTGTTAGTAAGCAGCTCCATCCAACTGTTTATTATAATTATACGCCATGGCTCGTACGAAGCAGACCGCTCGTAAATCCACCGGTGGCAAGGCGCCCCGCAAACAGCTCGCCACCAAGGCCGCCCGCAAGAGCGCACCGGCCACGGGAGGTGTCAAGAAGCCCCATCGTTACAGGCCCGGAACTGTAGCTCTGCGTGAGATCCGTCGCTACCAGAAGAGTACCGAGCTTCTGATCCGCAAGCTCCCGTTCCAGCGTCTCGTCCGTGAGATCGCCCAGGACTTCAAGACGGACTTGCGTTTCCAGAGCTCCGCCGTGATGGCCCTCCAGGAGGCCAGCGAGGCGTACCTGGTCGGTCTTTTTGAGGACACCAACCTGTGCGCGATCCACGCCAAGCGCGTAACCATCATGCCCAAGGACATCCAGCTGGCGCGTAGGATCCGCGGAGAGCGCGCCTAAGCTATGTCTCTAAATTAACATCGGCGCGCGCGTGTGTGCGAGCGTGCGGCGACGGTTCCGCGCTTGCGGGCCCCGCAAGCTGGCTGGCTGCACCCGCGCCGGTTGTATGATTGTATCAAAAGGCCCTTTTCAGGGCCACATATGATTCGAATATATTGTATAATATGGTTTTCTCTTGAACGATACGTCAATCAATCAATCAATAAATCTAAGTTAATCAAATTTATTTATTATCAACATAGGTAATAAGACATGTGCAATCTTCAATGCGATGCTGCGCTATATATGTATATAATAACATGCATAGGCACAAACAACAACATATACATAAAAAAAAAAAAACCTTCCTTGCCGATGCATAAATAGATTGGTGACGTAGTTTGTGTATGCAATATGCTATACAACATGATACAAAAATTACAAAAAAAAAAAAACTGGGAGTACCAGTATTATGCATAACATACATACATACATACATACATACATACCTACCTACCTACCTACCTACCTAAAATCATAATGATAGCGTTAATTTAATTTAATAATCATAACTGCAATTATTGATTGATTGATTGATTGATTGATTGATTGATTGATTGATTGAATGAATGAATGAATGAATCATTAAACATTTAATAAATGAACTACACTAGGATAAAACTATATATTTTTTTATTTATTTTTTCAGCAGCCGAAAGAAGCCGTACCGATCTACGAAACTAACGCTCAAAACAAACATCTCCCCTCCACGTCGAACACCCGTCCGCCCGCCCGCTCGCCTGCCTGCCTCGGTTGCCTATAAATACCGCCGTCCTAGCGTTGGAAATTTTTATCCACTCATCCACTTCGTACGGGCAACAACGCGACGCGCGCGATCGTGTCGTGTCTGTGTTAACGTGTGTGTGTAAACAAACAAACGAGCAAGCTCAAAGATGACTGGCCGCGGCAAGGGAGGAAAGGGTCTGGGGAAAGGAGGAGCCAAGCGCCACAGGAAGGTGCTTCGTGATAACATCCAGGGCATCACAAAGCCCGCCATCCGCCGTCTGGCTCGCAGAGGCGGCGTCAAGCGTATCTCCGGTCTTATCTACGAAGAGACCCGCGGCGTGCTGAAGGTGTTCCTAGAGAACGTGATCCGTGACGCGGTCACCTACACCGAGCACGCCAAGAGGAAGACCGTCACCGCCATGGACGTCGTGTACGCTCTGAAACGCCAGGGCCGTACCCTGTACGGTTTCGGTGGTTAAGCCCAACTCGCGCTCCATGTGCGCGCGGTGTGCGGCGGACGCGCTGGCTGCTTCGCATCGCATTCGCTTGCTTGCTTGCTTGCAGCCAGTCGTTCACCGCTGCCGACGCGACATAATAAAAAAAAGGCCCTTTTCAGGGCCGCATATTGTTCATGATGTTAGCTTACCGAGCGAAACGTTTCCTGACAAATCGACCGTCGATCAATCTACATTTTTATATAGGTACATATACACACACACACTCAATATATATATATATATATATATATATATACATAGCGAAGCTGCCCACCGGCACGCTCGACTCTAGGCTGGGTGGTGGCTAGGTGTACAATACAATAAAATACGTATATGTATATGTATATTTAATATCGCCCGATCAGTTTAATTACGTGTTCGAGTAGGTACGCACCACAACTACGGAAAGCCAAAAAAAAAAAAAAGTATATACGTTACATTATATTTATTATACCTAAATATTATTAACGCACGACATGATTACCCGACTAGTTCTAATTAGTTAGCTGAATATAATATAGGTAGTGGTGTGTGTATAGTATAGGTACTTGTAGGTATACATACATGTACGTGTGTACATGATCATGATTGTTAGTTTTTTTTTTTTTTTTTTTTTTTTTTCGTTACACCTGCCTCTAGCTATCTAGACCGATACTTTTGCGATAGGTACCTACCCATCTGCTGTGATCGTATCCGAAAAAAAATAAAATACTTATCTAGATACATATTCGATTACTTAGGCCAGGCCAGGCCGGGCCGACCACGACCACCGCCACCACCACCCGACTCGACCACCGACCCGGCATTATATCGCTCCGCCCGACTGCCCGACTATTTTTTTTTTTTTTTTTTTACCTAAGTGCTTACTTGCTTGCTTACTTACTCACTCACTTTCTTACTCACCTACCTACATACCTAGGTACCAACATTCGATCGTCATCGTTCATTGTGAGTATTATTAATATCATTTATTATAATTATTAGCATATAAAAATAATTAACAGAGGCCACTCTTCCCTGATAATTATCCATCAGCAGCACAGCACCACCGTCTGTGCTGATCGGTAGCCTTCGCCGCCGCTCGGCGGCTGTGTGTGTTTTACGACAGTGAATGTAACGCATCAAAATAACACCATCAAAACGATATACACGCGATGTTGTTATGTTATTTTCATGTACGGAATCTTCACTTTCAACCTGTCGATAAATAATTATCTGAATATGTTGTTTCAATAAGAAAAATCACTTTTTAAACTGACCCGAGGTACGCACCGTCTATAATACCGAAAATAAACCTCGCTACTCGGCGCACGGACGGGCTCGCCGCATTGCCGATTAACATTTAACATAGACAAACTCATAATGTTTCTATATAAGAGTAATAAAATATTAAATTAGCTCATTATAATGAGAAAAAAACGTTTAATCATAAACGAGTAAGTGAAAAGTTGGAAGTGTTATTACGAGAAAACGTCTCGCGACATAAGGGTCTCCTTTACGGTTAAGCCGAGTTCTATATAAAACCGTGGCTCCCTCTTTTCGGTTTATCAGAAGACTCTGCACCGCGTCGCGCGCCGGTTCTCTCCGTTTTCGTTCGTTCGTCCATTCATCGCTCTTACGCTACGCGCGCTCGCTCGCTCGATTTGTGTGTGTGTCGATATATAATTTTGTGATTATATTAAATAACAATGGCCGATACAGCAGTAGCTGCCGACGCACCCGCTCCGGCGACACCGGCGAAGAAGCCGAAGGCTTCCGCCGCGGCTGGAGCCAAGAAACCTAAGGCGAAACCGACTCATCCGAAGACGTCCGAAATGGTGAACAGCGCCATCAAGGAGTTGAAGGAACGCAGCGGGTCATCGCTGCAGGCGATCAAGAAGTACATCGCCGCCCAGTACAAAGTGGACGCCGAGAAGTTGGCACCGTTCATCAGAAAATACCTGAAGAGCGCCGTCGAATCCGGAGCCTTGATCCAGACAAAGGGCAAGGGCGCCTCCGGCTCGTTCAAGCTCGAGTCTAAATCTTCGGCCGCGAAGAAGCCCGCCGCAGCTAAGTCTACCACCAAGGCCGCCTCCGCCGCTTCGTCAGCCAAGACGAAGAAGGCGACCGCGTCCGCCGCCTCGGGCAGGGCGAAAAAGTCAGCCGCGGCGGCGTCGTCTCCCTCGAAGCCGAAGTCCGCTGCCGCTACCAAGGACAAAAAGGCGGCCGCCGCCAAGAAGAAGCCCGCGCCCAAGAAGCCCTCCACCCCGGCTAAGGGCAAGGGAGCCGCCGCGTCCAAGGCCAAGAAGAGCGCGAAGCCCCCGACAAAGAAGCCGAAAGCGCCGAAACCGAAGAAGGCAGCGGCCGCGCCCAAGGCGAAACCCGCAGCTAAGAAGGCCGCCGCCAAGAAGTAAAGTGAGACACGCCGCAAAACATCAGCGAGCGAACAACGCCAGCGTGCGGCTGCTTGCTGCCTGTCGTCATCGTCGTCGTCGTCGTCGTATAAGGTGTGTGTGCTGCGTCGCGTTGCTGTCGCATCGCATAGCTATATATTGCCGCATTGCCGTGGTGGTGCTGCCGCTGCTGCTGTGTGCAATGTGCAATGCGATGCGATTCGACACGATCTCGTCACCGACCGCCGACCGACGACCGATCGAGCTGCGGGCACCGTCGCGGGGCCGGTGGTCGTCTAACTTGCTACTACGATACGCGAGTGCGCGTTCAAAGCACATCAAAAAGCCCTTCTCAGGGCTAACAAATTGTTCAAACTAAACACGCGGTGCGTGCGTGTTCAGTTTCCTTAATCGCACAACGTCAATCAATCAATCAATCAATCAATCGAACAAACAAACATACATACATACGAAGTAAAAAAAAAAAAAAAAAAATGACGAACAATTGACGAATCAATCGAATAGAATATAAAAACTTTAGACATAAACAAACGGGGCGGGCGAGTAACGCTCACCTTCTGCTAGTGTAGCTGTGTCATGTCATGAAATATTATTTTCTGATCGATCTGAGAAATGCTTCATAATGGCAAGAAATAATAATTAAAAAATAATATACTTACAATTACAATTAATTAATTACTTACTTACTTACTTACTTACTTACTTACTTACTTACTTACTTACTTACTTACTTACTTACCAACTCGCATAACAATAATGAGTAAGTAACTAACTAAGTGTGTGACTCTGTAATTATATTATAACTATTTCAATAAATATATAACAAACAATAACATAGATAGAGCCGATTCGATTAGGTAGATAGAGAGGTAGCCGTGTGCGGTCTTTAGGGGAGGAGTCTCGCTTCGCGCCGTTTCGTAAGCACCTCGTCCGCATCCCCACTAAGCGAGTGACGCGGTGAACCTATATATACGTAGAGTGCGAGGAAAAAATTTTTTAAACTACATTCGGACGCGCTCGCCGTCTGACGCATTACGTTACGTGGTCGTAAATAAACAGTTATCAAACATGTCTGGACGCGGCAAGGGTGGCAAAGTTAAGGGAAAGGCAAAGTCACGCTCCAACCGTGCTGGACTCCAGTTCCCCGTCGGCCGTATCCACAGGCTGTTGCGCAAGGGTAACTACGCCGAGCGCGTTGGTGCCGGCGCTCCCGTCTACCTCGCGGCCGTTATGGAATACCTGGCGGCTGAGGTACTCGAGTTGGCCGGCAACGCCGCTCGCGACAACAAGAAGACTAGGATCATCCCGAGACATCTGCAACTGGCGATCCGCAACGACGAGGAGCTGAACAAGCTCCTGTCCGGTGTCACCATCGCCCAGGGAGGTGTACTGCCCAACATCCAGGCCGTGCTCTTGCCGAAGAAGACCGAGAAGAAGGCTTAAAGAACACTCTCACTACGCAAGCACCAGCCAGCAAGCGGCCGTGGTGCAATGCGACGTCTGGCCGCCTCGTTGTGAGTCTCCCCTTGTGCTGATGGTGTAGGTTCGCTGCCTCTCCGTGCGCGGGGACTCTATCTACGTCGCGCCAAGGCGCACGCTTGGACCGCGTCCGCGGGATGACAAAAGGCCCTTTTCAGGGCCACAATATGATTCGAAATTAAATATGTCAGTTTCGCTTGATACATGACGTCATATCATCAATCTCAAATCGAAAGTATAACATAATAAAAAATAAATAGGTACAATGGACCTCGCCTACTACGACTAATGCGTTTGTAGTTAGGTACATAGGTAGGGAGGTTTATTATTATTGATCCATAAATACATATATGCCCGGCACGTCGCGGAGTTATCCTTTATTTTGTACATAGGTAGTTGGATCATGTTAGGTAGTTAATGTTGATCTCTTCTTATCTTACTTTCGCGTGATATTATTATTTTTAATAATATTATTATAAAAAAAGAAAAAGTTAGGGGTTTGAAAGAGTTAGGTTGAATAAGTTTAGGTTAGGTTAGGTTGGGTTGGGTAATAAGGTCCGAAAAAAAAAAAAAAAAAAAAACGAGACCTGATGTTGATTGTTGATGTTCGGTTTGAAAAAGTTAGGTCCGAAAAAAAAAAAAAAAAAAAAAAAAAATAGAGGCTAACCTAACCTAACCTCTAAAACGAGACCTGATGTTGATTGTTGATGTTGGGTTTGAAAAAGTTAGGTTGGATAGAGTTAGGTTTGTTTTGGTTAGGTTAGGTTAGGTTAGGTTAGGTTAGGTTAGGTTAGGTTAGGTCCGAAAAAAAAAAAAAAAAAAATTGCTGACCTAACCTAACCTAAACCTAACTTATCCTAAAACCAGACCTGGTGTTGATTGTTGATGTTGGGTTTGAAAAAGTTAGGTTGGATAAAGTTAGGTTTGTTTTGGTTAGGTTTCGGCAGCACGAATTATTATAAACGATGTTATTGCGATCGCAACACACAAACAAATCAGAGAATCTGTGGAAATCTGATGTGATTACTAAATAGATATATAGAATTATATACTATCTATATATCTATCTATCTATCTATCTATCTATCTATCTATCTATCTATCTATCTATCTATCTATCTATCTATCTATCTATCTATCTATCTATCTATCAATCTCATGACCCCCCCACCCTCCCGCGGCAGCGACGGTACGGTCTACGCACGCTCGCACGCCATTGGTCGAGAGAATCGCGCACCGCTCGACGGTCGTTAGTCTATTGCGTTGCCGCCGTACTGACAAAAAGGGCAGCAGTACGCGGTTGAGTTTTTATTATTCACGCGGCTCTCGCTCGTCGCTGTATAGTGAAGCAGTTTTTGTGTTATTAACCGAGACAACACCAACAACTCTACAACATGCCGCCGAAGACCAGCGGGAAGGCCGCCAAGAAATCCGGCAAAGCCCAAAAGAACATCTCCAAGACAGACAAGAAAAAGAAGAAGCACAAGAGGAAGGAGAGCTACGCCATCTACATCTACAAGGTGCTCAAGCAGGTCCACCCTGACACCGGTATCTCCAGTAAGGCGATGTCCATCATGAACTCGTTCGTGAACGACATCTTCGAGCGCATCGCCGCCGAAGCGTCCCGCCTCGCCCACTACAACAAGAGGTCGACGATCACCAGCAGGGAGGTGCAGACCTCGGTCAGGCTTTTGCTGCCCGGGGAGCTCGCCAAGCACGCCGTCAGTGAGGGCACCAAGGCCGTCACCAAGTACACGAGCTCCAAGTAAAGCACCGCTCTACCGGCCCTTACCCCGTGTGTCCGCGGGGGAGGATCTGTAGACGCTCACTCGGAACGCGCTCGCTACTAACAAAAGGCCCTTTTCAGGGCCACAAATACGTTCAAAACACTACATGTTTGTTTCTCTTTATAAACGTGACGTCAATCGATCAGTCAAACAATGCATACATTCATCAATAATTATATGGGTAATCTGTCAAACCGGCAAACCGGGTCATATGAAAACTAACGAATGTTATATATTAGAGCTAACTTACGGGTGGAGATTCGTCGTCAGTTTTATGTTCTGGTTTATTAGGTAGGTTCTACCTACGCCTATACGCAGTGCCGTGTGCCACATGATAAGTAATTAAATACATACCTACATACCTATATGTATAACATAAGTAATGGTGTAATGGAATCGAATGATGGAATGAAATTGCCTACGTAAGTAAGTAAGTAAGTAAGTAAGTATGTATGTATGTATGTATGTATGTATGTATGTATGTATGTATGTACATTGTTACGGACGAGATAGATACTTAAAAAAATACTTATTAATTTGAGATACCTATTATAAAAGCTCCCAAGCGTCCATAATAACAACAAAGTGGTAGCGGAGCAGTGTGCGAGGGGGACCGAATATATAGTGCCTTCTCTCTCGCTCTCTCCCGATCGAGCGCTCTATAAAATACACGTGTTCCGTCTCCCTCCTCCGTGACTATATATATGAGCCGGTAGTCGGATTCGGTTTTTATTATCGCTCGCGACTCGTCCGCGGTACGTCGTTCGTTACTGTTGTTAGTAAGCAGCTCCATCCAACTGTTTATTATAATTATACGCCATGGCTCGTACGAAGCAGACCGCTCGTAAATCCACCGGTGGCAAGGCGCCCCGCAAACAGCTCGCCACCAAGGCCGCCCGCAAGAGCGCACCGGCCACGGGAGGTGTCAAGAAGCCCCATCGTTACAGGCCCGGAACTGTAGCTCTGCGTGAGATCCGTCGCTACCAGAAGAGTACCGAGCTTCTGATCCGCAAGCTCCCGTTCCAGCGTCTCGTCCGTGAGATCGCCCAGGACTTCAAGACGGACTTGCGTTTCCAGAGCTCCGCCGTGATGGCCCTCCAGGAGGCCAGCGAGGCGTACCTGGTCGGTCTTTTTGAGGACACCAACCTGTGCGCGATCCACGCCAAGCGCGTAACCATCATGCCCAAGGACATCCAGCTGGCGCGTAGGATCCGCGGAGAGCGCGCCTAAGCTATGTCTCTAAATTAACATCGGCGCGCGCGTGTGTGCGAGCGTGCGGCGACGGTTCCGCGCTTGCGGGCCCCGCAAGCTGGCTGGCTGCACCCGCGCCGGTTGTATGATTGTATCAAAAGGCCCTTTTCAGGGCCACATATGATTCGAATATATTGTATAATATGGTTTTCTCTTGAACGATACGTCAATCAATCAATCAATAAATCTAAGTTAATCAAATTTATTTATTATCAACATAGGTAATAAGACATGTGCAATCTTCAATGCGATGCTGCGCTATATATGTATATAATAACATGCATAGGCACAAACAACAACATATACATAAAAAAAAAAAAACCTTCCTTGCCGATGCATAAATAGATTGGTGACGTAGTTTGTGTATGCAATATGCTATACAACATGATACAAAAATTACAAAAAAAAAAAAACTGGGAGTACCAGTATTATGCATAACATACATACATACATACATACATACATACCTACCTACCTACCTACCTACCTAAAATCATAATGATAGCGTTAATTTAATTTAATAATCATAACTGCAATTATTGATTGATTGATTGATTGATTGATTGATTGATTGATTGATTGAATGAATGAATGAATGAATCATTAAACATTTAATAAATGAACTACACTAGGATAAAACTATATATTTTTTTATTTATTTTTTCAGCAGCCGAAAGAAGCCGTACCGATCTACGAAACTAACGCTCAAAACAAACATCTCCCCTCCACGTCGAACACCCGTCCGCCCGCCCGCTCGCCTGCCTGCCTCGGTTGCCTATAAATACCGCCGTCCTAGCGTTGGAAATTTTTATCCACTCATCCACTTCGTACGGGCAACAACGCGACGCGCGCGATCGTGTCGTGTCTGTGTTAACGTGTGTGTGTAAACAAACAAACGAGCAAGCTCAAAGATGACTGGCCGCGGCAAGGGAGGAAAGGGTCTGGGGAAAGGAGGAGCCAAGCGCCACAGGAAGGTGCTTCGTGATAACATCCAGGGCATCACAAAGCCCGCCATCCGCCGTCTGGCTCGCAGAGGCGGCGTCAAGCGTATCTCCGGTCTTATCTACGAAGAGACCCGCGGCGTGCTGAAGGTGTTCCTAGAGAACGTGATCCGTGACGCGGTCACCTACACCGAGCACGCCAAGAGGAAGACCGTCACCGCCATGGACGTCGTGTACGCTCTGAAACGCCAGGGCCGTACCCTGTACGGTTTCGGTGGTTAAGCCCAACTCGCGCTCCATGTGCGCGCGGTGTGCGGCGGACGCGCTGGCTGCTTCGCATCGCATTCGCTTGCTTGCTTGCTTGCAGCCAGTCGTTCACCGCTGCCGACGCGACATAATAAAAAAAAGGCCCTTTTCAGGGCCGCATATTGTTCATGATGTTAGCTTACCGAGCGAAACGTTTCCTGACAAATCGACCGTCGATCAATCTACATTTTTATATAGGTACATATACACACACACACTCAATATATATATATATATATATATATATATACATAGCGAAGCTGCCCACCGGCACGCTCGACTCTAGGCTGGGTGGTGGCTAGGTGTACAATACAATAAAATACGTATATGTATATGTATATTTAATATCGCCCGATCAGTTTAATTACGTGTTCGAGTAGGTACGCACCACAACTACGGAAAGCCAAAAAAAAAAAAAAGTATATACGTTACATTATATTTATTATACCTAAATATTATTAACGCACGACATGATTACCCGACTAGTTCTAATTAGTTAGCTGAATATAATATAGGTAGTGGTGTGTGTATAGTATAGGTACTTGTAGGTATACATACATGTACGTGTGTACATGATCATGATTGTTAGTTTTTTTTTTTTTTTTTTTTTTTTTTCGTTACACCTGCCTCTAGCTATCTAGACCGATACTTTTGCGATAGGTACCTACCCATCTGCTGTGATCGTATCCGAAAAAAAATAAAATACTTATCTAGATACATATTCGATTACTTAGGCCAGGCCAGGCCGGGCCGACCACGACCACCGCCACCACCACCCGACTCGACCACCGACCCGGCATTATATCGCTCCGCCCGACTGCCCGACTATTTTTTTTTTTTTTTTTTTACCTAAGTGCTTACTTGCTTGCTTACTTACTCACTCACTTTCTTACTCACCTACCTACATACCTAGGTACCAACATTCGATCGTCATCGTTCATTGTGAGTATTATTAATATCATTTATTATAATTATTAGCATATAAAAATAATTAACAGAGGCCACTCTTCCCTGATAATTATCCATCAGCAGCACAGCACCACCGTCTGTGCTGATCGGTAGCCTTCGCCGCCGCTCGGCGGCTGTGTGTGTTTTACGACAGTGAATGTAACGCATCAAAATAACACCATCAAAACGATATACACGCGATGTTGTTATGTTATTTTCATGTACGGAATCTTCACTTTCAACCTGTCGATAAATAATTATCTGAATATGTTGTTTCAATAAGAAAAATCACTTTTTAAACTGACCCGAGGTACGCACCGTCTATAATACCGAAAATAAACCTCGCTACTCGGCGCACGGACGGGCTCGCCGCATTGCCGATTAACATTTAACATAGACAAACTCATAATGTTTCTATATAAGAGTAATAAAATATTAAATTAGCTCATTATAATGAGAAAAAAACGTTTAATCATAAACGAGTAAGTGAAAAGTTGGAAGTGTTATTACGAGAAAACGTCTCGCGACATAAGGGTCTCCTTTACGGTTAAGCCGAGTTCTATATAAAACCGTGGCTCCCTCTTTTCGGTTTATCAGAAGACTCTGCACCGCGTCGCGCGCCGGTTCTCTCCGTTTTCGTTCGTTCGTCCATTCATCGCTCTTACGCTACGCGCGCTCGCTCGCTCGATTTGTGTGTGTGTCGATATATAATTTTGTGATTATATTAAATAACAATGGCCGATACAGCAGTAGCTGCCGACGCACCCGCTCCGGCGACACCGGCGAAGAAGCCGAAGGCTTCCGCCGCGGCTGGAGCCAAGAAACCTAAGGCGAAACCGACTCATCCGAAGACGTCCGAAATGGTGAACAGCGCCATCAAGGAGTTGAAGGAACGCAGCGGGTCATCGCTGCAGGCGATCAAGAAGTACATCGCCGCCCAGTACAAAGTGGACGCCGAGAAGTTGGCACCGTTCATCAGAAAATACCTGAAGAGCGCCGTCGAATCCGGAGCCTTGATCCAGACAAAGGGCAAGGGCGCCTCCGGCTCGTTCAAGCTCGAGTCTAAATCTTCGGCCGCGAAGAAGCCCGCCGCAGCTAAGTCTACCACCAAGGCCGCCTCCGCCGCTTCGTCAGCCAAGACGAAGAAGGCGACCGCGTCCGCCGCCTCGGGCAGGGCGAAAAAGTCAGCCGCGGCGGCGTCGTCTCCCTCGAAGCCGAAGTCCGCTGCCGCTACCAAGGACAAAAAGGCGGCCGCCGCCAAGAAGAAGCCCGCGCCCAAGAAGCCCTCCACCCCGGCTAAGGGCAAGGGAGCCGCCGCGTCCAAGGCCAAGAAGAGCGCGAAGCCCCCGACAAAGAAGCCGAAAGCGCCGAAACCGAAGAAGGCAGCGGCCGCGCCCAAGGCGAAACCCGCAGCTAAGAAGGCCGCCGCCAAGAAGTAAAGTGAGACACGCCGCAAAACATCAGCGAGCGAACAACGCCAGCGTGCGGCTGCTTGCTGCCTGTCGTCATCGTCGTCGTCGTCGTCGTATAAGGTGTGTGTGCTGCGTCGCGTTGCTGTCGCATCGCATAGCTATATATTGCCGCATTGCCGTGGTGGTGCTGCCGCTGCTGCTGTGTGCAATGTGCAATGCGATGCGATTCGACACGATCTCGTCACCGACCGCCGACCGACGACCGATCGAGCTGCGGGCACCGTCGCGGGGCCGGTGGTCGTCTAACTTGCTACTACGATACGCGAGTGCGCGTTCAAAGCACATCAAAAAGCCCTTCTCAGGGCTAACAAATTGTTCAAACTAAACACGCGGTGCGTGCGTGTTCAGTTTCCTTAATCGCACAACGTCAATCAATCAATCAATCAATCAATCGAACAAACAAACATACATACATACGAAGTAAAAAAAAAAAAAAAAAAATGACGAACAATTGACGAATCAATCGAATAGAATATAAAAACTTTAGACATAAACAAACGGGGCGGGCGAGTAACGCTCACCTTCTGCTAGTGTAGCTGTGTCATGTCATGAAATATTATTTTCTGATCGATCTGAGAAATGCTTCATAATGGCAAGAAATAATAATTAAAAAATAATATACTTACAATTACAATTAATTAATTACTTACTTACTTACTTACTTACTTACTTACTTACTTACTTACTTACTTACCAACTCGCATAACAATAATGAGTAAGTAACTAACTAAGTGTGTGACTCTGTAATTATATTATAACTATTTCAATAAATATATAACAAACAATAACATAGATAGAGCCGATTCGATTAGGTAGATAGAGAGGTAGCCGTGTGCGGTCTTTAGGGGAGGAGTCTCGCTTCGCGCCGTTTCGTAAGCACCTCGTCCGCATCCCCACTAAGCGAGTGACGCGGTGAACCTATATATACGTAGAGTGCGAGGAAAAAATTTTTTAAACTACATTCGGACGCGCTCGCCGTCTGACGCATTACGTTACGTGGTCGTAAATAAACAGTTATCAAACATGTCTGGACGCGGCAAGGGTGGCAAAGTTAAGGGAAAGGCAAAGTCACGCTCCAACCGTGCTGGACTCCAGTTCCCCGTCGGCCGTATCCACAGGCTGTTGCGCAAGGGTAACTACGCCGAGCGCGTTGGTGCCGGCGCTCCCGTCTACCTCGCGGCCGTTATGGAATACCTGGCGGCTGAGGTACTCGAGTTGGCCGGCAACGCCGCTCGCGACAACAAGAAGACTAGGATCATCCCGAGACATCTGCAACTGGCGATCCGCAACGACGAGGAGCTGAACAAGCTCCTGTCCGGTGTCACCATCGCCCAGGGAGGTGTACTGCCCAACATCCAGGCCGTGCTCTTGCCGAAGAAGACCGAGAAGAAGGCTTAAAGAACACTCTCACTACGCAAGCACCAGCCAGCAAGCGGCCGTGGTGCAATGCGACGTCTGGCCGCCTCGTTGTGAGTCTCCCCTTGTGCTGATGGTGTAGGTTCGCTGCCTCTCCGTGCGCGGGGACTCTATCTACGTCGCGCCAAGGCGCACGCTTGGACCGCGTCCGCGGGATGACAAAAGGCCCTTTTCAGGGCCACAATATGATTCGAAATTAAATATGTCAGTTTCGCTTGATACATGACGTCATATCATCAATCTCAAATCGAAAGTATAACATAATAAAAAATAAATAGGTACAATGGACCTCGCCTACTACGACTAATGCGTTTGTAGTTAGGTACATAGGTAGGGAGGTTTATTATTATTGATCCATAAATACATATATGCCCGGCACGTCGCGGAGTTATCCTTTATTTTGTACATAGGTAGTTGGATCATGTTAGGTAGTTAATGTTGATCTCTTCTTATCTTACTTTCGCGTGATATTATTATTTTTAATAATATTATTATAAAAAAAGAAAAAGTTAGGGGTTTGAAAGAGTTAGGTTGAATAAGTTTAGGTTAGGTTAGGTTGGGTTGGGTAATAAGGTCCGAAAAAAAAAAAAAAAAAAAAACGAGACCTGATGTTGATTGTTGATGTTCGGTTTGAAAAAGTTAGGTCCGAAAAAAAAAAAAAAAAAAAAAAAAAATAGAGGCTAACCTAACCTAACCTCTAAAACGAGACCTGATGTTGATTGTTGATGTTGGGTTTGAAAAAGTTAGGTTGGATAGAGTTAGGTTTGTTTTGGTTAGGTTAGGTTAGGTTAGGTTAGGTTAGGTTAGGTTAGGTTAGGTCCGAAAAAAAAAAAAAAAAAAATTGCTGACCTAACCTAACCTAAACCTAACTTATCCTAAAACCAGACCTGGTGTTGATTGTTGATGTTGGGTTTGAAAAAGTTAGGTTGGATAAAGTTAGGTTTGTTTTGGTTAGGTTTCGGCAGCACGAATTATTATAAACGATGTTATTGCGATCGCAACACACAAACAAATCAGAGAATCTGTGGAAATCTGATGTGATTACTAAATAGATATATAGAATTATATACTATCTATATATCTATCTATCTATCTATCTATCTATCTATCTATCTATCTATCTATCTATCTATCTATCTATCTATCTATCTATCTATCTATCTATCTATCAATCTCATGACCCCCCCACCCTCCCGCGGCAGCGACGGTACGGTCTACGCACGCTCGCACGCCATTGGTCGAGAGAATCGCGCACCGCTCGACGGTCGTTAGTCTATTGCGTTGCCGCCGTACTGACAAAAAGGGCAGCAGTACGCGGTTGAGTTTTTATTATTCACGCGGCTCTCGCTCGTCGCTGTATAGTGAAGCAGTTTTTGTGTTATTAACCGAGACAACACCAACAACTCTACAACATGCCGCCGAAGACCAGCGGGAAGGCCGCCAAGAAATCCGGCAAAGCCCAAAAGAACATCTCCAAGACAGACAAGAAAAAGAAGAAGCACAAGAGGAAGGAGAGCTACGCCATCTACATCTACAAGGTGCTCAAGCAGGTCCACCCTGACACCGGTATCTCCAGTAAGGCGATGTCCATCATGAACTCGTTCGTGAACGACATCTTCGAGCGCATCGCCGCCGAAGCGTCCCGCCTCGCCCACTACAACAAGAGGTCGACGATCACCAGCAGGGAGGTGCAGACCTCGGTCAGGCTTTTGCTGCCCGGGGAGCTCGCCAAGCACGCCGTCAGTGAGGGCACCAAGGCCGTCACCAAGTACACGAGCTCCAAGTAAAGCACCGCTCTACCGGCCCTTACCCCGTGTGTCCGCGGGGGAGGATCTGTAGACGCTCACTCGGAACGCGCTCGCTACTAACAAAAGGCCCTTTTCAGGGCCACAAATACGTTCAAAACACTACATGTTTGTTTCTCTTTATAAACGTGACGTCAATCGATCAGTCAAACAATGCATACATTCATCAATAATTATATGGGTAATCTGTCAAACCGGCAAACCGGGTCATATGAAAACTAACGAATGTTATATATTAGAGCTAACTTACGGGTGGAGATTCGTCGTCAGTTTTATGTTCTGGTTTATTAGGTAGGTTCTACCTACGCCTATACGCAGTGCCGTGTGCCACATGATAAGTAATTAAATACATACCTACATACCTATATGTATAACATAAGTAATGGTGTAATGGAATCGAATGATGGAATGAAATTGCCTACGTAAGTAAGTAAGTAAGTAAGTAAGTATGTATGTATGTATGTATGTATGTATGTATGTATGTATGTATGTACATTGTTACGGACGAGATAGATACTTAAAAAAATACTTATTAATTTGAGATACCTATTATAAAAGCTCCCAAGCGTCCATAATAACAACAAAGTGGTAGCGGAGCAGTGTGCGAGGGGGACCGAATATATAGTGCCTTCTCTCTCGCTCTCTCCCGATCGAGCGCTCTATAAAATACACGTGTTCCGTCTCCCTCCTCCGTGACTATATATATGAGCCGGTAGTCGGATTCGGTTTTTATTATCGCTCGCGACTCGTCCGCGGTACGTCGTTCGTTACTGTTGTTAGTAAGCAGCTCCATCCAACTGTTTATTATAATTATACGCCATGGCTCGTACGAAGCAGACCGCTCGTAAATCCACCGGTGGCAAGGCGCCCCGCAAACAGCTCGCCACCAAGGCCGCCCGCAAGAGCGCACCGGCCACGGGAGGTGTCAAGAAGCCCCATCGTTACAGGCCCGGAACTGTAGCTCTGCGTGAGATCCGTCGCTACCAGAAGAGTACCGAGCTTCTGATCCGCAAGCTCCCGTTCCAGCGTCTCGTCCGTGAGATCGCCCAGGACTTCAAGACGGACTTGCGTTTCCAGAGCTCCGCCGTGATGGCCCTCCAGGAGGCCAGCGAGGCGTACCTGGTCGGTCTTTTTGAGGACACCAACCTGTGCGCGATCCACGCCAAGCGCGTAACCATCATGCCCAAGGACATCCAGCTGGCGCGTAGGATCCGCGGAGAGCGCGCCTAAGCTATGTCTCTAAATTAACATCGGCGCGCGCGTGTGTGCGAGCGTGCGGCGACGGTTCCGCGCTTGCGGGCCCCGCAAGCTGGCTGGCTGCACCCGCGCCGGTTGTATGATTGTATCAAAAGGCCCTTTTCAGGGCCACATATGATTCGAATATATTGTATAATATGGTTTTCTCTTGAACGATACGTCAATCAATCAATCAATAAATCTAAGTTAATCAAATTTATTTATTATCAACATAGGTAATAAGACATGTGCAATCTTCAATGCGATGCTGCGCTATATATGTATATAATAACATGCATAGGCACAAACAACAACATATACATAAAAAAAAAAAAACCTTCCTTGCCGATGCATAAATAGATTGGTGACGTAGTTTGTGTATGCAATATGCTATACAACATGATACAAAAATTACAAAAAAAAAAAAACTGGGAGTACCAGTATTATGCATAACATACATACATACATACATACATACATACCTACCTACCTACCTACCTACCTAAAATCATAATGATAGCGTTAATTTAATTTAATAATCATAACTGCAATTATTGATTGATTGATTGATTGATTGATTGATTGATTGATTGATTGAATGAATGAATGAATGAATCATTAAACATTTAATAAATGAACTACACTAGGATAAAACTATATATTTTTTTATTTATTTTTTCAGCAGCCGAAAGAAGCCGTACCGATCTACGAAACTAACGCTCAAAACAAACATCTCCCCTCCACGTCGAACACCCGTCCGCCCGCCCGCTCGCCTGCCTGCCTCGGTTGCCTATAAATACCGCCGTCCTAGCGTTGGAAATTTTTATCCACTCATCCACTTCGTACGGGCAACAACGCGACGCGCGCGATCGTGTCGTGTCTGTGTTAACGTGTGTGTGTAAACAAACAAACGAGCAAGCTCAAAGATGACTGGCCGCGGCAAGGGAGGAAAGGGTCTGGGGAAAGGAGGAGCCAAGCGCCACAGGAAGGTGCTTCGTGATAACATCCAGGGCATCACAAAGCCCGCCATCCGCCGTCTGGCTCGCAGAGGCGGCGTCAAGCGTATCTCCGGTCTTATCTACGAAGAGACCCGCGGCGTGCTGAAGGTGTTCCTAGAGAACGTGATCCGTGACGCGGTCACCTACACCGAGCACGCCAAGAGGAAGACCGTCACCGCCATGGACGTCGTGTACGCTCTGAAACGCCAGGGCCGTACCCTGTACGGTTTCGGTGGTTAAGCCCAACTCGCGCTCCATGTGCGCGCGGTGTGCGGCGGACGCGCTGGCTGCTTCGCATCGCATTCGCTTGCTTGCTTGCTTGCAGCCAGTCGTTCACCGCTGCCGACGCGACATAATAAAAAAAAGGCCCTTTTCAGGGCCGCATATTGTTCATGATGTTAGCTTACCGAGCGAAACGTTTCCTGACAAATCGACCGTCGATCAATCTACATTTTTATATAGGTACATATACACACACACACTCAATATATATATATATATATATATATATATACATAGCGAAGCTGCCCACCGGCACGCTCGACTCTAGGCTGGGTGGTGGCTAGGTGTACAATACAATAAAATACGTATATGTATATGTATATTTAATATCGCCCGATCAGTTTAATTACGTGTTCGAGTAGGTACGCACCACAACTACGGAAAGCCAAAAAAAAAAAAAAGTATATACGTTACATTATATTTATTATACCTAAATATTATTAACGCACGACATGATTACCCGACTAGTTCTAATTAGTTAGCTGAATATAATATAGGTAGTGGTGTGTGTATAGTATAGGTACTTGTAGGTATACATACATGTACGTGTGTACATGATCATGATTGTTAGTTTTTTTTTTTTTTTTTTTTTTTTTTCGTTACACCTGCCTCTAGCTATCTAGACCGATACTTTTGCGATAGGTACCTACCCATCTGCTGTGATCGTATCCGAAAAAAAATAAAATACTTATCTAGATACATATTCGATTACTTAGGCCAGGCCAGGCCGGGCCGACCACGACCACCGCCACCACCACCCGACTCGACCACCGACCCGGCATTATATCGCTCCGCCCGACTGCCCGACTCCCGACTCCGACTCCGAGATTAATAAAGGGGTTTTCAGCGGACCTTTATTTATATCAAAGTCCAAATACCTACAATGTTTCGGGATGACCTTCAGATTCGCGCTGATTCGGAGGAGGGGGGAGATAATGACACGCTCATACTGCTCGGACGCATCAGCCGCTGAGGATGTCAAGAAGCTTAATAATTATTCTTTCACAATAGCTTTTTTGGTTATTAGTGAAAGTGATATTAGTGATTAGTGAAGTGATTGCATGCAAGTGAATTGTGTTTACGCGTGTGTATCGCCCGTCGTAACCGCGTAGCCTGTGCTACGAACGTTACGTATTATTGACTCGGGTAATTATGCTTTATCTTATTTGACGACATTGCTTTTCAGTGCTTGGATGTTCTCTATATAACTTATACTTACGATTTTTTTAAGTTGTTAATATTTTAGTTTCATTTCGTAGCATTCAATTTCATTTAGTTACAGTATGTTTAAATTAATTAAAAAAATCGAAAGTGCCCGTTTTCTTTGCTACAGGGTTTAATATTTTAATTTTAAGTAATAAAATAGCCGAGTAATATATACCTCATAATATTCGTTATTAAGAATATTTTCTCTACCTAGTATTTTTAGTAGGTACAATACACGGCACAATATCTTGTTTATATTAACCCACTAGAGGACGCCCGCGACTTCGTTCGCGTAGAATTAGTTTCCCGCTACTCCCCCTATTTCTTCCCTTTGAGGGTCGATTTTCGGAAAATCCTTTCTTACGGCTCACTTACATCATGAAAGGAACCCCTGTACCAAATTTCAAGTTTCTAGGTACAGTAGTTTTGGCTGTGCGTTGATATCTAAGTCAGTGAGTCAGGTTTGCGTTTTATATTTATATCTCGTTCAGTAGATATATGTTACAAAAGCAAACTTTATAAACCTGACTAGCATATAGCATACCAACATAAGCCCCATACGCCCCATTGGTTTAGGTATGTTGCTATGCCCTTGCAGGGCGTCACATGAATACCTTTTTGTAATTCCATCTTTAATAGGTACTTGTACTATAACATGCAATAAAGGATTCGAAACTGAATTTGACTAAGTATGTGCGTCGGAAACACGCAATAACCCAGGAGGAGCAGGAGTACAGTAACATGGCTTACGCTGCGTACGTTTGTGATGCCTATCCTCGTTAGCAGCTATTCATTACTAAGTTTTCTATCGAATGACCGTTTTTTAGATGCACATAATTACATTTTAAATTCGTCGTATTAGATTATTGGATTAATTTATTTAAGTAGGTTGATTTATTAATTTAGCTATACCTAATTATTTGATTACATTTTAGCAGTATAATAATCTTGTTGTAATTATCTCTATCAAGTCGGTAATTTCCCTAACGTAGATAATTAACGAATGATGCATGTAATTAGGTCGCCTGTCACCTGTCAGCAGACGGAACGACCTCCAAGGGTCTTCAGGAAGGTTGGTTTTACTCGCATCATCATAATTTTATATGGAACAGCTACGGTAAAGGTATGTTATTGTGATATTTGCTATTGCCGGGGCGGTTATAAATTACTAGTTAATATAAATTTAGGTACACACCTAGTTATATTATAACCAATAGATTTGATAGAGAGAGCGGTAGGGAAAGAGAGAGAGGGTATCATACTGCGCATGCGCGAATTATCCCCTCCAATTCTTAACGGACCTCGCGCTTCCCCTTATACTCGTATAAGAGACCTTGTGAACTTCGACTTTGAAATAACGATAAATGTGACGCAAGTGAAAAAAGCCCAAATTCTACTTATTTATAAAAAAGTGACGTAACGTAATATCGTAAGGAGGCAAATATGTATTTTTTTAAATAAACGATTAAATTAAATTTTTAAATTACATAAGTATTTATATCGTTGTCTAGTACCCATAGGACAAGTCTAGAGCTTAGTTTTGGGCTAAGTCAATTTGTGTGGGATCGTCCCTTGATATTATTTACTATAATTATAATATGAACATATTCTACGCATAGATTAAGTTCGTCCATGTTCTCAATTTATACGAAATAGCTATTTATCTCGGACTTGCTAGAGGGTGTTCTTTTTATAGTTGTGTTTGGATTATTATTATTTAATTAGCTTAGTTTTATAATTGTTTACGACGCGTTGACCTAGTTGGTAGGTACCCTGCTTATGAAGCTAGCGGTCCTGAGTTTGATTCCTGGTATGGGCAAATATTTGTGTGATAAGCACGATTATTTGTTTCTGAGTCTTGGATGTTTTCTATGTATATAAGTATATATTTCTGTATATATGTATTTATATCGTTGTCCAGTACCCATGGTACGAGCCTAGAGCTTAGTTTTGGACTAGGACAATTTGTGTGAGATTGTTCCCTGATATTTATATTTATATTTTATGTTAAATACGAAAAAAAAAATGTATGTAAAATTTACTTACAGCATCATATTCGATGTGGTGTTCAGTCCGGTGCCCGGTGCCCGGCGCCCGCTGCCCGCGAAGAGCCGAAGACGACGCCGAGACGCCGCGCCGCGCCGCACCGCTAAGCCCCTGAAATAATAAGTTTCTAATAAGTAAGTATGTTTATATAGATAGGTGTAGCTTTATATACCTAATTACTTGAGTTTGTTTGTATTAACGATCATTCTGAGTTTATTAATTTTATAGAATGGAGTAGGGCGAACACACAGGCAACCTGGGATAATATTCTAGGATATTAAACAATATTGCTTTTTACGTGTTATGCTATTTTTTTTAACTCGCTTGTCATTACTGTCAAGTAAACAAGAGCTATTAAAACATTGACAATACGATAACAGGCCAAAAGCAATATTGTTTAACGTCGTAGAATAGAGACCCTTGTGGTAGGTGGGATGATGGGATCTGACACCTAGACACGTGCTCTCTCAAGACTGAGGACTTAAGATAGCAAATACGTTGCCAACCCTGTGGACTAAGTGCCTATATGCGAGTCATTTTACCAGTAAGAATTGAAGTTAGTCACTTCTCTTTTTTGGTGAAGGGAAATCTCATCTGTGTAAAATTACCTATTCCACACTGCTTTGACCAGCTTGTAAGATGAGCTGATGGTCCTAGCAGTTCAATCATCAGCAATCTTGTAAACAAGATGGTTCATAAAAATGTCAAAAAACATGCTCATGCATTACTTGCATTAGGGTAAAACATACCGGGCAAGGGCATGTCTGACCATGCTCAGTGTGGGGTTCCGAAGCCGGTCACTATACAAAAACTATCTCAAAAACAACAAGTAACTATGAACTAATTCTCTATTTAAAGTAATTTGGAGCTATCTTAGATGATTTTAGTAGGAATGAGCACTTTAGTCACCTGTATCACAGGCACCGATATAGTGAAAGTTTTCCATTAAAATTCGTTATACGTGCTTTCATTTAGGATAATTTTCAGGTTTTTAGTACTTATTTTATTTTGTAGTTTTAGGGTCTCCCCAGATCTATCGACGCGGAATCCGCTTGAGCCGGTAACAAAAAGTTTTATGTCCATGCAACAAGAGCGAAAACGACGTCGTTCCGTGCTCAAGCCGATTCCGCGTCGATAGATCTGGGGAGACCCTTAGTTGTAGGGGGGAGGGGACGATTTTTTTTATATTTTATTGTCTGAGCTTAGCTGCGGACGGACATGGCGAAATTATAAGGGTACCTAGTTTTACTCCGGAACCCTAACTAGCTTGAAAATAATGTGTTACGTAACACTGCTACCTTAATAATGAATAAGAATTAATATAAACAATTTTTACTTACAGGTTCCTTCCTTCCTGCATGCCTGCCTGCCAACAACCAACCAACCAGCCAGGCAGCCAGGCAGCCAGCCAGCCAGCCAGCCAGCCAGCCAGCCAGCCAGCCAGCCAGCCAGCCAGCCAGCCAGCCAGCCTCCCTGCCAAGTCCAAAGTGCCCTAGAAATCAAATTTGTTGATTGTACATTACCAGTACATACCAGAAGGCACCTGCTGTCCGGAAAAGGCGTTGACCAATACTACTGAGTTTACGTTTTCTATAGCTGTTCATTATAAATAGGAAAGGACAGAAATCGGTTGTCAATTTTTTTTAGAAACCTTTATACTGAGACTTCGGTGTCTGTCTGTCAGTATGTCAGCAGTTTTCTTAGGCAACTACAGAATATATAAACTTGAAATTTGGCATAATTGTATAGCTTGCCTGGCTGCATCTATTTAAAGTGAAAAAATAAATTAAAAAAAAAAGCTTCAAATGGGGAGTTGAAAAATGGAAGCCACTATAACGTAACTAGCTGTTCCCCGCGACTCCATCCGCGTAGAAGTCGGTTATCGCTATTCCCTCGGAAACTATACATTTTTTCCGGGATAAAAAGTAGCCTATGTCATATTCCAGGACCTAGCCTATTTATGTGCCAAGTTTCATCCCGATCCGTCCAGGGGTTGAAGCGTGATTGAGTAACAAACATCCCAACTTTTTCATTTATAATATTACTAAGATAAATAGGCAAGAATACAAATACAAGATAAATAAATAAATAGGAAGTCATTAAAAAAAAAATGACCTAAAATATTATCTTTTTAGTATTATTACAAACATCGATTGGAACCTAACAAATATTTTTATTTTTAGGCAAGGCGCTCACGCAGGCTGAGACGGAAGAGCCGAGAGCAGAGCGTCGAAGTGCAAGCGGCGCCGCATCAAGCTTTACCGGGTACTTACTAGCGAGCTGTAACCGTAACCGTAGCAGTTACAGTAACGAGTTTCTGTTGGAGAATCGCGAGCCTCGTACACCACGATATTACGTGCAACAGTAAGGGCGCGTACACATAGAACGTCCGTTTTTACAGGATCCGTTTCAACGGATCTTTTCACCCTGTAATCTTCTTTTTTACTGGATCTAGAATACTGTTTTGGGTGTGAACTCGCTCATACAACTACATACGCCATCAAATAACGGACCTGTAAAACGGATCGCTATGTGTACGCGACCTTACGGTTACGACTCGCTAGAAAGTACTCGGCTTTACTTAGATTAGAGTGTAATAAAATTTTTGGCGCGGACATATCCGGTCGGCACAGGATCAACTCAAAGTGAGGCATTGAAAAGTGAGCGTTCATTTGTGTTAGTTCGGTAGGTACATTTTTCAGTGGACGGGCCCGAGCCCCGCGCCCGGTTGTTGTTTTCATTTTACCTTTAAAAAATGTATCGTACTAACACAAATCTAAGCTCATTTTTCAATGTCTCACTTTCTGCCGATCCGCGGCCGCCGAGCCGGTTTATGTCTGCGCCAACGTTTAAGCAGTGTTTTTCAATCTATCAGTGTGGGTCTTGCCTGGGGGTCGCGGCCGCTAGCTAGGTGCGTAAAAGGCGAGGATTATAGGTCTTAAACGGCCTATAGACTACATTATTGTTACTAAGTACACGGTTTTTATTACCGACCTGGGGTCATATTCTACATTGTCTTTTCCCCTATTTATCAATAGGTGCGATAGCTCTCAGAAGTTGCTTCGGGTTTGTACTTGTGTCTCACTCGCTCTCATACGCTCTTATTAAGTGCGAGTGAGAGACTTTAGTGCATTGTCAACGTTTACAGTAAAGGCAGTTTACAGTACTTACAAACAATACGATAACAATAAGTGTAAAAAATGAAGAATAGGGCCTCCGGGAACCTAAGATTATTTCCCTGTAAGGGGTTTGCGAATTGAATAAGGTTGAAAAACACTGATGTAAAGGGTACGCTGCGCGCTCGCATTAACGACCGAGTGTCAGCGCCTTTATTCAAGACAGTAAAAACAATATCGCATTTGATCTGTTATGGTATTGTCAACGTTTTGATAGCTCTTATTTTCTTGACAGTAATGGCGGCTGACGTCATAACAATACCATAACAGGCAAACGCCGTATCGTTTTTACCGCCTAGAATAGAGGCGCAGGTCAGGCGTTGAGTATGTTTCATATTCAGTCTCAACGTGACAACCACGCACCATATATGTATTTGTTAACCTTTTAAACGCCTTGCGTTAAATACAAAATGTCTCACTCGCACACCATACATGTTTACTATGCCATCTTTTAATGTTGAACTTGTGTCGGCTGTGGCCGACGGTGGCGTCAGTGGTACGACTTTTCAGTTCTGGCGTTGAAAAGGATAAGAAACTAATATTTTTAGTAAATTAACAGATTTGTAAACTCAGCAGTTGCAAACGAATAAGCTGATCGAGTGCGTTACTGTGTAACAAATTACCGACAAATTCATCGACAAGCTCTGCAACAACCATCATAAATTGAATTACCTTAGACTACCAAGTAATGCGTAGAGGCTCGTGTGCTGGCCTGCCGTGGCGCGCCGGTGCCACGCATAGCTCGTCGATGAACTCTTAACGGTTGCGTTAGCGAACAGCACTGAGTAGGGCTAGATCTGTAATTAATGTTCTTGCTTTCTGCGAACATTAAACTCCGATCGTCCAGCGGCGCCCTCATTACTTGTGTTTTCTAATACACTTAAAGTATTTTCTTGAAACGAAGAGTAGTTATTTATTTGATGTACAAATGAATGCTCATTTTTTATGATGTAGCTAAATAATGATTGACTTTTGAGTAACTTAACGAAAACAAGTAACCACCTTTTCCGGCAAGTTGATTACACGAAAATTAAAGGGTTGTTAAACTATGTCATATATCCTTAAAGCTATAAATTGTATATGCATTTGTACTCTTCGATATTAAGAAAATATTTAAGTTTATTTTGAAACACAATAATACAGTGTTAGCGAGTGCAATGTTAACGACGCTCGGCAGAAATCAAACAATACGTCGAGGGCTGACGTGGGCTGACATGCGTTATTCCAGAAGGCTTATTGCCTCACGCACTCCCAATCGTTTTCATTTTGACCGTTCGAAGGCGAGTCACTTTGAAGCCGATTGCAAGATTTGCGAGTGCGTTAGGCAATAGCGACGCAGGTTAGCTAAAAGTAAGGCCAGTGGCGCCCTCATTACTATTATTGTGTATAGACAAAAGAAATGTCTTGAAATCGAAGGATGGTTTTGTTGCAAAATTGAATATAAAATGAATAACATATATGAAAAAGTTTAATAACATTTAACCTTCATTTCATATGTACTCGTATACCCTATAAGTTCATTTCATATATCATATATTATAGACGATACTTTAGCTTAAGCGTTAATACTAATGAGGGCGCCATTGGACGGTCGGCAATTCGGCATCCTCTTAATAACGCGAATACCTACTTGTTAATGTATACCGTGAATGGCTTGATGACCTTTTGTTTATGAGACGATTTGAACCACCCTGTGCGTTCGTGAGCACTGTGAGGATGTTTGTGAATACGGGTGTAAGAACCGTATTAATAAACTATAATCTCGGTTGCGTCAAAAATGTTAGTTTCCTATGGCTTAACGTTTACTTTGACGTATCTTGTGACGGGCATCTCAGCCATGATATCCACTGAGATCACCGGAGGATCACTTAGGTACAATAAATAATACTTGGGTGATCCATGTCAGGTGATCGCATTGGATATCACGATCTCAGTCAAGATGACTTTATGAATACGTTACCTACTCTAAGTTCCCCAGCGCAAAGCGTGTTAAAAAGACAGCCATGTACCTATCTGTCTCTAGCACCGTATTTCCCAACAATACATGGCTACTTTAACTGTTTGATGAAAATCGATTTAGCCTTTTAAGAGATATTAGTTCTAAACTCAGGCGTCGCATTGGGACCGGTTTTTATAATATATTTATTACTAACTAGCTGCCCCCGCGACTTCGTCCGCATAGAAGAAGTTTATCGCAATTCCCTCGAGAACTGTCCAATTTATGGGGATAAAGATTACCCTATTTCGTGCCCCAGGGTTCAAGGTATCCTATAGTCCTTGCAAATTGACTTGACTTATTCAGGAAACACTTTTATAACCTCAAAATGCATCATTTTTGACCAAAATTACCTTTTTCGGCTGAATAAAGCAACTAGAGACACCATTTTCCTGATTTAACATCATGGATGGTTTTTTTAATGACAAAATTGTTATTTTAGGCGAAAAGGGAGCATTTTGAGGTTATAAAAGTGTTTACTCAATAAGACAAGTCAGTTGGTATGGACTTTAAATACCATAATTGTTCGAAATATGTTCAGCGTTTTGGCCTTCTTTCACATTTATAATATTAAGTAGTATGGATTGGAAATAATAAGAATATTTCCGCGTAACTGAGTGTTCGGGAATCAGTAGCGGTAGGAAACTCAAACTAGGGTTTCGAGATTCAACATGTGTGTACTCGCAAGCCGTGAGGTGCAAGAGAATTTGAAATTTGGCATTAGGTTATTGGTTCCCCTATGGAATCCCTAATCGTCATTTGTCCTAATGCATCGTTTGTCCGAATTTTTGTTTATCCTAAAGCCACTTCCGCTTAAATTTTAAATCTTTTTAGAGTTGTTATAATACAACCCTAACCTAACCGAACCGCAGATACAATTGGAAAACTTAAAAAGTGTCCTGACTCAGATGGCTAATAAAATGACCTAGGGACTCCGAGGGACACCCTAGGTTATTGTATTATGTGCAACGACCGAGACGACAGTCTTGTTCACGTGCGGCGCTTGGCTTGTCACAAATGAGTAGGCGCGCACCAGCTGGGCCTCTATTCTACAACGACAAACAATATCGCTATTGAGTTTTGACGTAGGGCCCTGCCAAGATGCATTACGCTAACTAGCGTTTCTATTCGATTCGTTTTTAAACCAATCGCATCACTGGTAGATGACGTGTACGAAAAGTCACGTGATCTACCAGTGACGCGATTGGTTTATTAACGAAACGAATAGAAACGATAGTTAGCGCAATGCATCTTGGCAAGGCCCTAAGCTGTTATCGTATCGCCAAATTTGTTCACGTCAACATAGGCCTTAGAGTTAAAAATCTGAAGTAAGTATAATCTACACCTAATTTTAGAGAAATCCGTCAAGTAGATCTTGAGCTATAAGCAGAAATAGACATTCGTTTTCAGTACCATTTAATTATTCCTCTTTTTTGGCGATTATAGGCACGATTTTTCTACAGGTTTAAATGTTAATATGGCAAGGTTGTCTGGAAGAGATCGCTAATAAGCGGTAAGACCGCCTGTTGTATGTTGTAGTTAAAATGTACCGTTCCGTGTTCTGTTTTTTTGGTGTTCAATAAAGAGTATTTGTATTGTATTGTATTGCATGTATAGGTCATGACCGGGTTATTTCGACTATTTATACTAATTGTAAAAGTAGAGAATACGTATGTGATGTATGTTTGAGTAGTTACAATTACTCCTTGGTAGATTATAAATTAAAGGTCAAGAGTATCGTCATGAGTTTTTAATTTGATTTCAAAAAATATAATTTTCCCAACATATTTTTTTTCAGAGATATTATGAGAAACAATTATTTGAACTCGGTCACTTCCATTAGTTTTCATTATCAGTTAACAGATGGCGGTAGCACTCATACGAGATCGTAGAGGATTGAGAAGCGCCGCTAAAATCGCGTAGCTGTCAAAAAAAATCCATACAAAACTAGCTCCGGGCGAAAACGTTTCTCACCCCCTAAATCAAGTCCGATTTCCACGATTTTTGAATATGTTGTAGTTATTATAAAGACCTGGGTCTGTACGTTCCTGTTTTTTATTTTTTAAATTTGTTTCGTTCTAAGAAATATTTTATTGGAAAGGAAAACGTACAGACATAGTTTTTCATGATATCTAAAACATATCCAAAAATCGTAAAAATCGGACGAGGTTTAAAGGGAGAGAAACGTTTTCGCATTTTGTATGGAGATTTTTAGCTTCACAATCATCATACTACCTAATCACAATACTACCTAATTACTGGCTAGATTTAGGTTTAACAGCGTACTAAATCGTCATTATTTTTCCAAGAGTATAATGTTTAAATAGGGAAATGGTCTATCTATAGGTACTGTGTGTTTTTTAAAAATGATTATAAGTGACCGTTATTTTCAACACGGTTTCGCCTTAAACAATGTCAATAAATAATAATACCTACTTATAATCACGGACCTAAAAAAACCGGCCAAGTCCGAGTCGGACTCGCGCATGAAGGGTTCCGTACCATTATCTGTAAAAAATTATGTTTGTTGTATGGGACCCTACCCTTAAATATTTATATTATTTTAATTTAATTAATTATTTTTAAAGTAAATAAACAACTAAATAATCTTTAAATATTTCAAGTGTCATCTGTTCCAGTTATTAATAGCGAGTTGTTGCAACAGAAATACATCATCTGTGAAAATCTCAACTGTCTAGCTATCACCGTTCATGAGCAGCCAGGTGATATACAGACAGACAGACAGACAGACGGACGGACTGACGGACAGTGGGTGGATTATTAGTAATAGGGTCGCGTTTTTACCCTTTGGGTACGGAACCCTAAAAATACCTCGTAATAGTAAGTAACCTCGTCTAATCATGAGTGAAGCATGCAAAATGGCTACCTGTGTGCATGCACACGCACACACGTAAACTATCACTCGTGCTGTGTCTCGGCGCGTTGTCTAACCTAGCGTATCTGTGTGCGTGCGGTAAGTCGTGTATAACGAACGAAAGTGGCGACCTTGCATGCTTCCCACCTTTTTAGTGCAACGTTAGCGTTACGTCCGTATTTTTTTTACGTCCATGCTTATAATGTTAAAAAAATCGAAGTATCGACTCACTGATTGAAAAAAATGAAGATCTTCAGCTAACTCAATAATGCTGCGTTCAATAATTTTATCGTAAACGACCCTCGGATCTTTGATGCCTCCTTCCGAAACTTGGCCATAAGTCAGGGGTCAACGTATAAAGGTTCGTGGGACACCTGACACTTTGTCTGTCAGCTTTAGTTTATTCATCTGTTAGCCTCAATAATTATATTTACCTTGACGTTATTAAGCCTCCTGTTTATTAAATGTTAGTATGTATGAGATGAATGTTAAATTGTTCAGTTTAAAACGATACGTATATGTGTAGTAGTATCATAGGTGAAACAATAAGAGCAATGTTAAGCCAATAAACATTATATAAAACCGTCGAAACGAATAAATGTGAACAATAAAAATGAACATAGACCAGAAACACAAAAAATATACGGAATTTATGCGCAAACTGATCATGAAAGACGAACGCTGCTATCTGCCGAACAATCCACTTTCATATCAAAGTAGGTACCTATATTCTGTGCCAATTGAAACTGGCAAAGATGTAATCACTACTCTAATTCACCATCAGCACGTGCTTTAAAGATCGAGTGGGGTCTTAGCAATGATTTATACACTTGATCTTTACTTTCACATTAAGTTAACATTAAATAACTGTTAATTATACATTATTTTAAATTAAAACACGCTTGATGAATATTTGAGGTTATGTGTCAAAAAGTTCTAATTTGTTTACATCTTTGGCAATTTCAATTGACACAGACTAAGGTAAGGTAGGATAGCTTCCGTGACAGTCTTACATCTTTCTACCGCAGCCTTACTAAAACTGTGTTGTACTGCAAACGCACTGTCGTTTCTGGGATTTTTCGAGAACCTGTTAATAAAGAATAAGCTCGAGAACGGCACAACTCTAGCACCATTCTCTTATCCGTCAGTCTAGGTCTTAGGTTAAAAAAAAACAGATGCGGGCAAGCAAGTTACACAACTATGCCAAATTTCAAGTTGATAGCTTTTATAGTTTCTGAGAAAAACTGCTGTGACATACAGACAGACAGACAACGAAGTCTCACCATAAGGGTTCCTTTTTTGCCATTTTGGTACGGAACGCTAATAAAAGATTAGCGAAAAATAGTCATGACAATAAATAAAACATTGACGAAGAAAAAAGGAAAAAGTAGCCTAGAAGCTCACAAACAGGTCAAACAGTGCATATGTATAGTGGTGAACATGGATTCGCAGTGCATTACAAGATACAAGCATTCAGAAACACAAAACATGCTTAGCATTAGTGAGTGACAGAAAATCTTTGAAAACTATAAGATGGAACATGGAGTCAATCCCGATACCCGAAAGATTAGCAGAGCCCCCTATGTCGATGATCCAAAACTCGAGACTAAACTGTACGGGATGCATTATTTTGTTATCGTATCTCATTTTGAAGTTCTAATAGAGTAGCTAATTTTAACTTGTTACGTAGTTTTTATATATATGTTGATATCATATCAACAGTCAGATTAGCCTAAACATGAATGACACCCAATCCCTTCTCCTCGAGGAGTATTTTAATTGATTCGGTCAATCTAGGATGTTCCCTGCAACAGCCCTATTTCGTAGCATATAAAAAGATGTAAATAATTGTTTATTGCGGAATAAATAATTATTTACCTCTTTTTATATTCCTAGCTTGGTGGTAAGTTTGTATCAATGCAGTATTTGTGAAAAGACACGCAAACAAGTGAAATACGGTGTTAATTTGGCTGGACAGGGATCATCGTATATAGACGGAGCTATAATAAGGATATATAGTAAAAAAGAAACGAGATTTGGTGCCTGGTAGCACCGTCATGCGTGCAAGCAGATCTTTAGAGAACCCGTCACAACAACCATCACGCATGCTGCAGATTTGACCAACAAAACAAATACAGACCTGTGAGGCGGCTGACCTCGATCGCACCTCGCTTTTCATTGGGATCGTCTCCAAAAATCAACATTAACGCCTCGGCTGGTGTTGCAGGCATTTATTGGTTGTGGTTGCCTACTGTCACGTGACCTGCTTTATGCTTCTACCTGTCTACACAACTCATTCACCTAGTCCTCTAGGGTGATACACTCTAATGCTACAGCGCTGAACTCGACGCTATATTCAACCGCTGCACCGCATAAAAAATAGGCAAGTATTATAAAAATTTACGCAACGAGCTTCAGGAACACGTTATTGTTAAATTTAGTTTCAAAGTCACGTCAACATCTCACGAGACTGAGCTCGAGTTGTTGCATACATTTTAAAATACTTTTCCATGTTTCATAACGAGTAGAAAGCAACTCGACCCCATCTAGTCTCCATTCGCCTTGGTGACACACTTAAACACAAGGTTATATGAAGTCATCTATTCAATATCGGTCGTCCTAGGCTTGCGAACGAAGAGACCTAGTAATAAATATAGCGGTTCGTTGGAGAACGAAACGCTTAGCTCTCGGTAAGGTGATGGTACCAGTGTTGGACACTTTTAGCTGACAGGCCCAGTACTGGACACTTAACTCTTAATCCAAATTTCATACGGTCCTAAATTGATTGTAGCAAAACCAATGAATAACCCTTATCTTCTGTAAAATAAGAATCAACTGTCCGTTATTGGTCCTTGTCCATTACTGGTTCAGTCACCCTATTAGCGTTCGAGCACAGCACAGCAGACCATCTCTTGTGTGGTTTGTTTTTTGGCTAGCGAAAATTAACTACCATATACGACCCGACAGTCACGACTGGCGTTAAATAATATACTGTTTTCAATCCACAGCACCTAATTTTCAGTTGCGCGATTGCGCAAATGGAAGTAAAATTTGTCTAAAGAATACCGTCAGAAATAGAAGTCAATTTATGACAAGAGACACTATCCAGAGAGACGAAATGTAGAAACTACTTAGTGGATCTGAACTTAGCTAATTTTATCCCGATATATCACGGTGGACCACCAGCTTTAGCTTTAGTTAAATAGACAATTACATACGAACATAGTACATACCATCAAACGAATAAAGTAACAACAGTCACGGACAACTAGTCGTCCACATAGGTAGTTAACAAGTCTCGAAAACTTGAGCAAAAATCTAGCGAGTTGCCACGTCGAACAAAGCTATTCGACTGACTGCGTAAGTGATTGTTAAAAAAGTATAATAACGAACAATTAGTTAATTAAGAATCACCTTTCTTCGAAGTGGGATAAAAAGTCATACATATTTGACGTGGCAGCACGCTTAGTTTAACTCTACTACACTGAAAAGCAGCTAGACATAATAGTAATCAATACAAGTGATATTTAATTAATTTGTCACTTGGAAAGTTCCTAACAAAGGCACTGATTGAACGACCAAAACCAAGATTAGAAGATGTTCGTACTTACGACACACCGTTGAATTGATTCCACAAAGATTAGCAGGCACCGATACCATGAATCGTATTCGTAATCATTTGAAGAGCTAAGAGAACCAAAGAAGTCATTTTAAAAACTACTGAAATCAAATTACTATCACATTGTTTGTACTTATAAATGCAATTTAATCCTTTGACTCCTCAGCCCTTCAATTGACAAGATTGAAACAAAAACAATTGATTGAGATGACTTTTATTACCATTTTTCAATCAACGATCAACTACTTACACTAATTCTTCCACGTGAAGAAGAAATGGAAAGACGGGCTGGCAGCTCCAGACGACGGTACGACAAGTACCTTCAACATTCTTAATGCTAACTCCAAGCCCTAATCACTGCCGCCTATCGTCGCTATGTAATTATAAAATAAACGGAATAAATAAATAAAAATAGAATTTATTGTAAAATAAATTAACATGATTGTTTACTTATATACTGTAACATTGGTAATCACATTGGGTATCTATTAATACATGTGGTGGTGTTCGGAACCTTCGGCGCTCGCCACGACGCGTGTTCCGCCCCGCTCTCGTGGGAATGTCTGTCGCCGCGTCCTCAGTGCGGAGTCGTCATAACGAAGGTGTCGGGGTTCCTCTATGAGCAGTGTGTCGAGTTGGCGGCGAGCGTCGTGGCGAAGCTACTCTATCCCTCCTATAGTACTAAATATTATATGCTGCATTGGAATCCTTCGCGAAGCTTGTGATATCAGTGTCCTATTTAATCCATCCTGAATATAACAATTTAGTACCGTAGGTGTAACTTGCACTAGTTTAGTTAATCGGCTTGCCCTCGGCCTCTAGTCGCTTGCGCATTGATTCGGGCATCTCCGCTGGCGGCGGCCGCGGCATCCTAAGCCATACCTGTAGACGAAAATGGACGTTAGCGCGACGACGCAAGGTGTGATATAGGAGTGGGCGGCGGAAAGGATCTCATACAAGTGATGTCCACAGAGTGGGTCGGTAGGAACAATTGGGTAATTCTTTAATCATTGATATGATAAACTACTAACTATTAATTCCTATAATATATCCCTTAAGGGGACTGGATATAATGGCCTTGGACATTCGTTTTCCGTTTACTTTGATTTTTTTCATTATTTTCGTGTTTAAATACATTAAATATTATAATATTCGTATATAATGTATGAACATTATTATGTCCACACACTCATCTGCCTTCTTACTTCAGAACGCCAGAGAATGATAGATCAGTATTTGATGACTTTTATATCATTATAACTTCAGTTCGAAATGCTATTTTGGTCGTTATTCACATGGTTCGTCTTTGTATAATATATAACGTGGTCTGAGTATACAATCCACCGCCACCTTCTAAATCGATCTGCCCAAAAAAGAAAGACAAATATGTATGCACTGTGCCCTTACCTTGACAGCGTCGTAGATGAACCACTGCAGCGCCGTGAGGGTACCAATCATGATGATCCTGGGGCCAAGCCCCTTCCACACGCCGGCGAAGCCGAGCTTGCCGACGATGGAGCCCACCGTCGCGGTCTTGTCCTGCACACAAACAAACAATCAGCACTCGACACCAACACACTATTCACACGGTCACTCCTGGTCCGCGGAGAAACTTAGTTACGATCATGGACTTTAACTGGGTGGGTATCCCTTTGAAACGCTTAAAATTGTTTGTCCTAATGTATTGTTTGGTGGGAAACTTTTCGCCTAGCATCCTTATAGGCTGAAATTACAGAATTTAATAAACGGGAGCCTCTCATTCGCGAGATATAACTACATTATAAATATTTTCATGTTAATAACGTTTACAAGATATAATGAACGTTAGCTATAATAATAAAATCAATCTTTTTTCAAGGAACAACGGTCAATTAACGTTATATTAATTTTATATAATGTTTTTTTATATAACACTCACATTGACTATCTTCAGTTCGTATAACATACAGTCACGAACTTTAATTTGGGACCCACCTTAGGTCCAAAGTCATTCTGACATTCTACAACAATAAGGTTGAGTCTCCTATAAGTTACAAATGACTTGGCATCTCTAATGACATTGACGACTTCAAGCCACAAATTGGGTCACAAATTAACGATTGCGATAGTACATGACATTATACAGCGGTGGCAATTACATACGATTAGGCAATTGCCTACAAATTTGACTTTTCAATTTTGACCACCAAATAAAAAGTTCTTGACCAATTTATATTACTAATTACAATGAACTTTGTATGAAAGTCAAACATTTCTTTCTTCAAATCCCTATAGAATGAAAGATTCGTTTTCAACAGAGATAAGTTGAACATACCTAATTTACATACCTTTATTGGTTTACGATAAGTGTAACTAAAAATAAAATTGGTTTAGAACTTTTTGCTTCATAGTCAAATTTGTAAGCAATTGTATGGGAAAAAGCAAGCGTTCCTAATTATGTGGCCACCGCTTTATTTAGCGACCATAATACATATTATCTTTTAGTATAAGGATTATATAAGATGTGATATCATATGATATATATTTACTCAATAGTTACTGAAAGGATCGGCTACCAGAAAGGGGAAAATTGGTAAGGTATCATAAGACCGAACAATACCTTACAACATATTAGCGGCTTTGCTCCCACCCTCGCCTTTGAGGTTATTTATTTTTTATCTGCCTAGAAAATCTTGCTTGTAATTTGTTTTAGCTATTGGTCTTAGATCCGAATAGGAGGCGAACTTCACCTATGCTCGAAAATGTAATTAAAGACCAACGTGGGTTGCCACTAATCAAAAAAATATTTGCCTTAGTATATTTCCACTTTTTAAAAGACCGCACTAAGAATATTTATTTGTAGGTAGTTTTAAACTTTCCATTTAAATAAACAAGTTAATTCAAGTTACTTACACAAATACAAGATGGTCTATTAAATATTTAACCATAGAAGATTTTTGGTATTAAAACTGTTATTGCACTTGTATAAATAAACAATAGTTGTAAACAACGTTAGATGCAATTTAAATATTACATACGTTTAGCTATTCGAGAAAATAACAGGCCAAAAGTGTGTAGCTCACTTTATAATGACAATCATCGGGCATTTTACCAGCCATGGGGTCCATGGGTAACTGTCAAGTTTAAATCAAGCATAAGTGTAAGGCATCCGAATTTAGCTTGACATTTTGTTTTAGCTGATAAAAAATCGCCATTGAACACACACACCCGCCATTTAATGACTTAACACACTATATGAGAAAATATTTGTTTTGGGATATGTTAATGTTTTGAATATCGGGTAGAAAAAACATTGAATGCATATTCCCTATTGTTAAATATAATTTTTGATATTGAAAATGTTAGAATTATCTACAAATATTAACAACAATTTGATTATCAATGCAAAAAGGTTGGCTAACTCTGAAATGTTCGATTGACACTGACATAAGTGACTTTGACACTTATGACAGTGACTTATCTGTCGTAGTTTTTTTGGTATTAAATTAGATTTTCGAGTATAACTGTATATTCGATAAAAAGTATTTTATATCAAATTTAATATGATAATTTAAGTAATAATGGCGAATAGGTAGGCTGAAAAATTTCAGTCGAGTACTTATATAATTAAAAAAATAATTAAATACGAACTTTTTTAAAAATTGCAATTGCTTGTTTATTAGACAAATAACATACTAATCGAAAGTATGAAGCCTATAGAATATGCAAACGTTAGGTTTAGTGCAAATTATTAGTTCCGATTTACCTGTTTATAGCTACCCAATAGTTATGATGGGAAAAAAAAGTCAACCTAACTTATGCATATTCTATAGACGTCGTACTTTCGATTGGTATGTAATTTGTCTATTAAACAAGCAATTGCATTTTTTGTTTTAAAGTTGATTTTTATTTTTTTTAATTAATTATGTACTGGACTGAAATTTCTATTCGCCATATATCACTTAACATATTAAATTTGATATAAAATACTTTTTATCGAATAAACAGCCCGTTGAAGGTCATCTCATCTCCTATTCGGCTCCCCCACTGTATCCAGGAAATAGAATGAGCAAGACGAATCAGGGTAGGACCGACTTGGTTTGGTCAGGGTAGAAGGCCAAGGCGGGAGCAAAGCTCCCAACATTGGACAGCTACGACATGGAGTACCAAAATAATTTATTCAAGTATAAAATGTGTATACAAAAAAAACTATACTACTAATAGCTACCAGTTTTGCTAGTTTTCGACCGCATGTCTTTTAGTTTTCAACCATATTGTACATTAGGTATGAAATAGTAAAAAAAACTGCTTGGCTAACAATACCTCTCAATCTTATTGGTACTTAATGTATTATTTTGTACGTGCCGAAACAAATACATTTTAACTTATCCAGTGAAAACTAGTCAAACGGTCCGGAGTTAATTTTAGTTTTCGTCCACTCCAAAGCAAATGGACGAAAAGTACTTAATCCAATATCTGGACTGTTTTTAGTTTTTGTATACATATTTAAATTGATCTTACTCATGCAGCAATGACAATTGAGAGGACGAAAATTAAATGTGTAACAGAATAACCAACAAAAATCATTTTAAATCAAACACGAAATCGAATAAAATGGCATGGATTCTTAAAAAAATCGATACAAAATAAACATTTTGCAGATTACGTAGTGTTAGTGCACTAAAATTGTATAAGTTTACTGTAGATAAGAATTATATGATTACTACACACAGCTACATTCTTTTAAGTTCATTATGTTATATATTTTTAATATCTTATTGTGCCTGTGACAGATTGAAATTTTACATTTCAAGCGAACGTTGTTCCTACCAATTGAGCAGTCCAAAAACAATAATGATCGTTTAACGCATTATTAAAAACAAATTATGAAAAAATTGAAATAAAAATAAAATAATTTAATTACTTTTACTTCCTAAAAGCGAAACGGATCGTTAATAGTGTTTAACAATAACCTCGTTCTTCGACCAAATTCATTGTGAATTTAATCATTTAATACCTGCGTTATTTTAGCAAATAAAACACCTATCTAGACTTACCACACAATGGCAATAGTTCTAGCGTGATTAAGGGATGTTAGACTTAAGTTAACAAATTTATAACAGTCTAGCTTCTGCCAGCGACTTCGTCCGCGTAGAATTCGAATATTTGTCATCCCACCTTTCATTTTTCCGGGATAAAAAGTAGGTAGCCTTTGTTACTCAGGGATAATGTAGTATTCTAATGGTGAATGGATTTTTGAAATCGGTCCAGTAGGTAGTTTTTACAAAATACAAATCTTTCCTCTTTATAATATTAGTGTAGAATACGATTACGTTTCCTTTGTAAACCTTAACGATAATAGAAAAAAAAAATGCGATTTTAATTAGCAGCGAATTTGCCAAATGACATCTGTCATGGGCACAATAAGATATGAATAATATTATGATATTACTAAACCTTAATGCACAAAAAAGCCCAACACAACCAAGCAAAAACACTTAAAAACCTCTTTGTATCACTATTTTTCAAGGATTGCGACGACACTTTCGTAACACAAAAAGTAAACACCAACAGCCACAATTTTTATTTAAGTCTCAACTAGTTAAATAATATATTTACGTTTGTGAAATGAATGGTTTAGTACTAAGGGGACCAAACCACGGGACCAAATATACATTTAATATTTTTTTATTTTCCTATTCTAAGCTTTTGTTCGAAACAGCCCGGGGAGTCGGAAAACCGGCGCAATTACCCTATTGCAGTCCATGTCCATCTGGAGTAATTTATTTTTAAACAGTGAAAGAAGTTTTCACGTAAGTGTCCGGAGTGGTTCTAGATTGCCCTTCGGCCTTTTCATATAAACCAATTTATAAAATCAGCGCCCTCTCTTTTTTTTGGAGCTAAAGTAATTAATTAAATTGGATTGACACACGACTAAAGTCGGAGTTAATTGCATTAAATAGACAAAGATAAAAACATATATACATAAAAAACATTACCGATTTACCATTATTACTCGATCATCATTCATCACATATTGTTGTAGATCAAGAGAGGTTTTTTAATGATTTAGAGTTAGACACTTGATCATTACTTTAATCTTTAGATTAAATAACTATTAATTATACCTCCCGTTTTTATAAATAAATAAAATGCCTAGTGAAAATTTGAGGTTATGTGTCAAACAGTACTAACTTGTTCACTTGACACCGACTTTACACAACTAATGATTTTTCATTAACACCAAAATAGAAGCATAAGGCTAATGTAATGGAACACCTATTGTAGTATTAATTATTCACATGTAAAAAGAACTTACGTTTTTAACAAAGCAAATGGTAACAAATTAGAAGCGAGGGTATTTCCGAATATACTTGTTTTATTCTTAGGGTGAGTTTAGGTTTAGACCAGACGAAGGAACAAGAATTCTATGGCATTATCTCTTAGGTTTTCGTTGTAAAAATGAAGACAAAACATGTTCTGGAGCCTTTGCTCGTTTGGTGTTAAACCCACCCTTACCGTGTAATAATTTTTATTTTCCTACCAATCACATCAGCCCTGAATTAAATAACAACGATGATACGACCATTTTTGGTTAGAAATTATGTTTAACATTAAGAAAGAAAGAGATTAGGCCAATGTTTCTTGTAGAGGAGCAGTCACTCCGTGTGGCATCTATGGAGTAAAAGTATGTTAAATCAATTTTAGTTTAAGAATCTTTGAAAGATGAGGTCAGAGCCATATTTAAAGCAGAATTTAGCTATTAAGTAGTTATTGAGCGTTAATTATTAAGGAGTTTTGAGGTTTGATGCCTTTTCATATGGATACAACCCAAATATGTTAATCGGCCTTAGTTCTCAGTAGCCAAATCACCTAGGACACTTTGTTGGTTTCCGCAGAACAATTAAAACAGTTGGAGTCTCACGGTCAATTGGTTTCAAGTGGTAAACTAGGCCTAAACTAAAAGAACCATTGCAGGACAAAAGCATTTCCAAATTTATTTCGGACTGCTTACTAGATTCTTAGGTGACAAACTTGTTAAACTATATTTAAATTAACACCAAATGAAAAATATTAATATGGCTGCTTAAAGGCATTCATACTATTTTATTACAGGAAGAATAATCACTAAACATAACAACTGAAGAGGCTAGTTTTGTGGTATTTTAAAGTGAACAGTGATAAAAAAAAATACCAGTAATATTTTATTTCACACGATAATATTATTAAAAAAACCGTTAAATCCTTCCGTTGCATACAAAACTTAACTCAAAACACACCGTTACTTGATACAACCTAGAATGAAACAGAATTGACTTATTACCAAAAAGAGCTGTTCTCGTTATATACTGTTCTCAATTTGACTGATTCGCAAAACATCCCGTTGCCAAAATAAACTAAATTGTATTGTCAAAGCACCAGAGTCTCATAATGACCGCTTTTCAAAACGTCTTATGGGCAAAATACCTCTAGATTATCAGTTTTAATTCTTTATGAGAAGGTCTTTTACATATCAGATCGTAACAGGATATTTTGAATTTAGTTTTAAATGCACCAGAAGGAAAAATTCAAAAGTGAGTCCAGTGGCGCCCTCTTCTTTGTCACTAGTTTTTTTTTACTGAAGGGGAAAAATGGATCGCAACTGAATAGACTGGTCAATGTGTTTAGTAATGCAACAGATATCTCAACTGACTTTGATATTAAAAAAAAAAACAAGTTTAACAGAAAACTGTTCCAATAATAGGCGAGATACGCGATGAACTTTAAGACTGTACCAAGGATACGCCGGATGTACAGTGGCGCCCTCATCACTATTATTGCGTTTTGTAAGCTAAAGTATTTTCCGAGTGGTTAATGTTGTATACATGAATACACTATTTTTAGGGTATATGACTTAGTTAAAAAACAATAGACCTTCGAGTAAGTAATTTAAAAGAAAAAGTGACCCTCTTTTTCTGTTAAGTTATTTACATGAAGTTCAAAATTTAATAAACTGCTACCCACTTTAACTGTAACATTAAAGATGTGAATTAGTTTGTACAACAAAAAATCACTCTTCGATTGCTAGAAAATACTTTAACTTGTTACAAAACACAATAATAGTAATGAGGGCGCCACTGTACATCCGGCTAATGAAGTTAACTACACTAAGTAAAGTTTTCAAACTATCGGAATAAATATGTTAAATTTTATAATCTTGTACAAAAGGATTACTTAATAATCATAAACTCAATTGTTTTTACGAGCATAACACGGCTAACACAAGTAACATTGGCGCAAACCAGATGAAAAGAGAAGTTCAACCAAAAGCGAATCACTAAGTCTTTATTCTGATTCAGTCACAAATAAAGAGCGACAGGGACGTCGGAACTCGTACATCGTACTTTGCTGTGCGATACTATTAGTGTTGCATTAGGTCATTCAGTCTGGCTTTCGCCTCATATTAAGTATAGGAAGAGTTACCTGGTTCAGTTTGGAGACCACGGTGTCTGCGGGGTGCGACACGATGGCGCAGAACACGCCGGCGATGTAACCGGCCGCGAACGTCACGATGAGCTGCTCGCCCTTCGAGCACTCCGCGCGGGGCTTCGGGACCACGTACTAAACACACACACACACTCATAAACACACATTTCAAACCACGTTTTTTAATCTATTAAGTTTTGTCTGAACAAAAATTAAGTTTTAAGGTGCAAAGGAATATGTTGTAAAATTTACATCTTTCAAAGAAATTCACAGTGAGGAGAAAGTTTCGCGGCTTACACATCTCTAGTCACACACTAAATCACAAAATAACTGAACAAACAAGATACTGATTTAGAGAGACCGCGCGCGTGAGCACAGTGCGAGCTCCGTCGAACGACTGGCGACTTCGGCGCGCGAGGCGTAGCTCGAGCGGAAGTTGTCTCGCTCTCACACTTTGTACCGCGACATACAGCGCTCGGACAAATCCAGAGGTAGTTAAATAAGTCGATTTGTTTTATATTTATAATCTCTTTTACAGGATTTTAACTAGATTTGCAAATAGCCAACTCTTAACTCTGATGTTAGCAGCAAATTATAATCATGAGCCGAGGTGCGCGAGCGACAATGAGTAGTGCCAACCTCAGAAACAAAAATGGCGCGTGGCTTGACTTGTCAAGTCAAGTGAAATACTTTATTACATTTTAAAAAACATGAGATTCTTTCTTATATGATTTCATCGTTTTGCGCATAAGTTCAAGTGGATTATAAAATAAATAAATGTCAGGGGGCAATCTCATACAAGTTGACGTAATAAGGAACAAACTTTAATTGCTTACTAGAAACGCCATAAGACTCTAGTACACCCATACCATAACAAAGCAAATTAGAAAGTACACTTTGATAACGCTTAGAAAGTTAAAAGAACGATTCAAGTGTGTATTAAATACACCGACATGTAATGACGTTGCGAATATAAATGTAATAATAGACAATAAGGTATCAATAACGTAACGTAAAAAATTAACACAAAATGGCGGACGCGGTCGGAGTCTGGCCGCCGGAAAATCCTGTTTCAAAATTCAGACAGAAAGCAGGAGTCTCTCATCGAATTAAAAACGAAATAAGCTAAAATAAAGATGGCCACAAATTCATGATTAGTCCGCCACAACGGTAAAATCATGTGCCAAAAATGCAAAAGTTTTAAGCTAACTGTTTTATAATATTATAACAATTAAGTCCAAAATGTCCAAAATTGTTTTTTCTATGACACTCTAAAACTGTAATGTTGCAGGTATTTTTATTTGGAATAAAATATCTGCTAAACTCGGATTCATACTTAGATTCCACCAAATCTACCACGGTGTTTCCATTGAAATGAAACATTCCAACATTAGTTAATTTACTCTTGGCGAAAGAATGCACGTAAGTAATTAATTACTTAGTAATTTTAAGAATAACATTTAAATATGAGTTAAATGCTCTGTTTAAATAAACATGCTTATATAAAAACCAGTTGTATAAATAAATATTTTATTGAAGCAATTTTGTGGTAGAAATATTCATATTGCAATGGTAAAACTTTAGGTTTCGATAACATTTGGTATCCGTTTTGATACAATAATATTATCGTTTGAAGATGTGCATATATTATTAATTATTAGACCTAAATACGTAAACGTTGGCTATTTTTAAGGAGTATTAAATTATCCTGACTGTAGCATCCTAACTGCAGGAGGGGCGTTAAACCATCTGACTAATTAGAGCGAAACAATTAGTTTCCTTTTTACATAGAATTCGGGGATGTATGAATATAAATGTTTACTTCGATATATAACAAACATCTTAGAATGAAAGTAGTATAGGCGACAAACTTAACGAAGCCCCTACGTTTATGTAACAGAAAATGGAGACTTTATTGAAATTTGGACGTAACTTCCTCCCTCTCCTAATTCTCTACACCACTACAAAGACGGTCCAGATGCCACCACTACAAAGACTTTCGTTAAGTTTTTCACCTGCAGTAAGATAATTATATTTTTTATTATTAAGAAAGGGCCTTAATAATAAAAATAATAATTAATTATCTTACTGCAGGTGAAAAACTTAACGAAAGTCTTTGTAGTGGTGGCCTTGACAGATTTATGTATGTATGTAAACACTTTATTGTATAAAACAAAAACAATACAATAAAGATTTAAAAAAATGTACAAAGGCAAACTTATCCCTTTAAGGGATGGTATTGTGACATGTCTTGGTAGATTTGATGGAATCTAATTATGAATCAGAGTTTAGTTCCTAGCATCGTAGTCGAGCAATGATTTTGTCCGAAGCGCAGTAGTTTCCCTTCATTTATATTACCGACTTGTAGAACAGCCCTGCTATGGCCTATTTATATAAGCGTACATACCTTGTAGAGGATTTCGACGGTCTTTTCGAAGCAGGCGAACTTCATCATGGTGTAGGGGATCTGGCGGCCCCACAGAGGCACGAGCCCCTTGTAAAAGGTGCTGTAGCCCTCGTTCTGCACCATCTTCGGCCACGCCTCGCGCAGGGTGCTCGCGAAACCAGGCATCGTTTGGATGCGGACCTGTTCAAAACAATCAAGATAAATGTTTTTTCCTCCCTGTACTTTGGCTGTAATATGAAGTGTCAAGACCTGCAAAATTCTAGGGGGACTGCGCTGTAGCAGTTACATAAATCATTTACTTCATGAAACTTAGCAGCTCATCATACGGCCTCTGTACTGTACTAGCAGATACTAGAACAAAGCATATGAAAAGTATATGACGGTATTTAAATAAATAAATAATAAAATCATTCATGCTCATCACCAGGGACCCGACCACCCATTCTCTGATGAAAGCCTTTAAAAGACTTACGTCTCGAAGTATAACCCACTAAAAGAATAACCCCTATGGAAATATATGACTTAGTTATTTGTTAAACTAACCATTCACATAAGGGAAACCTAAAGAGCTAAAGCTCAGATCGTCAGCAGTAAATTGATAACCAAATATAAGGGTAACCCAAATAGCGCTTAAAAAGTCAATTGAATGGCTTTTTATAAGGGTAACCCTTATACATAGCGCTTAATTAAAAAAACAAAAAACCGCCTTCAAAAAGCAAAAAATAACTTCTTTAAAATGGTAGGTAAATAGGTCAGTCTAACTGAAGTCTGCTTTTGGTTAAAATATTGTTGGACGCCGACTTCAGTTAGACTGACCTATTTACCTACCATTTTAAAGAAGTTATTTTTTGCTTTTTGAAGGCGGTTTTTTGTTTTTTTAAACATTTATTTTATTTTATACTTTTTAGTGATCCTATTTATGCTGTTACGTAGCTCCACTTCTAAATATTAATAAGAAACTATAGAACATTTCAAGCTCGCCGCAGACAACGCCGCGGGAATGTCATAGTCATATTTAAACCTAAATGTGCTTCGTCATACTCGCTCAACTTCCTTTATCGAAATATCTTATCGCCACCCTTGAAATAGGTACCGTTAAGGAGTTCCGGTGGCCATCTGTGGTCTTCATCATCAGTTCCACTTCACCATATAGTACTTTTCAAAAGCAAATGCATGAGTTACAGTGAAAAATACCAAAATCGCTATAGGTGTGCCTATAATATTTGAGGAGTTCTCTTGATTTCTCCATGATTCCATCATCAGATCCTGACGTGGTGACAATGGGACCAACTAGAAAGTATACCCAGTCGAACAACGAAAAAATTTTTCAAATCGGTCCAGTGGTCTTCGAGTAATCGGGGAACATACATAAAAAAAAAAAAAAAACCCGACTAATTGAGAACCTCCTCCTTTTTTTGAAGTCGGTTAAAAAAAGGAAATCGATCAGCTTTCAAGCAATACGGATTTTCTAAGTAAATTCTTATAAAAACCTATTCTAAACCCCTTAAATGGAATAGCAGGCCGGTCTCTGCCCATCACACAGTTTTCCCCCGATCGAACTCCACACAGTATTTGTCTACTAAATAAAGAAGTAAACCAATAAGTGTGTTCATAAAAAAGGCTTTGGTTGCATCTTTGCCGACAGCAATGTAAATCAACTGTGACAATAAATAAATAAAATAAAAAAATATCTTGGATTGCTCCAACAGCGAATTCCATTGTGTGCACAAAGTAGGCTATAATTACTAGTTAACTTTTAACTAAAATAATATTCTGGCAACGTCATGTGGTATCAACCTTGCCCTAAATACGGTTAACTGTACACATTGATATATGTGACGATGTTTGTGAATATATTTATTATTTATTAATTTATAAGGACTGAATGAATTTTATTTATAATTCTGTAACCATGTTTTGCACAATTAGGCTAAGATGTAGAGTTGTTGGTAATTCTGTAGCGTTGTCTATCTCACTTTGGGAGTGAAGGCGTGAAGGTATGTATGTATATATGTGAATTAATTTGGGTTGAATTTAATACATAACATAATAGGCCACTTCAGGATTATTTTGAAATACAAAATGAGATAAATTCAGGGAAAGTAGGGAAAAACAAACTACTTCTAAAGATGGATAATAATAAAGTTGAATTGAATACAACAAAACAAAGGCTACAGTCTCTAATCCTTCGGGCAAACAAAAGGCACCCAGCACGAAGCTATCAAATGTTACTTCACTAACTAACTAACTACTAAACAAAAATATTTTGTTTAAAGCAAATACCCAGGTTCTTCAGGGTTATCAGTAATAATATTTTAATATCCTAATATTAATGACACTGAACTCATTTAGATCTACCCCAAACTAGGACTCCTCGTACTATACATACAGGTAAGAAATATACATGACTTGTGCACGATATATTGATGCTTTGATGATTATTCTCATTAAAGAAAGCTCCTCGGCACTGGATAGTAGTCTGTTGTTAAGGCTTAGTGATACGGGAAACATACCTTAGCGGCCTCCATGGGCGACAGCGCGATGTCTGCGAAGAACTCGGCCGAGGCGGAGGCGGCCAGGTACACCAACGTGCGGTACGTGTAGGCTGTCTCCTCGTCCAGCAAGTTGTTGTAGCCCACTTTGAACACCTCGTACAGACCGAACTTGCACAGACCCTGTGGCACAACTCCATTAAAATATCGATTGTGTATGGTAAGATAGTGAGTGTCGTTGTAAAGTGTCTCATATAACACATTATCTACAAGGTTGTTCGGTAGGAACAATTGGTATTTTATAATAATCATTGAATATACATAGTTTAAGCTTGGTTATTTAATCAAAAGCTTGTGGAAAAAAAAGGTCTGGTATAGTAAAGTCGGTAAGCTAAACTGATGACAAGTTAACTATAAGAATAATTCACCATGTTATTTAGAGTTATTAAATATAACATAAAATAAAAGATTATAATGTGTTTTCTTGCTCTTGAGTAGGATATACAGTTAATGTAAAAGTAGGAGTAGATAATACTTTAGCGTCTTAATAGATATATCATAGAACTCAAAGATAAATAGTCCTAAAAGCAATTAAGTTCATTCATTCATTTCACTGAGGTTAAGGTCATATTATGTAAATACTGTTAACCAAACCAATGACATTTGATAAATGATAGTTATTGCAATGATTGGTCTCTGAACTGAGAATTGTAAGAGATGTGGATGATTTTTATGCTGCCTTTAGGGCCCTTCAGGCTGCAGAATTTCTATTGGACGATTGTATAGCTATCCTTCTCTCCGTTCTGTGACAATTTATAGTCCGCATTGCCTAGATAAAATAAAATAAGTGTACCTGCATGGAGTATCCGAAGAAGGTGGGTGCCCAGCCCTTGGCGAGCCCGCGCATGCCCTCCTCGCGCACGGACACGCGGAACCCGTTGACGACGTTCTTGTACTTTTCGGCGTCCACCTGCAGCCGGCATTTCACCAGGTCGAGCGGCACCACCGCCGTGTGCGTGATACCTGCAGAGATACCATCTAGTAAGCTCACTGGCCAAACAGCAGCTACAAACAGGTGGATGCGAGTAGCACAGAACTTATCAGTGGAGATCTTTGGGAAAGGCTATAATGTCAAGCAGCAGACGTGATCATAAATTTCCGAAGATATCTGGAATTTTGAGTCAGTTGAAATAAATGAAAATGAAAGAAATGAAATAGTAGTTTTTACTTAAATCAATGATGTTAGCAATTCAAATATTTGTGTCCATACAAGCTTCAATAAAAAACATAATTTTTCGAAATGACTGGGGAGTTAGGGACTATACTTTTTTAAGTTACTATTGCCGCCTTCAGACTTCATCATAAGATCAGCCTTAGACATTTTAATATGGCATTGTCATCGGGTTTACATGTACATTCCAAATTTATGCCCACTGCAAGAATGAGACTGGTAAAAAATCGCAACGTACCAATATAACTTGAATATTGGTAAAGATATTCCAGGCAAGGACAAGTTAATAGTGCAAACGTTTTGTTTTTCAATTAATATGATTTGTAATTCATGGCTTGTTCACACTTTTTACAATGGAAGCATCAAAGTGTTATAATGATATAATTGGAATGGTCTATTTATTAGCGTCACTTGAAACCTATATTTTATAATCAAAAACAATGTTTTTATTACCCCCATATTTTTTATCACGAACGCATACTGAAATTATGTTATGTTACTTCCACATTTAAGACGAATCCAATGACACCTAATATGTTTAAACTGCAGAGCGTGCCCAGAAATACACATACATACATACGCTCGAAAAACATAACTTTCCTTTCGGCAGTCAGATAAAAAAGGGTGGTTTTACAGATTCTGAACCTCTTTTTGGTTGACCTGCCAACACTAATCATATATTATTATGTAAAATTAACCCCACACGTCATGGTGTTTTCGTAAAACTAGACGTCAGTTACGATGGTCACCTGTTTGTTCAAGCTTATGAAGTTGACGTTTACAAGCGCAAGATCAAAGTGATTTATCAATAATTTAGTGGTAGTGACTTAATCTTTTAGTAGTAGGTCTTGCACTGAACTATTTTTATGGCATGAAGTAGCTAAGCACACAATTCACTTGGGGCCCGTTTCTCGAAACTCACTAGACTTATTATATTAGTTCACTCAATACAATTTTACACGAGTTTATTAGTGATATGTACCGCATGGAGTATAGAGTTTCGAGAAGAGGGCCTTGACGGTAAGTGAACTGTCAAGCTATACATTTTCTATCTCAAGATTACGATCTTCTCAAGGTGAGAATATTAAAATTGCAACGCGTTGCCAACCCTGAGGACTTGCGATGAAAAGATGGAAATCGTCTATGCTAGTCATTTGACTAGACAAAGATACACATATATTATTAGAAACTTCGTCTAGTGCCTATAGTTCAAACAGTAAGCCCAGTACCGTCTTTACCATAAGGGCACACGGGGCTCGTGCCAGACTCAGGGGGGCCCCGAAGGACCGACAATTTCTCTTAAGAGATCTTAGTAGAAAAATGTAAGTATAATTTGCTTTCTTTACTTGCCCTACATAAATTCTTGTGTGCCCAAGAGCCCCAGCATAGTTTAAGACGGCCTTGAGTATGACTGGCTACACACCTTAATTAAGTAAAGGAAAAGAAACGTAACATTCTGTACAATTAATTGTAAAAAAAACAATTTTAAAATATTGGTTATCAGAACATGTCCTTATCTGTTTTATTTATTTTTAAATTAAGTAATTTGGAAATTGTTTTAGTACCCTGACTCTCAGATAATGCTATCTGACCTTGCCTGTGATTGAGCATGTGCTATCTCTGGATTAAGTTACTGATCCGCCTCCATATCACTGCAACTTGGTTTATCTCTTACGAATACCTACATACTGACATTTGGATTTAGTTAGGTAAGTTTGATTGATTCTGTACCTAAATGAAAGTGAAATTTAGAGATTTCTAAACCTTCCATTTACTAGTACAATGCATTAAGTATAGGTAGATACTTATGCGCAAAATATTAAAATAAATACATAATGTCAAAAATATCTTAGACATTAACAGGGTCGGGGCACGAAACTTTACTTATCATGACCGGGTCCTTCAAACTTTGAACTGCACTGCATCTCTCTCACTCTTGAAACTAACTAGCGTTGTAGAGCAGATAAGACGAAGGTTAAATGATCGCTATTTTTTCGGCTGTTAAGTACAACAGTGAAGTCCGAGGACTGGCCCTGACGTCAGTGACTTTGTACCAGTAACATCATTCCACGCGCCAGGCGGCTGCCAACTGAGTTCATTGCCGCGCGCACCGAATAGACTCACATCGTGTTACATAACACGACGTAACGATTCGTCGTGTTTGATCGAGTTCTAATGCTATCCTATTGGGAATTAGAGGTTTCAAGTGCAAGGCTTGATAACTATTGCAAGCAAAATTAGTTTCAATGCCATATTCAATTTATTCTGATTTAAAAAAAAGTTTGACTATTCTATTAACTAAGCTGTAGAAGGGTTGCACATGTAAATAAGGGAAACATAGATACGTAGCCAGTACGCCTAGCACAAGTTATATTTTCTCGCTTGTCGCTCAGTGCGTCCCTATCGTTACAGACTAGGTAGAAAGGGAGATCCGAGCGACAAACAAGTCGCGGACCACTTGTGCTCTGGATTGAATATAGAAAGCTATATAAATTTTTGTACTTCTCAGTTTTGGATAAAGGTAGTTGGAATGATGATGGGTGGGGGCGACCGGCTGGAGCAGGCGGGCGGTGGATCAGTCTTTCGGTCCTTCCGTCCAAGGTAGTTGGGATAAGTAAACAAATACTTACCGCACGAGAGGATGCCTCCAAGACCACACAGGGCGAAGTACTTGGTGGATCCGAACTCGCAGGAGTCACCGACCGGCAGTACCGGCACCGCCGACGCGGCCATGGCCTGGCGAACAAAATAATATCTGAACTAGGTGATTGTTACCTCCAAGAAGCCACTGTTAAGATTGTTTGACTTATATTAGCCCTCAGCTCTCATAATCTGTGGTCACTGGGCACCTCTGCCGCGGCGACCAGTCACGCGCCGCAGTCAGAGCCGCGGCGGGAACCTCTAAAAGTGGTCGGCCGGCGCACCGCGACAGCCCCCCTCCGATAAGAGTTCTCATCATTGGGCACTAATTGTATATGGTATTCTACAAACTTCGAATAGGTAACCCTACTTCTAAAGATATTTTTAATTAACATGAAAGGACAACGCCAGATCTTGGCTTAACACTTAAAAAAAAAAAACCCGCGGATACGAAGGTTGTTGATATGACCTGTTTTGTATGAGCTTTAAATTCAGTATTTACATAGAAATAGAGCCATCTATTAAGATACTTTGTAAATAAGACATCTTGCGAGTAACATATCATTACGATTTGTAAATATTTTTTTTTAGACAAGTTCTTCAGAAAAATAACACCACAAGCATTATTTCAAATATTTTTCTACATCAAATACACCTAATTATATAATTATCCGTCACGATTTTTTCTAAGGCGAAAGCTTCTTTGGAGACCTGGCATTGTCCTTTTAGGAGTCTGTAGTGCTAAAACTTATAAACCAAATATGGGATGCTGACCTGCGTCGGCGCGGCGCCGGCGTCACAGTGCGCCGGAGTGAGCGGCCCGGCGAACGGCGAGCTGCGCGCCGCCTCCAGTAGTGAGGAGAACATTATTCTGAAACATTCATGTTACTCATTAATCGCATTCTTAACCCACTCAACCGTTCCTAGAGTGCATACTAAAAAAGGAGGTATTGGTTGTGACGATTTTTACCATTCACCATGTTTTAGAGAACTATTATTATAAGGTTTATGCTAATGCACTGTTTTGCCAACTGAAAAGCCTGTTCGGGTCACTGACTAACACATAAAAAAATATTCCTTAATAATGAATTGAAATAGTTTTACTCTGGAAAACAGATTCCATAAAAAGCACAAAAATAAAAAGACTACTATGATCAAAGTTAAATTATGAATGAAAGACTTTGAAACCACTAAATATTTGAATGAATATCTCGAGTAAACCTGCTGAAAAGCATGTAAAATCTGAAGAAATATAGATTAAAAGTTATTCTTCCGACTTTATTTACATCCAACTAAGTACAGAATTCAACATTAATACAATTAAAAATTTAAACTAAATGTAGATTACATGTTGTTCTTTTTCGATCACCAATTAGAATTTGAATCAACGCTACCCAAAGTAAGGTTAACAGTACATATCATTATTTGATGTTGATAGATATTGGATTGGAATGTATTATCCTGTAGTAACATTGTTATTTTAAATGTTAAGTAAGCAGCACATGAGCTAGGGTATATGAATCTCTGGTTGGTGCCAGAACAATTTGTAAAACTTGCCAATTAATAATCTTAGGAAGATATAAGAATAATTAAGATTGGCAGTATTCAGAACTTTTTGTTAGGACTTAAAACAGTGCCAATAATGCCAGAATACTTAAGTGAGCATACAGGATCCCTATAATGACTTGAGTGATCGTGCAAATTTGAACGACCTTATTTATTGGCAAAAAAGGGCTCTATCACTGGCAGCTCTGGCTGCCAAAAGCATGCGAGTGGATTTTAATATAAAACTACTCCTTACTCTATACAATGTAAGGTTAACCTTTCTTCCACAATCTTCTGATGTAGAGTCTGTTTAACATTGAGGTTGCAAATTAATTTAACTTTGTTGATGACATACATTATTTGATGTTAAATGCTTATTGTGTCTTATTTATTTATAAAAAATCCATCACAGGCATTACAGTAGGTTTAATTAATAATTAAAGGAGGTATTTAATTGCGTGTCTTGTGGTTACACATCTAATCCATGGGATTAATCAGTCTCAACTAAGTATTGAGCAGTCATGGTCAAACAGTCTCACTATCACATACATTAATTTTAAACCAGTGTCTTTCTATTAGTGCACTGCTCTTAACAAAATCATTTATACATATCAAACATTATTTAAAAAATAATGACACGCTACAAATTAAATGCTACACTACGTATATTAAACAGCATTAATGTTTTTATACATTAAAAGTACTGGATCAATTTCCAAATATCAAATTTAGTTCATTAGATGGTAGGTTTTTATCCTGCTCATAGGCCATACTAGTTAAATGAAAACAGAAGTGTAGTATGTAAGCCACGCAGAGAATAGTCAGTACATCGATTAAACGTCGTTACGAAGTTGACAGCCGTAGCTTTCGACAAGTTAGGTAATTGACAAAACCTAACCTCCTTTTGTTTTTTTCAAATGAATACTAACAAATGAAAAGTATATTTTATAAAAAGTTAGATAAGTTCAGCAGTTGTTGTACCTATGCAGGTTAATCAAAATATAAAAAATAACCAGTTGAAAACTCAAGACAGCCTTAATCAATACTGCTTAAAACCGGGTAAATGCGACTAGCCTCTAATGAAGAGATCTAGCTTCAGTTAACGTCAATTATCATCACCGATCTATACGGTTATTATATAATATTGACACGGATAAGTATTAAATAGAACCCCTAAAATATGGGGCAAGGTCACGTGAAAATAATTCCATTAGAATATTACGTAAAGGAAAACTCAAACTCACATTTAAAAAAATCGTATCTACTGACTTAAATACGATTGTATGCGTTTATAAGACTTATTATTTACTATTAAGAAAGTAATTTGGTTCACTTACATGTCTTAAAATCCTAATAAACCGTTCAACACTCCACACCGCGCCTGACGCACAGTGCTAAAGGAAATGCAGGAGCGAAGCCAGCGCCATTGACGGAAGTTATGTAATCACGTGGAATAATTTTGACGTTTTGCGAAGTTATGGATGCGTTTACAAAATATAATAAAAGTGAAACAATTTCAACAAAGTTATTCCTTGTTAAGATTGCCATATTTATTTACTTAATGCGGTTTACTATTTGCGTGATGCCCAATTTTAGAGGTTTTGTAAAAAATGCTGTAAAATCATGGCAAGTATTGTAGCGCCATCTATTGTTGGAAAGTCTTACTAGTCCATTTTAGTACTGCTACTCGATGGTAGATGGCGTTTCATGACACTGCCAACCAAAGATGAAGTAAAACACTGTTTTACTACCTCTATGCTGCCAACTAATGATAAATAATAATAAGATTGACATTGCGTTGCGTTTTTAGGGTTCTGTACCCAAAGGGTAAAAACGGGCCCCTATTACTAAGACTACACTGTCCGTCCGTCCGTCTGTCTGTCTGTCTGTCTGTCACCAGGCTGAATCTCATGAACCGTGATAGCTTGACAGTAGCAACATTTCACAGATGGTGTATTTCTGTTGCCGCTATAACAACAAATACTAAAAGAGAATAAAATAAATATTTAAGGGGGGCCTCCCAATACAAAAAACGTGATTTTTTTTGCAGTTTTTTTGCTCAATATTTATAACGGCAACAGGTAGACGCTTGAAATATTCACAGAATAACTATTTAGTTGTATATTCACTTTTAAAATAATTAATTACATTATAATAAAATAAGTATTTAGGGGGCTCCCATACGACATAATGTGATTTCTTTTAGATAATGGTACGTTTATGGCCCGACTTGCACTTGGATTTTTCTGTAAACTTCACTTTAACTTCGAGGCTGTTAGTGAACAAAATCCACATTACATTTTTTTCTGGAAATTACTCTACAATCTGCGGTAATTAATGATAAATCTCCTGTACAAATTTTTTTTTTTGGTTTACAGGAAAATGTAAACAACAAAGTGTCAAAAGAGCGACATTAACAAACCCCCTTAACTTAAAACTTATGATTGCAACTAACTCAAAGTGTATTAATTGGTCAAAATAACATCAGTTACTGTAATCTCTGTTAATTTAAGTCGTAATTAAACAGTTTTACATAACTTCACATTTTTTTTAACCGACTTCAAAAAAAGGAGGAAGTTCTCAATTCGTCAAGTTTTTTTTTTTTGTATGTTCCCCGATTACTCGAAGACCACCGGACCGATTTGAAAAATTTTTTCGTTGTTCGTATGGGTATACTTTCTAGTTGGTCCCATTGTCACCACGTCAGGATCTGATGATGGGATCATGGAGAAATCAAGAGAACTCCTCAAATATTATAGGCACACCTATAGCGATTTTGGTATTTTTCACTGTAACTCATGCATTTGCTTTTGAAAAGTACTATATGGTGAAGTGGAACTGATGATGAAGACCACAGATGGCCCCCGGAACTCCTTAACGGTACCTATTTCAAGGGTGGCGATAAGATATTTCGATAAAGGAAGTTGAGCGACTATGACGAAGCACATTTAGGTTTAAATATGACTATGACATTCCCGCGGCGTTGTCTGCGGCGAGCTTGAAATGTTCTATAGTTTCTTATTAATATTTAGAAGTGGAGCTACGTAACAGCATAAATAGGATCACTAAAAAGTATAAAATAAAATAAATGTTTAAAAAAACAAAAACCCGCCTTCAAAAAGCAAAAAATAACTTCTTTAAAATGATAGGTAAATAGGTCAGTCCAACTGAAGTCGGCGTCCAACAATATTTTAACCAAAAGCAGACTTCAGTTGGACTGACCTATTTACCTATCATTTTAAAGAAGTTATTTTTTGCTTTTTGAAGGCGGGTTTTTGTTTTTTTAAACATTTATTATAAATTGCAATTGTTTGTTTAATAGACAAATTACATACTAATCGAAAGTATGAAGTCTATAGAATATGCAAACGTTAGGTTTGGTGCAAATTATTAGTACCGACTTACCTGTTTATAGTTTATACCTTTTTGAAGCAGCATTTTTGAAGGCGGGTTTTTGTTTTTTTAAATATTTATTGTTTGTTAAGTATAAGTCTTATTATTTTACTTGGATTTAGTTTCTGTTATTAAGTAGAATGAGTCGAAATTAGGTTATTAGATACTTGTAAACCCGGTAACAAGGCAGTACTGTGGTGTCTAAGAACTGAACTGATAATGGAATTTGAAGATGGTCGTAGGATTGCTGCTGTACAAAAGTTTGATCGTGTTAGTTAGTGCTGATAAACAGGTTAAGTACCAATTTCACCATACGATGTTAAATTTAATCAATGTTAAACAACTGTTAGTTCATACATTTTGACAGCTGTTAAAGCTATTTAATCGTCTGTTAAATGGTTAACATCGTTTGGTGAAATTGGTACTAAGACTGCAGGAAAAAAGGATGGTTATCAGGTCTGTTAACTTAGGGGGAAATACTTATTAAAAGTTTACTGTAGGGCCCCATTACTTGTTTTTTTATAAAAATGTTTAACATCCATAATATCAACTTCTGTTGATTTTGCCTGCAGTCTATGCCTTTTAAAAAGGCTTTCAACTATAAAAATGACAGTTTAGAAATTAGATATTATGTAAACAATTTGAAAAAGCTAAGAATAGTTATAGGTTATCAATAAAGTAGATAGGTTAGTTAATTCCTAGTAATCACCAAGATTTTTCGGGGTCAAATATTCGTGACAGGATAAGATTAACCCAATTTAAGAGTATTTTTTTTTATTGATGCAATTAAAAGTACTTACCCGCTTGCCGGATCATCGCTCAAACTTTACCTACTAGAAGATTAAAAATAATAATAATTAGACGATTAATTTAGATGGCCATTTGAAGATATTTCACTTATTGATGAAATTCAGGCTCAACAACATACTTTAATTTCGTTTTTCACGCCAGTTTTTACTCAAGGAAAAATCGCTAATTTCACACTTGTTAACGTAATTAACTAAATTTTGAATGTTCCTGTTATTTGAATGCAATAGAATTTATACAGAAGATTTATCAGTAACTTGGGCAGTTTTTGGAGCAGTGTGTAAAAAATAATGTTATGTGAATTTTATTGGCTAATGGGCCCGAAAATTGGAGTTAAAGTTGGATTTACGGCGTTAGTTCAAGAACTAAATATTTAATTAAAAAATTTGTAATAGGTACTTTTGACCGTGATGTTAATTAGAGACTCAAGACTAACTATTTGCCTACCCATAAAACAAAAATCACAGCTGTGGATTCAACTGTTTAGATTGTAAGTATTAGTAACATTAGATGGGAATAGAGGGTGTCAGTAAAATTTAACAAAAACTTAAATGACTTTGTAACAGTAGAAAATCGCTGAACATACATGGGGTGAAATCGATAGGTCTAGACGTCCTCCATCGACCTGCTTCGTTTGTTCTACTCCTCCTGTTACCTGAGACTCCTGAGACTTCAGACCTATTTGTGTTGTAAATCGAATGAGGCAAAGTTATGTAGTAGCTAATTCTTTCAATTCCCAGTAGGTACACTAAGAGTTTTGCTAAAGTATGAAACGAGCCGACGACGCTCCACGATGGCAATACGACATGAAACACTTTTAGAATGCTGCTGTGACTACTGATACAAACCTAAACATTAAAACCGTTTCCTTTCCCATCTCAACAGAAATAATCTCCTTAATCCCTTTCAATCAGGTTTCCGTCCGGGGCATAGCACAGTCACTACTTTGGTAAAGGTTACTGACGACATTCGTCTTAATATTGAGTGTAGAATGCTCACTGTTTTAGTACTTATTGATTTCATTAGCGCCTGTAACTCCGTGGATGTTGATATTCTGCTTGGAACGCTTAGTTTTCTCAATCTTTCTCCTTCTTCTCTCTCCTTGTATCGAGCATACCTCTCTGGGAGGCGCCATAGCGCTTAGGCTGGATGACAGTTACTCTGAATGGTGTGGGGTGATTCCACAGGCGTTTCAACCGCCGTCAGTCCGCCGTCGTAAGTATTTAAGGAATAGGCGATAATATACTTAAAATTCGATCAATTGTGGCAAGAAGTACGATAACAGTATAGCTCTGTGTGAATGTTAGCTGCTTGGTGTAGCTCATTCTTTCAATATTTATGACAGCGGACTGACGGCGGTTGAAACGCCCGTGGAATCACCCTGTGAACTGTCTGCCGGTGTGCCCCTGGGTGGGCTGCTCTCTCCCCTTCTCTTTTCAATTTTTATTAACGGCCTTACCGAGTCACTTGTTTCCTCTTGTCATCTGTATGCAGACGATTTGCAGATCTACTATATAAGATTTCCCTGCTCTTGTTAACGCCGACCTCGAGTCGATACGTGGGTGGAATCTTTTGGGTTGATGGTTAATACGACCAAATCTCAGACTATAGTGATTGGGAGCCCACATTTTATTGCTAAGTTGTCTGACATAGCGGTGCCCAGTGTTGTCTACGATGGCAATCCAGTTCCTTTTTCCATGACTGGTAAAAACTTGGGCATCGCTATGGACCACACACTATCATGGTCAGCCCATATCAATGGTGTTAGCCGCAAAGTTTTTGGGTCGCTTCATTCTCTGAGGCGCCTGCAGAACTTTCTACCTTTAAATACTGAAATAACTCAGCTCTGCATACCCCACTCAGGGAACAAAGGCGTGAGTTTATGTATGTATGTGTATTTATGTTTACTCATTCAAATTCAAATTCAAATTCAAATTTATTTATTTGCATAAAATGTGGTACATAATCTGGTTAATAAATATGTTTGTAGTCCCACACATTTTGCCAACAACTGGCATGCAAACAGGAGACAAGATGCATCACTAGGCTGGACATGCTCTTAAATACTAATACATAAAACTACCTAACTTATTAAAATCTTATTCATGTACATTCCCAATATTACCAATGATACTACCAATATTTCATAAACAAAATTAAAGTAACATCACTTACAATCATTTCGTACTATTAGATTAAATGGTAAATATTTCAATGTCAGTAATAAGTAATATAATTAATTTATACAATAAAAACATACATCAATGTCACAGTCTAATGCTTAAAATACTCAAAATATTCATCGATAGAATAAAAACATTGCTCAATTAACCACTTTTTCAGTTTACGCTTAAATAAAGTAAGTGGCAAATCTTTAATACTATTATGTAAGCAGTTGAAAATTTTAATTGACATGCAAAGGGTGCTTTTGCCATACAATTTAGTCTTTACGGCGGGAAGGACAAGACGGTTTGGGTATCTCGTATTAAATCTACACGTGTCTCTGTTTGTTTTGAATAATTCAGGATGCATTTTTACAAATAAACAGACTTCAAGTAGATACATGCTAGTCACTGTCAGTAGGTAACTCTAAATGTTTAAATAATGGCCTACAAGAGTCCAACACGCCAACATTACAAATGCTCCTAATACACTGTTTTTGTGCTAGCAGCGCGTGTTTTGCGTGGCTTGAATTACCCCAGAGAATGATACCTAACATAACCGTGATAAGCTTGCAATGCTGTCTCCCTAGTGCTAACCTGTGTAAGACGCCATAAGGCATAGGCAAATGAATTTACTTTACTGCAGAGCCTATTGATGTGCTCTTTCCAAGATAATTCATGATCCAGACATATACCAAGAAAAGTAGTATCACAGGTTTCTGTTAGAGTATTACCAGCAAAAGTCACCGTTAAGGGCCGCCTAATTGCATTTTTATTTGTAAATTGCATGAATTTTGTCTTTTTTATATTGACATTCAAATTATTTTTAGACAACCACGTTATAACATCATTAATTGTTGCATTTATGGTATTGTTGTATGTCCTGGCATCGTAGCATGGTATCACAATCGATAAATCGTCCGCAAATAGGGTGCACTCAAATTTTGTTGCATTTGGTAGGTCATTGATGTATAGCAAAAACAGCAGGGGTCCTAAAATGCTCCCCTGATTGATATTAAAAATTGTGTCACGTGGTTAACCCACACCTTCACCTAGAAGCTTCCTACCTAGTAAAAATATTTCGAATCCATCTTCCCTAGGAGATAAAAGAGTTTGTCACCACACAAACAGGCGGATTGGAGGCGGACGGTGGAGGCATTGAAGAAAAGTTCGTGCCCGCGCGCTCGGCTCGGGCTGTTCCCGCTTCGGCCGTCGCCCCCGTCCTGCTTCTGCTGCATGCAGCCCGCCTTCACTGCCGTCTTCACCGGGAACCTGTCATGCACCTGCCCTGTGCGAGCTGTAATAAAGACGAGTACCTACCTACACCCTCAGAGTTTTATTCAGGTTTTGTGTCTTAACTTTTTAAAAGAGTAAAATAATATTATGTCATCTTCTTAGCAAATGGGCACGTACTCGTCCACTACTGTACCCGTACCATGAGTTACAATTACCGTACCCGCTAGCGATTCGAATGCTCTGTCCCTCGCACTGTATAAGAATACTGCGTGGGACAGAGCATTCGACTCGCTAGCGAGTACGGTAATTGTAACGCATGGTAGGGATACTGAACATAAATTAACATCTATGATATTACAGAGTAGGTATAGATATGTTACGTTCCTAGTAAATTGCGTTTGGAAATAGTTGCAGTTGCATATAGATAGCTATACAAACTAACATATGTTCACTTGTTTCACTAATGAATGATGAACAGATATGGAAAACACGAGAGTAAGAGAGAGATAACTATATGCAAGCAATTGCGCTTCGATTGTCACCGGGAGTATATAGATTATGATTTTTAATCGAACAGAACAGACATTGGTATGAAGCAACGTAGGTAATACAAGTACGTAGGTAACAAATAAAAATAAAACAGCTTTTATAATAATAACTAAGTAAACTCTTTATTGCACAAAAAGAAATCGTTTTACAAAAAACACTTATATGAATACCTAGTAAAGGTATTTATTAATGTCCACTTTTTCCAAATATTATAATATATGTGCCATAATGCTCGTATATGTATAATATCATGAAATAGTGTCAACAATTTTATAGCGTCTTACTGCGATCCACTCCTCTTTTCTAAGTAACATCATTAAAAGGAAATATATAAAAGGGAAATAGTATTTTGTATGCAGAGGCAACAATAAAATTGACGTCACGCCTTACATATGTGCGCTCAGTGTTCACAATTCACATTTTATCAATTCTCAGTCGAAATCTCAACGAAAAGTGCGACTTTACAGGAATACAATAATCATTTGAAATTGTACCTACTGTAAAGTTAGATTCAGAATAGCTAGCTACTACAATTCGCGTCCAAAACTATCTCGCCCAATCAGAAACAGCGATAAGATCCTCGCGATATATAATTGCTATATTATCGCGAGCAAATTCCAAGGATTAAGAAGTTACAAGAACTCAACTATTACATCAAAAATCATCATTCAGCCAAAAACAAGTGAAAAAGGTGTCATGTTTCGAATATAAAACTCTTATCGAGGATTTTGTTTCTAATTGTGTTTTCACATTTAACAGTCTCAAGGAAATATAACCAAGTTTAATATATCCAATGAACAGACATATTATAGGCGTTATGGTTATTGAGATCCAGAATCCAAATCGCGGAACACTACCGACTTTATTATATACCTAGGTACCATACGCTGAGAAAAATGTTCATCAATTAATGGGAAGTAATTAAATGGTCAGCCGCTATTCAAATTGATTCGCAAAAAAAAAAAGAAGCAATTTACTCATTTGGGCAGCATACAAAGATTTGGCAGGCAATAAATAAAAATCGGGCTGCAACCCTTCAGCAAACAATTTACAAACGGTTAACATTTTAAACAATATCAATCTGCTTCTTTGGCCATTTGTCTGCCTAATAAACAGTCGAGCTGCAAAATAATTACTTGGGCAGCAAGATTTTACAATTGGTCAGCAGAGAAAACATGTCTGTAAGCAGTTTAATTGAGAGGTGTGCATATTAAAATAATGGTTATCTACATAAATAAGTGGATTGCGTTTAGTTTGAAAAATCAGCAGTGTTCGTTATTTGCGGGCGGAGCGAACTCAGACCACGTGATGCGAGCACCCAAGCGTTGGTATTTTTGAGGCTACTAGTAATTACAAGTTACGTTTTGTCACACAAATTTAGGAATCACAATCACACCCTAGATTCACCAAAATTTGTATCATAAATATGAGGTAGGTTAGGTTAGGTTCGCTTTTATATCAGGCCCGGAGGGCCAGAACAACCCAGAAATAGGAGCTCCGCGTTAGCGGAGCTCCGTCGACTCTGTTAAATTTGTAAATTTGATGGTGGGTTTGGCATATGTGCGTTGCCGGCACGGCAGTAAATTTGCCCCCTTTTTTTTGATGGACAAAATGAAATATTTTGCTTACCTACTGATTGCTTACCAAAATTTGATTAACTGTGGATCGCTCAATGCAGGTCAAATATTTAATTTGCTGACCAAAATGATTTAGAGCAGTTCAGTATATTATTAATTGCAGACAGATTTATAAATGTTTGCTAACCATTAGTTGCTTACCAACTAGCTATTTTGGCTGACCAAATACATATTTCTGTTCACCGAAATAAGAATATTTTGCTGATCGATTAAATGATACCCTCAATTAATAAGGTGAATACAGTTAAAAGTATGATGAATTCACGTAAAGTAGAGAGCATACCTACTGATATCACCAAAAATCACGATGAACATTGTGCGGGACGTCGAACCGATATTGCCCCGCACAAAGGGCAACCAGATAGTGGACTGTAGTTTTGCGTGGGCTGGGTCGTTTCGGAAAGAAAACGCAGATCTTCTATAACTATTGCCAGTAAGCTTGAGCGGGAGGGTTCTATGGGTTCGAGGTGAGAGCACTTCCTCAGGGAGTAGCGATTCCTTGAGGTCTATGCCGGGCCCTTCTGACGCTTCTATGGGAGTTTCCGTAGACACTATCTAAGCGAATGGACTATACAAATAGTCATTCACCTGCCTACCGCATAGTTCAAATACCTGTTTCTTCTAAAACAATGAAATAAATCACTTCCCTCCACGTGATATCGTAATAAAAAGACCAGCAAAATCGGAAATTTTCTGAAAAATGCAAAATTAATTAAGCGGTGCCAATTTTTTTGAGAACGACCCTTCTGGTCTGTGGTCTGAGTCAAGGGCGTGGATCACTTCAATAAAACGCATCCTAAGGGACACGTTTTTGAGAAGTGCCAGGTCCAATATGTCGATGTTTGCCGGGAAATGAGTTGGCTCGAGTGGAGCGATAATGTCAAATGTAATGTCGTCAATGGAGTCAAACAGTCTTCGTCCGTTAGAATTAGTACAGTTTTCCGAGGAGGGAGAAGTGGAGCGGGAGGGGGAGAAGGGAAGAGGAAGGCGGCCCATGAACTTGGAGCCGCAATAGCGGGCCTCGATGGCGCATGGGGAGCCTCAGGGGAAATATGACGTGGTGAGTGCGAGGGGGCGTGTAATGGTGAGTTAGTGGTGCCCGGTGAGTACTTAGAATTAAGCGTAGGAAATTCGGTGGGTTCGTCCGTCCAAGGACTCGGATGACCGCGAGACTGAGCGCGAACCGGGCCAGTGCTCGACGGCCCAACCCGCCGCGCCGGACGCGGGGCCCTGGGACACCCACGATAATTCGCCGTATGTCCCACATAAGACGCAGCCAGGCGGGACCGTAGTGCCCTTGACCCGGTCACACTCCCGGGTCCCATGATCGCCCAGACATTTGACACAATGCGGCAAGCCGTGGCAATTGCGCGTGCTGTGTCCATAAAGCTGGCAGTTGCGGCATTGATTGTTCCACTAAATTGGATTTCCGGGGAGTCTCAGCGACAATCCCCGTGAGAGACCAGACATTTGTGATTTTAAATATGTTTTTGCCTTGGGGTGAGTTATCACATACCACCAGGACAAGGTCAAGCTGCACTTTGCGACGGTGGAGCCGGTGCACCTCTCTCACAGGGATGCCATATGGGACTCTCCGATTTGACAACCTGCACATCGACCTCCTTAGGTATGCCACGGAGGACTGCCCTCAGAACGCGGTCTTCCTCCGTGGTATAGGTGTGGTATAAAAAAATCCTATTGTCTAGAAACCTAGTAAGGGCACGGTAGTCGTCGCTAGTTGTCGTGTTGACACTAATGCCAACCGCGGTATTACGGGCTCTGTGTAGTTAATTTTTAGATTAGTAAGGGCCGCCGCAATGTTGCTCCACTTAAATAATAGGTGGTGGAGCTTTTGAACGGGGGGAGATAGGGGGAGTTGAAAAGGACTCACCGGACGTCGAGGCTGGCGTAGCAGGGTAAGACGCAGCCGACTGTTTGACGGCCTTAGCCGGAGGTTGCGACTGCGGTGGCGAAGGCGCTGCCTTGTTCTTGGGAGCCTTACGGTAAGTTACCATGTCTCAGTAATCAGGGATGGCAGTCTCTACTTTTCTGCTCAGATACTTGTTGACTTGTTGTCTCGGGCTGGGTCTGGGGCCGCGAGTTCCTCTCGCGGCTATCAGACTGCTCGCGTTTGCGCTGAGTTGCGGGTGAGGGCGAACGCCCACGCGAGCGCTCCCCAGCGGGCTTTGCCTTCATGGCATCGGTAGTACCTCCCTGTATTTTACAGTCGACGGAGTTGGCGGATGTAGTGGCGTATGGCGCAACAAAGGGCGTCCGCGAACGGGGGCGGGCGCGGAACTTAATATCCGCGGCCAGCGAGTTGCGTCGGGCGATGCGGAGGTCGGCTTCCGCGACCTCATGGACGATGGCAAGACTCCCTTCATCGTCCGACGGATCCGAGTCACCGGAGCCCGGGACACCGGGCGATGCAGGCGAGTCCGTCGGGAATGGTGGCACCGCACTGCCGATGATGATCGGCTCGGGTTTCGCCACGTTGAGACTCATGAAGGCCGCCGTTTGTCCAGCAAACTGCGGCATGAGTTCTTCCAGTCGGCGAAGAATTTCGACGACATCGAGGCCAATGCCCATTAAGCCCGGAAGCGGAGAAGCATTAACATTATTCACCGTTGTGAATAACAGTAAACATAAAAGTGGGGAAGAATCGTAACATAAAAACAGTTACATTTGAGTAACCCAGTTACCATACAAAGTGCACACAAGTTTCGTGTTTGGGACGACTTTGAATGAGAATTACATTCATTCATTCACTTTGCTCTCGTTCATTTTGCTGTCATCGCGTGACGTCTCAGGCATGTTATTTTATTTTATAGTTACCTAAAGTTATAAATAAATGTCAATAGTTAGGTGTTTTGTTTGTGTAATCGAGAGTTTCCGCACGTTAAAGTAAGTATCAAGGAAGAGCGAATGGAATTTCATCGTCTACTTTTAAAAAATAGCTCTTTTTTTAGCAACGGGCCTTTGAAATTGTAAAGAATGTAAATAATTGTATGTAAATGCGAGGTCAGAATAAAAAAAAACAACTTAAATAACACTAAAAATGTATTGATACAGCATAGTTAATTGTTAAAATGTTCAGTGCCAATTATAATTATGACGTAATTGTGTTAAAACTACAGAAATTCAAGATTTTTTAATATCTAACTCGGTGTCTATGTCGAAAATCTATTTTTCGGTCATTCTCCAGAATTGTGTTCTCAGTCTAATTAACACCGCCCTTTTTTTCCACTTGGTTTTTGATAAAATTTATGCAAAATGTAGTAACATATCGACCATTCAAACTTTAATATTTATTGGGCACTTAATTATTATTAGCGGTTAATTAACTAGAAGGGTTTTAATATTTGCGTGACGCGCGAATTAGAAAAGCGATGCGTTAATTAGGTTTACTTGCTTGCGAATTAAAAAAACTACGCGTTTATTAGATAAATGTTCATGCCAAATATATATTTTTTAGGAAATAAGACAAAAACGAATAATCCTCAGAGGGTCCATTGCTAAACCAGTCTAGCAATCCCTCTGAGGATTATGGCGACGATGTCTTCGCCTGTCTGTAGAGCCATCAGCACCTCCTGCAGAATTTGGAGCGCCAACTTGACCGTCTCGGTCCTGTCAGTCTGCGCTGCTTTCCTCGGGCCTGGTCCCTGGGAGGGGGCAATAGTGGCCTGGGCTATGGCAGAGGAGGCTACTGGGACCGAAACCGGCTTTGGTGGTTTGGTGTTGGGTTCTGCAGCGTTGATGATGGCTGCCGTTTCCGCGACCTCACCATCCTGAGGTGGTCTAGGACCACGGTTCCTTCCACCCCGCTTCTTTCCGCGGCGAGGAGGGGGGTTTGTGGGGTTGTTTGCAGGGGCCATGAGGTTGGCGCTCTCCTGCGTCGCCACGACATCCTGGTTGCGGGTCACCTCGGAGCCCTGCCTGGGTTTCGGGGGGTGCACAGTCTTCTTGGCCTTCCGGTTCTCTCTCAGGAGAACCGGGCAAGAGGTTATTGTTGGCAGTTTGCGAACCGCTGCAGTTCGCGCACGTTGGTGGCTCCTCCCTAGGCCGGTCGCATTCGCCGGCGGCGTGTGGACCGCCACAACGCACACAGGCTATGGGGCGGTGACAGTTGTGGGAGGAGTGGGCGAACTTTTGGCAGCGGTGGCACTGAGCAAGGCCCCGCTTTCCCCTCCAGGGCTCAATTGTGACCCCCGGCATACAGAGGACCTCGGTGACCCTGTAGATCTTGGCGGCTGTGTCGAGGTCTCTCTTGACCTGGGCGTAGAAGATGCAGCCAGGTCTGCCTTGACGGGCCCTTATGGGCCTGACGTATTCCACGCCAAAGCCCTGGTCCGTCAAGTCGCCCAGGATGTCCTCCGGCATGGTGTCCACAGGAAGGCCACCTTTAGGCTGCGCTCGCTTGGCAGGGAGTAGCAGTACCACTCCAGCCCGGAGTCCTCCTTCTCCAGGTCGGAAAGGTACTGCTGTACAACCCTGAATTCTTCTTCTTCCCCTGGGGAAAAGCGCACTCCGGTTCCGAATGGGTGGGCATTTGGTGCGCGCCCCAGTCGGGTTTTTAGTGCCCGGAAGTGGAGGCCCCAGTTTGGGATTCGCTCGACGACGATTGGCGGGTAACGGGTCTTCTTTGGGGGGGGGGGGGCTGTGTTGGTCCCTGACCCCCCTGTCCGGCATTTGCGGAGGGAGGCTGTGGGGAAGCAACCGCGTCGGCGAAGGACAGCAGTGGTGCCTGTGGTGGGAGCGAGTGCAGCTCAGGTGGCTGCTGCGGTTTACGTGGAGCAGGAGGTGGGGATGACGGTGATGCCCCCGTCCCCCATGGACACCCCATGGGTGACAAATCTAGCTGTGGCATGGAGAGTGGCGGCTGCGATGATTGCGGCGGGGTCCTATTTACCCTTTTGTGTGCCGCTACAGTTGGTAACATAGCGGCACTGAACGGTGGCGGAGAAAAGCGCACCGTGGCTCTTGGTGGAGCGGAGGGTGGCCACGACCGTTTTTGGACGCTCATACGCGCGGGCGCGAGAATGGGCCTCGCGAGAGTCGGCGGAGCGGACGCGTTCGCACTCACGGGAGCGAATGCGGGCGCACATGCGGGAGCGCTTGCGGCCGCGCGCGCGGGCGCGGCGGTTTGGGTGTTGGCGGACCCTTTTGCAGCACGCGCGAGTGCGCGGGAAGACGCGGTTTCGGGCGCCTTGCGGGGCGCGGATGTGTCGGAACCGACGGGCGGCCGAGCCACGGGAGGGCGCGCCTTCAGTGGGTGCTGCTCCTGAGGTTGCGGGGCCGTAAGTGCGGCGGGGCGAAGAGTGGGGGCTGCGCGCGGGGCAGGTGTTTTGCCTCGTGCGAGCAGCTCGCTCAATGCCACTTGCGAGCCCGGGGAGTTTGCGAACTCCGGGGCGGTTGCGGTCGATGTCGAGGGGGTTTGGTGGCAGGGATCTTTCCGCCACGATTCCCGGGCGGGAGGTCTCGCGGGCGGAAAAAGAGCTCTCCTGCTCCCTTCAGTCGGGGTACCGGTGGGCGACGGTTTCTCCCCTTGGCCGGCTGCCCTCAGGATGGCGAAGGCGCGCTCCACATGAGCGCGACGTTCTGCGATGGCAGCATGTCTCCTGGCGGTGTTCGCAAACACCTTCGGACGCGTGGGCCTGCGTTATGTTGGGTCAGGCCGGGGCTTTTTCGGCGGCATTCCGGCGGTTTTTACCGGAGGGTAGCCCTAAAAAGGGCTTTTACTAGGTACCCCCACCTTTGCGGATTCGCAACAAGGCGGGGGACACAAAAAATATTTGGAGGGTAGATGTGATTGCGGATGATACAATCTACCCTCGCAAACTTTTTTGTGGAATTAAATTTTTTGTGGACGGTGACTGACGCGACCAGTTGTTGACACCGCTGCCTCTTCCACTTCCCGCCCTTTTCCCCCGTTCTAGAGGTTCCCGCAAGCGGGAGACCGGGACTAGGTACTAGGTTTGGTTAGTTTTCGGCCCGCGGCGTGGAAGTCTCTATTTTTCGGTACGTGCGACGAAAGTGGGTTGGTCGGCTGTTGTTGACCTCTTGTTTATATTGGTTAGTGTCCGCAGTAAAAGAAAAATAACACCCACTTGTCACTATGGCCTATCCATATCGATATGACCAGGCTCTCGAGCTTGGTGGGTCATGCAAAAAGGGGGGCAGAAATAGATAGAGGAGTGTCGAGGGGTGACATTTCGGAAGGGAGACAAGGAAGTCTGTGTGAAAGAGAAAGGCTCAATTTTTAGAGTGGGGATGCAAGCTCCCAACTATAGGGAGGGGATGCATGTTTCTTAATGGTGGAGGGGATAATTTCTTCTAACTTTCTATGATTGATCATGGTATATACCTACCTAAAGTGAAAGGGGATGGTGTCAAGGGGGATGGGCTTTCCCTACTTTCCCTGTCCCTGATGTAATGTTATCTATGCTAAAAAATATACATAGAGCAGGGTTTACTCTATGGTATTAACTGAAAAGATTTATAGAATGTTCTCGTACAAAAAAAACTAATAAATGCTTTTAATTGAAATGTTAAGTTTAATTCAAGTGCACATAATTATAAAACATGGCGCAGTCTTAAAACACTAAGTTTACAGTGGTGAATGTTGTCTAATACTTAAAACCGATTTTGCAAATAATTTTGATATTAGGTCTCAAGCAGCGGCCTCAGAATGGAGGTTTTGGAAGTGCTTGTTTGAAGACTATTTGGTGGGCATCGGAAAAGACGAAGCTTCTGACAAAATTAAATTGTCGTTGTTGCGTAATATGATGGGACCAGAATCTACAAAGGTTATTCTGTCATTAAAATTAACCAAGACTGAATCGGATAAGTGTACAACTATGCTGCCTTTTGGGTCAATGAATGCTCCTTAACTATTTCAGGATATTATAGAAGGTCATTTTGGAACTATTCCAAATGTTGTAGTATGGGCTGATGATATTCTGGTGATGGGAAAATACAGAAGAGGATCATGATAAAACTTTGAAAAAAGTTGTAGATAAAGCCAAAGAGTTAGGGATTGTCTTTAATAAAAACAAGTTACAGTACAAGCAAACGCAGGTCAAGTTTGTTGGGCAAGATTTCAATGAGTTTGGAATGTCACTAGATAAGGACAGGATAGAATCATTGCTAAAATTAAAAGAACCCACTAATAGAGATGAACTAAGACAAATTTTAGGCTCCTTTAATTATGTACGCAGGTATATCCCAGATATGGCTAATCTCATGTCGCCACTCTGTAAATTGTTGAAAAGGGATATGGAATTTATTTGGTTGCCTGCCCATAGATTGGCGTTTGCTGAACTGAAAAGGAAAGTCTCCACAGCTCCCGCTCTAACACCTTTTGACCCAACAAGAAATATTGTACTGCAGTGTGATGCCTCAAAAAGTGGTCTGGGATGCTGTTTATTCCGACATGATAAACAAAACATATTGAGATTGGTTGCATGTGCATCAAGAACTGTGAATGACACAGAACTAAATTACAGTCAAACTGAAAAAGAGCTCTTGTCAATTTACTTTGCGGTAAAAAAGTTTCACCGGTATATCTATGGCTCAGAAGTAGATGTGCAAACTGATCATAAACCCATAGTTTCCATCATGGCACACCAATATGCAAGATAGGTTCACCAAGACTGAAACGCTTAAGATTAAAGCTATTAATGTATAATTTAAATGTAATGTATGTACCTGGTAAACCGCTACACTTTGCTGATATGCTCTCTAGGAATAGTTTAAATGTTACGGAAACTGATAAAGAAATGTCACAAATGTTCCATTCAGTCAGTGTACATTTACCAATGTCACCCGAGCGGAAAAGAAAATTTCTAGAAGAAACTGAGGGTGATCCTATTTTGAAGGTGCTGGGCAAATACTATGTTAATGGTTGGCCAGAACAACATAAGGTTGTAAAGGAGTGTAAAGATTTTGTTTAAATTAAAAGCTGATATATATTTTGAAGACGGGTTAGTTTTTTATGAAAACAAGTTAATTGTACCAAATTCTTTAAAACCTTATGTTATGAATCTAGTACACAATGGCCATCCAGGAATCTGTAGATCACTTAAAAAGGCTAGACAATTATTTTATTGGCCTGGGCTTTCCAATGACATAAAGGACTTTATAATGAGATGTCAAACCTGTGAAAAATTTAGATCTTCCAACTCTCATGATACCATGATATTGCATAAAATTCCATATCGTAGATATGCCAAAATTGGAACTGATATTTTGGAATTTTTAGGTAAAAATTATCTTGTAATCATTGATTATTTACCTCACTGGTTGGAGGTCCCTGCCTCTTAATGATAAATCATCATGTTCAGTTATAAACGCCCTACAAGAAGCTTTTACCAGATTTGGCTATCCAGAAGAAATCATATCTGACAATAATCCCTTCAGTTCACAGGAATGTCAAAAATATTATAAGTCAAAGGATATAGTCCTGATTACTAGTAGTCCTCACTATCCCAGAAGTGATGGGATGGCTGAAAAAGCTGTTCATATTGGCAAAACAATTTTAAAAAAAGCACTGGAAGATAGAGTGGATTACAGGGACTACTTATTGAGTTAGGGATCCTGCCGTTTTGCCAAAATTATTTTGGGCAAATTTCATTACCCAAACAAATTTTAGCAAATGTTTTTTTTGCCAATGCAATCTTCGGCATAATTATAATACGCAAATTTTCATTTGGTCAAATTTTCATTCAGCAGTGTTTTACTACGGAAACTGACATTTAGGCATTTGTTCTTTTAGCAAATGCTTTATTAAGGCAAAAAAACATTAGATAATAAACATTTAGTCAAATGAATTGATATGACAAAACATATAAAGACGAAAATAGGAGTTTGTTTGAGTAATACAATTTGACCAAAATAATATTGGTAAAACGGAACGATCTCATAAAAAACGAACTGCTACTAAAACAGTAGGTTCGGTTAGGTTAGAACTGCGACAATAACAGCGCGCGAGCCGAGCGAGCAAAGCGAGCGTGCCGCGGCAGCGGCCGGCGTAGCGCCAGAACCGAACTGCTGCCAGGTACGTAGGTTAAAGGTTAGAAACACTACCGGTAAAGTACGTTACGTTAGGGTAGAACTGTGCCCCCACAAAAATTCAACAACTGACTGAATGGAAATGGTAAGTTGAATATTGACGATAGAAATCATTTGCCTTATTTTGTTTTGCGTAAAATATGTTATGCCAACTAAAACATTTGACTAAATTAAATTTGGTCAAATTACCAGTTGGTAAGCGAGTCAATGCCAAAACGTTCATGTGCCAAACATTAGGTTTGCGTAACAATTATTTGTGGACAGTTAATTTGGCAAACAATTATTTGGCAAATGAAATTTTACGAAAAATATATTGGGTAGTGATAATTTGTCAAACATAATTTGATAAAACGTAGGTAACCCATTGAGTTATAATAATACTCCTTTGTCAGGATTATAATTAATGGATGGGGACACCCATCTCAAATTTTAAATAGCAGAATATGTCGTACACTTGTTCCAACATCTTCAAAACTGTTAGAGCCTGAAGTTCAGAACAATATGCATAAATTATTACTCATGAGGCAATCAACAAATATGAAAGACAAAAGAAATTAAAAAAACAAAAAACCGCCTTCAAAAAGCAAAAAATAACTTCTTTAAAATGGTAGGTAAATAGGTCAGTCGAACTGAAGTCTGCTTTTGGTTAAAATATTGTTGGACGCCGACTTCAGTTGGACTGACCTATTTACCTACCATTTTAAAGAAGTTATTTTTTGCTTTTTGAAGGCGGTTTTTTGTTTTTTTAAACATTTATTTTATTTTATACTTTTTAGTGATCCTATTTATGCTGTTACGTAGCTCCACTTCTAAATATTAATAAGAAACTATAGAACATTTCAAGCTCGCCGCAGACAACGCCGCGGGAATGTCATAGTCATATTTAAACCTAAATGTGCTTCGTCATAGTCGCTCAACTTCCTTTATCGAAATATCTTATCGCCACCCTTGAAATAGGTACCGTTAAGGAGTTCCGGTGGCCATCTGTGGTCTTCATCATCAGTTCCACTTCATCATATAATACTTTTCAAAAGCAAATGCATGAGTTACAGTGAAAAATACCAAAATCGCTATAGGTGTGCCTATAATATTTGAGGAGTTCTCTTGATTTCTCCATGATCCCATCATCAGATCCTGACGTGGTGACAATGGGACCAACTAGAAAGTATACCCAGTCGAACAACGAAAAAATTTTTCAAATCGGTCCAGTGGTCTTCGAGTAATCGGGGAACATACATAAAAAAAAAAAAAAAAAAAAAAAACCCGACGAATTGAGAACCTCCTCCTTTTTTTGAAGTCGGTTAAAAAAGAGGTTCAGTATGATTTAGGAGATCAGGTGGTTATTAAAACAGATAAAGAAAAATCTTGGAAAAAGGGTATAGTTGTAGGAAAGTGTAAAGAACCCAGGGTCTTACTTGAGTAAAAGGGAAGGAGAGGATACAACAATAAGAACGAATTCTAAGCATATAAAAAAGTCTTTTACTGAAAGTAGTAGTGTTTTAGGAAAAAGTCCTCTGTTTTCCTTTTCAACTTCAGACCTATTTCCTGCTGAGGATATTATAAGTAGTAATGGAGCTCCATTAACTGTCACGGATACTGTTACGGACGGCGAACCATTTAAATATAAGAACATGATTTGTGTATATTAGGCTTAAGAAATGTATTGTAAATAAAGATTACTTAGGTTTAATTTGATCATGTAGGCTAGGAAAATTGTTGTAAGTATAGTTTTTAATCTTAGATGTAAGAGAATAAACGTTTTATTTTGTGTATTTGATTTGAACATAGAATAAGTTAGTAAATAAGTAATTTAGAACCTATAAGGAATAGAATTAAGAGAGCATCCGAACAAACGGCCGCACGACCGTCGAGCACGGAGCCAAAAACCAATGTTAACATTGGCGCGGCGTGCGGCGAGTTTTGTTCGGACTCTATATTTATAGGTCGGGGTGGGGAATGTGGCTGACGTATAAATTGGTTGCGACGCAATTTGTCGCCACACTCACACCCGACCCGCTACAGCGTCCGCACGCATGTCGGCGCGTAGCCGATCATGTCTACTTTTATGTTTTTTAGTTAGATTTAAGTTAGCCCTAAGGATCTAGTCGTAGCACGTAAGGAAATGTAGAAAAGTGGGCGTTGCCCGTAATAAAAGTAGGGATAGAAAATTATATAAAATGAGACGTCATTTATTCGAACTTCGGAGATGGAGATGGAGAGGAGAGAACCTGAACCTTGAAACAAGAAGAACCTCCTGATCAACTGAACCGAACCTCCTAAGAACTTCGAACATCTGAACAACTCAAATTAGCATCATAGTGTATTTTCAAACTTGTAAATTTTGTTAAATTAAAATCACGTCATACAGTCCACTGAACTTTTCATTCGTCACCTGAGTACCGAAGAGACCCCGTTGAGCGTCAATCCTCAACATTGATTGGTCCTTCGAACCGGATTACAACAATAACAATGGTTATTACACGATCGCATGCCGATCGCACCGAAGCTCAAGAACGCCTTCAAGAACTGGATACAAGATCAGAACCACCATCCACCGGACACGCCAATACTTTATCAACGGTAACGGCTGCAGTACAACAAGCAAACCTCGCTGGAACCTCTGAACCTCCCGAGGTTGATGTCGATCCGACTGCCCTTATCGGCGATCCAGAATTATGGCGTGTCATTTAAACCAAGCACCGACAATCGTTCCCGTCCCCGGACGAGATGGCTTAGGCCGTTACGAGTGTCCGGTTGCCCACTACCAAGGCAAAGCGCCAGCGCACGTACCCGTCCCCGGACGAGATGGCTTAGGCCGTTACGTGCGCCAGGCTGCTAGCGCTGCATCGGCGCACGTTCCCGTCCCCGGACGAGATGGCTTAGGCCGTTACGTGCGCCAAGATGCTCCGGCGTACGTTCCCGTCCTCGGACGAGATGGCTTAGGCCGTTACGTACGCCAGGCCGCTAACGCTGCACCAGCGCACGACTCCGTCCTCGGACGAGATGGCCTCGGCCGTTACGTGCGCTCGGGTGCTGGCGGTGATGGTAATGCGCAAGTGCCCGATACCGTTTCACGAGACGATTTTAATCGTTACGGGCACTTGGACGCCGCTACGTCAAACCTACTCGAGCCGAGCGCCCCCGAACCCGTGCGCTCAACAACGTTGCGCGACACTAACGCGCCGTTACGAGTCGGTTTGAACAAGACCGTCGTATTTCGACAATCGCCCGCAGCATCGAAATGCTCAAACAATACAGCGATGCTTATGAGGCAAGCCGAGTACGAGGCTGAACAGAGATTATTGGAAGTTAGCCGCCGAGAGCTGCAGCTAGAAAAGAAGATGATCCAGAGCAAATTAGCTTCACAATTAGATTTATTGGAAGCCGAGGGATCGCAGAGAGGCAGCGCATTGGGTCAACCTGAGATCGAACAACAGGTGGATTCGTGGCTGGAGCAATGCGCACTGAATGCAAACCCAGCGAACCCGTCGAACCCGACCCGAACCTCGAACATATACGAGTCGACGCCTCGACGCGAACCGCGACCGTCGACACAGACACCGACCCGCGAACGCAGTACCAGTGGCAACCGCGGGATAGCTCAATTAGCGGAAGCTATAGAAAAAATGTCACGCCAACGCCCGCCGCCGCGACAAGTGTACGAGTTACCGGCTTTCAGCGGGACGACTGGCGAATGGCTGCCGTTTCAAGCAGCATACGCCGAATCCACTAAGGCGTATTCATTCAAGCCAACAGAAGTCCTTCAGCTTGTTTATGTGGCTTTGTGTGAATCCATACTGGGCTACTGTATCGCTGTGTGGGGTGGTACCGGTACCTCAGCAATGATATGTCTGGAAAGAGCGCAGAGATCAGTCCTTAAAGTAATGTATAAAAAACCATTTCAATACCCTACGAGTGAACTTTACAGAGAAACCCAGACTCTTACTGTTCGCCAACTGTTTATATATCAGGCTTCTGTAATCATGCATAAAAATGCTAGAAATTCCCCTAATTATCATGAATTGCAAGCCAGAAGGGTCTTTCGTATCCCTAGTGCCACAGTCAAACGCACTACGCACGTCGCTTTCCACGATTAATGCACCCTTTTATTTACAACCGAATTATTAGATTATGCAACATGATGGACTTACCGATAAAAGAAATGCAAGCGAAATTAAAAAAATGGCTACTTACACTCTCGTATAAGGATGCTGAGGACCTATTGAAATCTGTATCCTAAAATACTTTTGCACTCGCTTACACATACAAACTCACACATACCCACACACACACACACACACACACACACACACACACGACGCACACGCACACACACACACACACACACACACACACACACACACGCACACACACACACACTATTTTATAAGTAACCTAGTACCTAAACTCACTTATAATCTTGTAAAATTTTACTTTAATTTCCTAATATAATCCTGCACACCATTCAATCTTGTATGTTTACTCCACGTCTGTAATCTGTTCACGCATCATGTATTTTTGATCTACCTCGGTAACGCATCAACTCGGTTCTCACGACACAGGCCTGTCCTAGTGTGAGGACCATTGAAATTCATGCCTGAAACCTTTTTGTTAACACTATTACTTAATTTACTATATTATAAGATTTAAAAGGATTGTTCTAATTGTTTGAAATAAATAAATTTGAATTTGAATTTGAAGAGAAAACTTGGCACGGCTGAGATCCTGCTTAAAGGGAGCCGCCCGCGAAACCGTATTGTCGTTGCTGCATACAACAACCGATCCTGAACACGTGATGCAGACCCTCCGGCAATGCTACGGGCCTCCCGAGATTATCGTCGACAGAGCGCTCGACGAATTAAAGAGATTGCCACGAATAGGCACGTCCGCATCGGATTTAAACGCTTTCGCTGTAAAAATACAGAACATAATTACAGTCGTGGCGAGCGTCGATAAGCGGAAGTATCTATACAACCCGCTACTCACAAGGGAGATACTCGACCGATTGAGCCCACATCTGAGATCCAGATTTTGCGACTACGCAGAGCTTAACATCGACACGGATGACCCGGAGGTCGTCGTGTTAACGAAGTTTTTAATGAGGGAGGCAGATCGCGCCTTACGTTTCACGTACTCGACGACTGGAACTGGAACGTCGACAGTGGTAGCCCCACCACCGAACCGGCGGGAGCTGCGCCCTATAAAACAGAACGTCGGAACCACAATACGCCGACCGAACCCAGTTTACTCCGCCGAGCAAATCGAACCATGCTTGAGTTGCGGAGGAAATCACGAAACGACGCAATGCAAGAAGCTACAAGCTCTAACCGTCGCCGCCCGATGGCAATGGGCTAAGGAAAACAGAATATGCTTCAAATGCATGAATAAGAAGCATCGGCGAGACCAATGCCTAGGTAAAGGATGCAGCGTAGAAGGATGCCCGCATTCGCATCATGAATTACTACATTTAAACGATCCGAACCTAATACCGGCGCTTAGATCGCAAGCGCCGGCGTCACGAAATCCAGCGCAGGTGCATCGAACCCAAGCGCCGGCGCCCCGAACCCAAGCGCCGGCGCCCCGAACCCAAGCACCGGCGCCTCAAGCGGCACAAACGCCGCAAGCGCCACAAGAAGCTTCAGAGGCGCAATTCGTAATGAATACAACGAATTTCAACACGGACGCACCGACAGTGCTACTAAAAGTAGTGCCCGTCACTTTATACGGGCCCAAAGGACGAGTGGAATCCTACGCGCTACTGGACGAAGGATCGACCGTCAGTCTCATTGATCATGATCTCGCCTTGGAGATAGGCGCTACCGGACCCGAAGCACCGCTTTATATAAAAGGCGTGGGCGACATGACGCAGCAACAAAAGAGCCGAAGAATAGAAGCTGACGTCTGCGGCAAATACCGTTTGAAACTGCAAACCGTGCGCGGTTTAAATCTACACAATCAAGCAGTAAGCAAGACGCTCCTGAGAAACCACGCCCACTTGACAGGGCTCGACGGAGCATGTTACAACACTGCTGCGCCGCGCATATTGATTGGAGCCGACCATTGGCACATTATGGTCTCAAGAGAGATTCGAACCGGGCGTGCAAATGAACCAGCGGCGGTGCTCACCGAACTTGGATGGGCAATCTACGGCACAGCACCGCGCGCTATAAGGACGCAGGGCTATGAAACTGCCCTGCATTTACATATCAAAGAAGAACTACACGAACTGGTGGAACGCCATTTCGCCGTGGACTCCTTAGGGGTGGCCCTAAGAACCAAAGTGCGCCCCCTAGACGAACGAGCAACACGGATCTTTAATGACACCGTCCGGAAAGTAGACGGGCATTATGAAGTGGGCCAACTTTGGCGGGACGACGAACCGAAGCTCCCGCCCAACTTCCAAATGGCTTACAACCGGCTACTGGGTATTGAAAGGAAAATGGACAGGAATCCTAACTTCGCGGAGGAGTACGCGAAGCAAATAGAAAATCTACTGTCGAAAGGCTACGCGGCAGAAACAACTGATCCCGGAACGAGCCCCATAACAAATTTTCTGCCACATTTTGCCACAAACCCGAACAAGCCCGGCAAAATAAGATTGGTCTTCGACGCTGCCGCTACATGCCGGGGAGTCAGTCTGAACGATCAGCTACTAGAAGGCCCGGATCTACTACAATCACTCCCGGGAATTTTGTTTCGTTTCCGGGAGGGGGCGTACGCCGTCACAGCAGACGTGCAGGAGATGTTTCTCCAAGTACGAATACGCGCCGCCGATCAACCATCACAGTTATTCCTATGGAGGAGTAACGAGCGGCGCGGACAGCCGCGAACATATGCAATGAAGTCAATGATTTTCGGAGCCGCAAGTTCGCCGTTCCTCGCGCATAGCGTGCGCAATCGTAACGCGTTGGACAACGCCACTGAACATCCGGACGCCGTAGACGATATATTATACAATCGCTACTTTGGGCGTTTCGATATTCCATTCTAACGCGTACCCTTTGGCTCTTTGCTAGCTTTTTAGGCGATTCTTTGAGATAAACCACGTCATCCATACATTTCAACTCGATGGAATGGAAAAACTCTAACGTCGCTTGGATCTTTGCTAGGCCTACTGGTGGCTAGTTACGCCACTGAAAAGGAACTAATCCACCGATCTACAGAAATAGCGGCCTCCCACAAGAAAGGCGGTTTTAATTTGCGCGGGTGGACCACAAACTCGCGCAATCTACTTAACCAAATACCGCCTGAGTTGCGAACAGAAGGACCTACGCCGCTGGGAGACAAAACACCGAAAGTACTAGGAATGTACTGGGACCCGAACGAAGACGTACTGGGCTTTAACACCACGATGATCCGAGTCCCAGCCGAAGTTAAGGATATGAAAAGAGGGCCCACGAAAAGAGAAGCATTAAGCGCTGTAATGAGCATCTACGATCCGCTGGGCCTAATATCTCAATACGCAATAACAGCGAAGGTCCAGCTACAGCGCTTGTGGGCCCTCAAGATGGGCTTGGACGAGCCACTACCTGACAATGAACGCGACAGCTTTAGCCGATGGTTGAGCGCAATAAATAGCGTCGCAACGCTGCGCATACCGCGAAACTACTTCATGACGGGGGGAGGAGCCCGCCCGCAACTACATAATTTTCGTGGACGCCAGCGATCAGGCCTACGCAGCGGTCGCGTATTGGAGATCTAATGGACCGAGCCCTGAGGTCGGGCTAATAACTGCGAGAGCAAAAGTAGCGCCCATGAAACAACTAAGCATCCCGCGGCTGGAACTTCAAGCCGCGGTGATCGGCGCGCGCCTGAGTGAAATAATAAGGCGGGAGCACCGCTACGCAGTCGGTGACGTCATCTATTGGACCGACTCGAGGACAGTTTTACACTGGGTACGGGATAACGCACGATGATACAGCCCTTTCGTCGCCCACCGCCTAGGCGAGATGAGAGAGAGGCGAGAGCCGAGAAGACTAAAATAGAACAATGGCGGTGGGTGCCGACAAAAGAGAACCCGGCGGACGACGCGACACGCGCTGACTGCGATCGCGTAATAAAAAAAGAGGATCGCTGGTATACCGGGCCAGCGTTTTTACGACGACCAGAAGAGGACTGGCCTCAGGAACCCGTGCGGCAGGAAGAGCCCGAACCAATTTCATGCGCGCACACATCAAATCAATCTAAGGAGTACCCGCTACCGGAGATAAGCCGATTAACGGCACTCACAGTCACATTAAAGACGAAAGAAGAGGTGTTAACGACGCTGTTAGCTGAGGCCGAGAACACTATCGATTGACAACAATTCATATGTGCTAAAGTAGTAAAATAAAATACCGTTTGTAGATTTTACACTGCTGATTACAGTAAAAATATTTTTGTTTTTTTGTATGCAGTAGTTTTTTTTTATTTAGGAAAAACAGTAAAAAAAGTTGGACTGTGAATGTTAGGAATACACTTATAGTGTCCTTAGTCCATCTATTACTACAGGACTTGAAAAAAATATACAACTGTCATGTCAATTTTTCATCTGTCTGACGGATTAGTTGATTCTAACGACACGCTTTCGATTCTCGTAATACTATTGTTTTGATATACGCTATTTAAAATAAAAGTGACTAACGGATTTGTAAAAGCGGATAGCCGCAATTTGCCCAAAGTCGACGAATTTATGTTGTTACAGTTGTTATGGTTGACAAGTGACATGACATGACAGTCAGTTCTATTTCTGATTGAAGTTACTTTTTTTTATTTTATTTCATTCTAAGATCACGACATCAGTATTCCTAACTTTGTATATACGGTCTTTTTAATGACTATTTCTTTAATAAATTATTAACGACGAATTTAAGTTAAATAAAGTAAAACCGAGAAACATGGGTAGTCTAATTTTTTACCAGCTATTATAAACGCGAAAAAACAATAATGCTTTTTTTTTGAAATGTTATCATTTCCCGGCCTCTAACGCACGTCTCCACCGATCCCCGAGACGACGAAGCCCTCACTCCCAACCATTTTTTGTTGGGGAGTTCGACGGGGCTACCAGCAACCGGCCCGTGTGAAGAGGGCGATCGAAGAACATGGAGAGCCAGTCAAGCTCTCGCCGACCACTTTTGGACGAGATGGGTCCGAGAGTACCTCCCGACGCTCGCACCGCGGCGATCTCAAAGCGGAGGCGAGCGCCCGCTTCAAGTTGGGGACCTTGTTGTCGTCGTCGACTCCACATTGCCTCGAAACGTGTGGCCCCGCGGCGTCGTCGTCGAGCAGATCCCTGAGCAGATGGCGGTATCAGAAGCGCGAAGATCAGAACGAAGGGAGGAGAGTTCCGGCGCCCCACGACGAAGCTCGCCGTCCTCCCAGTGACACCAGGTGGCTGCGACTAGCTGTTTACACCGGGGGGGAATGTTACGGACGGCGAACCACTTAAATATAGGAACATGATTTGTATATATTAGGCTTAAGAAAAATAAAATAAAGATTACTTAGGTTGTAAATGAAGATTACTTAGGTTTAATTTGATCATGTAGGCTAGGAAAATTATTGTAAGTAGAGTTTTAAATCTTAGATGTAAGAGAATAAACGTTTTATTGGGTGTATTTGATTCGAACATAGAATAAGTTAGTAAATAAGTAATTTAGAACCTGTAAGGAGTACAATTAAGAGAGCATCCGAACAAACGGCCGCACGACCGTCGAGCACGGAGCCAAAAACCAATGTAAACATTGGCGCGGCGTGCGGCGAGTTTTTTTTTTTGTGAAATGACATTTGCTATTAGTGCCTCGCACTGTAACAGCTTCGCACTGATGTTGGGTGGCGTGCCCCAGTGGTGGGGGCATAGCCTACCCGATGTTGGGTTGTGCGGCCGAGGCCGCACCGCACGCAGGGAGCGCGTGCGAGTCTTGAATTTGAGGTACTTCTTCCTGATGGTTGTTGTTGAGGATGTCCCGTCTTGACGTGGGGCTGGGTCCCCTGAGGTGGTCCTCCGGCGGTCGTGGTGGGCGACCGCGGCGCCGTTTTGTTAGACGGAGTGCCTTAGCGGCGGCGGCCTTCTCCTCGACGGCGGCTTGGATGGGGTCATCGGGATCGAGAAGGAGATGCCTGGGACGCTTTATGGGCATCCCCAAAGCGGCAAGGATGTCAGGATCAGGAGAAGGAAGTAGGGGGGTGTAAGAGGAGGCGGAGCGGACGAGGGGGTTAGGGTTGTGGGGTGAGTCACCGACGGGAGATGGAGTCTCGGTGTAGGGCCGCGTTGCGGACATACCACGGGGCCCCAATCACCCGTCGTAAGAATAGGTTTTGGAGACACTGCAGCGGCCTTAACGAACCTGACAAAGCTTTGTGTCCGAATACCATGCCCGAGTAGGTCGGATGCATACCTTGTAAAGGTGAAGTTTGTTCTGAGCAGACAGTTTGCTCTTCTTGTTAAGAAGAGGTCCGAGTCTGCTCAGCACAAACTTGGCCTTGTTGATGGTGAGGCGTATGTGTTTGACGAAGGTCAGTTGTCGGTCAAGGGTCACGCCCAGGTATTTAACCTCATTAGACCAGGGTATTGGCTGGTCGAAGAGGTTTATGGGACGGGGAATTTTAGAAGGATGAGAAGGAGAGAACAGAATAGCCGCACTCTTGTCAGGGTTTACTTCAATCCTCCACAGACGAAACCAACTACCCAGGTTGGAGATAGCGTCCTGGAGGTATCTGATTATATAAGGAGTCTGACAATGAGTGACAAAGAGTGCGGTGTCATCTGCGAAAAGGGCAAGCTTTACCTTAGGATGTTTGGGATTAACGTTGGTGTACAAGGAATAGAGGGTAGGAGAGAGCACGGAGCCCTGAGGGACTCCGGCACGGATAGGGTGGGAGGGGGAGGAGGAACCTTCGACTCTGTAGCTAAAGCTGCGATTGGCAAGCTAGTCCTGGATGGTCAGGACTAGGCTGTTAGGCAGGCCCAATTCAAATAATTTGAATATGAGCCCGTTGTGCCATACCTTGTCAAAAGCCTTAGCTACATCGAGGAAGATAGCCCCGTGTTTAATAAATAATTACTTGGTCAAGTTTCATTTTATCAAATTTCATGTAGTCAAATGTATCGTGTGGCATAGCATACTCTTCCCAAAATATTGTATGGCATACGATTTACATCCTAATTGAGTAGTGCATAGGATAAAATTTAGGGTATTATTATCTTTCGTTAAGTGGGTAGTTTTCTTGCTGCGTGCTCGCGCATGTTCCATCGTATTTGCGCAAACTTGGAATTTGTTTTTACTGAAAGTAGATACGATGGATGGAGTTTTTTTCCGTGACACAGTCGACGAAGTGCCGCTGCGCGGGGCTTCTATTCTGCGTAGATTTCTGGGCCTGATGAACTCTAACCTAACCTAAAGCTACCTTCCTAATTTTAACCTAAACTAACCTAACTAGACATGCTATAAATTGAGTGTGCGAAATAACAATTTGAACAAACATTTTTTTGGAATATAATATTTGCCAAAGGAAAACGTTTGCTTAATAAACGTTTGTCTTGATAAAACTTGACAAAGTAAAATGATGCCAAATGATTATTTGACCAAATGAATAAAATGCGAAATGTTAATGTGCTAAAGATTCGTTTGGGAAATGAAACTACTGCGATAAGTTTTTTGGGAAGTGAAATTTGACGAAAAATAATTTGACCAAACGGCAGTACACCATAAAATAGATTTAACAAAAGCTGCAAGTGGGCTATAACTATAAATATCAAAACCGCATTGTTCACAACATAAACTCTAAATAGATACCTATGTAGGATAGCTTCGGATTTTGTATAGGTACTTTTCTTTAGGCATCCGTATACAGAACAATATTTACGACTTTTCGGCAAAGACATTGTCGCTCAATAGGCAAGTACGCGCACTACAACCTAACGTGACCGAACGCAATGACGCCGCGGCCCCGACTAAGTTAACTTGTAATATCTTGAGATTTCGTTTCGTATTGGTTCGCCCCGCCACAGACCCCGCCCACAGCCGCAAGCCGCGCGATGTACCTTTGTTTGAAAACGATCTACTGTTCTCTATACTGTGTCGGAGCGGTGCGTGTGGTCGCGACGGCGGCTCAACGACCAATCACATTTTTTTTTTTTTTGAATTGATCTGCGTAGTTGCGGCTTCCTCACCGTCACTACTTCACTGTGGCCTTTGGTGGCGTGCCTCAGTTGGGAGGCACGCCAAACCTGTGTGTTGTCAGTGCGGCGACAGCCGCACTGAAGGGCTCCTGCCCGCCGGGTGGAGCGCCGCCCGAGCGTAGCGAGGGCGGCGTGTTTGAAATTCTTCTGCCTTCTGTGCCAATTGTAATGTCGCACCTGCTGGTGGGACTTAGAAGACGTGTGTTGGTCTGGATGGTGGAGTCACAATTGGACCTGGGAGGGCGACCTCGTCGTCTAGCCCTTCTCTCGGATTTTCTCTGTTCTATGCCATCCTCCACGGCGGTCTGGATGTGATCTTGGGGATCTAAGAGGAGGTGCTTGGGGCGCCTGAGGGGTACCCCAAGCGCGGAAAGGATTTCGGGATCGGTGGACGGGATTTTGGGAGTATAGGAGGTGGCTTGGTTGATGAGGGGATTAGGATGATGGGGTCCGTTATGAAAGAAGCGCCTGGACGCTTCTTTAATCGTGTGTCTGATCGAGGGGAGATTGAGGTCCCGGTGCAGGTCCGCATTGCGAACGAACCAAGGGGCCCCAACCACCCCTCGGAGGAGTCGGTTTTGGTAGATTTGTAGAGTGTCGATGTATTTGTGTGAAGTGTGCCCGAAGACCACGCTGGCATATGTCAGGATGGGCCTCAGGCACACTTTGTAGAGTGTAAGTTTGTTGTGTAGGTTGAAGTCGTTGCGGCGTGTGAACAGAGGGCCAAGGCGACCCTTGACCATCTTAGCCTTGTCTGTCACATTTTGAATATGTTTCCTGAAATTCAGCCTCTTGTCTAGAGTCACTCCGAGGTACTTTACCTCAGAGACCCAGGGGATGGCTTGATCGAAGAGGATAATGCTCTCGGGACGGAAGAAGGACACATTTTTGGTGAACCAAATAGCAGCACTCTTCTCTGGGTTCACCTCTATCCTCCAGAGTTTGAACCACCGACCAAGGTCGGTGATCGCCTCCTGGAGGTAGTGCACGATGTTCTTTGCATTGGTGTGAGAAGAGAAGAGTGCTGTGTCGTCGGCGAAAAGGGCAAGCTGTACTTTAGGGTGACGGGGGATGTCGTTGGTGAAGAGAGAGTATAGGATGGGAGAGAGCACGGACCCTTGCGGGACCCCGGCTCGGATAGGATGAGGAGGGGAGAGCGAAGCTTCCACTCGGTAGCGAAAGCTTCTGTCGCTGAGGAAGTCCCTCAGCGTCAGGACAAGTCTGTCGGGCATACCCATAAGTCGGAGCTTATGGATAAGCCCGTTGTGCCAGACCTTGTCGAAAGCTTTCGCTACGTCGAGGAAGATTGCGCCTGTAGGGATACCTTTAAAGATAGAGAACCCATCCAGGATGTGCTCCGTTATGCGGTGCACCTGATGGATGCAGGAGTGCCTGGCACGGAAACCGAACTGTTCGTCTATCAATATCGGATTGGAGCTAAGGAAGGAGTGGATGCGGGATAGAAGGATCCGTTCGTACAGCTTGCCCAGGGAGCTAAGAAGACTAATAGGGCGATAGCTAGAAGGAAGAGTACGGGGCTTCCCCGGTTTGGAGATTCCGATAACAATAGCGGTTTTCCAAGCCCCGGGGAAGTGGCAGTTAGAGAGTGCGGAGTTGAAAATTGAAACAAGAATTAAGAGGAAGGTCTGAGCCAAGAGTTTAAGGAGGTCGTTAGAGATAGTATCCTCCCCTGGTGCCTTCCTGGGTCGTAGGTTCCTGAAAAGGTCTTGAACCTCCGGCAGGGTGACAGGAGCCAGGGGGGATCAGGAAGAGGGTCGTCCGAGAGCTTATCGACCTCCGAGTTGACCCACGAGATGTGAGCCTCATCGGAGTGCAAGGTGCTAGGAGAGCATTGGGTCTCTAGACAAGAGGCCAGGACTTCAGCCTTTTCGTCGTTCTCAAAGGCCGGGACTGGATTATCCGGGCGAGTGAGAGGAGGCATGGTGCTAACGGTGTCAGATTTCAAAGCCCTAGCCAGGCGCCAATAGGCAAGATGGCTAGGTTTGATGTCTGATAGCATCTTATTCCAAGAGTCATTCCTAAAGTTGGATATTTTTGATTTGACCTCGTTTTGTTCGGTCGGGTAAGAGTCATATTGTCTGGTAGCTGCGTTTTTCACTCTCACCAACTCCCTCAGTTCCGGTGTTAGGGGAGTTCTGTGACCATCTATTATAGGGACCTCCTTAATTGAATTTTTAACTATGGAAGTGAGGTGGTTGGTGAGAGCGTCAATCGCAGTGTCAGTGTCCTCCTTGGAGGAGAGGGTTTCAGTTATTTCAGTCAGTTCCGTCGGGTCCGTGTCAAGTTTAGCTCTTAAGGCTTTCCAGTCAGTAACGGTCTTTGTCGTCGGGACTGAGTCGGCGGGGGGGCCTAAGCTTATTACAACAGGTCTATGGTCAAAGTCAAGTTCGTGAAGTACTTCTATTGAACGCATCCTTAAGGATACGTTCTTTAGAAGTACTATGTCTAGTATGTCGGGTCTATGGTCAACGTCGTGGGGGTAGTGAGTAGGTTCCAGTGGAGCTATAAGGTCCACTGAAAGCTCCTCGATTACCCCAAACAGTCTCCGTCCGTTACTATTTGTCGTTGTCGCATTCCAGGCTACGTGTTTTGAATTTAGGTCCCCAGCAATAATTACTGAGGGACCAAGGGCTAAAAGGGATTGTATGTCTGTCATAAGTAAGTCTTTGTTGGGTGAAAGGTAAGCTGACGCCACTATGACCGAGTTGTGCCCGGTCATAGCGAGGCGACAGACTGACACTTCCACATTTGTCAGGGGAGGAGGGTCAAGAGGGCAGCAGTGAAGGTTACGTCTATAATAGATTAGAGTTCCCCTAATCTATTATCTAGTCGGTCGTTACGTACTGTAATATAGTTGGGTAGTCTGAAACTGCGCGTGCTAGCATTTAGGAATGACTCCTGGATAAGGAACAAATCTAATTGATTTGCTTTGACGAAGTCTGATAGTAGATCTTTTTGACCTCTGACACCGTAAGCATTGAAAAAGCCGACTTTAAGGGACTTAGGTTTAATTTTGTTAGTGTTCAGGTTACTAACCATAATGTTTTGCGTTGCTACCACTGAAGGCCGCGATGATGTCTTTGTGCTCCGCTATGAGTTGGAGCATTTGGGGTCCCGAGGCCCCACTGAGCTTCTCCTCGAGCACGGCCAGGCGCTCGCTAATAGCGATAGCCTGGCATACTCGAGGGTAGGCCGTGAGGTCTAGGGTGGGCAAGAAATTGGCCCTCGGAAGCATCGCGGGCTTCAGTGGGGCAGCGGGTTGCGAGAGAGACTGAGTCTGAGTCATCCGAGGGGGGCCGGAAAGCCATGGGTTACTATTATTGATCGGCGATGGTATTGGAGGGGATACCCTCTGAGTGTTACCCAGGGATGGGAACTCGGTCTCTCTCGATGAAGGGCCTAGGGCCCTGTGAGTGAGTAATAGAGCTCCTGGGCCCCGCCCGACCGGATACACGCGGAGCTTTTGGGCAGCCACGGTAATTAGCCGTGTGGCCCAACTGCCCGCATAGTACACAGCCGGGAGGGTCCGGGGTGCCTTTAACACGAGCACAGTCAGAGGTGCCGTGGTTGCCTAGGCACTTAACGCACCTAGGCGTCCCATGGCAATTCCTCTGGCTATGCCCGTAGTTTTGGCATCGGTGACATTGAGACAGCGCCGAGTTCTTCCTTGGAGGCTCTACGTTAATGCCGGATAGGTGGCAAACACTTGTTATTTTGAATAAATCCTTACCCTCTGGGGTGTTATCTGAGATGACTAAGACTAAGTCCAAGGCGCCCACATGGCGATTTTTTAAACGGTGAACCTCCTGGATGGGAAGGCCCTGGCTGGTCAGGTCAGCTTTGACTATCTCGGTGTCGTGTTCTTTGGGGATACCTCGGATTACCGCCCTCAGTACTCGGTCCTCAGCCGGAGTGAATGTATGATATGCGATCTTTCGCGCATTTAAGAATCGCGTGAGGTTACGGTAATCCGAGATATCGGGGACCTGAACACTTATACCTAACACAGTGTTTTTGGCGCGTGTGAATTTAATACTGTGTGCAGTAAATGCTTGTGAAAGTCCGTCCCAACTCCCTTTGTCATGGACGACAATTGGAGGGGGCGACTTGGGTTTGGGTTGGGAGGCGGATAATAGAATTGGGGACTCACCGGTGGTAGAGGCGGGCACTCTGGTATTATCCGATCCTCTCAGTGTTTTGGCCTGCGGCTGCGATTGAGGTGGAGATGGAGCTGGTTTTTTTCTTTGTCCTACGGTAGGACACGTCGTTCCATTCGCCGTGGGCGGTGTCCATGTCCTGTTCAGCGGACAGAAGGGACGGTGGCGATAGTTTTTCTGGGCTCTTTGATTGCTTGCGCATAGAGCGCGTGCGCTCTTTCCGCTGAGCTGGAGGAGAGCGTGAACGTCCACGCGAGCGCCCTTCAGCGGGTTTAGCCTTCATGGCGTCGGAGTCGTTGCCTGGGTAGCCTGCCTGACTAGGACAGTCGGCGGTGGTGGATGCCAAAGAGTAGGGCGCAACATAAGGAGTGCGCGAGCGGGGGCGGGCGCGGATTTTCGAATCCGCGGCCATGGAGTTGCGTCGGGCGGCTCGTAGGTCGGCTTCCGCGACCTCGCGTGCTAGAGCGCGGCTTTCCTCGTCGTCGGACGGTTCCGAGTCGGCGGAGACCGGGACTCCAGGTGACGCGGGCGAGTCAGTCGGGAAGGCGGGAGGCACCGCCACACCGATGAGTACCGGCTCGGGTTGCACCAAGGCAAAGCTCAGAAGAGCCGCCGTAAGCCCGGCGAATTGCGGGAGGTGCTCCTCGAGACGACGGAGGACGTCGAGGACGTCGGGGCTAAAGCCCGGAAGTAGAGCACTGTTTTTATCCATTGTGGATAAACAAACAACACAAAAAAGTCACTGTCTTAAAATGGAGTCACTATCTCACTCTACGACGGCGTAGGCGAAGGCGTAGCACATCGGAGCGAACTCAACAATGGCGTAGCGGGGCGCGTAGCGCGGGTGCGTAGCGGAGCAGAGACGTCGGAGCGGCGCGTGCGGTCGCGACGGCGGCTCAACGACGAATCCACATTTTTTTTTTTTTTTTTTGTGAAATGACATTCGCTGTTAGTGCCTCGCACTGTCACAGCTTCGCACTGATGTTGGGTGGCGAGCCCCAATGGTGGGGCACAGCCTACCCGATGTTGGGTTGTGCGGCCGAGGCCGCACCGCACGCCGGGAGCGCGTGCGGGTCTTGAGTTTGATGTACTTCTTCCTGATGGTTGTTGTTGAGGATGTCCCGTCTTGACGTGGGGCTGAGTCCCCTGAGGTGGTCCTCCGGCGGTCGTGATGGGCGACCGCGGCGCCGTTTTGTTAGACGGAGTGCCTTAGCGGCGGCGGCCTTCTCCTCGACGGCGGCTTGGATGGGGTCATCGGGATCGAGAAGGAGATGCCTGGGACGCCTTATGGGCATCCCCAAAGCGGCAAGGATGTCAGGATCAGGAGAAGGAAGTAGGGGGGTGTAAGAGGAGGCGGAGCGGACGAGGGGGTTAGGGTTGTGGGGCGCGTTATCAAAAAAGCGGCGAGCCGCTTTTTTGATAACGTGAGTCACCGACGGGAGATGGAGTCTCGGTGTAGGGCCGCGTTGCGGACATACCACGGGGCCCCAATCACCCGTCGTAAGAATAGGTTTTGGAGACACTGCAGCGGCCTTAACGAACCTGACAAAGCTTTGTGTCCGAATACCATGCCCGAGTAGGTCAAGATAGGTCGGATGCATACCTTGTAGAGGTGAAGTTTGTTCTGAGCAGACAGTTTGCTCTTCTTGTTAAGAAGAGGTCCGAGTCTGCTCAGCACAAACTTGGCCTTGTTGGTGGTGAGGCGTATGTGTTTGACGAAGGTCAGTTGTCGGTCAAGGGTTACGCCCAGGTATTTAACCTCATTAGACCAGGGTATTGGCTGGTCGAAGAGGTTTATGGGACGGGGAATTTTAGAAGGATGAGAAGGAGAGAACAGAATAGCCGCACTCTTGTCAGGGTTAACTTCAATCCTCCAGAGACGAAACCAACTACCCAGGTTGGAGATAGCGTCCTGGAGGTACCTATCTAATTATGGAAGGAGTCTGACAATGAGTGACAAAGAGTGCGGTGTCATCTGCGAAAAGGGCAAGCTTTACCTTAGGATGTTTGGGAATATCGTTGGTGTACAAGGAATAGAGGGTAGGAGAGAGCACGGAGCCCTGAGGGACTCCGGCACGGATAGGGTGGGAGGGGGAGGAGGAACCTTCGACTCTGTAGCTAAAGCTGCGATTGGCAAGGTAGTCCTGGATGATCAGGACTAGGCTGTTAGGCAGGCCCAATTCAAATAATTTGAATATGAGCCCGTTGTGCCATACCTTGTCAAAAGCCTTAGCTACATCGAGGAAGATAGCCCCGGTCTTGATTCCACTAAAAGTGGAGAAGCCATCGAGCACATGCTCGGTGATGCGGTGGACCTGGTGGACACAGGAGTGTCGGGCTCTGAAGCCGAATTGCTCGCCAATGAGGATTTGATGGGAGTTAATAAAGGTGAGGATGCGAGCGAGGATAAGACGTTCGTAAAGCTTGCCCATAGAGCTGAGGAGGCTGATAGGACGATAGCTAGAGGGGGAGGTGCGTGGCTTGCCCGGCTTGTGAATGCCAATAACACTCGCAGATTTCCACGCACCAGGGAAGTGACAGTTAGCACGAGAGGCATTGAAGATCGAAACAAGGATAAGAAGAAGAGTTTCGGGAAGGAGTTTTAGGATGCGGTTGGAGACGCCATCCGCACCCGGGGCCTTTTTGGGGCGCAAACCCCTGACCAAGTCCTGAACCTCCGTGAGTGTGACAGTAGATAGTGTAGGTGTAGGTGGTGTGTAGTCGGGAGAGGAGGGAGAGAGGGAGGACGAGGCGAGAGCGGAGCGTCTGCACACTTCCGAGTCTACCCACCTAATGTGGGCCTCATCAGCGTGCAGACTACTTGGGGTGCACTGGTCCTCCAGAGCGCTCGCCAAGCATTCCGCTTTCTCCTCGTCCTCGAAGGCCGGGGTAGGATGGTCGGGTCGGTCGAGAGGTGGCATAGACGCGTCAGTGTCGGTTTTTAAGCGTCTAGCCAGTTGCCAATAGGCAACGTGGCTAGGCTTAATGTCAGTCAGCAGTCGGTCCAAGGAGCCCGTTCTGAAGTCGCGTATTTTAGTCTTAGTCTCGTTCTGGAGTGCGCGGAGACTCTGTCGGTTAAGCTCAGTAGGGTATCTGTCGTACGCGCGAGTCGCAGCGTTCTTTGCTCTCAGCAGTTCCCTCAACTCATCAGTAAGAAGGGGCCGCCTGTCGGGATCGACAGTGACCTCCTTGGCTGAGTCAGCCGTGATTGAGTTGAGGAAGCTAGTGAGAGCCCCGATCGCTTGCTCAGTCTCGTCACGGGTCGAAATGGTCGTGGGAAGACCGTTGATGTCAGTCGGTTCGGTCTTGGCCAGCTTATCACCTACCGCGCTCCAGTTTGTGACAGTCCTGGTAGTCGGGGGAGAGTCGGGGGGGGGGGGCTAACCTTAAAACAACTGGTCTGTGGTCTGAGTCAAGGGCGTGGATCACTTCTATAGAACGCATCCTAAGGGATACGTTCTTTAGAAGCGCCACGTCCAAAATGTCCGGTCTATGGTCGATGTTTGCCGGGAAGTGAGTCGGCTCGAGTGGAGCGATAATGTCGAAGGTTATTACGTCAATGGCGTCAAACAGTCGTCGTCCGTTACTATTGGTGCAGTTGGCGTTCCAAGCTACATGTTTAGAATTTAGGTCCCCGGCTATAATAACCGAGGGACCTCCACCGAAACGGGATTGAAGGTCGGTCAAAAGTAGGTCTTTATTGGGAGAGAGATAGGCCGACACCACAATGACCGTGCTATGCCCGGTCATTGAGAGGCGTGCGGCCGACACTTCCACGTTTGTCAGGGGCGGAGGGTCAAGAGGGCAGCAGTGAAGGTTACGTCTGTAAAATATCATGGTCCCACCCAGTCGATTGTCTGTCCTGTCGTTACGTATTGCTACGTAATTGGGAATGCGAAAGTTACGCATACCCGGTTTATAGAAGGACTCCTGGATAAGTAGGAGGTCAATGTCGTGGTCGCGAGTAAACTCAGTCAGTTCGTCTTTCATCCCCCTAACACCGTTAGCATTGAAAAATGCAACAGTAAGGGAGCGAGGTTTGCGTTTAGCCGTACTATTCATAGTCAGTCGTTAGGATTGTGCGCCTCGGAAATAGGCGACAAGGTCCTCATTCGCATTAAGGATTGAGATCATCTGAGCCGCGCTTTTGCCGCGCAGCTTTTCCTCAAGCAAGGCGAAACGATCACGAATCGCGATCGCCTCGCATACAAGAGGGAAAGCCGCGGCATCAAGCAGCGGTGAGGAGGCCAATTTCCGAGGCGGGAGGAGGGGAGCGGGAGAGGGAGCAGGGAAAAGGGAGGCGGCCCATGACCTCGGCGCCGCAATAGCGGACCCCGATGGCGCATGGGGGGCCTCAGGAGAAACATGTCGTGGTGAGTGCGAGGGGGCGTGTAGTGGTTAGTGGTGCCCGGTGAGTACTTAACATTAAGCGAGGGAAAGTCGTTAGACCTAGCCGACCACGGACCCGGTCGATCACGAGGTTGAGCAGGAGATGGGCCAGCGTTCGACGGCCCAGCCCGCCGCGCCGGACGCGGGGCCTTGGGACAACCACGATAATTCGCCGTATGTCCCAAGGTCCCACATAAGACGCAGCCAGGCGGGACCTTAGTGCCCTTAACCCGGTCACAGTCCCGGGTCCCGTGGTCGCCCAGGCATTTTACACACCGCGGCTTGCCGTGGCAATTGCGCGCGCTGTGTCCGTACAGTTGGCAATTGTGGCACTGGGCCACGAGATTGGACTTACGGGGAGCCTCAGCGATAATCCCCGTGAGAGAGCAAACATTATTAATTTTAAAAATGTTTTTGCCCTGGGGCGTGTTTTCACACACCACCAGGACAAGGTCAAGTTGAACTCTGTGTCGGTGCAGCCGGTGCACCTCTCTCACAGGGATTCCCTGAGACTCAATGTCGGATTTGATGACCTGCGTGTCGACCTCCTTAGGTATACCACGGAGTACCGCCCTCAAGACACGGTCCTCCTCCGTGGTATACGTATGGTAAAGGAATTTCCTATTATCTAAGAATCTAGTTAGGGCACGGTAATCGCTACTAGTCGAGGTGTTGACTCTGATGCCAACCGCGGTGTTTCGGGCTCTAGTATAGTTAATCTTCAGGTTTGAAAGGGCCGCTGCAATGTCGCTCCACTTATCCTTACTATGGATTATAATGGGTGGAGGAGCTTTTAAACGGGGGGAGAGAGAGGGAGTTTGAGAGGATTCACCGGGCGTCGAGGCTGGCGCGGCTGGGTACGACGCTGCCGACTGTTTTGTGGCCTTAGCCGGGGGTTGTGACATCGGTGGCGAGGGTGCTGCCTTGTTTTTTGCGGCTTTACGGTAGTTGACCGTGCTCCATTCGTCCGGGGTAGTAGTATCCATCTGCTCAGCATTTAAGTTATATGGCTCGAACTGGGTCTGAGGACGCGATTTTCTCTCGCGACTGTCCGAATCCACTCGGGTACGCGGGGTTGCGGGTGAGCGCGAACGCCCACGCGAGCGCTCACCAGCGGCGTTTGCCTTCTTGGCGTCAGTAGTAGTGCCGCCCTGGCTATTGCAGTCGGCGGTGATAGCGGAGGCAGCGGCGTGCGGCGCAACAAACGGCGTGCGCGAGCGGGGGCGGGCGCGGAATTTCGATTCCGCGGCCATGGAGTTGCGTCGGGCGGCTCGAAGGTCGGCTTCCGCGACCTCGCGGGCTAGCGCACGGCTTTCCTCGTCATCGGACGGTTCCGATTCAGCGGAAACCGCGACTCCAGGTGACGCGGGAGAGTCAGTCGGGAAGGCGGGAGGCAACGCCACACCGATGAGCACCGGCTCGGGTTGCACCACGGCAAAGCTCATCAGAGCGGCCGTAAGTCCCGCAAATTGCGGGAGGTGCTCCTCGAGACGACGAAGAACGTCCAGGACGACGGGGCTAAAGCCCGGAAGTGGCGCACTTGTTTTATCCATAATGGATAAACAAACAACACAAAAAAGTCACTGTCTTAAAGAGTCACTATCTCACTGGCCGCGAGCGGCATCACTGCACACAATGCAATCCAGCACGTCGGAGCGGGGCTCTACGACGGCGTAGGCTAAGGCGTAGCACATCGGAGCGAACTCAACGATGGCGTAGCGGGGCGCGTAGCGCGGGTGCGTAGCGGAGCAGAGACGTCGGAGCGGTGCGTGCGGTCGCGACGGCGGCTCAACGACGAATGACAAATTTAATTCTTCGACCATTTCTTTTATACAATTTTACCAAAAAAGGACGCACCGCCGCGGACTCGTTCCATCCCTTTCTATAACTATATACTCGGACGTTCCGCCATTTTTTCTTTTAGTTGGAACAAGTCCGCGGTAGCGCACACATCTTATCCATATTACAAACTTTCATCATGTATTAACATATATCTCTCCCGTAAGATTCTTAATTGGCATGTTTTCCTGCTGAACTACGCATGTTATTTGATACTATATTTAATTTAATATTTATAGCTTTATATAATGCTAGACTAAGTAGTACCATTGTAATAAGAAATATGTTTAAAAAATGACTGACTGCTGAGTTTCTTGCGGCGTTTCTTCTCGGCAGTGGTCTTCTCTTGGGAAGCGCTGGTAGATTCTTGACGTGTAAAAGTGCCCGTGCGGCCTACTTACTGAATAAATTTCTTTTATCTTTTATCTTTTTATCTTTAATATACATTTTCAATAATTATCATGTGTTTTACTTAAACTAAAACTTAATCATATGTTCATGCATTATAGCAACAGGTTCAGACCAGTCGTTTCCGACTCCGGGGTCTATAGCTTTCTCTCTCTACATTTTCCATCTCTTATGCCTATCAATTTACTATTTTATTACAAAATATATATTTATTTTCAGTCCTGTCGTTAACACCTCTTAGACTACTCTTTGTATATTTCCTAACTTCCTGCTAAAGTATTACTGACGTCGTGTTGATATCCGCGATTTTCTGCAATGTCGTACCTTCGCCTCGTGTGGTCGAGGGCTCGGCTGCTTCTTTCGCAAGGCGAACTCTGGAACCGCCCATCTTTAGTAGTGTATAAGCTGCATTACATTTTCACTCCTTCTTTGTGCTGGGGCTGAAATTGTGAAAAAATATACTAAGTTAAAGATCCAGTTAAATGCAGTCGCACTCGCGTGTGGCGCGGCCTGCAGGGAAGGGGCAATCTATCGCAAGTGCGAAGTTTTCTTTGCCAAGTGTTTCATTAGCATATCTTTACTAATCCTTAGCATATCTTTAATACTCCTCCTTTAAGCTGACTACGCCGTCTACGCATTACGACGCAATTATGGCTCCTGAAAGTTGGCCAAAAAACGTTTGTATTAAACCCTGGCGGCAGTCATTTCGTCAAAAGGGCGAGAAACGGCAATCGCAATGAAGAACTATGCCTATTCTATCAGAATGTTAGAGGTCTCCGCAGTAAAACAGCTGTATTCTATAAAAACGTCCTCCAATGCTCCGCTGACGTCATCGCGTTAACAGAAACATTCCTTACAAATTCTGTCCACGATGCAGAACTATTTCCACCGGGTTACAGGGTGTTCAGGAAAGATAGAGCTGCTGACGTCGGTTGGGGAGGTGTACTTTTGGCGGTGAAAGACCATTTCAAAGCGCGTACTGTCACTAATTTAGATGGGTGGTCATATGACATGGAATTGTTGTGTGTTACTCTTAATGTCAAATGTGCTAAAATTCTTATTTGTGTCGTTTATCTCCCTCCTAATTACAATGATGAACAATATCTAAGAGTGTTGACATGTTTAGAAAACACCATATGTAAGTTCCCATCTCATCATATTGTAATTGTTGGGGATTTTAACCTGAACTCCTGTACTATTAAAGTTAAGAACCAATTTGAATGTTTCCTACATTTTTGTGAAATTAAACAATTCAACAATGTTTACAATGCTCACGGAGGTATTCTGGATCTCGTGCTCTCAGGATTAACTGATGACTTGGTAAGCGTCAAAGCGGATGTCGACCCACTTGTACCAATAGACCCGTATCATCCTCCTCTCAATGTAAATATTGCGATCCCTAGCATCGGTTATGTGCATAAAGATAACTCTACACTATCAAACCATCCTCCCGCGTGGAACTATCGAAAGGCCGATCTCTGTGCACTATATTCATCAATCGCTGCAATAAATTGGGTAAATATATATGGGCAGAAGGATGTTGACTTGGCTGTTAACGCGTTCTATAAGGAAATAAATGAGGTCATCTCTCAAGTAGTTCCCCTGAAGAAACAACCTAGCAGTAGAATGCGTTATTCGTATCCAACGTGGTATTCGCGGGAGTTAATACACTACATAAAAATAAAGTATTTCAATCTAAAGAAGTTTAAATCACACGGTTTGGAATTTAATCAAGAACTATTCAGATACTACAAAACGTTAGTTAAAGAACTGATTGATCGCGACTATACTGAATATTTGGACAATATGAGGCGTAATATTTGCACGGACCCCAGCAAAGTCTGGCAATTCGTTAAATCCAAAAAACAACATTCGAGTCAGCAAATAGAGTACACTTACCATGGCAAGCGCGTAGAAGGTCAGGCTGCAGTAGATGCGTTTCCGAATACTTCAGTTCAGTTTTCCATACGGGCATTCCGAAACTTGACTCGGAGGAGGCATCTCGACTTGCCGGGAATCGTAGCGAATCAAGAAGAGTAGACATTCCTTATGTTAATATTTCGGAATTGCGTAAAGCAGCCAAACGGCTCAAACCATCGGCTTCAGCTGGACCTGATACCATTCCACCTTATTTAGCCAAAGATTGTATGTCAATACTAGAAAAGCCGCTATTGTATATTTTTAACCTCTCTCTTAAAACCGGTATTTATCCCGCAAAATGGAAAGTCTCAAGAGTAACTCCTATTCCCAAAGATACCAAATCTGCGGATATACTAATGCACAGACCAATTGCTATTCTGTCTGTTTTTGGCAAACTTTTTGAAAGTGTAATAAACTCCTGCCTTATAGCGCAACTTAATAATTACTTGGATGATTCTCAGCACGGCTTCCGTCGCGCACGCTCTACGACAACGAACCACATTTGTTTGTTTGATTATGTCCTGAGACACATGGATTCACATAAACAAGTAGATGCGGTTTATTTTGACTACAAAAAAGCATTAGACCTTGTAGACAATGACATCCTGCTCCAAAAGTTCTCAGCTCTTGGATTCACTCCAAAACTTTTATCTTTTTTTTCCAATTATCTTAAGGACCGAAGGCAATATGTGCAAGTGGCAGATTTAAGATCGCGGGATTTTTATACTCGCTCTGATGTAAGTCAGGGGAGTAATCTTGGCCCAACGCAATTTTTGGCAATGATAGATGATCTTAAAAATTGTATTAAGGGTACTCGCTCATTGTTGTTTGCAGACGATCTCAAACTACTGCACCCCGTCAATAGCATTTCCAACTGCAAACCGCTCCAGCAGGCGGTTGACTCAGTAGCGCAGTGGAGCGCAGTCAATAAATTAGAGCTTAACGTACTTAAGTGTAAGGTCATCACGTTCACTCGTTCAAACAATCCGGTTTATGCCACGTACAACTTGTCGAACATCCCCCTTACTCGCGTTAATACAACTCAGGACTTAGGCCTCTCCTTAGATACCCGTATGGACATGCGCGAGCATATCGTTAACACCTGTAAAAGTGCTAATAAAATGCTAGGTTTCATTATAAGGACCGCGTCTCAGTTTCGTGATCCTAAAATAGCCATCATTTTATATAACGCGTACGTTCGGTCGAAACTCGAGTATAACGCTATAGTGTGGGATCCACGTGAAGAAAAGTATGTTTCCATGATAGAGCGAGTCCAGAAAAAATTCGTTAGGTACCTCTATAAACTGAAATATGGATCCTACCCATATCTCTTCCCGTCTTTGTTTGTTTCCGTGATGGTCGGTTTAGAAACTCTTGAGCTGAGACGAAAGATCACATCGCTCACCCATTATTGTCTGCTCTTACGACATAAAGTAGACAATCCTACCATCTTGGAAACGCTCAATTTGTTCGTGCCTGATCACTACACGACTGCTGTGGGCCGAAGTGGGCGGCGAGTCCGTAACCTTTTTTCCATCCCTAGAGCGCGCACTCTGCAAGCTGGTAACGCTCCTACCATCAGAGCCGTTGCGTTATTAAACGAGTTCCTCGCACAGTTCCAGGACGCTGACGTGTTCGCCGGCAATTGGCCAGCTCTAAAAAATGCTTTACAACGCTATATTAACGTTTGGTATTGTAAAATTACGTAATTTCTATGTTTTTTCTCTTTATTTACCTATTTGTACCTTTTGTGTCTTATATTTTTGTTACAATTTTGTTTACGTATCTTGTTGGGCATTTGGGTTTACCTGTAAGTTCACAAGAATAGACTATAATAAATAAATTAATAAATAAATAAATAAATAATATTATAAAGCTGAAGAGTTTGTTTGCTTGAACGCGCTAATCTCAGGAACTACTGGTCCGATATGAAAAATTATTTCAGTGTTAGATAGCTCATGTATCGAGGAAGGCTATAGGCTATATATCATCACGCTAAGACCAATAGGAGCGGAGCACCAATGAAGAATGTTTCAACCTTCTACGTTAACAAAGTCGCGGGTTAAAGTTAGCGTTAGCCCAAAGTAACTATTCCACGGCGCACGGAGACGAAGCCGCGGGCAGAAGCTAGTTTTGTATAAATTAGAAGTGTTTTTTTTCTGAAACCAGTTTTCAGGATTTAAAAACAATGCCCTATAGAACCTAAAGGTTGGGTTTGTTTTATAAAAATCCTAAAAAGTTTAACGGTTTCAGAAAAAAAATGATTATTTGACAAACGAAAATTTGGACAAAATATAAGTAACCAAGAAGGGAGATGTTACTTAGGATGAAAAACTCACATTTTTTACACACAATATACAGAATATTGACATACAATGTAAAAAAGCAATAAGTAGGGTGACGGAACAGTAATGGACAAGGACCAATGGTGGACACTTAATTCTTATTTTACAAAAGATAATGGTTATTCATTTGTTTTGCAACAATCAGTTTAGGATCGTATGAAATTTGAATTAAGAGTGAAGTGTCCATTACTGTTTCCTGCCAGCTGAAAGTGTCCATCATTGGTGCCGTCACCCTACTGACCTTTTTGTTAGTATTTTCGTTTTAAAACTCCTCAACTTTAAACATGAGTAAAATGCCAGGTTATCGGTATCGTAATAAGGTGGTTTTTACCTTGTTTACTACTTTTTGTACTCGTCGATTAAAATCTGTGTATTAAGATTTCATAGAGATACTGTAACGTTACTGTTTTTTCTGTCGCCACCTTCCGACTACTGGGGTCCCAGTGAAAAAGGGTAGGTATAAGTCTTGTGAAGATCAAGTGAAAAAGGGTTTAAGTCTAGTATACTCCGTTTATGTATTACCCTTTTTTATTACGAGTTAAGTCGACTTACACCCTTTTTCACTAGGTCAAGTATTATCAGAGTAGCTATTAGACACAATAACACAGTTTTCACTTCTCATGCTCTAAAACGCCCCATCAAAAGCCATGTATAGGTGGACCAAAATGATACTATTTGTCTCAAGGGATTAAAGTACTTTTTCTTCTCAGTTTCCTGCTACATATGTATATCAAGGGACAATGTCACACCAATAAGGAATATGCATGGATTTATTACATCGCATTTCTCAACGAAATACGAAAATACCGTACTTATATAAAAGAGGGGTCTATATCGGCTGGCATAATAATTGTTTGTCCTAATGATTGTTTGGTCGAAAACGGTTTTTACAATTGAAACCGTTTTTTTTTTATTGTTATAATAAAGTAATTTAACCTAACTTAAGGAAACTACACAATACTAAAAGGGTGTTAGACCAAACGATTTTCGACCAAACAATCGTTAGGACAAACAATCCTTATGTTTGTCGAAGACCCATAAAAGAGATCCCCAATAGTGAAATTAAAATTAGAATTGGCCAAGAACCAATAACAGATGATACAAGTTTTAAACTGCTAATTAGACAGCGATTAGATGGAAAGATCTGATATGCATTGTGACGTCATGTTGTTGGCAACACCAACAGAACATATTCTCTATGTTTAATTATATTAGGTTGGTAAAGTCATTCCTTCCGGCAGTAACCATGTACTTACTTTCATTCCTTCCGGTAAAAGCTTTTCTTACATTACATTCTCCATGTGACCACCGCAACGGCTGTTTTATTTATTGTTATTGCTGAGACACCTGCCTTCCACCCAAGAACTGCCTATCAGCTCACTACGCTACAATGTAACAGATCGGCCATATAAACTCCATGTTAAATTAAGAGCAAACCCATTATCAATAAAAAAGAACTAAAGGGAAATAATTTAAGACTACTGACTGTAAAGTTTGTATCGAAATGAAGTACCTAATATTCAAAGTTACATACCTGCAAGATATGAAAATGGGCATTGAGACTTCTATTACGTAAAGAATAAATTCAGCTAAGTGGGTTAATTGTTTGTATAGGAATTCAGTATTTAGTTTTAGATTAATTTTAGATTAATTTATCTATTTACGAGGGGTGATCAATAAGTTTTTAGAATCGGTATGAACCATCCTCATAATCTTATTATTTTAATGTGGACTATACCATAGCACTAATCAACGTTAAATTAGAGATATTTTTTTTTAACAATATTCATCGTTTTTCTGTGATAGCTAAACAAAAAACATCTGTATCAACAATTTTACAAGACGGCAAAATTAAGAGTTTGTAATTATTTGGAGCGGTGTGGAGAAAGTCCTGATGCCCTAATATTTTTTCTTTTTATTGAAAATGAAACCTTGGTTTATCATTATGATTTTAAGGATAAACAAGTTATCTTCGCAGTGGACTTTTTTATTTCCAGCTCGGTCACCAACATTTAGGGTGGCTTTTTCGGCCTTTTCCGGGATTATTGAGGCCTTCAAATAAATACTGTGATATTAGCTTTTAGCAATTATCAAATAACCTACGAGAGTTATATAAAATTATTCTGCCGTATAGTTAAGAAAAAAAAAGTTATTAAAAAAACATACGTATTTTCGGCAGGAATTATGCTTCAGAGCCTACCAGACCTAAGTATATGGTTTCAATTTCAACTCGATCGACGCGTTCCCGAGATAAAGGGTTTTGACAGACAGACGGACAGACGGTCAGACAGACGGACAACAAAGTAACCCTATAAGGGTTCCGTTTTTCCTTTTGAGGTACGGAACCCTAAAAACGTAATACGGTTAACGTAACGGTAAAAGAGGGGCAGTGAATTTATTTTGTATGTCAATTTTGTTGTTTTAAAGGTTAGAACCATGGAATTACATTTTTTTTATGTGGACCGCTTACGTACTTAAAATTCACGTTCTAGACTTTTTTTTAAAGCCTTTGAAGGTGATGTAAGCTATACATATATCTGTACTTTTAAAAGATCTGATTCTCTTCTGGCTGTATAAAATTCTTCCACGGTCTAGAAGAGTCAAAAATGGCTGAGTGAATGACGAATTCTTTTATCAAAATAACTTTCCGCCCTAGGAAAGGAAATACCATTTCAGCCCGCTAATGAGATACCTATATGTATATGGAAATCCTTAAAAGTACTTTCCGAGCCAGTTCGGGAATAGGTCAATTTGCGTGACAATATGGGGAAATCCAAAACCATAGGAGATAAGGAGATAGTCCTGCGAGACTGCGGCCAGCACAGCTGAGTTTGCTCCTTTTGCTACAGTCAAATTTTCTGTATTTTGTAAAAGCTGTAATAATTGCGTCCTGCAGCAATAAATATTTTTTCATTTCATTTTTCATTTCATAAAGGGATACCACCATAACCTCAAAATGCCTGAGCCGATTTAGAAGTGTGTGGTATCGTCAGAATCCTTTCACCATCCCGGGTGACACCGAAACCTCAACCTAACCTAACCTAAACTGTTAAAATTTAAGTAACAACAATGGCAAAATGTCAATTATTAACATAGGTATATGGACGACAGTATAAAAAATGCAGTCAAGATTGCTTTTCATTTATTTACGAAAATGTATTGGTAAAGGTATTAAATTTTTTAGTCAAGTGTAAGTTGTTCGTAAAATTTAAAATAAAAATCACAATACATATTTTTATGGCGACCGACTCAGGTTTATGGTACGCTACCATTGGTACCTAAGCATCATTTTACGGGTATTGCATGGAAATAAAAAAATCAGGACGGCGAATAAGAATTACATTCGAATATTTAATGAATAATAACTTTTTCTTCCACATGCTCGGAAATGTTAACCTTACTGTTGTAAAATCAGCCCGCGAAGTTCTGAGTTCCAGGTCACGGCAAAATTAAAAAATACAAAGTTATTATTTACCAACGGCAGCGGCCGCGAAAATGTATGAAATTTCATTAGGTACCGGTGTTTTACTCTTTAAAACCATGTTTGGACTAGGATAACTAACACCAGACAGCCAAAGACTCGTGCAATAAAAATTCTTCCTTGTATATTTTTAAACGTCATAGACTAAAAAAGTTAAATATTTAAAACAGCGTTTACAGCGTATTTAAAAGTGTATCAAATAGTTTGACGTTTTTTTTTAAAACAAATTGCGTTCCTAAACAAAATTAATCGCCGAAATAACATAAACGCGTAATAAATGTTATAATTTATACTATATTTTATTCAAATTGAATTTATTACGTTTAAATGTGTGATCTTATTTAATTAATGCTTTATTTCAGTGTCATACTAAGTCGTACGTTTCTGTTCTTTTTTTCAAGGAAATGTTGGGACTGTGTTTAATATTATTAACAATTGTGTTAAATTTCCTCACATTGTTGAAGAAATAGTACATTATTGCCTAGGCATGGAAGTAGGCAATAGGCTATTTGACAACATTGAAAATATACTACAAATTGGGGTCATCCAGTGCCGGATTAGCCATTAAGCAAAGTAAGCAGCTGCTTAGGGCATCACGAGTCAGGGGGCACCAAAATCTCAGATCAAAAATCAGACTATTATTTTTTTGCTTGAAAAATACTTGAGAATCTCGAATCTCGATGTAGCTTATAAGAAAAATTACAGTGTGTGGCAAGCTTCATAAAATTGCAATCGCTTTATGGACTTTTAAACGAAACGCTTTCGGTTTCAGAACGAAATATTCAATTTTGGTTTTCCCGCGAAAATCATAAATTGTCGAATCGAAATCGATTGCTTAGAGACCAATTTAAAGTTACCAATTTCTGTGGATGATCTATGCACGATACAGTATAATTAATAGATTATATTCATACCTGATAAAGAGCTCGGAATAGGTAGTGCCTATTTACCTAAACTTTGCGGGAGGACATAACTAAGAGTGGTTAAAACCACTAAAAATAATTATTTCTTATTATTGAATGCGGGATTTCCCGGGATTGACTGTACTACATGAAAACTTATATGTATGCCTATAATATTTGAGAAATTCCTTCAATTCTCCATGGATCCTCACGTCAGATTCAGATTTGGTGACAGTGGGACGAGGGACCACCTCGGAAGTATACCCTATCAAACAAAAAAGAATTTTCATTATCGGTCCAAAATTGTCAGAAAAATCGGTGAATATACACCTACATAAAAAATACAGTGGAACATAGAATCTCCTCCTATTTTGAAGTCGGTTAAAAATACTGAAAAATTAAAGGCGTTCTACAATGAGGCCAGAGAGGCTCGATGCATATACATATATAACGATTATACATAGAATCTGCTGTTCTACGGAAACTTAAGTATAATGTTATTATTCGACAATTTGCGTCCCTCAAAAGTCGCAAATTAGAGTTTATAAAGATAAGTTTAAAATAAATCTCTCAGATTTTTCTTCTTCTTGTCCTTGTCTAAAAGCTTAGGAAGTCTAGGCGTACTGTGTTGTCAAACTGAATATTTGTACACTCCGTACACTTGTGTTTGTATGTACGTTAGTACTTAATTGTACAAAACGTAATAAAATACAAAGATGACAGAGCCAAACTCATCCCTGTGTGCCTATAGGTTGTGGCGGGCTCTTTTCGGCAACTCGACGACTTAAAAATGCGCCTATTTTGCGTGAAACTCATCCCTAAGGGATCTCTTGCAGTTAACTTTGGGTGATTGAGAAGAAAACTAATTGAATAGGTAGATAACGGCAAACGAAAGTATAGTTTAACTACGAAATCTTAAGGAAGGCCATCGGGTATGTAATGGCTAGGGTCACAGGGGGCACCACACACGAAAATGCTTAGGGCACCACGGAGGGTTAATCCGGCACTGGGGTCATCCTATCAGATAATAGCGTAAAACAACATATTTCACTTTATTTTAAACTAAATTATGTATACTTTTTTGGAAATTACACGAAAGAAATTGTAATATTTTTTGAAACCTTGTCTGTGGCAGAAACGCTATGAATTGGTTTGCAGCTGTGGTTACTTGCTGGTGACGCCACATGCAAGTAACCACAGATCATAAGGGCATATCTCTTCAAATGATTGTTTATTGTTTACTTGCGGGTGACGTCACACTTGTCATATGGTCAGCGCCATGATAGAAACAGCGTTTTTAGCGCGGTTTTGAGAATTTAAACTTTAACATAGATTTTTATTGATAATACAGTCGAATCTCAAGGAAATATCGATGTAGTGTGCTTGTTATGTCATAAAGAATCATTTAAAATGGTTTTGTAAACTTAGTCAAATAGCCTATTGCGGGCTGAGTATTGGATTAAGCGGACGAGCTTGCGAGACCGTTTAAAAATACGAAGCCCGCAATTGCTGTTCCTGCCGAGGCAAATATAGTGCTTTTCTCAAAAATCGCAAGAAAAAAATTGTGTTGGAGTCAAATCTTCATCGCTTGAACTCATTTTTTGAATTGCATACAAACAGAAACTTCATGTAAAAAAACCATCACTCCTTACCGCCTTTTTGTTTATATGACAAGGAGAAACGAAATTCTTGTCTTAAAAAAAACACAAGCTATTCCAGGCACAAATAAAAAAGTTATGTTTCGAGTAAAATTTGGATGTATAAGACTTGTGCCCTCATTTTATTATGGCCCTTTTCACTTTTTAAAAAGTTACAAGGTAGATAGTAATGGAATTTGTATGCAACATTGCGGGCTTGTGTAGCGAGCACGCAATGTTTTTTTTTTAAATTTGAGAACTGTCAGTAAACTATGTACTTCGCGTCTCAATATGTAGATAGGAATGTCAACATTTCCGGCCATTTTTGAGAAAAGCACTATACAAGCCTCGACCGTGAAGGGCGGTTGCTGGACTCGTATATAGCGCGACCTCGACTGTGTCTCGGCCACGCTAACTCTACACGTCCCGCAACGGCTTATTTCCCGGTCTGTGCAGTAATGTACTATTATTTGCTCTGTTATTTTTTGATTTTATTATGCTGAAGCTAACTTTATCTACAGGGCGTCCCACGGCTATGCCACATGGAAGGAAAGTACCTTGAATATTGTAGATGGAACATTTTACTGAAAGAAGACATTATTTGAATTTAAAAAACAATTTAAACTGCATTCATAGATATTTAAATAACTACATGGTTGAACCGGGAATCGAACCCGTTACACGAGAAAAATAATTACCCTGTATTTTTATCATACCGATCGAAAGGCTTCGTCGTACGGATTATTTTTTGCTAAATAACATAGTGTCAGAAATAAAAGGAAGACCATGAATTATAACATTTGATGTGAAATTTTGTTAAGAAAAATGAATGAATGATGATAAATTCAAATAATGTATTCTTTCAGTAAAATGTTCCATCTACAATATTCAAGGTACTTTCCTTCCATGTGGCATAGCCGTGGGACGCCCTGTATATTAATTTATCTGTACTTATACTTAAATTTTATATTCTAAATAATGTCATAGAACCTCAATACTCATTTTGCATTCGAAAATTAATATGTGCCAAATAGGTAACAAATGTCAATTGAATTGTGACACCAAATAAATATGAGTCAGCGTGGAAAGGTCATTTAGTCATTTAAAATGGATATTATATAACAGACGTCAAAAGGTTAACAGCAAAATCCATGGAACCAATATTAGTAATTTATTCAAACCCTTAATACATTTTTACCCCCTTACTTATAAACGTGTAATAACCATGGATTAGCTAAACCATGTTTTGTCCTTATCTACCAAATTTAAAGGTAAGAATGACAGATAAGGACAAAACATGGTTTAGCTACTCCATGATTATTCCACGTTTATAAGTAAGGGGGTGAGAGTCTTTCTTTTTCTTTATTAAAAATAAAGGTTTAAAATACTAGACTAAAATATATGTTTGTATTTATTTTTCTGCAAACCGTACTCTGCCATGAAATTTGAACGTTGATACCGAAGTTTAATAATGAAAATGCATAAAAAAAATAATCAATTTATTATTTCATTTTACAAACAACTTTTTGGTCAAGTCTACTTGACCAAAAAATTTAATATGCCAAATATAGTTTCAAAAAAAATATACCTAATGTCCTTAGGAAACATCAGGTATTATTTTGTGAAACTATATTTAGCATATTCCTGTACCTCCTAAAGTTTTAGATTTCCCCGTATTGTCTCAGTTAAAAAACGCACTGTAGTATACTTATGACATCTCTCCTTATTAATACGTGTTGTAAATCTTAAAGTGGGTAAGTAGATATTATCTTTGTTGCTTCTTTTCGGCTCAAACAATTTCAGGCCGAATAATATTGACCCAAATTCGTTCCGCATCACGACATAACTTCGGCACTCTTATTATACAGGTGGTACTCGATAAACTGTGCATATTAAAAGGGATGAAATTTTAGGTTAATTTATAGGTAAAACAATTTTTTTTTTAATTTTTAGCCGCTGGTTTTTTTTTATAGATTGTCAAACTTTTTACTAAAGTTTGGGTAGTACACTTACTTGTGACGGTGTAACTTTTGACCTAATAGCCCAAAAAATATAAAACAAAATGCATAGTATTGACATTAGAATCAGAATCAGAATCAGAATTTATTTATTTGTAAAACAAGAGTAGGTAAAAGGATGTTACAATGTTACATTAGGTACATATCTTGCCCTACCATACAATGGTGTACAAATATATATTTTTTTATATAAAATTAGGAAATACTTATTTAAGTCACAAAAATTAATCTAAATTAAATCACAATTAAAAATATCATAATATATATTAACCAATAGATAGTGTTACTGCGTTGTATTTATTTTACAGTTATGTTCTTATCTATATACTCTCATCATTTATAAACTCACTGATGGTATAATAACATTTGTTGACTAGTAATAGGAACATTTTTTTCTTAAATAAATTAATACAACTATCTCTAATGTGTTTAGGTATTTTATTAAAAATGTTAGAAGCCATTCCAAAGAAACTCTTTTTAAACAATGCTGTGTTGGCTCGCTGTGTATGTAGTACGTTAGGTTTATAATAATTGATATTTCACTATTTTGAGAATTTTGAGAAAATCGTGTTTTTATGAAAACAAAATGACATTTTTGCTGCAATTTAAAATTTAAACACGGTAAAAAAAAATGAAGCTAAAATTTAAAAAAAAATTGTTTGACCGATAAATTAACCTAAAATTTCATCCCTTTCAATATGTACAGTTTATCGAGTACCACCCTGCAGAACCTATAACTATAAGTATACGTTAGGTTCAGACTAGCAAAAGGACTCCTTTCACGTAGAAGTCATTTAATTATTATTATCCTGGACTGACCAGCGACCTTTAACTCATCTGATGGTAAATGATGACGAAGTCGATGGAGCTCGCCATTATTTTGTTAATAACAATCATACTTAATTTCACTTGATCGCCGACCAAACGAGTAACTTAGCGCAGGGTTGCATAACCGGCAAATAAGGTACCGTTTTGAAACGGTATGACGTCATACCGTTTCGTTTCGGTTGATTTCGGTAGCGCAAAAGATTTTATCAGTACAGGAATATAACCAATCGACGCTTGGTATTCAGTGTATGCCTAAAACCTACCTGTTAGATTTTGTTTGGCGGATTGGTTATTAAATATTAGTACCGAAATAATACCGGTTGACTACCGTTTTAATAAAGGTTAAGTACGCCTATGAAGAATGGTGATACCGTTATTGTATGCAGGTAGCGTACCTTTATATTTCAACCGGTATAGTTTTATCTTTATAACGAAGCAGTATCGATATCCAATACCGGTACCATACCATTAATACCGTAACGAAAACCGTCCCTGCCTTAGCGAGCGAAGGATTATACATAGAAAAGACATCAACGCGCTGTGGGAGCCTAGGTTATGTTTAAATACGTTGTTTGTGAAATATTTTATGAGTAGAAACAATAGTTTTTTCGTCTTTCCCTGACCTCTCGCCTTGTATTGTATTATGGGTACTAGATAACGATAAACAGACTTATATAGAGAAATACATAGAAAACAAGACTCAGGAACGAATACTCGCGCTCATCAAGTCATCACACAAATATCTGCCCTTGCCGGGATTTGAACCCGGGACCGCTAGCTTCATGGGCTGGGGCACTTCCAACTAGGCTAACGCGTCGTCAAAGAATTGTTGATTAAAGAAGATGGAGACGAAATAACAAAGAACAAAGGAACACCGAAATGGCCATAGAAGGTTTGAGCTTGAGCTTGGGCTCGTTTGGCGGTCGTTTAATAATTGGTTCGTCACCGGAGCGGAACGCGCAGTCGGCGACAGGGAACCGTGTTATAAAAATTAAATATATTTAATAAAAAATTACAAAACCTAGGTGTAGTGTTATTATCTTGTAGCGTATGTACGGGGGCCTAGACAAGATACGTAACGCTAACGTTTGTGATTTTTGAAAACTGACAAGATGTATAGGGTTGACGTAAGCTGACGATATACTATAACGTCGGCCGCTTAAATGTCAAATTTATACATTTTATCAGCTTGCGAAAATCGCTATCGTTACAATGCACTTTGTCTAGGCCCGATACAAACGCTACTAACGATATTATTTTCTATCATTCAAAATGTATGGGATGACAGTTGACCACGTGCTTTATCGCAACGCACGAAAATTACATCCCATAAATTTCGAGTGATAGAAAAGAAAATCGTTATTAGCGTTTGCATCCTGGCTACGGCATCTGCGGGCCCAGTATGGTTGCATTTGTAGCGTAACAAAAAATGGATAAAGCATCCATCACTCTCGTACCTACATACGTGTCAAAAAGTGACGGATGCACATTTTGTCACGCGATAAACGCAGCCATATTAGGCCCCGGTGAGTGGTGATTATGATTTAAGTACCTGCAACTATTTGGCTCTGAGTCCGAGGATGGAACTGGTGTCTTCTCAACAACAAGGTCTTCTCACTTTCAGTTCAGGAATAACTGGATCGTGACCCGTTACGATGAACCGGGCATAGTACTATGGTACCTATAGGCCCTATAGCCAGTCTTGGTTTTTGATACACTTCCCGCTGTACGAAGACAGGGTCTTGGCTAAGAGGTTCTTGGAGCTTATACTTATGTGCTCTCCTAGGAATTGGCGAGTGCATCGCACCCGTGAGTGGGGGTGAAGCGGAAGCAACGCCCTAAAGATGTACAGTACCGTCAGTACCGTATGGTACCGTTTGTAGGTGCGGTATAATATTAATACGGAATAATCTTGTTGAAAGTGTCCCGTCTTTCCCAGGTTAGATTAGAGGGTGTACGATCACGTATGCCCTTGAATGTATAAGTGATGTGGCGATGATGGTGCGCAGGGACTGAAGAATCTTGAGGTGGTCTTTATCTTATCTTATATTTGGTCTTGATGACCAAGGCGTATCATGCGGGGCTGCATACCTGAGCCGGTACGCTGGAGGTATTCTGTGCGACCGCAAGACGAAGTTCTACCCGCATCCCTAGGCACACGACAAGAAGGATTAAGGGTTAATTATGTAACAAGTACATATATGCTGGCCCAGCCAAGATGCAAACAGTATCATCACTATCATGAGCTATCTAATCAGTTGAGAACTATAGTATTTCTAATCCACGAGGCCACCCCGCCAGTCAAAATGACGTTGCATAGTTGCGTTTACGTATGTAAAATTTAATATTGGACATCGGGGATTGAAATCATTTAATCGTTTGCTTATTTACTTTTACTTACTTACCCTATAATTATTGAAAATTCTTCGTTCGTACTTTACTGATTCCCACAACTTTACACTATGTTAGAAATTCACTCTTTTAATAATTCAAGTTTTACGGAGCACCTATGAATTAAATACGGTAGGCGCACAAATATATCTCGGCTACAGAAATATCACATACAGCCACAGTAATTATTTAGATTCAAACGTTTTGATCGTGAATTCATTAAATCAATTAAGAATAAGTATAAGAGTTTTATATTGAAATTTTCAATAATGAAGCTAAATCTAAAATATATGTACATACCTATTTAAATAAGTAATCGCGGCGGCAGAGCACATTACATCGGTTCGTCAGTACCCTACCGTTATTTTTAATTCCCTAATAATAATTTCAATATATGGTTTCTTACTTAGGTATATTAGAAATACGAAAGTGTGTCTCTTTGTTTGTTCCTTTTCCACGAATCAACGCTCCCGACGATGGACTTGAAATTTGGTAATTTAAAATTTAAGTAAGTACATTAATAGTAGTAGGTACAGATATAGGGCACTACTTTTTATCGTAGAAAAAACAGATGATGATAAATAATATGTACTTACTACCTAGCTTCTGCCCGCGACTTCGTTTGCGCAGAGTTCGATTATCGATATTCCCTCGGGAACTTTTAAATTTTCCGGAATGAAAGGTAAACTGGGTGAATCCAGGGCATGATCTATCTCCATTTCAAATTTCCGTCCAGCCGTTACAGCGCGATATAAAGGAGTAACAAACTAACACACACACACACACGCACGCACGCACGCACGCACACGAAACGTAATATTAGTACGATATACTTATTTATGTACATATATCGTAGTTAATATTAAGCCCCCCATACATGTACAGGCCGATCGGTTCAGGCCAAACTGCGTCAGTTCCGCCTGACCGGATCGAGTGGCCATACATGTTAAGACCGATCAGTTTTTCCAACGGCCAATCGTTCAGGCGGACGGATGCGATTTGCCTTCAGGCCAAATTACACATACACGATGCTATTTTGCATCCGGTCAGTTAGACCTGAAGGTAAAACTGACCATGTATGGAGTTCTGTCCGGTCAGGCAAATCGTTCAGGCGGACGGATGCGATTTGCCTCCAGGCCAAATTACACATACACGATGCTTTTTTGCATCCGTTCATGCAGTTCTGCCCGATCAGGAAAACCGTTCAGGCGGACGGATGCGATTTGCCTTCAGGCCAAATTACACATACACGATGCTATTTTGCATCCGGTCAGTTAGACCTGAAGGCAAAACGGATCATGTATGGAGGCCTTTATAAATGCTAAAGTTTATACGTGTCGTGTACGTGTAAAGGTGACGTGACGATTTGTTAGATTATTTTCACAAAAGCATTTTTTCACACTTAGTAGCGAATTTTTACATCGCGTTCTTCCATGATTGCAAATTTAATTATTCGTCTTTCTTCATGTAGCGATTTTTCATAAAGCGTTTTATAATGTTCGCGTACATTTTCTTCGCATATTTTACCAGTAGATTATTTGATTAGTCGCATTTTTCCCCAACCTAATTTGACAGAGTCTACTTAGCTCCGTATAGCGGAGCTCCTATTTCTGGGTTATTTTGGCCCTCTGGGCCTGATATAAAAACGAACCTAACCTAACCTACAGACGTATTAGGATGTAATTACTAAGGAAAAATGCGAGTAATAAAGTAATCTACTGGTAAAATATACGAAGAAAATAAACGCGAACATTATAAAACGCTTTATGAAAAATCGCTACATGAAGATAGACAAATAATTAAATTTGCAATCACGAAAGAACGGGATGTAAAAATTCGCTACTAAGTATGAAAAACAGATTTTGTGAAAATGATCTAACACATAAGTTTTCAGCAATAGATAGATGAGATTCAAGAGGAAGGTTTATATGCATAATTAATTTTGGATAACAGACGGAATTCACATAAACCGAAGGAAAGCGAGGGCGGGTCTATAATGTTATATAAGAGAGGAATTTCGATTATATGTATTTTCAAGCATATGTACAAGTAGCAAGTGGTCTAAAACAAAGCTGGTCTAAGTAGCATTTAGTCTAAAATAATTAAAAGAGGCCCGATATGCAGTTCAAAAGACAGACACACATGAAGTAGGTAGGTTAGGTTCGTCAGGTAGCTTTAGATGCCCGAAGGGCAAACCACTCAGAGATAGGAGCAATGCACAGCGGGGCTCCGTCAACTTGTATTAGAGAGGATTTTTTAAAATATATAGGGCAGTTGCGAACTTAGACCACTTGCTACACAAGACCAGCTGCGATTCAGACCACTTGCTACTTAGACCAGCTGCGTTTTAAGTTTAAGCCGCTTGCTACATAAGACCTGCTGCATTTTAAACCACTTTCTACATAAGACCTGCTGCATTTTAAACCACTTTCTACATAAGACCAGCTGCATTTTAAACCGCTTGCTACTTAGACCAGCTGCGTTTTAGGCCGCTTGCTACATAAGACCAGCTGCATTTTAAACCGCTTGCTACTTAGACCAGCTGCGTTTTGGGCCGCTTGCTACATAACACCAGCTGCATTTTAAACCGCTTGCTACTTAGACCTGCTGAGTTTTAGGCCGCTTGCTACATAACACCAGCTGCATTTTAAACCGCTTGCTACTTAGACCAGCTGCGTTTTAGGCCGCTTGCTACATAAGACCAGCTGCATTTTAAACCGCTTGCTACTTAGACCAGCTGCGTTTTAGGCCGCTTGCTACATAACACCAGCTGCATTTTAAACCGCTTGCTACTTAGACCAGCTGCGTTTTAGGCCGCTTGCTACATAAGACCAGCTGCATTTTAAATCGCTTGCTACTTAGACCAGCTGCATTTTAAACCGCTTGCTACTTAGACCAGCTGCGTTTTAGGCCGCTTGCTACATAATACCAGCTGCGTTTTAAACCGCTTGCTACTTAGACCAGCTGCATTTTAAACCGCTTGCTACTTAGACCAGCTGCGTTTTAGGCCGCTTGCTACATAACACCAGCTGCATTTTAAACCGCTTGCTACTTAGACCAGCTGCGTTTTAGGCCGCTTGCAACATAAGACCAGCTGCATTTTAAACCGCTTGCTACTTAGACCAGCTGCGTTTTAGGCCGCTTGCTACATAACACCAGCTGCATTTTAAACCGCTTGCTACTTAGACCAGCTGCGTTTTAGGCCGCTTGCTACATAACACCAGCTGCATTTTAAATCGCTTGCTACTTAGACCAGCAGCGTTTTAGGCCGCTTGCTACATAAGACCAGCTGCATTTTAAACCGCTTGCTACTTAGACCAGCTGCGTTTTAGGCCGCTTGCTACATAAGACCAGCTGCATTTTAAACCGCTTGCTACTTAGACCAGCTGCGTTTTAGGCCGCTTGCTACATAACACCAGCTGCATTTTAAACCGCTTGCTACTTAGACCAGCTGCGTTTTAGGCCGCTTGCTACATAAGACCAGCTGCATTTTAAACCGCTTGCTACTTAGACCAGCTGCGTTTTAGGCCGCTTGCTACATAAGACCAGCTGCATTTTAAACCGCTTGCTACTTAGACCAGCTGCGTTTTAGGCCACTTGCTACATAACACCAGCTGTATTTTAAACCGCTTGCTACTTAGACCAGCTGCATTTTAAACCGCTTGCTACTTAGACCAGTTGCGTTTTAAACCGCTTGCTACTTAGACCAGCTGCGTTTTAGGCCACTTGCTACATAACACCAGCTGTATTTTAAACCGCTTGATACTTAGACCAGCTGCATTTTAAACCGCTTGCTACTTAGACCAGTTGCGTTTTAAACCGCTTGCTACTTACACCAGCTGCGTTTTAGACGACATAATACTAACCTATTGGACTGACATCGTGCGCGTGGTCTAAATGTTGGTGTCCGTCCATTTGATTGACTACGATTGGATTGGATTAGAGTGGGCAAACACGGAGGCATAACAGTGAGTCACACAGACATCAGAGTACCTACTGCTACTGTGTTAACGCACGATACAGTACTGCAAGTTTATTATAACAAAGCTATGCATTTTACGGCGAGCGTAAAGGACAGAGCTATAGCTGTTATATAGCTGTCCTCAGCGTAATCTGAACTAGCTATGTCCAACTAACCCCCCTATTCTGTCTCAGCGTGCATGTGCGTTTACACAGCAGTACTCCGCTGTCCACTGTCCTGCCTCCGTGTGAAACCAGCTTTACTGAGTGCCGTCTACCTATAGATTGTACAGATTGCATTAAAAATAAACCAACTTAATCACTTATTTATTTCATTCTTACGAGTAGGTATATGACATTTGCGATGAATAAATATAATTGTACAGGAATCGTAAAATCAGTAACAAATATTGTGTGTAACTACTTTTAGTCAAAATCGTTTACTTCAATGTTTTAATTTAAATCTGACCAAAGGTAAAGCAACTTTCTTTGATTCTTTCGCGGGCGGAGTATCTTTCGAAAGCATTGCGAGCCGTGCGTTCCGTTTTTGAAGCTTGAATAAAATTTTCTTCGCATTCGCTTGTGCTGGGCTGTCGTCGGCATTTAAGGCGATAGTGTTTTTTTGTTTTGCACGATTCTGACTCCATTTCTGACCTTTCCCTGGAAGAGAGTTCAGTTTAGTTTAAGGATTCGGCACACCACCGGACGCAAGTCATGAGCAACATAGATAGCTAAACCTAAATTAAAATTTATTTCCATAAATATACACCACCGTAAGTTGTTGCGATATCACCCACCGTGCCATTTCCTGGCAGGACGTTCAAGTTGAAGCTGCATTTTAAACGCCCTAAAAATTAAAGAAGGGAGGCCACTACTGTCACTCATCATTCGAGACTAATTCGAGAGAAAGGGATGGAGCTAACGTAACTTCGAACTTCGATTTTCGAAGTAGGGCCTCCGTATGTTCTCATAGTTATTACTCGACTAAATTATGAAGAGTAGCAAGTGGCCTAACATTCGCGTATTATGACTGTACAGTCGAGTTCATAAATATGTATACACTTTAGTACCTTGTCACTTTAATAGTAGTGACGATTCATATATGGCAGGTTAAACATGGTATTAAATAGATAAGGTACTAAATTGTAAGTATACATATTTATGAACTCGACTGTACGTGAACGTACGGTAGTGGACGTACGCAGTGTCCCGGTGATTTCGCTTTTGCGAAGTCCTCTTTGGTGCGTGATGATGAATAATCTGTTCAACGCATGAAAGTGTATTAAAAATTCCAACAAGTTCGGCTTATTTTTTGACTTTGTAACTACACGCACGTAAAGCTCCCCATACATGTACAGGCCGATCGAATCAGGCCGAACTGCGTCAGTTCCGCCCCCCCGGATCGAGTGGCCATACATGTTCAGTTTTTCCAACGGCCAATCGTTCAGGCGGACGGATGCGATTTGCCTTCAGGCCAAATTACACACACACGATGCTATTTTGCTTCCGGTCATTTAGACCTGAAGGTAAAACTGATCATGTATGGAGTTCTGTCCGGTCAGGCAAATCGTTCAGGCGGACGGATGCGATTTGCCTTCAGGCCGAATTACACATACAGGATGCTTTTTTGCATCCGGTCATGAAGTTCTGTCCGATCAGGAAAACCGTTCAGGCGGACGGATGCGATTTGCCTTCAGGCCAAATTACACATACACGATGCTATTTTGCATCCGGTCACTTAGACCTGAAGGCAGAACGGATCATGTATGGAGGCCTTAATATACATCGGCAAAAGCGGACGTCTTACACTTCTGCCGCAGATGCAATCTCGGAAGTTGACCATAATTCGCCTACTTAATTTTTAGCAGCAGGAGCAGAAAATTGCTGCTGACACTTAGTCTGCGCGCTGTCATAGTACTTGGAAAGTCGTGATTGTTCAAATGCGAGTTCTTACGTGTTCCCAGGGAGTCAAATTCGTATGAAAGGGCGGCGGCGTAGTGTTAATGTTAACACTTACTAACTTCTGTGGTTGCCACACATTTTGGGAAAAAAGCAGTGAAAGTGCCTGAGTATAGTACATACTTAGCTCGTTGGTCTCACTAAGGTCTACATTAGTACCGCGCTGCCTTTTATTTAAATAGGTAGCTAAGTATAATTACCGAGCGCCGTTCCATCTTTACACACAACACAAAGTTACTAGACTCAGACCAGCAACGAGACGCAAAACTGTTTCGATAACAAATATAAGATGCTTACTTTTTTTTACACCACCACTCTTGTTCACGATACGATCATCATGTTTATTTTCTGTAATACATTAAAAATATAAATACCGACCACTTTCTAAGTAGGTAATATTTAAACATGCATCGACTTTTATAAAACTGGCAAAACAAAAAGCAATATTCGAAAACTCAGCTGCCTTGTATAGGTACCTAAGTACAGTCAAGGACTTTAATTGTTATGCCACTATAGAACCCTGTCATAATGACAGCGTTAAACTGCGACAGAAATAACGCTTAAATGAATGATTAGCGTTATGCGACATGGTTCCAAAGTGTCATTACAATTAAAGTCCTTGACTGTACAGATGTAGGTAGTTAATGAATAATTTTTTGCCATCGTTTTTTGTCGGATAAGAACGTATTGATCTTGCTTTTTCAATTAGCTTATCGGTGGGTACTAAAGTTGATTGAGACAGCAAGATAAAAGCCAGATACATCTGTACGGATATTGGCTTAGTATGACTGAGGAAGAGGAATTATTTGCTTGATATCTTCAACACGAAATTAAATTTAACCAACCCTTTAACCCTGCGGCTTAGGTGGGCAGTACCTCTACTACCGCATCAGAATTTGCGGATCAACGGTTAAAATATAAAGTAAAGACAAATCCAACGATACATTGCATTTCAAAATCCGACAAGCCTTTTAGTCTACAGGATTGTCGCGACGAATCGTGTCGCGATACCTTTATGTATGATGATTATACTGGCAACATTGATAATGGATAATTCATCTATGGTAAGTAAATTTGTATCTGTCACTAAGTTTCATTCCGTAAAGGCGGGAAGCAATGTAATGTAAAATGGTGGTTAATGTTACTAAGTGCCAGGTTCCTGATTTGGAGCTCCAGGATATAAAGCTAAGTGGATATCTAAGTAGACAAACGAGTGATTTCACTATCGATACAGTTTTCCACATATTTATCTAACTATTAATGGTCCTAACCATATTGCAAGTATTTGATGATCGTTCATATATCCTGATCTATTAGTCGTGAAGAGTTATCATATTGACTAAACCTTGACGTTGATACTTATGACTCGAGAGTATGACTAAGATATGACACATATGTGAATTGGGGTGTTTGACCCACTATGTTATTGACACTGTGTGTGGAGTCATGAGTATCCTAGGCTGGCCAGCGGATCTAACGTGGGATGGTGCCGTACAGGGCAATGGCGCTCTGCCTCCGGACCTATATGAGGTGCCGTACAGGGCAGTTGCGAGCTGCCTCCGGACCATTATAGGCCCATGGGGCGTCGGATGGGACCGTATAGGGCTACGCCTCCGGCCCCATCCCTCCATGGGGGTGACCGTGGTGATGGTGCTGTAAGGGATGTGATATCCATGGCCATCACCACACCGACTGACCTGATGTATATCTAACTTGATCTACCACTATTGACCATATACATGATGTTGACATAACATCCATCCATCACTTACTGATTGTAATAATGATACGACTTGACATACTATGTATATGTGTGTAACCTAGAACTAACTGAGAAACGCTATCAAGTGGACATTACTGTAATGATAGTATGACTACTTGGATAGTGGCTCCGATGACAGTCGGTGTCATAAGTACTTTAAACCAACAGGAGGCGGACGCAGGTCTGACGGTATATTATGCGAAGCAGAACATTCAACTCTACATCACCAGTATGGCCGGAATAAAGGTAGGACTCTAGACTCAATACATTTTACCTTCGTGGCCTCTAACTTATTATATTGAGTCAAACCATTATAGATCTATAGAACATAATCTAATCATAACAATCAATGATACATTTATATAAAGTAGGAGGCCGCGACATGGTGTAGTGTGCTGGGATTATTCGGAGTCCATACTGAGTTCATTTAGTAAAATATGCTGAGAATTTGTCTAGGTTACTGCTCCAATTCACAGATTTATATAATAATATTAGGTGTTAAAGGGATATAAGGTTTGTCATAACCTCCTTGCATATTTATTTACATATTTAATTATATATTAACACTATTTGTAATTGTTTACCTATTACAAAATTTAATATTTAGTTTGAAAACATCAAAGTTGATGGATTATTTTGGTCAGTGCAATAGAAGTTGGTTGTCGTTGTATAGAGATGGCGCTGTCAATCACTTTCAGAATATTTATAGAAAGATAATTATTGATATTTGGATCGGTATTTACGATATTCTTATTCACAGTTTTTCAACATATTAATTACAAGAGATTTTAGAAATATATATTCGTACGTACGCCTTATGATTTACGATTATGGTTTGTCAATAGATCGCGAGCATCGAGCACAGAAAACCGGAAGATCATTTGTTTTAAGTTATTCGTATACTTATTTAAAAGGTTTAAGTTTATTTCCAGGGTGAATTCACTGCGATTAATTGATAAGATAATTATTCTAAGTTATATTCATCAGATTTGGGTAAAATAAGTGCGAAAACATAGTAAAGAATACATATTTGTACAAGGAACGCTTCGTCATTGGCTGATGGTTTTCGTAAGAATTAGTTCGTAAGCAATGCGGGTGAACTCTTATTTACAGCGGCGTAAGGATCAAATTGAAAAGGACAACAGCTAAAACAAATTTGTGAACCAGTATTATCGTGTTTCCGGTAAATAGTCTTGTAAGATTCTAACCGGCCATTTTTCTTTCGAACAAGCGCCGAGTGTAAGACTGAGAGTTAAGTTACGTGTGGAGTGATATACCGTGAGGTAAGCATGTTAATTACAATAAAAGTGTATATTATCCACAGGTGCATCGAATTAAAGTGTAGAATTTGCCGTGGAAAGGCAAGATATGTGTGTTTCTTAAAAATTCATAGGTACTACAGTAGGTAATGGACGCCTACTAAGCGTGTTCTCTTTTTGAAAGTTATAAGTGCTAATTGTTGTGAAAAGAACACGGTGCAACCGTAAAGGTGTTATTAATTACTGTGGTAGTAATTTGGTTTTGCATTTATTGTTCTTTAGACCTGCGTTGACCATCCAGCAAGTTGCCAGCAGTCCGGACGGGTTCCATTAATCCCGCTAGAATCCGACGAATTTTTCCAAGGAAATTAACGTGAGTGTTTGCACTGTTTATTTATCTGAGTGAATTCTTGTTAGGATACCTGACTAAATAAACAAACGGAGAATAATACTTGTAGGTATGAGTTATTATATGTAGGTGGTAGCGGTAGGTTCCTAACTACTATAAGACCATGAGACGCCACGCGGTATTTCCGATCAACAACCTACTAATTATAATGCGTATGTTTTAGATGAGCAAATGAATAGGTATAATGTGATGGAGCGAGCATTGCAATTTATATGAACTGCAACCGCGTTTACATATAAATAGTTATGTTTTATATGTGGACTCGTGGTAGATAAATGATTATAGGGAAATAATCCTAACGTTTATACATAACCATAGACATTTTTATCAATCATATTATGAATAAATTTTATTATAAATGTTTATGAATACAGTTAACAATTTATATACCTTTAACTTGAAAACTGTCACTATTGACAAGAATTTTTATATTTTTTGTGCAATTGTTTATGATTACTATTTAATGGTTTCTCTATACTGTGCTTTTATCATTAATTGAGGACAAGTAAAGATAGTTATATTATTTTAATGTAGATACAACTACATGCTATATTAATTTATTTATTGTGTAATTTGGTAATATTTGATTCGTTTTAATTAATTCTTGTGTGCAATGATTATCATAATTTTTTAAAATTTAGGGAAATGTGCTTAAATAATTAAAGTAAATGAATACATGAAATTAAATTTATTCATATATTTGATACTTTACTATTGTATAAGGTGTAAACATAATGGTGTATTTACACTTATGTTTTATCCAGCTTAATTATTTACTTAAATAGTTCATAGTACAAGAAAAGCAATGAGTTTAAGATGGTAAAATGACATTATAGTTGCACAAGAATTTGACAATAATTAAAATTAAATAAATAAAATAAAATATATAATTTAAATAAATTTAAAATAGTTCCTGTTATTAACTGTACATATGATACTGTTAGGTGAAGGTTATTTTGAACATTTAGTTAGAAAGTATGCGTGTCTAATTACAGGTCAATAGTATTATCCTATCAAGATGGAAGAAAGCTTGATGAGGATTTTAGATATTAGTACCATTCGAATTAAAGAACTTACATTCAAGGTGAAAGGGTTGAATGACACTCTTAATCCTGATTCCCCGGATGATGCATTATTATTAGAAGCGGAAGTGCATGCCTCTAAATTAGAAAGCGGTTTAAATAAATTGAGAAACGATTTAAATAATTATTTTCGGTTTGTAAATGAACCACAAGTCGATGAGATTTCTCAAATAGCAACATGCCAATTAGAAGCGGAGGAAAGTTTGTGTGAACTTCAAGTCAAGATTAAGCGAGCCAAGCCTTCTACATCAAGAGACAGTGCAGTATGGGTCACCGGAAAATTGCCTAAGCTGACCCTACCGGAATTTGATGGAGATATGCTACAATGGCACCAATTTTGGGATCAATTCGCATCTCAAGTGCACAATCGAAGCTTGAGCGATGTAGACAAGCTCTTATATTTGACTTCAGCCTTGAAGGGAGAAGCTAGAAGATTGATTGAAGGGTTGGAAACAACAAATAAGAACTACAGTATTGCTGTCACCATTCTTAAATCCAGATATGGCAAAATAGAACAAGTGAAGGATGCACATTATTCTGCCTTAAATAAAATATCACCTGCACAAGGTTCTATTGCTGACTGTCGCAGAGTCTTGAATGACATAGAAAGACATCTTAGGGTGCTTAGCTCTCTTGGTGAGAGCACTTCCCATGGCTACCTTCGATTTCTAATATTGGAGAAGTTCCCAGAGGATTTAGTTTACGAGTTAAAGAAGATAACTAAGGAAGATTCGGTATTAGAAATCCGAACGGAGTTGGAAAAGTTGATATCTGCCAAAGAAGATGCTAACAGACTTACCTATAGAAGAGAACAAAAAGAAGAAGATTATACAACTGGAACGTTACATGTCACTGAGACATTTAGAAGACAAAACTTCAGGAAGGGAGATAGTAACAGCTATCGGTTTGATAACAAACGGAAAGAGGCTCGTAGAACTTCGCCTCATCGTCCGCATGTTAGTTACAAACTTAAAAGGAAATTTAATGCTGTCAATAGTACAGGCAACAAAGAAGGACCGTCTACAAAGGTACCTGAGAAAAGATTTAAAATATCTTGCATCTTTTGTAAAGATGATCACTTCAATGACAAATGTCAAAGATTTAAAACAATGAAAGAAAGGAAGGCAAGACTGAAAGATCACTGCTACACATGTTTTGGAAAAGGACATAGGGCCATACAATGTATGAAGAAGATAACATGCTCTCACTGTAAACAGCAACATAACCGAGCTTTATGTCCAAAAGTACTCTTAAGGAAAGAAGTCACTAAACAATTCCACATAAACAATACTGGATCTACTGTTCTTCAAACAGCCATTGTTGGAGTTGCTAGAGAAGGAGATGATACTACCCAAAAGAAGTATAGAGCTTTACTTGACTCTGGAAGTCAGAGAACATATGTCACTCAGAAATTAGCAAAGGAACTCAATCTTAAGACTATAGAAGAAAGCAGACTTACAATATTTACCTTCGGGTCTAAAACGCCTCAAGAAATTGATAGCCGCAGAGTGAAGTTTCAAATTATGACTCGATTTGGCAAAGCGATACTGATGAATGCAAATGTGGTTCCAATGATCACTCAGAGCGTACCATATCCTGGACAAGATTTAGAACATTGGAAGGATAAATCTAACTTAGCTGATGATGGATCACTTTCAGATCAGGTGGATTTACTGATCGGTAACGACTACTATTTTTCACTGATGTTGACTGAGAAGATTAAAATTCAAGAAAACTTGTATATGGTAAAATCAAAACTAGGATGGATCCTTAGTGGAAGGACAGACTCAAGACCTGTTGATGAATTGGCAGTGGTAACTTACTTTCAAACTAACCTGGAAGTAAGGTTGAACCAACCAGACTTACCCTTGAATGAAACCAGCTTAAAGGAATTATGGGAACTGGAAGCTATAGGTATCTCCGACTCTCCGAAGGAGAGTCGAGAAGAGGATGCTATACGTCATTTCAACGAAACTACCCAATTTGTGGATAATAGGTATTATGTTTCTTGGCCGTGGATAGAATATCCACCAGATTTAGATCCTAACTTAGGTCTAGCTCTTGGTCGTTTAGTGAGTCTAATGAAACGACTAGACACTGATACATTAACATTATATGATCAATTGATCAAGGAACAAGAAAACATGGGGATCATAGAAGTTGTACCTGAAACGGAGATAGATGAATCAAGACATCCTATACATTACCTTCCACACCATGGAGTCAAGCAAGCAAATAAGCCTATAAGAATAGTATATGACGCTTCATCGAAAACAAAGGATAACAAGAGTCTTAACCAATGTCTATACTGTGGACCGATGATGCTAGAAGATCTAACAGGACTTCTACTGAAGTTTAGGTCACACGCTATAGGTGTTTGTGCAGACGTGGAAAAAGCTTTCTTACAAATTGGCTTACAAGTTGAGGATCGTGACGTCACAAGATTTTTATGGATCAAGAATATTAATCAACCAGTTAATGAAAACAATTTGCTACACATGAGATTTTGTAGAATCCCATTTGGAATCATATCAAGCCCTTTTCTACTTAACGCTACTATTAAACATCACTTGTCGCAATCGAATTTAGAAAATGTAAGAAAATTAGCACAAGATATATACGTAGATAATGTAGTAACTGGTGCGAACACCGTAAGAGAAGCTATTAGTTTATACAAAGATTCGAAACAAGTATTCCAACAGATTTCAATGAACCTTAGAGAATGGAGTTCAAATTCAAGCGACTTCTTACGTTACGTTCCAGATGCTTGCCCAGACAAAGTCGTGAAAGTACTAGGCCTGGACTGGGAGCTAAGAAGCGACACACTTCATCTCAGACTGAAAGATGTCAATTACGCGAACACAAAGAGAGGTATCTTAAGAAGTATCGCCTCGGTATATGATCCTTGTGGATATACCATACCTTCGATGTTACCTGCTAAGTTACTTTTACAGGATCTGTGGAAGTTAAAAGTTAAATGGGACTCGCCTCTGTCTAATGAAATAACGGAGAGATGGAGACTTATTCAAGAAGAACTTAAGGAACTTAGAGAAATATTTATGCCAAGGTGCTACATAAAAAATCCTAAGAATAAGGATTATCAACTTCATTGCTTCACAGACGCGTCTATGAAGGCTTATGCAGCTGTAGTCTACATTACTCAAGGAGACAAGAGAAGCTTCGTGATAGGTAAAGCACGTTTGGTCCCTATTAAAGATCAAGCCGACTTGAAGATACCCCGTCTAGAACTACTTGGAGTCCTTATAGGAAGTCGTCTTATTCAATACGTCATGAAATTTCTTCAAGGAAATATAACACAACAAATACTGTGGACAGACAGTCAGATAGTGATCAGTTGGTATTACTCGAACAAACTGTTGACACCTTTCGTAGCAAGAAGGATCGAAGAAATAAAAGGAAATAAAAGATTGTCAATTCGGTATGTTCCATCCGACTTAAATCCAGCAGATGTGGCTACCAGACCTAACCAGTCAGGAGAGGAAAAGGAGAGATGGCTGGCAGGACCTGATTTCTTGTCAAGAGAAGCCTCGGAATGGCCTGTCAGTCCAATAAGTAACACTTCTCTTTTGGCCGGGGAGGTTCTGGCTAATACACCGAAGCTACCAGAAACAAACCTTACGGATATAGATATGACTTGTGAAGATCTCGAAGGAACAAATAGTCCAAGTACTGGAAATAGGAATGTATTTGATGACAATCTAGGAATAATTCATACAACAGTAACAGAGATTAAAAAGGTACAGGCAAAGCACTTTCCTGACGAATTAGCTGGAAAAGAAACCGGTATGAAAAAGAATTTGGATTTATTTATGGACGAAGATGGAATATTAAGGTGTAAGGGCCGACTTATGAATACAGATTGGACATATGATAAGCGATATCCAATTCTGATACCTAAAGATAGTGAATATACGGATAATATAATTATGAAAACACATATTGATAATTATCATGTGGGAGCTACTCACACACTTAGCATTATTCGTCAAACATTTTGGATTCCTCAGGGAAAGAGACAGGTGCTTAAGGTAATCAAGAAATGTGCTCAATGTGTAAAGCACGGAGGAGGACCTTTCAAGTTACCTCCCACACCAGCATTGCCACCAGAGAGAGTTAACTATACCGAACCATACACATTCACTGGTGTAGACTATTTAGGACCGATCTTAGTAAAAACCAATACTGGGAAAGAAAAACGTTGGATATGTCTTTTCACTTGTTTAGCGGTAAGAGCAGTACACTTGGAAGTGGTACGAGATTTAACCGCTGAAGAAGGACTACTTGCCTTGAGAAGGTTCATATCGACAAGAAATGTGCCAGCAGTAATTACATCAGATAACGCTACTAACTTTAAGCTCATGTCTGAAGTGTTGACCAAGCCTTACTGCGTTGACAGAAAAATTAAATGGAGATTTATTCCTCAACTCGCACCATGGTTCGGAGGGTTCTACGAAAGACTAATGGCTATCGTTAAGAACTGCTTGAGGAGAACTTTACAAAAACATTTGTTGACTGACAACCAGTTGAACACTGTCATTAAAGAAATAGAAGCTGTTATCAACTCTCGCCCACTTACTTACGTCGATGCTGAACTGACGCACATTCTTAAACCTTCTGACTTTCTCGCTATGGGACGAACTATAGTTGTAAGAACACAGAGTGACGGACCTTCACCTCAAGGATCACAAGCTAAAATCGACCTTATAAACAGTTGGAAAAGGGGTATTATTGTTCTCAACGAATTTAAAGATATGTTTACCAACCGATATCTCCTGAGCTTAAGAGAAAGGTACTCACACTCACATAAACAACCTAGATGTACATCAAAATTAATACCAGCAGAGGGTCAGGTTGTACAAATCAAGGGAGACAATAAAAATAGGGAAGAATGGAAAGTAGGAAAAATCATATCGCTAATCAAAGGAGCTGACGACATGTGCCGAGTGGCGAAGGTTAAGGTCGGAGAAAAAGAATTCACTAGGTCTATAGCACAGTTATATCCACTAGAAGTTGAAGATACACCAGGTATTGAAATTAGCTCATCACCAATGAATGAAGCCATCGAAACGGGAGTCACTAAGGATTCAAATGAAAAAGAAATTGACGCTGATAGCGTTGAGGTTGTAGACAATGCATTTATTCATAACACAGGGGAACAGGAGACTCTACTTGACATAGATAATGTTCAAGATGAGAGCGCTCCGAATGATGACAATTCACCTAATGATACTGACACGAATGGTACTACTATTGACAATACGCCAGACGATTCTAGTGGCGATTCTACTGGACAACGACAACGACGAGACGCCGCCGTCAGAGCCATGGAGAAGATTAGGCGATGGACGCGGTGCCTGACTTCACTTCTTTAAGTCCCGCCGGGAGTGTCGCGACGAATCGTGTCGCGATACCTTTATGTATGATGATTATACTGGCAACATTGATAATGGATAATTCATCTATGGTAAGTAAATTTGTATCTGTCACTAAGTTTCATTCCGTAAAGGCGGGAAGCAATGTAATGTAAAATGGTGGTTAATGTTACTAAGTGCCAGGTTCCTGATTTGGAGCTCCAGGATATAAAGCTAAGTGGATATCTAAGTAGACAAACGAGTGATTTCACTATCGATACAGTTTTCCACATATTTATCTAACTATTAATGGTCCTAACCATATTGCAAGTATTTGATGATCGTTCATATATCCTGATCTATTAGTCGTGAAGAGTTATCATATTGACTAAACCTTGACGTTGATACTTATGACTCGAGAGTATGACTAAGATATGACACATATGTGAATTGGGGTGTTTGACCCACTATGTTATTGACACTGTGTGTGGAGTCATGAGTATCCTAGGCTGGCCAGCGGATCTAACGTGGGATGGTGCCGTACAGGGCAATGGCGCTCTGCCTCCGGACCTATATGAGGTGCCGTACAGGGCAGTTGCGAGCTGCCTCCGGACCATTATAGGCCCATGGGGCGTCGGATGGGACCGTATAGGGCTACGCCTCCGGCCCCATCCCTCCATGGGGGTGACCGTGGTGATGGTGCTGTAAGGGATGTGATATCCATGGCCATCACCACACCGACTGACCTGATGTATATCTAACTTGATCTACCACTATTGACCATATACATGATGTTGACATAACATCCATCCATCACTTACTGATTGTAATAATGATACGACTTGACATACTATGTATATGTGTGTAACCTAGAACTAACTGAGAAACGCTATCAAGTGGACATTACTGTAATGATAGTATGACTACTTGGATAGTGGCTCCGATGACAGTCGGTGTCATAAGTACTTTAAACCAACAGGAGGCGGACGCAGGTCTGACGGTATATTATGCGAAGCAGAACATTCAACTCTACATCACCAGTATGGCCGGAATAAAGGTAGGACTCTAGACTCAATACATTTTACCTTCGTGGCCTCTAACTTATTATATTGAGTCAAACCATTATAGATCTATAGAACATAATCTAATCATAACAATCAATGATACATTTATATAAAGTAGGAGGCCGCGACAAGGATACTCAATACTGAATACCCAATTAAACTGATAATTAGTGTCGGTACCAACTAGGCTAAACGCATTGGTCATATGATTAAAAAATCTCCAAACGGAAGCTATACTACTTATACAAGAATTGAGTTAGGTATATGGTACCACATATCTTCTTCAGCTTGGCCTTGAGAGGCCTCAGCATCAGGCCTATCGGCTGCATTTTGCTGTCAGTTATAAACCCGTACTGAGTCATATCTACGGAAGCCGTCTTTCGGTAGCAAATCTTCTGTATGAAGTCCTTGGTTCTCATAGACATGGGTTGCACGGGCATTTTCGATGCTTTCATCCCTTTAAGTTTCAGCATGTTAGTTGCAGCTATTTGTAGGTCGGAATATTTCAGGTTGTTTAAGGTTAGTTTGTGGAGTTGCTTTGTTATTAAATGTTTTCTTTGTTATTTGGGTTAGATATCTGTCGACATTTTTGTTTCGACTTTCATTAGGTAGTATTTATAGCATCATCGAGACCAATGATTAAGCCATTCCGCCAATGCTTGACTTTTAATTACACAATCTTTTTAGTTTAAGGCATTTAATTACACATTTTTTTGTTGTTCCTCTTCATGTTATTTATTGCTTGACAAAGTCACTCGACAAAGAAGACAGAAAGAGTACGGTAGGGGGTTTAGTTTATCTTTGGTTTAGTTGCTGTACTCAGACGTACTCGGACTCAGAAATCTGATAGTTGTTGTATGATTCTTGTTACTGTGTTGTGGTCCACCACCATCGTTGAGAATCGCAATTAAAATAGCTTGTGAAGAAAACATTAACATGCGAAATCGTGAGTATTGATGAGAGATGGGCAAGGCTTGTACCTACTTGGTACACAGGAGGAGGTCATACATAATATGTTGGTATAAGAACAGGACTGCATTTTTTTTTGTGAAAGTGAGCATAGCAATCAATGCGTGTATCACTCACCCGCGTCGCGCGTGATGACGTACCTATTGTATTGGGGTTGGCATTATTGATCCTTGCTTTCTTTTGAAGTTACGATGATTAGGGTATAATTGTAGTCAACAAGCCAGAAACTCATAACTGTTGTTATTGAAATCCTGAATTTAGATGGTTCTCTTATAATTTAGATGGTTATAAATCTCTGCGTTTACATTATGCAAAAGCCTCATGGATTATCTGTAAACGGTCGCTGTCAATGTGACTTTATGCCCAGCGGTTACATGCTACATGCCATCTACATGCTACCTCATGTATTTCGATGTTTTATCCAGCTACTTACAATCTAATGGAACAAAAAGACGGAACACGCTACAACTAATGGTGCTTGTACACGGTGCAAGTAGCTTGCGTATGTCGAGGTACTTGCGCAGGGTAGCTATATGCGCATCGTGTATCTATAATTAAAATTTACTATGTTCGTAGTACCAACCGCCTTTATTTGACTTGAGTTGAGTTTGGAAAAATAAGCATACATGACTTTGTTGGCTGTATGATTTCAACTCTCGCCCACCCCAAATAAGATGAATAAAATTAATAAAACAATACAATAGGTAACCAGTTTTTTTATTAGACGTCAATTAGACGTATCCTATCCTCATAATCTGTGGTTTATTTTGCCGGTTCTTATTTATTTTATAATTGAACTGACTAAATTGCATAAGAAGGCAAATAAAATTGTAGTAAGTATTTGCCAAATCACAATATAGAGTATAAACTGTTGTCATGGCACCTGCCGTAGAACTGCCCGAAGCTTTAAAGCCAATATCTTGGCTCGAAGGCCGCTGGAGTACCCAAAACGGCAAAGGGAAATTTCCGAACATCAGCGAATTCCAATATCATGAAGTTTTAGAATTTACCTGCATTGGTAAGTATTTTAACATTTTAAGGTTTTGGTTCGCACTATAATAGCTTGAGATCATGACTAGTCTCTTTGGAATAGCCTCTTTCATTTGTGGATCTAATATACTAAATAGAAAGATATATTTTATGATAGTTATTGTTTACCTATTGATGAATTGAATCACAGTTGCTGGTTAGAATTAGAGCTCATTACGGTAAAACCGGATTCTATATGTGGGGAACAGATGATAAACAATATTACCGATTATTTGAATGTTAAGTTTTGGGATTCCATTATATTGGGAGTCTAGTATTTCAAAATCCTAGTATTCCAGGAAAGAACGAGAATCAGGTTTCATTTCAAGTGCTACCCTCAAAGCTCACTCATCAGGTGGCCTGCCTGTGTGCCTGTTAGCCTTCTGCAACTATTAACATATTTTTTTTATAAAAGTGGTAGGCAAACGAGCATTCGGGGTACCTGACGGGAAGTAATATACACCGCCCGTAACACAAATATTAATAAAGTAGTTTCCAAATATACAAACACACATAGTTAAGGTTCTGTTTGGTGTATGAAAAGCTTTAACAAACAGTTTTTTTACAGGCCAGCCTATGTTCAATTTTTTATCCTCTTCATCGCACCCTGTGAAGCAAACACCAATGCACCAGGAGAGAGGATTCCTGCGCATCAAACCAGGCTCTAATGACCTGGCTTTTGTGGTCAGTCACAACTTTGGCTTAACATCTCTCGAAGAAGGAACCGTTGATCCAGTGAAACAGGAGATTGTCCTAGAAACTGTAAATGTTTCCAGAATTTCTTTTGCTAAAGAACCTCATGTTAAGAAGTTCAAGAGGGTCTTCAAACTTGTCGACCCGCAGACCCTAGAAATAACCACATATATGGAAACTGAGCAAACACCTCTAACTCAGCATTTGAATGCTGTCTATATTAAGGAGTAATGTTAATTATAATTTAAAATAGTTAGGCATTTATTGAATTTGTCAAGTAGTTCAGGGAAACTAGCCTGCTACTTGTTATGTTTATCTACCGGATAATATTTCAGTCATAATTAGGTATTCAAAAATTGAAACTAACAATACATGTAGTTATGGTCTCATGTTCCTGAAATTATGGTAGAGAGAACTGAAAGAGGTAGAGCTTGGAGTAACTAAAGTCATACTAAAAAGGTATAGAACCTTTTCAATATACCTAACTTCTTCAAGGTTGTATGTGTAAGTAAGTAAGTGATTATGATTACGCAAAAAAAAATTTGTTTAAAGTTTGGTCTAGGAATAATTCTAATTTGCTCTTGATAGTTTTACTGTCATCTCTGTAAGCACATCCATGTATTCCTAAGTAATATTGCTGCTATAAAATGCATATTTGGTCATTATCAGATTATCACATCTTTGTTTCCACATAGCAAATTAAATTATTAATATTCCTGTGTGTGTTGTTTTTTATATTTTTAAAAGTGTTTATTTAAGGCAGAGCTACACCGGATGCGTGCGCGTAGACGTGCGCGTGCGCTTTCCACTGCGATCAATTCAGATAATTTGTACTCTCGATCTATGGAGGTACATTTTAAAACAAAGTGCATACTAATTCAGTATAATTATATTGGGTACAACAGCGTTATTAAAAAAAAACAAATGCTTAAATTATTCTTTGGGGTTGCTGGGGAGATGCTCCACAGTAACCCCAAACTGAGATAATATGTACTCTCGATCTATTGAGGAACATTTATTTTTAAGTATGTACAAATTCAGTACCTACATATTGTGATTGTGTACATTAGCGTTATGCTTTAAAACATTACAAAACAGACAGTGGGGTTTCCAGGAAGCGTGACATCATGTTTCCTCATTTCAGAAAATCAATTTGATAGTGTCGACAGAACTCCGCTATGGCGGAGCTTCTTTTTTCGTTTGATTTGGCTCTTCGGGCGTGCTGCAGAATTAACGTAACCTAAACCTACCTGGGCCTTTTGTGAGAAAAATATGGGACTACTTGGGCATTTTAGCAGACGTATTACTGGTAATACTGTGAAAAGGGGGTTCTTACTGTGAAAGTCGATTAAAGGGCGCTGCATACGTAACGTGATTTTACTCGTACGGAACGGGACGGGTTTTTTTTTTCAAATATTGTTTCATAGAAAATGTATCTGATCTTACATACGCAACGGTTACACGGACGGGGGGCCGATTTTTGACTTTCGAGCGCTCGAAAGTGAGTAAAATCAGTGAAACCTTTTTCTGAAATACGAGCGGTAGATGTGAAAACGAATGGTGTGGACCATGAATTTTCTATTGCTCGTAATTTCAATTAAAAAACAAAAAACCGCCCTCAAAAACGCAAAAAATGACTTCTTTAAAATTGTAGGCACCTAATAGGTTAGTCCAACTGATGTCGGCTTTTTGTTGAAAATATTGTGGTCGCCTACTTCAGTTGGACTAACCTATTAGGTGCCTACAATTTTAAAGAAGTCATTTTTTGCGTTTTTGGAGGCGGTTTTTTGTTTTTTAAAACATATTTCATTTTATACTTTTTAGTGATCATAATACGCTGTTACGTCGTCCCACTTCTTAGTTGATATGAAACTTTAGATTTATTTCAAGCGCGCCGCAAACAACGCCGCGGGAAAGTCATAGTCATATTTCAACAAGTAAATATTCTTCGTTGTAGTCGCTCAACTATCTTAATCGAGATATCTTATCGCCACCCTTGAAATCGGTACCGTTAAGGAGTTCCGGTGGCCATCTGTGGTCTTCATCATCAGTTCCACTTCACCAAATGATACTTTCTGAATGCAAATGCTGGACTTGTTACTAAAAATACTAAAATCGCTATATGTTTGCCTGCAATATTTAAGGAGTTCCCTCAATTCCTCACTGATCCCCTCATCAGATACAGATTTGGTGACAATGGGACCACCTCGGAAGTATACTCTACCAAACCAAAAAAAATATTTGAAATCGGTAGACAATTGACGGAGTAATCAGTGAACATACCTACATAAAAAAAATTACATACAGTGGAACGTATAACCTCCTCCTTTTTTGAAGTCGGTTAAAAATACGGTTTCACCGATTTTGCTCAATTTCGAACCAAACGTTCGAGCGCTCGAAAGTCAAAAATCGTCTTCTCGGGACGGGAAAATCAAAAATGTATGCAACCACGTCCCGTCCCCGTCCCGTCCACGTCCTGATCACGTTACGTATGCTGCGCCCTTAAGCCTCTCAAGGAATTCCCGTCAGGGAACTGCAAGCCTGATGAGACTGTCTCAAAGCGCCGGCGTTCGACATGTCCTCGGTATGCGGCAAAAGCTGGTAGGTACTTAAATAAAACTATGACATATCTTAGCACGGAGCATTTATTTAAATATTTAATAAATAAAAAAAACGTCTAAATAGCATAGAAGTCGTGCTCAAACCAGATGTTAAAATTTTGCTGAAATGTGGAACCGCTCATGAGGTTCTACCTAATAATTACAACGCAGATTGTCACAAAATTAACTCTTTATTAGGGTTCCGTACCCAAAGGGTGCAAACGAGACCCTACTACTAAGCCTCCGCTGTGCGTCCGTTCGTCTGTCAGACAGGGGGCTATATCTCAAGAACCGTAATAGGTAGACAGATATAATTCTCAGTGTGTCTATTGCCGAGCTATAACAACAGAGGCCTATTTCTCAACGCGTATTAGTCTAATAATATTAGTGTTTTGTCTCGTAAATAAAACTACAAAATTAGACAAAACACTAATATTATTATACTAATACTTTTTGAGGAACGGGTCCCAGATAATAAAAACAAAGCTACAAGAATCTTGATTTTTTGGTGCTTCTACTCGACCTTAACAATCGTATCTCTTGAACCGTAATAGAACACATGAAACACATTCAATTTTTGGGTATGTCCCATTTGTTCCATGGAACTTCGCATTTTGTATTAAACTATGACGTAATATACAATACAAAGTTCGTAGTTCCATGGAACAAATTGGACATACCCAAATTTTTAGAAACGGAGTACCTAGTATTTTTGCTAAAACGGGAAATAATAAAAAATCGAATAAATCATAACTTAAAGGGCTCTTTACTAACATGGAACGAAACCCTACGTATGCGAGTCAGACTCACTTGGCCGTTTTTTTTGTGACAAGACCCGCCTTGTTACCTATTCGCATGATGTTTGCATAAAATCATGTGATGCCAGCACCACACTTCGCTATTCGCTATTCGTTATTCGGCTTATGCGCCTACATTCGACGAAGTGTGGAGGGTTTATTCGTCTATGTTTTCTTTATTCGCACGCATAACGCATAAGCGCGATAGCAAATATTTTAACAAATACGGCGCAGCCGCATAACGAATACCGAATAGCGAAGTGTGGTGCCGGCATGATAAATAAGCTATCTCGTTTTAGCATGGTTTCTTACTCTTAGACCTGTAGTACTAGCACATCTTGATCTAGTAGTAGTATCTTCTAGTACCAGCACATCTTGATCTAGTAGTAGTATCTTGTAGTACCAGCACATCTTGATCTAGTAGTAGTATCTTGTAGTACCAGCACATCTTGATCTAGTAGTAGTATCTTGTAGTACCAGCACATCTTGATCTAGTAGTAGTATCTTGTAGTACCAGCACATCTTGATCTAGTAGTAGTATCTTGTAGTACCAGCACATCTTGATCTAGTAGTAGTATCTTGTAGTACCAGCACATCTTGATCTAGTAGTAGTATCTTGTAGTACCAGCACATCTTGATCTAGTAGTAGTATCTTGTAGTACCAGCACATCTTGATCTAGTAGTAGTATCTTGTAGTACCAGCACATCTTGATCTAGTAGTAGTATCTTGTAGTACCAGCACATCTTGATCTCACTTGTCACGCAGTGCGTCTCTATACTAACAAAACGGTTGGAAAGGGATACCTATCCGAGTGACGAACCAGTCGCGCAAGCGGCAAGTTGTGCTAGCCCCCTGAACATTTAGATTTTAAGCCGCTGCACACAAATGCGCAATGAATTTATACTAAAACGTAAAATAAAAAGTGTTTACATATACTTATTCGTGAGAAAGAAATTACTTCTGAGCGGACTTTTACTGTATAACTTGACAAAAAAGAGTAGGGGAAAGAACGGGGGCGCTTGTCGGCACGAAATTGGCAACGTTTCAGAAAACATCACAGGCCGTACTTTGAAAATCGAAGTTCGAAGTTACGTTAGCTCCATCCCCTTCTCTCGATTTAGTCTCTAGTGACGAGTGACAGGGACTCGGCACCCGATGTTTCGAATTTATTGTTTCGTGGTAACCATCCTGATCCTTATATGCTGGTTGCCACTTGAGAATATTGTAAATACAAACTTTTTGCCAAGCTTTTTATACTAAAGCCCTCGTCGAACAGCCGACACAATATGCTTCGAGCAGCGAGTGCGGTGCGAGCCGTGCTAGCACTGCTAGCGTCGTGCCGATGACGAGAGCGTTTTACAGGCCAAATATTAAACACTATAATAATATGCTAATTTACTATTAAATATTTGATTCAATAATTCGTAAATAAATTTACTTATTGAAAATCCCAAATCCCCTTGCTAAGCTTACAGCCCTATTGAACAAGGGTCAACGACCTGTGACCCTTAGTAAACATGTCCCAGTATAAAATTAAATAAACAAATTATTTGTATCGGTCGATTATTACTGCCACTATACTAGGGTGACGGCACCAGTGTTGGACAGTTTTAGCTGACAGGCACCAGTAATGGACACTTAACTCTTAATTCAAACTTCATACGGTCGTAAATTGATTGTTGCAAAACAAATGAATAACCCTTATCTATACTAATATTATAAAGCTGAAGACTTTGTTTGTTTGTTTGTTTGCTTGAACGCGCTAATCTCAGGAACTACTGGTCCGATTTGAAAAATTCTTTCAGTGTTAGATAGCCCATTTATCGAGGAAGGCTATAGGCTATATATCATCACGCTAAGGCCAATAGGAGCGGAGCACCAATGAAGAATGTTTCAAAATCGGGGGTTTTTGTTTCCTTTTGAGAGCTTCCGCTGCGTGCGCTGGGTAAAGGGTTAAAGTTTCGCAAAAATCATGTTTGACAGAATTGTTCCCCTTTAAAAAGTTCTAAAAAAAAATCCGCGACAGCATATGTCTATCTTTTAAAGTTGACTCACTATAAGCTTTTTTATGCTAAACAAATTTGTTCTATAATAATGCATTATTTGCGAAGGTGTTTTTCATCACAAGTAAGTATTTAATTTAAAACAAAATTGGCCTTTACATCATTCGATTTCAATGAATATCTTAGGAGATATCGAAGTTTTAAAATAAAATCACAGCAAAAAAAATCACCTACCTAATATATATCTTAAGATATCTTCTGTAAAATAATAATCAAGTGTCCAATTGTCCATCTTTGGTCCTTGTCCATTACTGGTTCCGTCACCCTAGCTATAATATTACGGCAGGTCACGACAAATCTAGTAACGATCTCGGCAGGGTGGCGGCGGGGTTCGGCAGGGTGATGAGTACCTTATTCTTAAGGCCCTAAGCCTGTGGCCTTAAGGGCCACTATTGCGATGCGCCCCTTTAAAGATTAAAAAGCTTTGGGCGGGCGTAGAGCCATAACGCCACCGAATATTTGATCAGTAGAATACAACTTCACCCAATTACTTTTTATAGTACAGTCAAAAGTATTATAATATCTATACAGGCAACGCATCAAATATATGTAGGCATACACAGACTCTATTGTCATTGGCATAAAGGCGTATGGATATTTTTGGCGTCTTGGGAACGTATATATATTTATCTTCAGGCGCCATAAGTAGATAACGCAACCACTGTGCGCAAACAGACAAAGAGATATTTAGCATCAGGGAGTTGCCCTCCTTTCAACCCAGATGAATCCAATTTTGGAGATTGTTACCAGTCGTGACCTCCTTGTCTAGGCTTGTCAATGAATCAATATACTCTCGACACACTTATTTCTCTCACGCACTCGTCACAATCACGTCACACCAAAACTTTATATTGCAAATTATCCTTTAGGTATAGGAGGAGACGAGAAACTCACGGAGCGGTCCGGTGGAGAGTCGAGAGCCAGATTGCTGTCTTACTCGCATTGGATTAAATCGAACTGTATATTAAACATCTACATCAACAGTAGCAATATGTATGGTGTTCCATTATTTGGTGTTCTGTGAGACTTATCTTAAATTATTGCTATTTGAGAACACTAAAACTAAGTCCCTTTACGAATAAAGCTAATGTAAACTAGGATTGCTGTTTATAAGGCAATATGTTTTATTTGGTCTTCGACTATTTTGTCGGGTCTGCGGTCTTATTCTATCTCTCGTTTCGCCCTACTGAAGATAAAAAAGTCTATATTTTATCTAGCAGTATCAATAAACTTATGTTCATTCCCAATATTCGATTAGGACAGATTCTGTAACTTCAGTTTTTTTTTTGACACATTTATTAAGTGGCAAATGTAGATTTTTGACTCCAAATATTTAACTAAATGTATTGGCGGATATTGGGAACGAGCATTAGTAGGTAATCTGAACTCTGGTTAGTTAATGACGGGCAGTAGGATATCTGCAACTATTGATTGACAATTGGAACCAACCAACACCAAACTGCGCTCAACATTGATACCATACTAAGTCAGAGTACACTACCAGTTATGAGTGCAGACACGTTATAACAGTTTGAACTCAAAAAAAGCCACCCCTGTAATTCACTACTAACAGTGACTGACCCTCAGCAGTAGTAAATATGTCAACATTGTATAGGTCAAACTTTTTAAATTAATTATTTACCATCAGAGTAAAAACTGCGTATAAATAATACAATCCCCTATCCAAATGATATTACAAACATTATAAATTTGTACCAAATCAAAGGCATTATATAGGTACGTTTTTAAATATCTACTTTACTGTATAAGTCAGCACCAGCACCTGGGGGCCGCAAATCCTGCCAGGAGCGCTCAAGACCATAGGGTCTCACGTTGTCTGCGGCACGACCTGCCAATTGTGGCGTACAGTGCAAAAGATTAACACTAAGGCCGTTCGTCCACCGCCGTCGCTTCGACTCGGCAGCCATCACCGCGAACGAGATCATATCGGGCAGACTCAGAACTGCTCTCCGCAAACGTGAGACCCCCGCCAACAATCTTGGTGGTTCAGTTTGTTCTATAATCTCAGGGCTCGTACCATTTTTTTTTGAAATATTATGACATGAGGCTAAATGTTTTGTAAACGGTAATTGAATCTTATTTTGATTTACTTTATTCTTGCATCCACTAAATTTCATACTGAAAGTCACCAGACAAAAGTTTTACCTCAATGGCGCCATCATCTCTTTCTCGATGACGGCGGCGGTAGACAGACGGCAGTTTTATTACCAAATAGAACATGAAAATGACACAAGCATCACGTCACCTAACTTACGAAACCATTGCCTGTTAAAATTCGAGTTAGTTTTTAAATTATTTTACCCATAACCTTATCCGTAAGGGCAAGAACCACTTAAACATAGTAATGCGGCTTTCGCGCGATGATGCCGTACTCCTGTAGAGCAGGCACCAGGTCATCCATTGTCATGATGTATTTCTTTTCCTTCGGGCCTTTTTGACTTTTGGAACTGGTAGACAGTTGGCTGGATGTCCGCATCTTGCAGTGCTGCAGTGCATCATTGGCCACATCAGAGAGGAACTTTTGAGATGCTAATGCTATCAGGCGGATCAATCTGGAATTTTTCAACATTTTGGTATCCATAAAGGTTAAAAATTAAAGGTAATTGCAGAAAGGGAGAAAATTAAAATAATGATGCTGCAAGTAGGCCCTGTAGGCAGTGTTACGTTACATGTCTGAGTCTACCAGCACCTTCCTTGACCACTGTTTAAAAGAAGCACTACAAGAAACTGTTTTATTTTTAAGTAAGCATTACAACTATAAAATTATTTTTTCAAATCCGTATAAAATGAAAGGTTCATTTTTAACAGCGATTAATTGTACATACATTTAAACCTTAGTTTATTAGTTAACGATAAGTGTAACTAAAATTAAAATTGGTTTAGAACTTTTTGATTGGTTGTCAAAATTGAAAAGTCATATTCGTAGGCAATGGTATGGGAAAAACACAAGCGTCCCTAATTATGTGGCCACCACTGTACACATACATCTATTTGTTTTTTGTGCTTGATGCTCGTGTACTCCTTACCTACATACTATTAAGTCAAACTGCACTGCACAATACAGTAGTCATGGACAATTATATGCTCACTTAGTCAAGTTGCCTTTTATTTTAACAAACAATGTGACCACTCAGAATATATTTAATAGGAGGACTACAACCTCTTATTCTTTGAATTTGTTTCCCGATCTTCCCATTACTTTTCTATTAGGGATTAAAATGTGAAAATCCTTTCTTATGAAATGATGGCCATGAAATGTCTGTCAGTCAGAAGATAAAAGTACAACCACTGGTCGCCAATCCTTTCAATCTTTCGTCGAAATTAAGGCGAGTACCTAATGTGAAGAAGCGAATTAAGTTTCTATCAGATAAAGTATAATGTACACTTGTGGCAATTTACCTTAAGTTCTCCTTGTGATTAAGGTAATAAATGTGCAACTAACTTACCTAGGATCTTGAGACTCGAAACCAGACATGTTTAAGTAGTGGGCAACCACTGAATCAGGGATAGAGGGGTTGTAGTTCTCGAGTTGCAAAAGGAAATCGCTGAGAACATGCCCTGCGCCGTTGTCGTCGTCGACGCCGACAGACGGAGAGCCCATACGACCCATTTGCATCGTATTAAACTTAAATTCCATCCAATTAGTTCAACGTCCCGGTGTTTATTTTACTAAACTAAATAACGAATTCACAAATAGCGAGGAACAGCAAGCGACCAACGAAAAACCACAGATAAATAAACACAGACAAAGAAATAGACATACATGTCAATGTCAAATTCAAGTTTATTAAAATTGGCAGTAGTTTGCTACTCGACAGTAGATGGCGTTACTAGTATACCTACATTTTAACTAGTGACGATGAAGTTATAGATAAAGGTGGAGGCAACACTCTCGAAGCCGAATGAAGCGTCCTTGAAGTCATTCTATCTCAAACACTTTGGTCCCCTCCTCTCTTTCTAACTAGGGTGTAACAACGTGTTTGAGATAGAATCACGAAAAAGTACATTCAAGACGCTTCATTTTGGTCTTGAGAGTGTGGCCTCCACCTTTATCTATAACTTCATGCTAGTGACCCACAAGGTACCTTTTTATTATTGGGATTTTTTCCATGGGTAGCTATAGTCAAACAGAATTTAAATCTAAACAAAATGCGTTCCTACTTTGTGTTCCTACTTGAAACCATATTGGTAAAATACCTTGGATGTTTTAAACAACAGGGACGTCTAAAATGACAGCACTAAAATGGAAAACTCAAAAAGTTGGTGTTTCAGTTGAAAACCAGTTTAGGACAAACAATAAACATAACATTACGGTATTGGGATTTCCGAGGGACACCCCATTTGCGACATTAGTTTATGAGAAAAGCATTAATGGCCCGTCAATCGCGGACAACTCTCACGACTGTAAATTTTAAACGACGAACTGCATATGGTCATCTAAAGACCGATCGCATATCAAAATAGAACGAAAAACAAAACCATATTTGAAACTAAAACCCGAAAGACGACTCAACTATTTGATGTTTTAAAAAAAAAACCAATCGCTCAAATGTTAACTGGCAGAGATCCCTTAAAGGGATAAGTTTGCCTTTGTACATAATTTGTATTTCTATCTATTTTGTTGTTTGTTATTTTCCCGTTTGTTCAATAAAATATTTTACATACATATTTATATGACACAAAAAAAAACACTAATGTCGGTCCGGTCGGTTTCTTTAGGCAATGAGCTAGGGTGAACATCCATCATGGCCTGTTTTATAAAACTACAAATTACAATTTACAGGTTACAAGTTTCCATTTGACACAGCCTCGACCAATGACGACTAGCCATTTGAGCAGTGTTGCCAGTTTAGACCTGTAAAATTGTAATTTTTAGCTTTATAAAACTGGCCACTGCGGCCGTTTTACGAAGCTACAAGTTTCAAATTACAAGCGGAACTCTCTTTCTAGCAAAAAGAGTTACAAATTACAAGTTGTACTCTCTTTCTAGCAAAAGGAGTTCGAAAGAGACTTCCGCTTGTAATTTGTAATTTGTAGCTTCGTGAAACGGGCCTCTGGTCGTTACAGTCGAATTCGGAAGTAGCTGTACGTTTTATTACCTTTTCGCAGTTACATACCTATAAAAGTGAGTAACAAATGCTTCGACCAAATACTAAAATTACAGCTACTTTTGAGTGCGACCGTACATACCTAGATAATCGCAATTTAAATCCATCCTTAGGTAAGTACTAGTGTTCTAAATGTGAAAGTGACTGCCTGTTTGTAGGCTAAATAACTGAACCGATTGTAATAAAATTTGGTAAGACAGCTTGAACCCTGCGGCAGGACTCCTATTTCTGGGCGATTTGCCCTTCGGACATCTAAAGATACCTAACGAACTTAACCTACCTACTTTTTCGGAATAAAAATGATTTCCGATGAAAACGAATAGCAGTGGTGTGACAACCTGGACCACAAGTCATATTATTCTAGTTTTTTTACAGTTCCTGGAGAAAAAGCGATAAACGAGTTCGACACGGTAGTTGCCACTTGAAAATATTGTTGTTCCGCCTTTTTATGCCACGTGAGCCACGTCAAACACTTTTTTGCCAAGCTATAAATATTAACCCTTTATAAGGTAGAGGCGATTTAGCGACCAGATACACTTATTTACAATTTCAACTTTACTTCGTACAGAATATGATACATATTGTTGTTTTTGCACGAAAAATGACTTGCTTTAAATGGTTCCCTAGGAAGTGTCAAACATGAAACTGTATTTTAATTTTACTGTAGTTATGCTAAATAACTGTATAACTGGTTCTTGTCTAGCTGTCATTTTGAAAAATCTGTCTATTTATTTAATTTTTTGTAAATTACTTTATCGTTGATTTTGGTTCGCAAATCCATGGCAACTTTGTGAAGTAACCTCCAACACTGACGAAGAATATACATCAAATAAAATAACAGTGAAAAGTTGATTCTGAATGAGCAAGCAGTCAAGAACACTTCCAGCCATTGAAGTGGATGCCCGCCATCTTCAATGGTGTGCCGACTGGGACTGGAAGACGCCGACAACGACGATTCACCGTACAATTGCTTATATTATATACTTGACATTGGCAAAATTACATAACTTGTAGACGCCATTAAATAAATAAATAATAATAACTGTATAGAGTCTGTCTAATGAAAGCTGAACCTGGATTTTTCTTGGCTGACGAGTCTGGCAACACTATTTAATATGTCGTTTGGACTTTGTTGTTGTTAGAAACTTGTCAATTCGAGATCTAAATTGATAAAAATACGGAGTAATCATGCCGTCGACGATAAGAGGCGGTGTCCGGGAGATTCTGTATACTATTATACAGAAGTACAAAGAAAAACAAGAAGAAAGAAAAGCATTATTGATGCAAAAAATTAATTGTTTAGTTACGGTGACCAAATTTATAGGTTAGTACGGCTTTAGTACGGCATGTTCATTTTGATACTTCTTATTTCTCTATGTGCAATCCTAAGTTTAATTTACCTTTTTCTGTCTATTATACGATGAGATTAAGAAATTAAACGAAATTAAATTCGTTTCAGAAAACCTGGACGTGCACGTTGACAAAAGTGTGCTGGAAAACGTAAAGCAGCTGAAAGAGGTTGAGGAAACTGAGTTAGCCTGCCAGACTCAGACGAAATATTTGGAAGAAGTATCTTCAATGACCGGTAATTACTAAAATTATCATTGTCTTTCCCTATATAATAGGTGTAGGTACCTATTGTCTGTCCCTATATCATGTTGAATCTCTTAGCATTCACAATTTTATTAAATTAATTTAATAGACAGATGATTAATGTAACTGACACTCATAGTTTCAATAAAACAATAAGGAGGTGTTTAGTTAAAAGATATCATAAACATATTATTTGATATGTATTTTCTGTGTGCGGAGCAAACAGCATTTTGTTGTTTATGAACCAAATGTACACTGTACAGTCGATTTCATAAATATGTGTACACTTTAGTACCTTATCTATTTATTTAATGTCATTTTTGATCGGCCAGATATAAAAGATGTTCGGGTTATATGAGTCTTCCTTGTTCTTAAACCGTTGCGATTAGAACCTCACCGATGCAATTTCATTTCACCTAAACCCAAATGTTTTTAGGGCTGTCGGACTGTACAATGGGGCTGTACTGCGCAACCACACAATGTATTTCTAAATGGTGTTCTGTTTATTTAACACTTTCTTTCTTCTTACAGATATCAGTGTTTCATCTTTAAAAAGAATAAGTAATGAGGGAAAATTAAACAACGGTGTCTTTAGTACTCCCGGAAAAAAGCGACCTCACAATATTTTATGATTGGAAAAAATGATCTGCTGGAGTTTCTTGCGGCGCTTCTTCTCCAAGATATAATTGTCGTTAGATAGAGGTGTAAGGGTGATGAGAATAATGTTACCTCTAATTACTTTATTAAAAAGGTTGAATATAATATTCCTCATCATCATTGTTTTATTATGCTGTGTGCGACACAGACGAAAACCTCTCGTATCAATGAAATCTATCAACAGCACGACTAGCACAAGTTGCTCGGGACTTGTTTGTCGCTCGGATCTCCCTTACTATCTAGTCTGTTACGATAGAGACGCACAGAGCGACAAGCGAGAAAATACAACTTGTGCTACACGTGCAGATCACTATATTTTCATGTCAAATATATTTCGAAAAACCAAATGTGCTCCAGTCACTGTCATCGTATTTTACCTAAAGTGCTTTTCATCAAAATATAGCGCTCGTAATAATATATATGAAAATATAGTACGCGTTTCCTCTTCCTTTGTGCCCACCAAAATAAATAAAATAATAAAAGTATCAATATCGTTTATTCCTTCATTGATCGGTAATACCATATCAAGATTTTTTGAATTTGCCGCTTTTTCCCAGGTTCAGCTTTCATTAGACAGACTCTAACTGGGGCCTTATAAAGGGTTAAATCTGAGGATGACAAAAAAGCGGCTTCATCATGGAAAATTTAAATCAAAACCATACAATTACGATCAACTCCATAGTTGACATGGGGCACGTTTTATATAACTACAAGTAGGTAACAATTTTACAGGTCTAAACTGGCAACACTACTCAAATGGCTGGTCGTCATTGGTCGAGGTAGTGTCAAATGGAAACTTGTAACGGGCACTACTTTGAAATTCGAAGTTCGAAGTTCCGTTCTTCGATTTCACCATTTGCTACTATGAACACCTTCGGGCCCGTCTTCGGATTCGAAGTTCGTCGTTTGACAATTGTTACTTCGTGGTTACTTCTTTTGACCTACTATGAAAATCGAACTTCGGCGACGGTTTCGGATTTTGACACAAAGTTCTTCGGGGAGAAACGTCAAATCTCACGTTAACTAAAGTGTTATCGTTTGACCTTCGATCCATTGTTTTCATTGCGTGAGTGTGAATGATTTTTGGTTTTATTACTGTGAAATATTTTTCCAAAGCTTATTATATTTTATCGAGTTTCGTTTATATTTTAGATTGAACGATGTCACGTCTTTTGCTCAACGAAGTACTCCTCAAAGTGATGCACGTACATATGACGAATTTGGCGGCGGGATACACTCGAGGCTTTTTGGGGAATTCGTCAACACTTTCAGATTAAATCGAGTGGTGTTAGAGGCTATTACTAGCCTAACTTAATAACCGAGGCATCTACCCAACCTATTCAATCAGAAAAAACCTTAGGTACGTATTTAAAGTGTTTTAGCGATGTTTATCCATTAAGAAAATATGTTTACTTTTGGTATTGTTATTTATGAGGTATAATGTCTACCTATTTTTGTTCAAATATGCAGACCAATCAAGTGAGATAAAACTCTTTAATTTGATTTATTACAGATTGGAGTTGGCTTAAAATTTTATGGTTTGGTAGAGTACCGGGGCAGGGTTGGAAGATATGATGCTGGGTCAATGACTTGTTGCCTGTGTGATGTTACATAAGGCTGCCATTTTTCTGCTCCATTAGCAATTCCCCCAAACAAGCGCAGCATCATTAAAACTGGGTAAGTACATACTATGGTTATATATTTTTTCTAATTATCATTCGCACTCATCATAATGTCATCCTAAAAGGTATTATGTTTTTTTACTTTTCTTTACATTGTACATAGTTAAGTCGCTTTGACCCAAAGAGCATGAGGAGAAGTTCTTTAACCGGAAACAATTCCAGTTGCCCATAATATATGTCATATATATATTAAAGGACAATTAACTTGTTCATTTTATTTGTTTTCGATAATATGATGCTCTATAACTTATGTTATTGACATCAAGTTATTTTATTATTTGATATTTATAAAGTCAGGCCAAGCTTGGTAACAAGCATATGCCGAGTCAACAACCTGTTATGTTTATCTCATTACACTTTAACTAAACAGTTACAGTGTAAAGCGGATAATCTGTAAGCATTCTCAGTGTTTTTTCATATATGTCCTCTCTATCGCGTTAGGTTTAATTCTTGTATTGATAGAGTAAAGTGACATTGTGAAATGAAAAAAAAAACTTCACTGATATTGTTGTTTCAGAAGACAAATATGCCATTTTAAATGTTGATACTTCACATGGTGGAGCGACTCATGAATATTTTGTGTGGCAATATCTGGGAACATTTTGAAAGCGTCTGTGCCAAGAGAGAGCCTGCTGTTTTGCACTTGCTGGGTAAGGAATCAAGTTCTTTTTTCCTAAAATTTGAATACTTCTCTTATGAAATACTTTCATGACCCCTTGCGGGGGTAGGTACATGATGACAACTGAGGATGGGGCCACAGATGACTCCCCTGAGGGTTACTATAATGCCATACAAAAGACTGTGCGCTCAACCATTGAGAGAACATTATCATTTTTAAAGGTTTAAATGCATATATGTATATATTAACATACTTTTTTATAACAAGGAGAAGGCACACAAGTACAGTCGGTGCCCTCACATAAGTATCCAGGCAGATTCGTGATTTTAAACGCGCAGTCGGACTCAAAGCGATTCTAATAATATTGCTTATTTTTGCTACGATGTTCAAGGTACCTCGTGGCGCAGCGGTGCAGCCGCCTGCGCTGCTAATTGTGCAGGATGAGAGCAAGTTCGAACCTTCGGTTGTGAAGTTACTCGTATTTTTTATTTTTTCTATTTGGTTTGCTAACGATATTACTTAAACGTCGGTTTTTTAATTGATATTAGTCACACCCAAGAAAAAGACCTTAATTTCTTAAAAACTTTATATTTCTTAAAAACACTTACTTATAAGTCATATAAATACTATAAATAGTATAAAAAATTACAAAATAATATTGTATTTGACGTGGGAATTCGTCTAACATGACTGTAATCATTAAGTGACAATAAGTGTAAAATAACTACCTATTTTCGTATAACATTTCTACGGAATACTTAAGTCTTTTTAGTCTGAACAGTCTGAACTCACTCTAAATATTTTCTAACGGAGGATTTAACAAATTTACCGGTTTCGGAATTAATAGTTTAAATATCAATTTATGAAAGTATTTCTCTTACAAATACATAAGCACACAGTGAATAAACATGTCAATATTAGACAGAAACATGTATTATGCCTCCATCAAACACAATAACATCACTCGGGCGCCTACTTATTTGACAATTTAAAAAAGCTTTAGGTTTAATTATTTTGAGCAAGCAGAATAACCTTAGTTGAAAATTCTTAATACTTCAAGGATCTACCTTCATTCTCAATTACTTGTTGGAGACGGCTTCTCATGCTCTCCACCATGGATAAGCACAAGTCACCGCCGCGCATGGATTCCCAAGTGGAATGAACTAGATCCTTGAGGTTTTGACTAGACCTTACGTTAGATGGATCCCAGTTAAGAACCATTTGACCCCATAAATTTTCGATAAGGTTCAAGTCTGGACTTTTTGACGGCCAGCTAATGACCGTAATGTCGTGTTGGGCCACGAGCCATTCTTGCACAATTCGGGCTCTGTGCACGGAACAGTTGTCTTGTATCAAATATATTTGGCCCTCGGGATACGCAACTCGCACAGTTGGTAACATAACCTCGCGCAGAATATCCAAATATTTGACACTGTTCATGCGACCACCAACTTCTACAATTTCGCCTGGCCCCATTGATGACATCCATCCCCAATATGCTAAGGTTATTCTGCCGCTAGTTCTAGTAGGTAACACGCAACATTCATTATAACGTTCTCCACGTTTCCGCCACAGTATCTTTTTTCCGTCCTTGTCCGACTTAAACGACTTTTCGTCAGTGTAAATAACAATATTATTGGACCAATCAAAATTTAAATATTGCTCAGCAAATTCAACTCTTTTTTGTCGGTGAACATAAGACAATGAAATTTTTTTTGCCGGCCGGTAAGTTTTAAATCCAGCAGCTTTTAAATGTTTTCGCACTGTCTTCGTTGCTATGCCGTGCGCCCTAGCCGTCGTCGCGGTGGACGCGAAGGGGTCCTCCGTGTGCCTTGCCACCACGTCTCGATGACGTGCCGACTGGGACGTGAACATAACCGGAGCAAAACCTGGTCGCTTCCTTGCTATATCTCCAGTTTCTCCATACCGCTTTATTCACAACCTAACGGTTTTTCTCTGGAAAGAATAATAAGATTAAGTGAAATGCTATTTTTATTTACTTAGGTATGTTATGTATACAGGGAATAAGCCCAAAATGCTATTTTATATAAACAATACATATAATAACGGTATTTTATAGAGATTAGATAAATTATAATTTTCACATGAGTATTATTATTATAACCTAATCAAATCAGTTTTATATAATATTTCAACTCACCGTTAAATGCAGTTTACGAGCAATATCACTAATAGTCATATTGTTTTCAAATAACACTACTATTTCCGCCTTCAAAAACGCTGTGAGTTGAGGCATAATGAAAAGGAAAAAGAATTGTGAGGATAAAACTGTTGTTCCGAAAGCAATGGACGCAGCATAGAAAACAAATGACATTGCGGTATAGACAAATAATATTTCGCTTTAGTTGTGGGTATTGAGATAAAAATTCTTCATTATTATGTTCCATAAATGCGCCACTCGCCGTAACGACATTAGTGTGCTGCACCTGATATACAATTTCATCGGAAAAATTAACTGATGTTTGGACGAACGGCTACTCGTTCCGTGTATCGAACGCAAGAGTGATGGTTCGAATCCCGGTTAGAACAGAGTTTTAAGTTTTTGATTTTCCGCTTCTTTAGAATAAGTTATACCTATTATGAATTCTAAGAAGACGAATCAAGGTAATCATGAGATTCATGAGTATCGGTCGATCGATAGCAATATGTTTGAGGCACTCGGTTAGTGCTGCCATCTAGTGTCGATGCAAGAAGAAGGTAGATTGAGAGTTGGCCATTAACCAAAATAATAAGAAAAAATTGGATATCCTTTTGTATTTTTTTTTTTGCTTATTTTTGAAGACTATACGAGTATCATACATATTCTGAACAGATAAGAACTTTTTTCTCTTTTATACCCAATACCTATTACATACAGAAATTTAAATAAGTAATATCATAAGCAAATAATAAAAAGTTTTTAAAATAAAAAATACAAAAAGTAAAAAATTACCAACCGAAGTCTCGAACCATGAAACTAATAGAAACGTTATGAGTTCGACTGCGCGTTCAAAACCACGAATCTGCCTGGATACTTAAGTGAGGGCACCGACTGTACTCAGGCCTCCTGATGGTAAATGTTATCTGAGACCTATAGATATTTGAATTCCCAAGACTACAATTTCAAGACTGCAATCCTAAGACTTTAAATGCGTTGCCAACCCTATGGACTAAGGTCGAATAAGGAATACCTCGATGCTAGTAATTTCACCGGTTTTTCTTATCCCCTTACCGGAACACAACAATGCGAACACTGCTGCTGCACTGGTGGGTTGATCGATAAGATGGTGGTAGCCATCTGGATGAATCCTGCACAAAAGCTCTACCACCACTAAAACACCAACGTTTCCAAAGTCACAGCATAATCAGAAATTATAATTAATTATATACTTTATTTGTCACAGGGTGGTGGACATGCCTTTTGGCCGCATGCACTCTGCGCTACAGCCCTGAGATGGCCAGCAGGATCTGCAGGATCACCATTAAATGCAGTATGCTGTATAATATCTGGATGCCAGCTGCAACCGACGACGTCACGAGCGAGAGCAACATGCAGACCGGTGCTGTCGCTGACTTCCGCGTCTTCTCCGCCGCACAATAGCTTAATCTTAGTTTTAATAAATAGATAATAATAGTATGTCGTCCGACACATCCGACCATATGAAGCGAACTTTTTAACGTGTTTATCCTTTGACAAAAATTATACTAAGTTTATTTTAAAACTGCTGCTTTATGATTCACTGAGACAATTTGAATGATGAACTTCAATTTTTAGAGTAGTTGTTCGTGTTCTTAACCATACTTTGGTTAGGCTTATAAGGACTAGATTGCAAAACGTCTATGTAAGCAAAACATCGTTGTTGCGTAGCGACCAAATAAACAAAACGCCTTTTTTGTACAATGCCCTGCCCTAGGATGCAAAATGTCTAGTTTGGAAGTAATGCATAATTAGGCATAACAACATTTTTGTTTTATTTTATTTATTTAAGGCTCACAAAACAAGTTACAGTCTTTGTTACATATATGTTAGTTAGTTAAATAACGTTAGAGGGCATTAATTTTATCAGTATAGTTTTAGTACCTATATTTAAGTTTTAATTACTATTAGGTTATAACTGTGGCTAGGTATGTTTGCTGAGTAAGAACTTGACATAGAGATACATGGCTTCTCAAAAACTGAGCTGAAGTACCGAGAAAACATCACAAACTTCAGCCTCATTAGAGGATACAGAGCTATCATACTTGGAATCGAGTTTGAACCTTTTTTAGCAAGGTTTTAAATCGTCTAGGTAGCAAAACGTGTCGTGATTGCATAACGACTAGATTATATATTAGATGAATTTTATGTCGGAACTAGGAACGATTGTTTATGGTCTAGGACTCCATACTAGTTATTAATTTACTGTTTATTAATTTTACTAGTAAATATACGAGTATATCCATACTTATATTAAAAACCAGTCAAGTGTGAGTCGGACTCGCGAACCGAGGGTCCGTATTTAAGATTTTCATACGATACCTCAATTCAAACTTTGGACCGATATTCCTTGTATAATCACCCTGTTTTGTCGTGATTTAATTAAAAATTTGGAAGACTATTACCGGCCAATTTTCATAGTTCCATGTCATCGGAAAATAACTAGGTACCCTATAAATGTTGATTCACTTGAGTAACCCTGGAGTGAGTTGAATGTCGAAATATACCTACGTTTTTTGCGGCATAAACGGCCGTATATTTTTTTTTTTCGTTAACTTGGAATAACTTCAAGAGTTTAATTTCTACTCTCGTCCCAACGTTCGATTTCCCGAGATAACTGTCTTGACCGACAGACGGACGGACGGACGGACGGAAGGACAACAAAGTGATCCTATAAGGGTTCCGTTTTTTCCTTTTGAGGTACGGAACCCTAAAAATGTTTAAATAACTATATAAAGTAAAGTAACTAAACTAATTAAGTAACTATGAATAGTACAAAGAGTTCCTTCACAAACTACAGTTTGTGATTTCCTTGTTATTCAACCATCTAGTAGTTTTGCCACTTAGACGTTATGATTTTTTGACGATATTTCTACCTAGTCGTTTTACTATCAGTACGTTCTGCATACGTTGGCGTTTTGCAACTGGGACATTTTGTTATTTGGGCGTTATACAAACAAAACGTTATAGAACTAAGTCGAATCTTCAACCAAGGTATTCTACTATTAACCTCTCCTCTACCTTTGACCTAATAGTGCGTCAGCCATTCTAATTAAGATTTTGAATTTAATTTTTACTGACAAAAGATTAATAATTCGAACTTCGATGTTGCAATTAAAATCTATCTGACAAACGACAGGTTAAGACGATTTACACAATTAGACATTTTGCAACCAAGATCTTATGGAACTAAGTCGTTTTCTTTACATAGTCGTTTTGCAATCTCCACTCTGTTTCATCTAAGATGAGTCATGTGACAGCTCATATAAACACGTATTACTTACTTGTTATTACTTACGTGTTACTTACTTGTTTCTTTAACTTTACATAAATACTATATTGGTACACACCTAGCGACGCGGTTCAGGGACTTAAATAATTAACCACCTATTTTTAAGTATCTCGCATGTGAGCATAGTAAGTGATTGAAATTACGAAACACGGCTGCCACAGGACTCATCTTAGATGAAACAGAGTGTAGTCCTTAAAAGCCTAACCCTGGATAGGGATGTAGAGAAATTACTTAAATTGTTTCAATTTCCATTGATTGTCGTTCCTGACTCTGTCTCCGTGTAGGCACTAAATAGTCAGTTATTTATTTATTGACTTCATGATGAGAAATGTAATCATGGTCAATATGGTCAACATAATGTCTGCCAAAAACAATGCTAGTTATGAAATATACATAAATAATTAGTATAAAGGTACATTTTTAGGCTTAACTAGAGACAAAATATTGTAATAGTCCTCATACCATTTGTTTTAGTATTTTTCATAGTTTTCTGTCGTACTTTTTTCTTTTATATTTATATTAAAGGGCCATTCATCTATACTTATATTATCAAGAGAGAGAGAGAGAGAGTGGATTTGTAATTTTGTTTACAAGTGAAAGGTAATCATTACTTTATTATTTGTACAATAATTATTACTTTAGTATTTGTACAATTCTTTCACTATTTGTACAGTACATTATTCCAGATGAATATAGGCAATTTTTTATTATGTTGGAACCTGAACGAAGCTAGGGCCTGACGCTAGTTCTATTAATAAGACTATCTCTCATGATTCCAAGTAGGTACCTAATGCTAGACTTAATAGGAAGTTGTAATGTTTTTTAGCGAGTACTGAAGAATGAGGAGTACCTAGTAGGAGGGTAATTCAATTTTGTGTTATGTTATGTAATAAAATAACTTTTAATCTTTTTCGATTTTTATTTTATTTTATTTATGTTGGAGTCAATGAGCACCGCTTGTCTTGATTTTGTTAGTTCTGGGCAAATGGTTGACTTGGTGATTTTGGAATCTTCCATCTCCAGCAGCTGCCCTTGCTGACTGGCCTGTTTGAGCAGCAAAGGCCAGACCACCACCGTCGGGTGCCTCATGTGAACAGATAATTACAATATTATAAAAAATGTAATGGGATCAATATATTTACCTAGAAATAAACACAGCACACAAAATAATGACAGTCAGATAATCCATGATGTACCTAATGTACCTAAAATGATATATAAACCCCCTTGCAACGATAACAAGCACTTTCGATTTCTGCAAGTAGTTTAAACATACTGTATTTTTTTTTCTTGGATATATCTGCGATCAGTCGGTTTGGATAGACTTTGCAGTTGTGTACAAAGGTTTTTTTCCTAATCAATGGCTATCATTCCTTGTTTTAACATATTAATTTAACAAGGTGTATTTCACCAACAATAAGTTTTAAACAATTACCATGAATTTATTAAAAAAACAAATCCATGGATATCACACACATGGACAATTATTCTGTTAAAGAGTATTTATTCTGGTGGACTAAACAGAATCATATGGGGCTACCCCCAAGCATTTCTGTTAAGTAGTAAAAAGGTATGCTTACTTGATGGGTGCTGAAATGACAGGAGCTGTAAGGTTCCTAGGGTACGGATGATTGGTCATCGTCCAAGAGTGAAACTGACACTTCCTCATACATTCTTATAGGGCAAGTTTTACCCGTTGACCTCTTTTAGCGATTGGGGTCCGCATCATTACCCTGGAAATGAGACAATGTTGTATTGAATTGTATTTTGAATTCACATAAGTCAGAATGCACCGGCACAGGAAAGTAGAAAATAAAACCATGTCGTGATGGTTTACCTTCTGCGATTGTCTTTGCGACTGGGCTGCCCCACCGAGACTGTTTAACGTAACGTAACAGTAATTTGCTCCCACAGGGTGCGGGGCGTACTCTTCCCAACACGCTCCTGACAAAACCACGAGCAAAATCAGCATTTCATATAGCTCGTGGGTAACAGGGGAGGAAGATGATGGTTGCTGCAATCCATAAGTACAATGTTTTCATTCAAATCTTAAGGTAAACTACTAAAGTAAGTAAGCAAGAGAACCGAAAAATATATCAGTTAACTAAAGAATACAATACAAATTTAATACCACCAAGTCTTGACTCGAGTTAAACTGTTTTATGATATAATAATCAAATATTGGGATGTTATTAAAAATTAATTTAATAATAAAAATAAAACTTACAAAACAAATTTCGTTGCTTGACACATGGATATGATAGATAGATTATTTTTTACACTTAATGATACGTCAGAATATTTTTAAATTAATAAATTATAAGCATATTTGGTGTTTTTATTTTCTTAAACTATCCTTGTTACTTTGTATGTTATTGCACAAGTAAGCTATAAATTGTTAATCGGCGATTTAGGACAAAAATCTGATTACCGGTTTTTAACCGCTATGTGTGTAACGCATACTTTTTATCCATTCGTTCTTTCCATTCAAGTAACTCAATTCCTCTTGAATCGAAAGTTGGTCTATGGCTCCGAAACGTAAGTAAACAAATCGAAGTTACTTCATGGTAGCATTCACCTTCAACGTTCGATCGATCTGCGTTGCGGGCTTCGTTGCGAGCGTCGAATTTCAAAGTAGTGCCCGATTGGTAGTTTTATAAAACAGGCCCCAGAGGCCCGTTTCACGAAGCTACAAATTACAAGCGGAAGTCTCTTTCTAACTCGTTTTGCTAGAAAAGGAGTTCCGCTTGTAATTTGTAACTTGTAGCTTCGTGAAACGGGCCACAAAATTACTCCTCCCAAATGCCATAGAAAAACATTCATATGGATTATAAACACGCTCAAGCGTATAGGACTTACTTCAAAAAGTCAATCACAACGAATTTAGTACAATTTTTGAATTGAATTGTAAAATTGAAGTTTGAATGTAAAAAAATTGGAACTAACGAATCATCAACGGATGATGTTTGTTTGGGATTTATCGGAACGCAGTTTTAGACTTGAACGCGTCTATCGAAACTTTTGAAACGATTGCATAACCATCATATTGATTTTTTTAAAGCAATAACGAAACGCGGAATGTGTTCGTCACTAAAGCATTGCCATTTTAATAAGTTGTACCCAATTATAGTCGAAATATAAAATGATTGATTTAAAACACATTGAGAACAGACTTAATTATTTTTATGTATCAATTAAATACCATCCAAGTTGGTCATTATAAAAAACTGTGAATTTAAAAAAACCATTATAAATATAGTTAAAAGTGGCAAAGGACAGATATTACGAAAAAATACATAGTTATCTCAACAAATATACAAAATTACTAAATCACAAATAAAAATTTCAGTATTTGTTATGGGTATTAAGTTTTTTTTTAAATTTGTATGAATGTAAAAAATATATGTCAGGGAGATTTTCACTGTTTGATATGGGCACACTGGCCTCGTGGTAATTTGTCGTTAGGTTGGTAACATCTGCCCCTTCCTCCTTCTTTTACGCCGCTCCACGGGCAGAACTGCGAGAGAACGTGATCGATCGAATTTCAAAAAAGGCACACACCTACCCCTGTGCTCCCGCGATCACGAAACTACTCCAAATCTCCTGATAGTAAAATCGGGAGTTAGTGTTTCGTGGTTCTCCATCCTGTGTGTGGCCAATTAGACACCTTCGCCCGCGAGGCATACCCGTGTAGAACCAGACCCCTACAAAATGACGAACCTCGCCGATCCGCTCTCGTTCGCGAAGGACTTCATCGCCGGTGGCGTGTCTGCGGCTGTGTCCAAGACCGCCGTGGCGCCCATCGAGCGCGTCAAGCTGCTGCTGCAGGTGCAGCACGTGAGCAAACAGATCACGGAAGACCAGCGCTACAAGGGCATCATAGACGCGTTCGTGCGCATCCCCAAGGAGCAGGGCTTCACCGCTTATTGGCGCGGAAACCTCGCCAACGTGATCAGGTACTTCCCGACGCAGGCTCTCAACTTCGCCTTCAAGGACAAGTACAAGCAGGTGTTCCTCGGAGGCGTCGATAAGAACACGCAGTTCTGGCGCTGGTTCGCCGGAAACTTGGCGTCCGGTGGTGCCGCTGGTGCCACCTCGCTGTGCTTCGTGTACCCGCTCGACTTTGCGCGTACCCGCCTCGCCGCTGACGTAGGCAAGGGCGCCGCACAGCGTGAATTCAGCGGTCTCGGCAACTGCCTCACTAAGATCTTCAAGAGTGACGGTCTCCTCGGACTTTACCGCGGCTTCAGCGTGTCAGTGCAGGGCATCATCATCTACCGAGCTTCTTACTTCGGCTTCTACGACACTGCGCGCGGCATGTTGCCCGACCCCAAGAACACTCCCATCGTCATCAGCTGGGCCATCGCTCAAGCCGTGACCACCGTGGCTGGTATTATGTCCTATCCCTTCGACACCGTCCGTAGGCGCATGATGATGCAGTCCGGCCGCGCCAAGGGCGACATCCTATACAAGAACACCCTGCACTGCTGGGCCACCATCGCGAAAACGGAAGGTTCTGCCGCCTTCTTCAAGGGCGCCTTCTCCAACGTGCTCAGAGGCACTGGTGGTGCCTTCGTGCTTGTCTTATATGAGGAGATCAAGAAGGTCTTGTAAATCTATTGTAATTGTTACCATCTCTTGTGATTCCGATCACCGCAAATAGCCGCTCCCCTGAAATCATGTATTATTAGAAGCAAAAACGAAACTAGTAACTTATTTTTAGTTAAATAAAGTGTTATACATTGATTCCAATATGTATTGTTTTATTATATAAATGTTTAGTGTTACATAATCGCTTGACTCCACCTAGCTTGATGCATTTCATTGCCTTGTGATTAGTAGCTAAGTCTTTCTAAGAATAATTAGCTGGAATCACATTTAGTTGTATTGTTGATAGGGAATCAAGTGATCACTTGCCGAGCCAGTGGCAGTTATGTAATAGCCTCATTAATTCAACATCATTGAAGGCAAGGCTGAGCTTCTGAGACCTATTTCCAGTGTTATGTTCTATTGAGTTCCAAAGAAAGTGCTTGTAACATTTAAAAGGTCTTGGCTCTGAACGTGAACACAGTGAGTGCATCCTTGTACTTTGGTTGAGTGTATATTTAACTGTTATGTAACGCTAACATTATACTTCTGTGATTGTTTTAAATCTTTAATCATGTGATTCTGAAGCTGTTATGTAACGAGCAGGCTTAGTATGTGTCTTGTGCTGTATGAATGGTGGCTAGGTACAAATTAATTTTGGCACACATTGTAAAATGTGTTCCTAGTGTAACAGCACTCTGAGTAAATCTGTATTCTGTAGGTAACATTCGAGTTTAACAAGTAAGCTGTAGCAGGTTGAAGACTCAATTTTGTGAACAGTTGTGTTTCCTCGGTGTGAGTTTTTTGTGGGAAAAATTCATACGTTTCGAGTGATTAAAATATAGATAATGTTAAAAATAACTTGAATTTTATTTTCCTTTTCAACACTACTTACAAATATTTTTTTTGCTTTTAGGTAGGTACTGCTTTTTATTTTCTTTTCGTTTTTGTCTTTATAAGGTGCCATTTTAATTATTTTATTCAACGTTTACTTTTATATTTTTCCTTATGGTGGCCTTATGTGATTTTGCCAATGTCAAGTTTTTTGAGGAAGACTGAATTTTTGATAAGTTCTTGTAAACAAAACTTCAATTCAATTCTGAAAATGAATAGCCTCAACCATCCTCAACCCAACCTCAACACCATACACTTAGTCAGTGTCACCCTTGACATGATCATAGTCATCAAATTAGACAGCACTAAAAAGATTGTAGGTTACTAAAGACCGGTTATTAAAAAAGACATGATTTGAGGTTATACATATTGTTATGCCAACTATAATAAATGGCCAGGTACAGCTTTTATTTTTCTAAAAGTAAGTTTAGTATCATAATCTAAGTTTTATATAGAAACTAAATGTATTTCTAGAAAAATAAAAGAAATATTATTTAGACTGGCAGGCAATTGAATTTTCTCGTGCTGTCTGCGTGCTGACGTCACCCAGATGAGGTAAGTGAATGGCCTATTAATAGGTAGGTAGTTGCTAACGTCACTGGCCAGCATCTGTACGTAGCTAGCTACGACGTGCTCTAACCTAGACATAGTTGAACTGCTTTTATCTGGGTTAAACTAGAACATGGAGAGAATAATATATTTTAAAACAAATTAGGTATGTAGGCAAAGATATAAATGACACCTAGGTAGGAATCACTCGAATGAGACCGGTAATGTTTGAAACAAATTACTATTTCTTTCGAGTAACGTACCTAGGTACCTACCTACTTTCATATTTTACTAAGTTTGTGTTAATTGTGTATGATGGTATTGATGGTACGTACTCTTAAAGCGCGGATCACCACGCCCAAATAGTCATAAACAAATACCTACCCAGGTTCTTACTTAAATCTTTATTTCTAGGTACATCGGCTTAATGGAACATGTAGGGCCGATTACTTGTTTTGCCAAAAAACACCCCTATGCTGTGGGTAGTTTTAGGATTTGTTGTGCAATGGTAATAGTAGGGGACATGTTTAATTATTTTAAAAACATGGTAGGTACCTACCTACAAGACATGACAATGATTCCGTTTCAGTGCGGGAATATTTTTTCGCTATAACCAATGCTATAACTAATTTATTTAATACATAACATATCTATACCTACTCATATTAAAAAGAGGTAAAATTGTGCGTTTCTATGCTGGGGCTTGTACTATTGGCTGAGGGATAATCTCAGAAACTAATAAAACTTTTTTTTTATTAGTTCTACGAATCATACGCAACAGTGAAAATATCTGGTACTTCCATTCTTCGGTACGAATGGAAGTAGGTACTTACGACATATTATCGCTGTAAAGTAAACCTTGTCGGTACAATACTGTCATGTTTGTGACGCCCGCCTTGCGTAATAGGCTGCGGCCGTTTCGTAATCTTTTCAGTTCGATTGACCTACATACATACTCCCTGGTCTTCCTGCCACAGTTGACTCTCACAGTCCTCTATTTACAGTGGCGGATCGAAGACCATGGTCTCGCCTGTAGGTCTGATGCATCGACATAATATAACCCTTAATAATAGAAACGAGACCTAATCTTTAAGTGGTGGTAGGACCTTGTGCAGGATCGCTACCACCATCTTATCCATTAACCCACCGCCAAGCAGCAGTGTTCACATTGCTGTCTTCCGGTGTGGGGATAGGATAACCGGTGAAATTACTAGCATAGAGGCATTCCATCTTAGTCCTCAGGGTTGGCAACGCATTTGAAGTCTGAGGATTGCAGTTTTGTGATTGTAGTATTGAGAGTTCAAATGTCTATGGGTCTCAGATCCCACTTACCATGGTGGCTGAGCGCTCGCGTGCCGCATTCCTGCCTGTGTATCCGCCGCCGGCCGTTGCCTTTTTGGTGTAATCCTGTCTACTATTTATAGATACCTACCTACTTTACTATTACTACCACTGACCACCATCAGATCTACAACTAGATAGTAGGTCATTGCGAAGAAGAAGTGCCTAAGTAGGTACCTATTCCTAACTTAGCATTATCTCAATCACGTGTCTTGGCACAACTGTAGTATTTATTACCTATGACAAAGTTCAAGGTAAAGCAAAGTTCGGAGCGTTCCGAGCGCTTGAAACAATCTTTCGCTGTTATGTGGGAAAAAAACAGATCGAGTTTTACGTTCGTTAGTTGTGAAGCAAATTCTACGGGCGGCAGGTAACGGACTCCGTGAAGCTCTCATTTCCCATTTGTGAGTCAGTCGTTACATAACTTGCCCGTCGCGACGATGTCGCCGGTTGCTAAGTACCGAGGAGCTACGCTACGTCACGTCAGTGGTACATGTAGTAGGTATACATATAAGTATATAGAGTAATTTCGTCATTATGTAGGTAACCTTATTCATTCAGGGCAGCTGTGGTGATACTGGTGATATTCCTTTGCGTATGCTTATATTATAAACAAATGGACAGTGCGTTAGCTCGTAGAAGGTTCTTCGGGTTCGTACTCGAGTGAGAGAGAAGTACAAACCCGAAGCACCTAAGTGCTCACAGACTGTATGTATTCCTACACACTTACTAAACTGAAATTACTAGCATAGAGGCATTCCATCTTAGTCCTCAGGGTTGGCAACGCATTTGAAGTCTTAGGATTACAGTTTTGAGATTGTAGTCTTGAGATTTCAAAGGTCTATGGGTCTCAGATCCCACTTACCATCAGGTGGCCTGAGTGCTCGCGTGCCTTCTCCATGCCATAAAAAAAAACACTGAAGTAAGTACTTAATTGTACAAGACACAAAAAAATACATTACTAGAAGACGCCGGCGACTTCGTTCCCGCCACTCCCCCTATTTTAACCCCTTAGGGGATGACTTTCCGTAAATCCCTCCTTAGTGCGTCCCTAGGATATCCAAGGAATATTCCCTACAAATTTGAAGTCCCTAGGTCCAGCGGTTTTGGCTGTTCGTCGATTGATTTACAAAATGGGAATTTACTAAAGGCGAATTTTTCGCTTAATAATTATGATGATTGATGATGGGTTGGCAAATGAAACGGTTGGGAAACGATACATTTGGCAAAGATATTTCGCCGAAACAAAGGTAACCCAGAAAAAATACGTTCAGAATTAGGTATGTAAATTCCGGCCTGTGATCAATTCTTTCTGGAACTATATATGTATGTAAACTCTTTATTGCACAAACAGAAAATAACAAATAAAAAAAAAGAAACAAACAAAAAGTATGTTCAAACTTACAAAGCCGAACTTATCCCTATAACCTCTTTTTTTCTCTCTAACTAACCTAACCTAACCTACACGATGGTACTGAAATAAATCCTAAAAAAAAGTAAGATATTGGGTTGGCAAATGAAAAAGTTGGGAAACGATACATTTGGCAAACATATTTTTGCCAAACGGAGGGCTCCGATTTTTTCGATTAAACAGTTCGTAGGACAGGTATTGTTGATCGAAGCTTAAAAACCTTATTTTTGATATAACTAATAGTTAAACCTAACAAAAATATGTTTGACAATGGTATCCTATTCCAAATTTTTCATTTTCCAACCCAGTGTTATATAAATTTTCCAGGATTTATTTCAGTACCATCATGTAGAACCTACAGGTTAGGTTAGGTTAGTTTTTATAAAATCCTGTAATATTTACGGTTACATACATAAAACAAAGCAGGTTGGCAAATGAAACGGTTGGGAAACGATACATTTGGCAAACATATTTCGCCGAAACAAAGGTAACCCAGTTATAACACCAAACCGTTTGCGACGAGAGGCAAAAATCCCACAGGTAGAGATTATAAATCTTTATAGGTACGACACTTAAGTCAAGAGTTACTCCACTAGAAAAAAAGTATTCAGTTATTTTTCAATGACATTATTCTAACCTTGCTGCTTCCCCTACTTCTTTGGTCGCTAAACTCTATTTTGAGGAACTGCCGTAGGCCAGTAGAAAGCAATGGATCATCGTGCGCTGGCCGCTCACCGCTGGCAAATCGCGGTCCCTTACTGAGTCTCCGAGTTCATTGGCATTTCGTAATTGTGTCGGTCGGCCCACAACGGACGGTTTTTTGTGCCACACCAGGTACAAAGTTTTGCTACACAAAAGCGCCCGCTTACAACAATTTGGATTGAAAAAGGTTTAAGATGGAAGCACGGGATAAGCCAGAGAACCTCTTTACATGTTCTGTGGGACGACTTGTCCCTTATTCTTCACCAAACGTAGTGAAGTTATGATTGTTTATTACGCTCAGTTGGAAATATAGGTACAACTTATTATGTATTTAGGGCCAATTCCTATATGGGCCTAGTTAAACCACACTTATCAATCTTATCATCAGGCAGCCGTAATGTGCTCATTTGCCTTCTCCGTCCTACAAAAAAACAATAACGTTCGTCGCGATCTTCAACCGTGCTTATAGTATATGTTCGTCAATTGTTAGCAAATAGTATGTATGTCGATTTTCGAAAATTGCTAACTCAGCGTTACGTTATTTAAAAGAATAACGACCGAGAGTTAACTGCCTCTAAAATGTGTCAGAGTAGGTAAGCGGAAACTCCCCAGGCGGTCGTAAGAATAAAATTGACGCATGTAAGATAGGACTTACTAACAAGTCTTGCTTGTTTGATTGAATTACAGTTTTCTATAATGGTCGTCTTTATTATACTAACACAACTGACATAAGTATCAAATTAACTGGTTCAGATTGTAAAATCGACTTCAAATACATATATCTTTACATTTTTCGCCTTATTACAATGAAATAAGACTCAAAAGTGTAAACATATCTTTGACGTCGACTGTACGGACGGACTAAATTGAACCAAACAACGCTCCGTCACAATAAAATTCTCGACGGATCCGGTGGCGACCGACGACGACAGGTGTGGCCCGCCTATTGCGATGCTCTCGGTTTAACCAACTTTAAACCCAAATAGGATACATTTAAAGTTGCTTGATTAATCTAAATATTTAACCAGCTCATAAATTGACTATTATGTGCACACAAGGCCGATAAAAAAGAAAAAAGGTCAAGTGCTTGTCGGACTCGAGCACCGAGGGTCTCGCACCGCACCTAAGTACGCGTCTGAATCAAATATTTAAAAAATGCTGCTGCTTGCTGTCATTGTCTTTAGAAGCCACCACATGCATGATACGTATGACATACGAGTACCTATAGGTAACTACTATATCATTACTATATTCAGAAAATTGCAACGTGCATTTTCCGTTACTATTATATGCTGGTTTACTGATGGACTATTTTGCTCACCGCCATACAACATTTTCCTTGCGATATTTTTTACCTTTTACTAAAAAACCATACTTAGCTAGTTACGGGCGTTACGACAAATATTTAATTTTTTCTGTAGTAATTTCAATATTTTCAAGCATTTTCTCTTAAGTACTTAGATACAGGGTGGATTCGACTCGAGTGCGTTTTACGTAATTATTTATTCATTTTAATTTTTTAAACTGTAAATTAAATAATACTTATATACGACGACGACGACGCACTGGCCTAGTTGGTAGTGACCCTGCCTAAGAAGCTAACGGTCCTGTGTTCAAATGCCGGTAAGGGCAGATATTTGTGTGATGAACGCGAATATTTGTTCCCGAGTCATGGATGTTTTCTATGTATTTAAGTATATATTTCTCTATTTAAGTATGTATATCGTTGTCTAGTACCCATAGTACAAGCCTAAAGCTTAGTTTGGGACTAGGTCAATTGGTGTGACATTGTCCCCTGATATTTATTTATTTATTTATTTATTTATAAAAGTTATAAAACGAAACAAAATAAATTTATTGACACAAGAAAACGATTTAAAATAACAATAAAGGCCCCACTTATATTACAAATTTACAACTCGACATAGGCCCATAGTGGCCGTATTCCATGTGGTTGACTGTACCACGGAACAAGTCCGTATCAACTAATGTAGTGGACCTTCGCGATACAGCGCGATATAACACTATTTTTTCGCGCAAAAGTCTCGTTTTCATTCACTTATAATACCGGCGTCGTCACGATAATGGCCCTCCACCTCGCGAGCTATAAATAATCCGATCAAGGCGATGTATGTTCACTGCGGCGTTTTGCAGCGCTTCCTGATGTGATGACTGATGTACAAGAGCAATACTTACACAAAATACGTTTGCCTTTTCTTACATATTTGTACGATTATGATAGACGATCACAGATTAACTGCAACCCTTCCTTTTTGATGGTTAACTATGAGACAATCTCGTTTACATCCAATATGTGTTGTGTTGCGACAGATGTATTGGTCTCCCAGACGTGCCGTCTGAGGCCCGTTTCACGAAGCTACAAGTTACAAATTACAAGCGGGAGTCTCTTTCTAGCAAAAGGAGTTATAAAGAGACTTCCGAATTTATAACTTGTAGCTAATGAAACGGGCCTCTGGGGCCCATTCCAGAAAGCCACTCTGCAACTCTGCACGCCACAAATCCCACTCCTCAAACGTATTTCTGTTCCACTAAGCTATTGCAGAGTTGAACAGGCAGAGTCAAATGCAGAGTGTGGATTTGTGGATTTGCAAAGTATTTCTGTTTCACAAGACAATTTCAAAGTTGAAGAGGCAGAGTCAAATACAAAGTGTGGATTTGTGGATTTACAAAGTATCTTTTAGAACAGAATCTTAGCAGAGCTTGCAAATTACGCAGAGTGTTTTCTGGAACACGTTTACTCTGCACTTTGCATTATCGTGGATTTGCAAAGTGCAGAGTGCAGAGTTGCAGAGTGGCTTTCTGGATAGGGCCCCTGGTGTGGCGACGTAAATAGTAGTTATTAGTTAGCCATTATTAGTTCTTACTTTATTATTAATGGATAGTAGGGTGTACCGGGGCCCTTGGAAAAACCGGCGTCGAGAGTCGCTAACAAATCCGGAGGGGCTAGGGAACTCCCATGACTGGTATCTCGCAATTCTCGCCTTTAGACCTGGGCTAACCTTAAAAACCAAGTGCGAGTCGGACTCGCGCACGAAGGGTTCTGTACCATTAACTAATACAACACTAGCAAAAAACAGCAAAAAATCAAAACTGTCTAGCTATCACGGTTCATGAGATACAGTCTGGCGACCGACAGATGGACAGATAGACGGACAGTAAAGTCTTAGTAGGTAATAGGGTCCCGGTTTTACCCTTTGTGTACGGAACCATACGGAACCCTAAAAAGGGAATGTACGTAACATGATTTTGCTTAATTTTTACAGAGTTTTAAGCAAAACCATTTTCTATCTATTATAGATTTTTAAGTCTTTATTTAACTTGACATTGGACTTTTCTAAACATTTGTTTCAAATAAACGTCCATTATTGGTGATTATACAACGGGCCGACAGAAGGGGTCCACAGGCACAGTATAATCTATTAACTTTTTCTATCCACAGTCCAGCCTCCGAACAATGGAACAGCCTGAACTCTCTCCGTGCCTTTATTATGTGCTCCATCCACAGTATTTACTATTTTACAGTTCTCAAAGTTTTTTCTGCACCCAAAACATTATTTTAAAGCCCGGCAATAAACAACTCTATCCTGTAGTTCGATCGCATCGCATCTGAAAAAAATTAAATCATCTCGAATGTTAATGTGTAGTCGAGTAAAAACTGTGTTACCACTTTTTGATTATAGGTATTTGTGGCGTATCTGTATTAAGGTCCAAAAATGGTAAAGTACTTTCTCGGTCGACTTACCATATAAAATCTTTAGTTTTCTTTAGTATTACTTAGTATCTTCTCTGGATATTGTAAGATTGTTGTTAGAGTTTAACTTTTCTTAATAACATTTTAAAGATAAAGATAAGGATAAAAGATATTTATTCAGTAAGTAGGCCGCACGGGCACTTTTACACGTCAAGAATCTACCAGCGCTTCCCAAGAGGAGACCACTGCCGAGAAGAAACGCCGCTTATACCTATTAAAACGGTTTCGGGGTAGGCATTGTCCCAAAATGAGCAAGTCAGTTCGTTTATTCCTCAACTCTTATAGGTAAGTACACAATTTTAGTATTATATGAATGATTAAAACAATGTTTCATCACTCCGCCCTTGCCAGCCGATTTGCCCTTGATTTGAATTTTTCAAATCTTTTGGGCGTCTGACAAGAATCTTGGGGTAACAACCAGTGCTAAGAATAACCTGCCAGCGACAGTAAATGATATGAGAATGGAAGCACGTTTGGAGGCACTTCGTGATCTCCGACATTACCGCCTAGTTGCAAAATATAGGTAAGTAGGTAACCTATTAGTAATTGAGAAATCACGGCACAGAGCCGGTGACTACCGTCTATACTTGTATTTTTCTTCGTTGTATGCCAGAATGAAGTCTGTTAATAAACGAGAATCTCAATCTGTGCCAGCAAGCATGAAGGCTACGTTATCTAGGTAATTTCCCTTTCGAGCCGTTTTCACCCTCTTCCGAATTCGGATTCAAGAAAATTACCTATGTCAAATAACGAAGTTTCATGAGATCGCCCCGTTTGATAGCCTTTTACTACGATCGAACGACACTGATAGGTCTCCCCAAGTGTCACCTCTTCAAGCATTTTGAATTCACGTGGTCGTAGCTAAGCACAAACACATGAAAGGCATATGAATATACTCGTCCATTTAACTACTGTCTATGAGTGAAGGCTGCTGCCCTGCCCTAAAGTACCTAAGTACTCCGAAGAGTAACGTCTTCGTATTTTAATTAGTACCAAATGTTGACCATATAAATAGAAAATTCAAAATATTTATTTAGTTAAATGGCCACATGAGGGTTCATTTACACGTGGTTACCCAATAAACATTTCGAGGTAGAGTAGACGTTTTGGTCTCAACTTTATGTTACTTAGTATAATCGTATAAATGTCATAAGGACGTTTACTCGACGGCATTAGGGCCGATTTAATTCAACTTTAAGTCATAAGAGTTTCGTGTAGCCGTCATATGAATACCTACTTAGTCGCATAGTCGTCATATACGCGTCGGCGATTAGGCTACATGTTATATAATATTAGCTGTTGTAATGTGTATTCGACTTCGTATAGAGTAATGGTGCACAATATGACTTTTATATGATGTAATGGTTGTTTTATTGTCGCTTAAAGATATTGATGGTAACCTCCTCATAAACAGTCCTAACGTGTTTTGTGACACAACGATTTCTTTACTTGTAATTTGAGGCGAAAAAACCATATTCATCAACTGGAAACTGTTGTACACTCTAGTTTACTGATTAATGTGAGGTAAGTTGGTAACTAAATTTTTATGGGCTTCTAAAATTTTAAAGTATTGATATATTTTTATAAATAATTTAATAGGTAACTGCGTTATGTGACAACTATATAACTTCTCGACCTATAACTGCGTATTCAAAATGGAACGTTCGCCATAACAGTCGATTTAGGGTTCAGTAATAAAATAATGAAACGTCGATTTCCATTAAATATAGCTACTATTGGTATAGAATTTATATTTTAAGAATGGAAGGATTTGAGTGACAAATTATAATTATAATATTATTTTTTCTCGCTTAAGTCAAAATAATATTTCTGTTTTCAGGAAAACGGCAAAATGATTTACAATTATACGGATATTTTCGGTTATAGTGACTTCTTTATTATAATTAACATTATCTTCACTTTCGGACGATGAATAACAGTCTTCAACTTCGGAAAATGAAGAAGACTCCTGAACTTCGGCAAATGAACTGCGGGGTATAGCTTCGAAACCACTGCGCGTTTTACACAAGGGACTTGCTGAATGTGTAGAATTTGTATTTAAACGTGATACGGAACCATTCTCATTTTCCTCACTGTCAGCTTGACCTCTTGCTTTATTACTTTGTATTAAAGTACGTGCTTGAAGCGAATGATAATTATTTTGCACTTTTCTTTTGAATGCACCACTTCTTTTAATCCTTTTCTACTTTTTTGGATCCATTTTAGAAAGAGTACCTAAATGTGATGAATTTGATTTCAAAATCGTGGAAGTTATATACAAGTTTATTTTAAAACGTTAACATGAGTATTAATCAAATAGCGGTCGTATTATAATGTTTGTGTTACTTGAAGACGTATACAGGTTGCACTCTTCACACTTATTCGATTTTTATATAAGGATCACGGATACGACATGTACACAATTATTGTCCGTTTAACAGTTATATTAAAGGTAATTACATGACAAAATTGACACTATCTTGACGTTTATACGACAAAAACGTTTATATGACGAAAACGTTATATGAGTAAGTTTTATAGACGTCGACGTAGACACTATTATACGACGGTCGTAAAGAAATGTTGAAAGAACCTCTATATGACATTATTATATGACAAGAAATGTATATGACTATTCGGACACATAATGCACATGACGAAGAGTCAGAAAAACTACTGTAATATAACTTTTATAAAACTCAAAGTCATAAAAATGTTTAATTATATGACCAAATTGTTTATTGGGTAATATGGCGTGAATCTACTAGCGCTTCGGATAAGACCATCAATGCGGACTTGCGGAGAAGAAACTCCAAGAAGGTAATTTTTTACTTATAATCACTGCAAGGTAATGAAGTAATAAATAATAATCATTAAAACTAGCAAAAATAAAATCATTACTAATGTAAGGGAAATAATGACTATGAGAACAACACGACGAGGGTCTACGCCAAAAGCCAAAAGTAGAACAATTATACAGGGTGACAGCTCATTTGCATCAAATTAGGTCATGGAGTACCCTGACCGAAAATTATTAGTTTCTGAATGGTTTCTGAGATATTCATAATTTTAATCTGAATTTTGGTGACTTTCCCTTATGTGTCATGAAAAATTCTTAATGTCATGTTTTATTTCAGAAGTTTTTTAGTGGTATTTTACATTATTAGAATCATTACAAATCAGTGAAGTTTTTAAACTCATTTGCCCGTTTTTTTTATAATCAAGTTTTTAAGTAATCACATAAAGTTTGTTTCTTCATACTAAGTGATAAATAAACACGGGAACACTAGTATGGAAAAAACGGGCAAATGAGTTTAAAAACTTCACTGATTTGTAATGATTCTAATAATGTAAAATACCACTAAAAAACTTCTGAAATAAAACATGACATTAAGAATTTTTCATGACACATAAGGGAAAATCACCAAAATTCAGATTAAAATTATGAATATCTCAGAGACTAATAATTTTCGGTCGGGGTACTCCATGACCTAATTTGATCCAAGTGAGCTCTACCGCCTCCTTAAAAGGATTGTATCGAATATCCTGTCACCCTGTATACTTAAGTGTGTAGGTATGTGTAAGTATGAAAGCTTGTAAATAGTTAATTTGTTGCACTCCTCCATTATTACTTTGGAAAAGTAAAGAAATAACAGTTAACAACGCGTTACGTGACGAAAGGAAGCGTTATAACCTTGGCCGTGACGTCAATGTGTATGTTCATGATCGTTTTTAAAGGTAGTTACGCTAAAATAGTACCTAAGGTTTTTTTTCCAAATGTCATGTCATGTGGTACACGTTTGCTTTTTTGACCCAAATTAGTAACCCTCAATGACGTGACGCCTATCCGTTTGGATTTGATTGTAAGTAAACACTTTATTGTACCTACAGACAAAAAACAAAAACCCGCCTTCAAAAAGCAAAAAATAACTTCTTTAAAATGGTAGGTAAATAGGTCAGTCCAACTGAAGTCTGCTTTTGGTTAAAATATTGTTGGACGCCGACTTCAGTTGGACTGACCTATTTACCTACCATTTTAAACAAGTTATTTTTTGCTTTTTGAAGGCGGGTTTTTGTTTTTTAAACTTTTTTTCATTTTGTACTTTTTAGTGATCATAATTATGCTGTTATTCTCCTACTTCTCAAGAAACAATAGAACATTTCAATCTCGCCGCAAGCAACGCCGTGGGAAAGTCATAGTCATATATTTAAACCTAAATATGCTTCGTCATAGTCGCTCAACTATCTTAATCGAAATATCTTGTCGCCACCCTAGAAATGTATACTGTTTAGGAGTTCCGGTGGCCATCTGTGGTCTTCATAATCAGTTCCACTTCACCAAATAGTGCTTTCCAAGACCAAATACACAAGTTACAATGAAAAATACCAAAATCGCTATAGGTGTGCCTATAAATTTTGAAGAGTTCCGTCGATTCCTCGTGGATTCCACCACCAGATCTTCATTTTGAAATAAAAAAAGAATCTTCAAAATCGGTTCACCCAGTCGAAAGTTCTGAGGTAACAAACATAAAAAAAAATACAGACGAATTGAGAACCTCCTCCTTTTTTTGAAGTCGGTTAAAAAGAGATACATACCTTCACACCTTTAATCCCAGAGTGGGGTAGGCAGAGCTAACAACTCTACAAACTGTTGATAAATTCTGTAACCGGGCGTTTTCCAAAAAAAGTGTACAGGACCTTTTTTTCCAGTATTAGTTTTTTTTTGGTTTATTACTCCGAATCGTTGATACTGTCTATCCTCATACAAGAAAAAAAGTGTCCCACTAGATTTTACTATCTAAGTTTTTTCTTCCAGTGCGTCACGACCATATAAATAAAAAAAGACTGCATACAAAAATGTGACTATCTGGAATGGAATATTTGGGACACTATTTTTCTTGTATGAGGATCGATAGTATCAACGATTCTGAGTAAGAAAAACCAAAAAAAACTAATTCTGGAAAAAAAAGTAAATGTACACTTTTTTTGGAAAACGCCCAACCACAAAGATGTTTACCAGCGCGTATTAGTGATGGGTTTCAAGCCCATCGATCGCCTAACAGTACTATACAAGCCTTTAATCCCTTAGTCGCCTCTTACGACATCCGACCAGGCCCGTTTCACGAAGCTACAAGTTACAAATTACAAGCGGAAGTCTCTTTCTAACTCCTTTTGCTAGAAAGAGAGTTCCGCTTGTAATTTGTAACTTGTAGCTTCGTGAAACGGGCCACAGAGATAACAATTATAAAAAAGACAAAAACATAGCTGGGCTATAAAAATGCAAACTTATCTCTCTAAGGGATCTCTTCTAGTAAACCTTTGAGCGATTGGAAAAAGATGAATGGCAGAAAATAGCCAAATAATTACAACACTAAACGAAATAAAGGAATTAGAACACAACCTAAAATTGCTATAAATATCTTGCAGAATGCAGAATTAAGTATTGTATAGATATAAAATGTCCGATCTATCCCAAATAAGTATATTTTAACTCTAACCTAGGCTGCCTTCGACTACGCCTGTTAATATAAGTTAATGTTATCTTTCTCAAGGTAGGTATGTTATTGGAATGATATCTGGAAACCGAAACATAATAATTAATGTAAAAATTGTTTATTAAATATTATAAGATTATAGTTAACCCTTAATAAGGCAGAGGCTATATATTTACCTCATACAATAAGTTGAAATTGAACTTTACTACCTACATTTTATGATGCAATTTTAATTGTATTTTCATGAAATATATAACAACATCTATTATTACTCTTTAGAGACTTGCGATTCCATGACTGTATTTCATTTTGGTCTAGTATTTTTACTTTAACGGGGCCTTATTAAGGGTTAATGACTTTTAAAATGAACTTAAATTTGGTAGATTTTTTACATGTTAGAGTGCCCGAGCGGCCTACTTACTGGTTCATGATGATCTTTTTATCGTTGACAATACGATAATAGTTTTACATACATACATTAAATCGCGCCTGTTTCCCAGACACACCAGGCAGAGACCACGTCTTTCCACCTGCTACGATCCTGACAAATCTCTTTCGCTTCTTCTGCATTCATTTATCGAGTCACGCACGCACGTCGGTTTCGGGTACTTAGGATTCAGCCCTTTTCCATTATTTCTCCGATTTGATTCGAGAAGGTACGCCTACGGCGGCCCCTTCCGACCCTTCCACTCACTTTCACTCTGTATATCTCTTTCGTCAATCTTCTTTCATCCATCCTTTCCAAATGACCGAATCATCGAAGCATGCCCTTTTCAATCTTAGTCACTACATCTTCATAACAGTTTTACTGTTTAGAATAGACCCCTGTTCTACCTACAAACACCTTTTTAGGGTTCCGTGCCCGAAGGTCGACCAACGGGACCCTACGCTGTCCGTCTGTCTGTCTGTCCTAACTTTAAAGAGCTGTATCTTTTGAACCGTAATATATAGTAACCCAATTAGCAAAATATGGTCATGTAATTATCCCAGGAGTGCGTATTTTTTAGTCCTATAGAATACTTAAGAACGTTTATAGAACCGCATTTGGGCGCACTTTATATGGCTATTACGTCCTATAGTCGTTTTATTGCGGCCCGGAAGCGTGTCATTCAATTTTATATTATTCTGGTTGTATGCCCTTACAAGAATAAATTTTCCTATAAGGATCCGGTAAGCCGCCTGAACAAGAGCGATTACTCCTTTAAGGATCTGGCACGTGCCGTTACTGGTGCAATTGATCCTACTGTTTGTTTTTTGAATGTGTTTTACGGCGGATTTACTAACATTTTTTTAAAGAAATAGAAATAATAAAGCAGATCCCGTTACAAGAAACGTTTTTTTTCAACATATTTTTATTTTTGTAGTTTATATCGTAAAAACTAAAATTATGGTACAAACCCAGTTAGTGGTGGTAGGACCTTGTGCAGGGTACGTCCGGGTCGCTAACACCATCTTATCCATTAACCCACCACCAAGCAGAAGTGTTCGCATTTTTGTGTTCCGGTGTGGGGATAAGATAACCGGTGAAATTACTAGCATAGAGGCATTCCATCTTGGTCCTCAGGGTTGGCAACAGATTGCAGATTTGAGATTTCAAATGTCTATGGGTTTCAGATCCCCTTACCATCAGGTGACCTGAGCGCTCGCTTGCCTTCTCGTTGCCATAAAAAAAACCTGTATACAAAAAAAAAACAGGTCCGAGTTGGGCTCGTGCTGAAACAAATCGGAATATAAAAATACCTATAGTGCGGCGGTAGGGAACTCTCGGTGCGCGAGTTCGACACGCACTTGACCGGTGTTTTTGTTATTGATTAGTCCACAAATGAAATGTAGGTACCCTAGGATAGGACAGCTAGGTACCTGTAGGTATAACTTATACTAAAATATCGCACACAAGTTGAATTGGAGATGAAGCACCCCATTGCATTGGAGTTGCGGCCTACTTACTGAATAAACATCTTTCATCTTTCTTTCTTTCTTTCAGCACTTACAGAATTTATAATTGGGGGAAAACATAAATACTAGGTGCGCGTAGCATTCCCATTCCCACCACCTCGTGCGGCCGGGGCGGTCTAGATTGTAGGTCGCGCGGCGACCTTCGATCGATCGGCCGGGGCGCAGGCTCGCGGTCGGCCGCGCGTTACTGTTGATTTTCGACTGTTTCGTATCTCTGTTAGCGTTTTGGGAAGGCTGAGGGACAGAGACTACAATAAGGGTGACGTAAGACATTGAACGATGTTACATGGTAAATAACCCATCAATGTTATCGAATTTCGCTTCATCATTTTTTTAATTATATATTACTTATTTTAAAATTTATTTACAGAATTCAACAATAACACAATTAAAAATTAAAAATTAAATTAAAATAAAACTAAGCTTCTCAAATATTAAAGATATAAATAATAATCACCACTATAAAACGAACAACCCCTCTAGCAGGTCCGCTCGCGGCAAGGACCCTATGACACTGGCGGCATTACCTCTCTGGATAGCTATAACCCAATCCTTTGGGAGAGGTAAGCACCAGCGAAGCTCCAGAAACTCTAGGATCTCCAGAAGAGTCTATGAGCCGGGATAACAGGGGCTTAATAAAGCTTTTCATATCAGCTGACCAAGGTACCATGGTCTCCACTTCATCAATTGTATCATTTTATCGAATTTTATTTTATCGAACGCTATTTTCTGCTGAAACCATGATGTTTTCAGGATATCTTTAACATTAATTACGTAGGTTAGGTTAGGTTAGACTAGTGACCACCAAAAAACATTAACTCATGCAGCAAGAAATGCCTTTGGATGAAATGAAAATTCTGCGTAATGATACGTTCGTTGAAAGGAGTTTCGATAAACAATAAGTACCCGTTTTAAATAGGTACTGGTTTTACGGGACACCCAATTTTGTGGCTCACAATCTCATTTCAACATCATAATCAGTGCCGGATTAACCACGTAGCAAGAGCAGCAAAAGCCACGGGCACCGCGCATTCGGCTAAACTTAAGAATAAGAAAGAAAAAGAACCTAAAACAAACGGGGCCTTCTGACTCCTTATAGAATTCGCTGCGGCCGGGGCCCGCGCTGGCTTAATCCGGCGCTAGATACGAAAAACGTTAGCGTGTCCGCATGCCCTCTCGTTATGTCATTAACGCATATACTAGACTAGTCCACTTCTGGACACGGCCTCTCCCATTATGCGTATACAGGGTTTCCCATAAGTAAATAGTACGACAAATTAAAATAAGGGCATCAAAACGGTCATCGAAAACACCCCCATGTATGTTCAGCGATTTTTAGTACTTTCAGAGATATTGATCATTTTAATCTTTTCAGTCTTTTCTTTCATCGAGAATCATTATGAACGTAGGATGTTTTTTAAGCTATATCCCAGTTTTCTTTTGTCATTTTTTTGTGTAATAATTCGAACAATGAAAGAAAAGGCTGAAAAAACATTGAAATAATACATGAGCTAAAGGGTTTTTCGTACGAAGGACATAAGGAAAAATTATAAAATATCCGATTACTTAAAATGATAAATATCTCCGAAAGTACAAAAAATAGCTGAACATACATGGGGGTGTTTTTGGTAGCCCTGGTGATTCCCTATTATTTATTTGAATTTGTCGTACTACGTACGGGAAACCTTGTATAACACGAAGTGCAGCCATCCTCATGCAGCTCTTGTCGCCACCCTGCGAAGTCAAAATTGCATACAAATTATGATGATACCTATCTCTACACTATTAATTCAATCCTAGTAGGTAGGTACCACCACGAGAACACTTGCAATTTATACATATAATGACATCATAATAAAGTCGATATTACGTCAAATTTAATTATAGCTTTTCTGTTGTCATGGTCTTTCGTGCTCTTGATTTTATTACCTTATTAACAAATTGGGGCAACATCGCAAATAATTTGAACCGGCAAGTTTGTAAACAACTTCGTTTGACGCATTGCAGTAAACGAATATCTGAAACATAAGTGTTCAAATAGGGAAGGGAAAATTATGTCAAGATATTTTAATAGGTACTGTACGGTTATAAATAATTTACTTACTTACTAATTTACTTATGAATTACACTTAATTAGTACATTACACTATGTTATTTTATCTTAAACGTTTGTTTAATCTCTCATTATTATTACGTTATTAGGTACCTACGTAATCTCTCTGCCTATGCTCAATACGTGTACCTATGAATGAGCGATGTGGAAGGTTTACGGTAGAATACGGCTTGCCGCTAATTCGCAAGTTTCAAAATGTACAAGTCCATTTCGCACTAAAACTTTATAAGTTTGAATTTTGTATAGAATTGAATGTACAGCGTCTTTCTTGTCGTAAAGTGAGTGATACGTTGGAGCGCGTACGGTTACGTGCAGTACCCGCAACCGCGCGTAACCCGAGCGCCGACGCAGTGGGCTCAGGGCAGCGCGCTAGATTCGACATTCGTATGATTTATTAACCCCCGACGCAAAAAGAGGGGGTGTTATAAGTTTGACATGTGTATCTGTGTATCTGTATACTGTCCTCCTAAGCCAGTAAACATTGTCTGAGATTTAATTGCCCAAGTAGATTAAATCCTCTCCGCTTAGTAATGAGGGCTTAACTCTTTTTCTCGATAAACAGATGATGATTCTGCAAAAAAGTGTGCACAGCCAGCAACAGTAGCTGTCTCAAGTATTAAAAATATAAGATTACGCTAGTGGATTTTGTATAATTTTATTCTGTAGAAACAAAACTTTGTCATTGGCAGCCCTCGCCGCAATACTGACGTCGATACGCTTAATAAGGATCCAGTTCAGTATGCAAACACCAGGCCAAGTTTCCGAGCACCTCGGTCGCTAACCTGACCAAAACATTTTATATCATTATTATATTTTTGAATACCCTCTTCATGACTGAATATTGGTGGTCACTCTAAAGTCTAAACTTATCCCTGTTAATAGCTATTAGCGGCCTGCACAAGTACAGTTCGTAATAGTAAAATAGTAAAAAACCTACGGTTCGGACTGGCGCGTGGCGTTTCCCGCGGTCCAAACTGTGCCGTGTAAAGGCCGCTAATGTAAATAGTTTTGCCTCTGTTATGTTATGATACACCGAACTCATTTCAATATATGTTTATTATTTACATTTAAGTACCTAATAAGAATATCTTCTTCTAAGCCTTTAATTTTTCGACACTGATTTTTTTATACCCTTCATCTTACCCTCTTACTGGCCTCGTGTACACTTACTTATATCTTCTACTTAGTTAAATTCCCCACACATTCAGTTGCGAAAGTTTCCTCACGATATTTTTCCATCACCGTATACAGGAGCGTCGTTTACCACAGAAAGCGCTCGGGTAGTTAAAATTAGAAAAACCTTTGTACACGCGGCCACTGGGGATCGAACTCGGTACCTTGGCAATCACGAGTCAACACCTCATCAAGAGCGCCACCGGGTGACTTGAAACTGGTAATACAAAATCAATGTTTTACACACATCTTCCCTAAACTAAACCCCTCTCCTAAGTCTCATGCTGCTAATTGTATTAAATGTACTTATTTTTTTCCAAGTTGTCATATATCTCATTTTTTTAGCTTAATGCGGTTACCCTCCCGTCATCGTCATCATTCTCGTGACCTTATGCCAACTCGTTTGCGGTCGGCGCAACATGTATTTTTCTTCCATACTTCTCTATTAGTCGTTATCTCGGTAGTCTCCCTTTCTCTAGCCATATCATCGTTAACACAGTCCATCCATCGTTTCTTTGGTCTTCCCCTACCTTCCTTATAGCCATCCACATTCATACTCAAAACTTTTCTGACGATATTTTCCTCATTCCTACCATTATATATTTTTCCTTAATTAATGGTTTCCACTTCTTGTTTTAATAAGGTCTATTTCGCCAATGTCGAGTTTTAGACAGTCGCCATGAAGTTATATTAAAGAAATAAGTCCAAGGATATTACATGCCAAGACAATTGTTCGGTTAAAGAGTATTTACTCTGGTGGACTAAACTTAGCTCCACGCGCTTCCGTCAAGTCCAATTTAAATTAAGTAGATTGATAACATTGAGTGTTCAGTGACGGAACATGACATCGAGGTATTAAATGTAGGGCAATCACAATTTAGGACTTTAATTATTAGTTATATTAGAAAATTACAGTAGCGGCATCGAGTGATGGCACTTTTGACGTTTGCTCGCTCATGAAGTTCCATAAATATTGACAGTAAGTATAAGGAACAGATGTCAAACTTCATTGTTGCAGGTACCGGAATAGTGATGTACCTACTGCTGGGGCCGTAATTTACCGAAACGCATTTCGTAACTAGCTTCATCTTGAGGTTGTTTTTATTTGCTCGCACTCTAGCGTTCATCGTTTTTATCCTAACAAAAAACATCTCAAAAAAACAATTCGCGTGATGATAACAAAGGACCGCAAACTGGTACAACGTATGACAATGGAGTCGCTGCACATTCACGTCACCGCCGCTGGCAAACTCGCGTCCTAACTCTAAGTTAACGTGGTTTTATGATTATTTATTCACTCATTAATCAATAATTTCACTCATGTCGTCTTCTTCTAGCCACACAGTTTATTTCGAAAGTTTGATCTACAATTTATGGCCTTTTATTTGTATGCGTTATTTCTTTAATGAACTTTAAAAATATATAATTCTAGCACTTGACTGATTTTTTTAGGATAATAAGATGGAGTGTTTCACGACACTAATTGTCAGCTATCAAAAGTGCCATCACTCGATGCCGCTACTGTAAAGATAATTAAGAAGGTTAATTTAAACAACTGAGTTAGGTAATACACTATTCGTCATTAACTGACCACAATCAAGTGTTTTATATTACCAGTTTGAAGCCACCCTGTATGCATATAGCCCAGACGTTCAACCTTCCTAACTTTGGCAGGGATCCTAAGTTTCTTGGCTTTAGCTTTGAAGTTGTTCAAATTGGATGCAGTCTTCAAGAGAATAGTCTCGTATAGACAACTGCACTGACTGATACCGTGTTGTTACGTAACTAATTAGTCCATTACCTTTAATTAAAAGTACAGCAGGACACAACTAATATGGCGCCTGGATTAAGCAATAATAGACTCTTGGTCAACGGTGCAAGCACTTCGACGCGCGCCTTATTCATTGTGTCGTACTGTACTGTACACAGCAGGTATATATACATTTATTCGACAAGCTGAACATCAACCGCTGTTAGTTCGCTGACGAGTTGCATGTCGTACCAAACTAGATCTTATTTTTGGACAATCAAGGAAGTACCTATGATCCCTGTGACAGATATAATTCGTAACTTCAAGCACTAATAATTATACTCGCATCGACTCGCAAGCAAATCATATGAAAAGATAAGAAAACAAGTGTAGTTCGTATTTTTATGACCTTTCTACAGGGATCACCCTAGATTGGCCCAAGCCTCAGTTCTAACACTAGAACAGTGATCGAGTCGACGACGACCTGCAAGGGGTCCATGTAAGCGGAAAATGAGACGAAAATGGGGGTCCACGATAGTGGATCCTATTGTAGCAGGTCGCGACTTTAATTTTGGCTTTCCATTCATAAATAGAATAATCCATATTCAAACCCAGATAGTAGGTACCTACGAAGTCACCTAAAACTTTCTTAGAAATATGTAATTAAACAAATATGATCTATATACATTATACATTATGTTTCAATGTGTACCTAGTTATTTTACTTTGTAAAATATATTTTCATCTCACTAACTCGGAAAGCCCTTTTTGTTTGTTTGATATCTATTGAGAAAATCGCTTTTTATCCACATGTGAAGAAAGAGTTTTGCCATTTGAAGGCAGCTTTAGTGATATTTGACAGCTAACAAAACGTAAAACGTTAAAAACCGCTGAATTTTTAACATCACATTTAATAAATTGCATCAAGTAAAAAATACTAAATACAGTCTTACAACTTTATTTTAATTCTTAAATATCAGCATTCAACATTAACCTTCATTCTTGTTGTAAAAACGGATAAAATGTTCTGAAAGTCCAAGTAAGTCGATGTGCGAACAAAACGCATCCGAAATAATAAAAAAAAACTTAAGTCAAAACGTCAAAACTTTTTAATTAAGCCGTCAACGCATAGAGGTAGTAAAGCAGAGGCCCTACTTTAAAAATCGAAGTTCGAAGTTACGTTAGCTCCATCTCTGTCATTCGTCCTTCGAGACTAAATCGAGAGAAAGGGATCGAGCTAACGTAATTTCGAACTTCGATTTTTAAAGTAGGGCCTCAGTTTTCCTTCATCTTTGCGTCAACGTTAAATATTCGCATGTTTTTCTAGTTTGTTTTGTTATTAAAAATGAGTGATTCGAGTGACGAAAGACGTATTAACACCTGTGGAATTACGGGAAACCGTGCAAAATGCGGAATTGAGCTTATTTTCCTCGCTGTAGTGAGGTGAAAAGTTTTGTGTTATACACGGGTGAAAAATTATTTTACTTCTCGTGTGTTGAAACACTCGCTACGCTCAGGATTCTGTTTTTGAACCACTCGCTTCGCTCGTGGTCAATCATAGAATCCTTTCGCTAGCTCGTGTTTCAAATGAACACTCGCAGGTAAAATACCACTTTCCCCCCTTGTATAACAAATAACTATTGTCCGCGCTAAATTTTCATTGTATCCTGTGTCAATTTTTAGCCGGCTAGACCTCCAAAGTTATCCGTGCAAAAAATCCCAAAGATATATTTTTATGTGATAACGTAAATATTCCAGGGGGACCACCCAAAACCGAAACATTTGCCAAGTGGTGTATGAGACAAAAAGTTTGGGGACCTCTGCACTAGAAGAATGAGAAAGGCTCTGAGGGCCCTGCCAAGATGCATTACGCTAACTAGCTTTTCTATTCAATTCAAGAAAAGTCACGTGATCTGCCAGTGACGCGCTTGGTTTAAAAACGAAAGGAATAGAAACGCTAGTTAGCGCAATGCATCTTGGCAGGGCCCTCTGTCTCTCACTTTTTAATTGAGTAACAAAATGGTTTTCCCAATGTAATATATTTTAACCTTATTTTAGTTATATAAGGAAATCTAGACGCAGGTAAACTAAGATGCTCTATGCGACCCTAACCTTGTCCTACTGACACGGTGGGGACAGTCAATAATACACCGCAGCGATATAGGTGTCACGAGTACTCATAGGTATATACATACCTACATGCCCACGCCCATGTAGTTGGGAATTTCTATACTAATAATATTATAACGAAGAAAGATTTGATTGTTTGTTTACACTGAATAGGCTCCGAAACTACGGGACAGATTTGAAAAAATCCTTCACCATTAGAATCCAACATTTTCCCTGATGAAAGATGAACATAGGCTATGTTTTATTTTTCTGCGCGGACGGAGTCCCAGGCAACACCTAGTTACCAAATAAAACAATACCAAATGAAACTTATTCTGTAAGGGACAATGACGGGGCATTCCGTTCCTTCACGTCGTGGTCTTTATTGGACAACCATTGACCCAACATGCTACCTATATGTATAGATTTCAGGACGTACTGGAGCCGTAAATGTTTTTCGGAGTTCTTAGTACCTACTCTAAGCGGAGTAAAAAATTGACTAAAATCATTCTAATCAATTTAGATCTTAATAGGATTCACTCGACTTATATTATGTGATTTATTAGAATGCTGTAATAACAACAATGTGGCTAAATAGTAAATACATTGCTTTTACTCGAATTTTATACTGAACAGAGTGCGTAAAGTAAAATCAGTACAAAAGCGCAATACACACACGTAAAATTTGATAGCTGTTAGTTACATAAGGTGATGTAGACACTTTAACTATAATATTTCCAAAGGTAGAGCGTATATAGTGCTATTGCAAAGGGTTGTAATTGTTTTAAAGCGACAGCAAGGCTTCAAGACTCTCAAAAGTATATCTGTGCGAGCAATGAAGAGACGAAGTGAGTCTGAAAAGTCATTTGACATGTGATCCAGTCGTAGGTCGCGCTATCAGCGAGATAACAGTACGACGGCGAACTTGAACACGTGTTGTTAATTGTTTTACGCAACGCACATATACGTTATCACAGAATATGCTAAAGCGATCTGCAGGCTCAGTGAGATTATACAAGGATAAATCTCTCAGTATCTTTCTCTTCAACTAAGTGATAATAATACGACATCTAGGGGGGCATTTTTACAAGCATATATTATAGAGGATAGGGTTACAAGGTGTCCTAGTGAAAAAGGGTACAAGTCGACTTAACTCGTAATAAAAAAGGGTATATAGGTAAATAATGATGTATATACATAAACGGAGTAGACTAGACTTAAACCCTTTGTCACTTGATCTTCAGAAGACTTTATACTCTTTTTCACTAGGACCTCAGTAGTATAGTAGTGTGTAAAACCCGAGGGCGTTGATTTTCATTTTAACCTTTTGAACGCCATACGTCGAATACAAAATGTGCCACCCACACGCCAAACATGTTTGCTATGCTATGCAAATTACACCTTATTGCTACCAAACAAAGTCTCTATTAATCTTGAACTCTTGTCGGCTGTAGCCACGTGGCGTCAGTGGCACGACTTTTAGCTGTCGGCCAGAGCCGACTGTGGCGTTGAAAAGGTTAATACAAATTTCCCTAAAGTTTGGCGGCGCCTCGGGTTGGTGTCACGCTCTCGTCATGTCTGTAGATAACGATATTAGTATAGTATAGTTATCTACATTTGGCGTAGTAACACTAGTAACTTATCTCTTAGACACAGAGCAGCAATGCGGACTCTTTATCACGGCACCTTGAACAAGTGATTAGGCACCGATTACGAACCTATAATGAATGAATTGAATCAAGGTAATAAAGTAGTAAGAGCCGTCATGCGATTCATTTTCTGGAAATATTGAAGACAGCATTAACGATTGTCATCATCAAAAGCCGTATGTACCTACTGACCGCAGATCTTATATGTCATCTTATCTTGTAAAGATGGCCCTTTCGGATACACTTCAACCCATAGGATCTTTTGTGCAATCAACATATAGTAAGGGAGGTAGAGTTAATTAGGTTCTTACATATTACTAGGGGCTATTGTTAGGGACTACCATGGGCAGATGACCTTCGATTTGAAGCTCTAAACTTTCAGCGGTTGTTAAAACTTATTTTCATTAACACCGCTGTTCTAAAGTAGCTGCCATCTCAATTTTTCTTTTACAGGTCACTGATATCGAGATTTATGCTATAGGTTATAGGTTATAGGTTAGAGCGGGCTGGTTTCCGCAACTCGACGACTTAATGTATGCGCCTTTTTTGCGTGCTGGGTTTTGGCACTACTCTTGCCAACCCAGTTCTACCAGGAAGCCTAGCAAACCCTTGATGTTGCCGACGGCTTCCGGTAGCGACCTCGGTGTTCCGAGGTGACGTGCCCGGTATGTTGCCACCTCAGGGCATTCCATGATGACGTGGGCCGCGGTTTCCTCCGCCGTCATACAGGCTCTGCACAGGGGGCTGTCTGTAACACCTAATGTGAACAAGTGTTTGTTAAACAAGGCATGGCCAGTTATGGCTCCAGTTAGTAATCGGAGTTGGGCCCTTTTGAGAAGTCGTAGCTTTCGCGATAATCCGGGATTGATTATCGGAAGGGCTTCCTTACTTTGCCTGCAGGTGTTTAGGTTGCTCCAGTAGTGTTGGTGCTTTTCCTTAGTGACTTGGCGCAGCTTGTTCCGCAGCCAGCTGGTCGGCAGGGGCAGAAATGGTTCAGGACCTATCAGTTCCGTTTCTGAGCCCCTTCTCGCGAGTACATCCGCCGCGTCATTACCTCGAGAGTTAATCCACTGTAGGGTGATGGGGTTGATGTTACATACCTTAGAAAGGGCGTTGTGACATTCGTATATTAGCCCTGATGTTGCTGTGTAGCATTGTAGGGCTTGGAGAACTGATCGGCTGGCGGAGAGTATTCGGATAGGGAGATCTTTTACCTTCCTTTGCTCGATCGCTGTTATAGCCATGATGATGCCCACGCATTCAGCCTGGAAAACTGTGCTGTGGGCTCCTAATGGCGTTGAGATATGTATGTTTAGATTTTCCGAAAAAGTACCTGCTCCGGATCCCGACTTATGCTATCAAAGTTTGTCATTTTTACTCCAAAAAAGTAGTTTTTTGGCCTTTATTCCCATATTTTTCACTTTAGAACCTTCGACGATTTATTAGATATATTAATGAAGAATGTTTAGAGTTAGTTGAAGATGAAAAACTTATATCCAATTTTGTGTTTTTATTGTCATGTTTTAAAAAAAATAGGTATTAAAAAATAGCCATGGGTTATTTTGAAACTTTGTTCGAGAGAATCAAAGGTAATATGGATAATATATTTTTTCATAAATTTACATTCAGTTTTGACCGAGTTATAAGAACTTAAACTTCATCAAAAACGTCTGTAATGGGCATGGTAGCCCCTTAAACTGTGATTTACTCACATTTTTTTTCTTCTCCGTACGAGCATCGGTTTATGTAAGTATCTACCTACTTATGTTAAAAAATCTCATTGGTACATGGCCAACGCGGGGTTCCAACTTATAGTGCCTTACGATCTCGAGTCGCCACGACAACCTCAGCCACTAGGCCACTGACGTTAACTACCTAGATATTCTAAAAATACTTGTGTTAATAGTAACAAACGCATGATCACGTCAAGCGCACCGGTTTTTTGGTGGTCGGAAACAACGCATTCCCACTTGTGTTTGCATAATGCTCTTCAGACCCGTGCCCGCCTCGTTGCTCATTTCTTTTTTCATGCTTTTATTAAGGATGGTGGACCTACTTCTAGGGTGAGGACCAAAAAGTTGGACCATAGTTAAGCGTAGTTAATCATAAAAACAACGAAGTCGAAAACGTTCCGTTTTGCGACGAAAAGTATCCCTACAATTGACTAATTTTCGTGTCACCACGGAAAGTTTCATAGAAAATTTAATTGAGTAAGTTAGCGTGTCCAACTTTTTAGACCTTACCCTCTAATGTTTGGTTATGTTTAGTTCAAATCTTCCAAGTCAATTTTGAACCAGCTCCTGCTGTTATTAGAATGAGCTGAAATTTGGAAAACATGTGTAAACCTAATGACAATTTAACATTATGGTGGCCAAAAGTTGATCAGGTGGCTGGTTCTCCTCCCTTTAGTTTGGACTCTTTAGTCGCGACGACTATATTGCCTAAAAAATGGCTCTATTATTATTTTTTGATAGACATTACAAATTTATGGTAAGGATATGGTTTAAGACAAAGTGAATATAGACACCCAGCTAGATGGGATTAGCTAGTTGTGGTAGCCATAAAACGGCGTTTTACACCTTGCTTCTTAGACATCACTAGGTACATAGGTATTTTCTAGGAAACACAGTTTACTTTCGGTCGTCCCCTAGCTGATGGATTTGCTCTATATTTAAAAAGTTTTTAACGTAACAATAAAATTGGAATGAGTTGACGAGAACGAAAATACAACTCGACGGACGGCATTATGAAACAGTCAAATCCGATTCCGGCCTCAGCACCAGAACCTAGAAAAAAAGTCTCCCGCCAATTACATAAGTTATTTATTTTAAAATATCATTTGACCTACACTGACGCGCGACCTTGCACTACTTGCGATAGTTTTGTGCGTAGACCGAACTTGGCAGCCCGCCAGCGCACACCGGCTGAAATTGACTTGCCTTATGTAACTTTTAAATACCACGTGACTATTTTGAGATGGACTTGACTCCTCCAAGTGCACCGTGACAGAAGTATGGATAAGATCGGAATTGTGGGCTATTTTTAATAGTTCACGACTCAGTTGCCAAGGGAACTAGGTAGCTACCTACTTCCTTAATAGGTACCTACTATTTAATATTCTAGAAGTTTAATCCGATTTACTTGAGTGTGATTTTGTGTTGATCCCATTGGTAACGTGAAAAAATAAAAACACAGTAAGTTTGTCCCTGGTTTTCGTCGTGTTGATCTCAATTCACATGACTCTGCTAAAAGACGTCACCGCATCCAGTTATATAACCGTCACTGCGTTAGTTTGGCATCAAATTCAGGCAGTATTAAGTAGAGTTAGAACTTTTGGTGGCAAATCGTGGTTGTAGAATCCATGGGGTCGCTATTTTCTTATTTATTATAATACATACAACTTTGAATTTGACGTTTAGTATTTTAATATTTCAAAATTCATTTATTCATTAAACCGCTAAACCAATTTAAGTGAATTTTGGTATGGAGGATATCTCTGCTGCTGTGAAAGCGTTACAAACAAGCAAATATTATTAGGTAGGTATGGAATAACCGAACTAAAAATGTACCTACTTAGTTCATTTTGAAATACTTATGTATTATATACAGTGACCGGAATAGGTAGAGTATATTTACCTAAACTTCGGAAAAGGACATAATATAGAGTGGTTACAACCGGATAAAATATTAATTTGTTTTTATTGAAATCCGTATTTCCGGTATTTTTAATGCTAAATATACGTAATTTTTACTTACGGTATGGGATATTTTATGTTAGTTTGTGATAAAAGGGGCCTGTAATTCATTTCTTTTAAGTATCTAATTAATAGGTGGAGCATATTTACCTAAACTTCGTAGAACAGAGACAAACTGGAGACTTCCTTGCGAATACATTTACTAGTACCAGAAAAATACCGGAAATCCGGAATTCAATAAAAATAAATTAATATTTCACCCGGTTGTAACCACTCTATATTATGTCCTTTTGCGAACTTAAGGTAAATATTCTCTACCTATTCCGATCACTGAATATATTGTATTATAATAATTAGGAAATAGCGACTCCATGGATTCTAGAACCACGATATGCCAACAAAATCATAACCCTAGTAATAACTATTTACACACTACAGCTTATTATAGGGTCGAGGACTATCTAACAGATAAAAATGCTTGGCCTAAATTAAACACCTAAATAACTTAGTAATAGCTTAGTCAGGAAAATATCTAAACATTGTAGGTATAATTATTGTCTAGGGGACACGGTTTCTGTAGGAGAATGTATCAAAACTATGTGGTTGTTTTGCACCGTCATGGGTAAGTATATGTATACTATTATTATTACAATTTAAGAGTTCATCTGAACATACTGAGTTTTGACACATTTTCCAGCTCAACTACGCATGATATATATATTTTAATGTTAAATTCATTGTTTTATATAATGCTAGGTTAAGTTCTATAATTGTATAAGTAATTTTTAAAAAAAACGACTGACTGTTGAGTTTCTTGCGGCGTTTCTTCTCAGCAGTGGTCTCTTGCGAAGCGCTGGTAGATTTTTGACGTGTAAAAGTGCCCGTGCGGCCTACTTACTGAATAAACATCTTTTATCTTTTTTATCTTTTTTACACGCAGTCGAAGTCATAAATATACACTTTACATACATAGACTAATTGTCAGTGGCATAAGGGACTTTTTTTTGTTATATTGCCTGTGTTATGTATTTATTTTATACTTCTACAATAAAGAGTAAAGATACATACATACATACATACATACTTCGACGTACCTATACCTACGAGCGATCTGCATCATTCAAAATCAACTATCTCGAGGCACAAAAGCCGACCTGACAGCAGTCATTCAGGAATATATACTTACCATACCTATCTGCTTAAAGGGATTCTTTCTTGCTTGTTTCGGGTTTAATTGTTGCCGATCTGGGGCCTTATATATTTAATTGTAGGTACAGTCGAGTTCATAAATATGTATAGACTTTAGTACCTTGTCATTTTAATCGCTGTAACAATTCATACATGGCAGTTTAAACATGACATAAAATAGACAAGGCACATAGTATTGTTTTGAATGATTGCCATAACATTGTTTTTGACTCAGTCGCCTTTACTGTCAAGTTAATAAGAGCTACCATAACGTTGATAATACGATAACAATAGGGGTAGACAATGTGGAACGAGGCCCTGCTCGTTCGCCCGACCTAACTCTCTTGCAGAAACCTATCAAGTTATTTTATAGCTTGTATGTCTGTTTGGACAATCTCGTAGAAATTCCATAGAAAGATAAACCCTCTCGAAATATCAATGTAGCTGAGATTATTCTGTCTGAGTTATATCGCTATCGTGATTTATTTAATATTCATTGCGAAGGCTGCATTTTGTCAGCAGAAACAATAGTTTAGTAACTCCGGTTCGATTGCCTTGATAGTCAACGTGAGATATCGTATTTGGTCGGAAAAGATGGGTAAGTAAGTACAGTCAGCATCAAAAGTAGCTAAGTAGAATAACATCCTCAAAATGATCTCGACACGACTTATTCTCTTGACAATAGAGTCGAGTGCAGAACATTTTGACCTCTTCGGTTGCGTAGCTACTTCTGCTGCTGACTGTACTAAATCAAAAACTGACTGAAAAAAAAAGATAAATACAGTTTTTTCGACCAAAAACGATGCTCTGTCATATTAATACGGCTAAAAACCGGTAGTGCTTTGGCGTTCCTATATTATAAGAAGGTAAGAAGTCAATACCTGTGATAGCAGTATAACCTACTAGCTAAACCCAGCGATGCGTTGCAATGCCCGTAAAGTAAAAAGGTAGACAGATTTTTTAGGTAAACCCTCGCGGCAGGCATTCTCAGACAGAACACCCTACCGAAGTTTCATCACATTCTGTTTGGAACACATAGAAGACAAACATACATTTATTATAAATTATATATAGAAGATAGGGGCGAGGACCAAAAAGTTGGACCACAGTTAAGCGCACAACAACGAAGTCGAAAAAAGTTCCGTTGTGCGACGAAAAGTATCCCTACAATTGTATGGCTAATTTTCGTGTCACAACGGAAGTTTCATAGAGAATTTAATTGAGTGAGTTAGCGTGGCCAACTTTTTGTCGTTACCCATAGATTCTCGGATTTAAGGTTATATATAATTTGTAGTACAACGAGCGGTGTCACGATTGACTGCCCTTTACTGGTTACCTATCTGAACTCCGAAAAATGTTTGACCGAATTTTGGTTCGATAAATATTATTCGACAACTATGGTTTGGGTTTTTTTTTACGTTTGCCCGAAAGATCACTTCGAATATTTTCATTTAGTCATTACTTGTTTAGGTTTTTTACCGATTTGACAAATTATCTATTCCGTAATACTGGTTTCGGCGTACAAACAGTTGTCCAATGTAATGGTTTGTCAATTTATCTATTTCCCATTTCTGATTTTACCTAAGTATCATTTGCCCAATGTAACGGCTCGGTTTATTAATAGTTTACCTACTTTTAAATCGACTATGCTATCCTGTGCAATCGGGTCTACCCTGGTTCGTCTCGATCGTTGCATTTTCTGGATAAATTACAAGCAAAATTTTTTGGGCAAGAAAAAAAATAACCTCGAACACCTCGAGCAAAGCTCCTGCCTTGGCCTTCTAACCTAACCTATCCGTATCGGTTCTGCCCTAATTCGTCTTGCTTGGTGCATTTTCTGGATAGTAACAAATTACAAGCAAGATTTTCTTACCTGAAATGAATATTTGATGTAACGTAGCGAAAACTATATGTAGCATTGATGAATTGAAAAATGGGTTAAGAAACAAAATACGAAACGATCCCTAGGCTAGTTGTAGCACTGGTCTAATGAAAAATAGGCTTTGAAATAAAATACGTAACAATACATAGGGCAAGTGACTACAAGGAGAAAAGTTGCTCGGACTAAAGATATGTTTCCTTAATGTCAAGTGGTGAAATAAAAAAATTACGAATCGTGCCATCGGAGAAACGTTAAATAACGAAACGATTTCGGTCAAATGAAATTCGGTCAAAAAAAAATCGAGGCTGCGATAGGTTACCCCTTTTACTTATAGTATAGCCCACCATAAATAAGGTAAGATTTAATTGCTACACCACTGTTTGTTTGAATTGAAAAACGCCAGGCTGTTATTCTCAGGTGATCTCCTGTTCGTCCGTGTGTCCGTTCTGCTAAGCTGCGATTCATGAAGTTGAAAAAGGACCTTAATTTACTAGCAGTAACGAAATACAAAGTACGAAACGAACTCGCATAACTTTATTTAAATAAAATACATATCTACAATTTTATTAATCGTAAGCTTACACAGATTAGAGGAAATACTTCAGCGGCAGTGTTGCCTGTGGAGAAAATTGGAATGATGTTTGCAATTACATTAAATACTTTTTGCCATTTAGTTCATTAGAAATTAACACGATTTAACAATCCCTATTTCGTAACCTTGCGTGGGACCAGACCAAGGAGTTGAAAACGGTTACAACATTTAGGCTTAATAAATTATCATGGTGGGGTGCTGCAGATCTTCTTACCCCGTCATGTTGAATTTGTTGCCCTGAAAAAAAAAATACTTTTAGAAGAAGAATAATTATATGATTTTCAATGAATTAATGAAACTATTAACGATAATGGCTGTAAGAATTGACACACTTTGCAATTCTTTGTAATGTACTTAAAATTAGAACAACTCTTACAAAAGCAAGCTTTGAAAACCCGACTACCCCCGCAGCATCACGGCTGGGAAGGTCCTAATAATATAGCCTATGACAATCCTACAGGTGACAAAGAAACATGGACATACATACACCCGAAAAAAAATCCCCTCCTTTTTGGGTAGTTGTGTAACAAGTCTTAGTTAAACATTTCAACCCCAGCAACGGATAAGTCCTTCAAGGGGATAGAGCAATTCTCACTTGACACTCTACCTAGTGGGTCCTTTTTTCCCCCTTGTTCACACTGTGAACAAATGGGAGAATAACTTCCCGCTAGTTCACACTTAATATTATTTATTGTAAATGGTTGTCAACTAACGGGATTGTTTTTCTCACTTTTTACACTAAGAAACGATAGAAAATTTTCTCATCGTATTAAAAACGCATTGAAAGGGTCAAAAAAAGCGTTCGGGTTTTTAATTATACTAATTATTATCTCTCGCTCGCTGTAACACGGTGTTATGCGCGTCTAACTACTTGCTATTTACGTTTGACGGCCACAGCCGACGTTAATTTTACGTGCCTCAGACGCCAGAACACCATATCCGTAGGGCGTCTGCGACACGACCTGACTTTTCTTTCCGACTGTGGCCAGATCTTCCAAACGTTATGAAAAATATCGATACCTTAACGGCACATCTCGTGAGTGCTTAAAATTTAGTTAATAAGTATATTGATATTTCTTCATAATGTTTTATGCTACATCGCAACCAATTCAAAACCGTAACAAAACAAACGGTATACTAGCGTATGAATAACGTTTAATGCCCCAAGTCTAAGAATTAGACAGACTGTAATTAATTACGGCCACCGCGTAATGAATGAATAAGCCAGCGAAGTGAAGTGCGGTAAAGAGGTGATCGTAAAACCTTATTATATATCGATAATATCGATATAAAGTTTATGATGAATTGCGGTACACATCTGGATATAACGTTATAGCGCGAGATTAACGAATATCATGATAATGTTATGGTAAAATATAGCTATTTGAAGGTCTGAATATGGCGTTAAAACGCTAAGCATTTCACCAGTTTTACCATTTTATGCCCCGTTCACTCACACTTTTTTAAGAACTAGAACCAAATTCACTTTGTTAAAATAAGTCAGAAAAGCACGCGGTGTGTTGCCGTGTGAACAGGGCCTCACGCACGACATGACGATTGCATATATCTACTCCCATTTTCTACAAGCGATAACGTTAAAGCTTTCCTAGGACTAGTTACTTATCAGTTGGTGCAGCTGAACGCAACTAATTGGTGGTCCACTACTGGGATGTAGGCTGTAAAGATTTGGAATAAATAAATATCAGAAGACGCTCGCACAAATAGACCTCGCTAACTAAGCTCTAGGGGCCTATAGTCTTGTATTATGGGTACTTGATAAGGATAACGACATTATTGTAAAGGCAAAAATAGTACATTACTACTGAGGCCGGGACAAAAGGGGTTGCCGGCCGAAGACATGTAGACGGCCGAGCAAAGCGAGGCCGGATAGGTCTGAGGCGGGCAACCCCATATTTCCCGCCGAGGTAAGTATAGTGCTTTTCTCAAACATCAAACATAATAATAATTCATTAAAAAAAGTAAAACAAAAATTACAAAGTCAAATTACTAGGAGTGCATAAACATTAAAAGTAACCTACAGTGCGCAGTCATCCGCGCCGTGTCGTGTGCGCCCGCCCGCCCGCCGGTGCCCCACAACAGCGCACTGCCTGCGATCTAAGTTGCGCTACGCACTCCTAATTACCTATGTTCTCCTAGTACTTTAGATAAACAGGCAAACGCTTTGGTTGGATGCACGGCTTAGCATATTAAAAAAAAAAACAGCTATCTAGCCTGTTCATAAACTCAGCCGCCATGTTTACACTAAAATTTTAAAAAAACGTTTATTGATTTTTTTAATACGCATAGTGGCAGAATGTCATGATGCCTGTGCCACAAATTTAAGTGGAATGGAAATTAAAAAAGAAGACTTTGCCGGCCTAGGCCTGCAAGATTTGTATGAAATTCCATAAACGACCTCTTGTCCTAGCCGCACCTGAAACGTCATACGCGGCGGCCTATTATAAGGAACGTAACATCAATATTTCATGGCATGTTTGAGAAAAATACTTTTCACAACACTGCTCGGAAATATGGCCAAAGATGGTCTTGTTTGGGGTCACAAAACGTCACTTATAAGGACAGACCAAGAAAGTTTTTGTCGGCGTGTTTGCTGATTGGTCGAGAACATTGTTGTCCAACTTTAAGAACCAATGAAAATCAATCAATCAATTTTTGTGTCATAGCTGCTTAAAATGAAAAATTTAAATCGACCAATCAGAACACACCATTTTGTGTCGTAAAATTTTAGGTGTATTTTTGCTAAAAGATACACAGACTAAAAACTATGTCACTGCTTTTTTTAAATGTAATTCAAACTTGGCCCCTAATCTCGAACCACTAGAGATGAAATTACATGGGAGATATGGCGAAACAAATACAATTTTATATGGAGTTGACATCTTCATCTCGCATGTTAGTTTATTAATCTCGAGTGCCACGAGAATGGGGGTCCAAATTTAAAAAAGTTATCTATGGTAAAATGGGCGGTGATGTCACATTAACATGAATTAAAATTTGAGTTTTGAATATGATTTTTTATTTTATTTCCTCTCAGTAGTTGTGAAAAGCACTATGTCTGCCTCGGTAGAAAGTGCAATTTATGGACTCGTACACTAGAGGGCCTCAACTACGTTTCGGCCCTCTATATGACTCGTCCAAAAATCGCGTACTTTCTATCCTCTGCAACAATGTACTATAAATACATAAACAGCCACCAAATATTCCGCATCTCATCCCACAAATATTTAGCCCTTACCGTCCAACCACGGTGTTAAAATCATTAACAGCCATTGTACCTAGTGGCAGAACTGTTAAATAAGTGTCGTGATAATAAACTTCATAACAGCACTCTTGGCAGACGTTGCCACCCGTTTTGGCAACAATACGACTGTTCAATCAAATCTAAAAAGCCGTAAGTGCAAATAGGTGGTTTGGGGGGCTATGGTACGGTGTACCTAGAACAATGATATTTTATATAAACTCCGAGAGCCAAAACTTGTATTCTTGAAATACATTTTTTGGCTCGTGCGTTACATTCAATATCAAAATACCCTATTCCTACAAGTGTACAATAAATATATCCTAAATTATATATTATTTAAAAAAGGACTAAAATCTTAAATGTCCTTATTTATAAGATGGTTTAAATTTTATAATCAACAGAACATCCGAAAACCAAGATGCCTAAATAAAAATTTACTTATCAGCTTATCTCCCTGTGCTTAGTGTCAATCTTGCACTTACTGTACAGTTCGGTCTTTTTATTTCGTTCAGCTAACTTCACGAGATATATTTTATATCACACCAATATTAAATGCGAAAGTTTGTACGTATGTTCGTTACTCCTTCACGCTGAAATGGCTTGACGGATTTGGAATAAATTAGAAATAGAGATACAAGGGCGGATCTTGAGTTTGTGGGGCTCTGGGTTAACACTACTTAGGGCCTACCTAATTAGGTACTCAACTAATTCCCATTTTGAATTTTAGATATTATTATTTTTTATTTCACGGTATAGTCTGTTTTTTTCAATGGGGGCTTAGGGCTCTTTGTATGCAAGCGGCCCTGGGCTGGAGCCCAAAAAGCTTTTAGGTAGATCCGCCCCTAAAAACACCTATAGGATACCTTCTATCCCGAAAAAAACGCTGTTCCTGTAGGATGATTAACGCAGACGAAGTCCCTGGCAGTAGCTAGTAGTCCGTACTCCTTCTTCAAGAATCAACACGAAACACGAAGAAATAACAGCGTGAAAACTAAATACAACGAAAATGTTACAAAGCGAGTCAACGGACAAAAAAGAAACCACACTCACTCACTCTATCACCAATTACTCTATGTCATCGTTTGTTGTCCATGACATTATTTCAATTTAAGATTTCCACCATTTTAAACTAAATACAATATTGTTTGAAGTTAATTTAGGTTATGAGATTTATAAGGAGCACTGAACATCACACTTCTTTTCAAACACTACCAGCAGCTATTCGGGACAAAAAGGTCTTGGCACCACATGCCGAACAGCGATCTAATTTATTCCAAACTCTTTTAGCTGTTGTACCTAACTGAGTCTAGACAATGCCCATTCAGAGCCGGCGTGGCCTGCATGCGCTTGGCACCTAGCCTACTTCCGCATTGTTAAGTTGCGTGAATAACACTGAATTATTCCCGGCTTTCCACGTGTAATAACTAGTACGCACCATCTTAACAGTTGCCAGGAAGCTCACGGCTTTATTTATACAAAGGTAATTTCGTTTTTATGCTTGAAGCCTTGAAAGCCTCGTCGGATGAAAAGAAAACTGACATCTTTGAACTTTTTCAAGGTTATGACTGATAACGTTAAGTCAATCTCAAGTCTTAATACATATATCTTGAAATCGCTGTTATTTTATTTAGCTATCGCTTACGTTGAACGTTTGATATTGAGATAGCTGGAACCCCGGAATAGAGCATAGGGTACTTTCATCTATACTAATATTATAAAGAGGTACCTAAAGTTTGTGACGTTGTAGGGGGTAACCTCTGGAACTACTGAACCGATTTTGAAAATTCTTTTACCAATAGAAAGCCACGTTATTTGTGAGTGTCATAGGCCTATATTTAAGCATATAATGTCATACCACATTAACCCAAAAAAAAAAAAGATTGCCCAACGAAGTGGGCACAGGAACACCTAGTCGCTAATAATTTCGAATAAATATAAACAAGTTTTACCCCGACGAAACCGACTATAGGTACCCGACTGGTATACCGGTCGGTCAGGAACTACGAACTAAAAGGAATGAATTCCCGTCACGGACCGAAAGGAACTAGTTCTTCGTAAACGATCTTAATCGGTCTTCGGTCCAGTAGGGCAGAACTAAAAGACCGAACTACTTCCTTTGACCGATTGACCGAGATCGGAGCGGTCCCTCGGGCACAACTGTACCCTGAAAGTCTTTTTAGAGTTTCGTTCCCAAAGAGTGCTAACGGGACCCTATTACTAAGGCTCAGCTGTCCGTACGTCCGTTTGTGTGTCAGTGGGCATATCATGCACCGTAAAAGGTAGACCGGTTTAATAACACCTCTTGCACTGTGCCTACCGTTAGTTAATAATTTACAAAGTGACGCCAATTTCAATCGGCGATCAATCTCAAGTAAATAATAAATAAGCGCCGCGGAAGGGTCCGCATCATCCTAATCATAAACGACTTCCCGAAGATCGCGTCCCGTGTTTAGTTTACGCTTTACCTCTAGTTCAGCCGCGGGACGCTACCCCGTTAGTAAATTACCCGCTTCACCGTAATTGTCTACATGCGGTCAACATACAATGTAATTTGAGAACGTTTCTATCCGTGGAAGTGATAAATGAGTTCAAATGACCTACGCTTAATACGGAGGGTTTTTTAATTCATGGAAAACCAACAGCTATAAAACAAAACAATAACTTAAAAGTAGATACTAAGAGCTAATTACAGGTTCTCACCGATAATCACAAGGTACAGTCAACATCATAAATAAGTGATCATTTATATACCTTGTCACTTTAACGTCGTGTTTGAAATGTCATACAACATTGTGAAACGATTGAAAGCGACAAGGTACATAAATGATCACTTATTAATGCTGTTGACTGTACAAAGACCAGATCAGAGGTTTTTTATGAAAAATAACGCGACCATAGAACTTAGAAGCACTTTCTTGCTTTTCAATCCTATCGCGATTCATTTCCTTTATACCCTCTTGGGATCAGGGTTAGTTATAGGAACAGGAGGTCGAGTATGACAAAAGTGGACAGAACCATTACTGTACATCATACATCAGGCAGCGCAGCACACGCACTGCCGCCGCCCGCAACGCGGCGCCAAGCACGGCCATACTATCTATAAATACGACGGCACTTGCGTCGTCACTTGATTTTGTATCTTACTTTTACTGCTAAACAATGTAGACACGTATTAAAACTGTGGTTACACAGGTTTTAGAACGTACTGAAGAATGCACTAAGGACGTTTTGGGTTGTGAGTTCGCCTAGATGAATGACGCAGGTTTTTGTTTGCCTCGAACGGAACTACAGAAGATATTCTACAGAAGAGAAAAAAGTAAAATAAACAGTTTAACTATTAACAGTTTCTCGAGACGGTGGAGTAGAGTTGTCCAACTTCCCACTGATCACTACATAGTATAAAACAAAGTCGCTTCCCGCTGTCCGTCTGTCCCTATGTATGCTTAGATCATTAAAACTAAGCAACGGATTTTGATGCGGTTTTTTTTAATAGATAGAGTGGTTCAAGAGGAAGGTTTTTATGTATAATAAGTTCTGGTTTATGTACGGGTATTACAGAAAACTGGCATAAACCGAAGTGAAGCGAGGGCGGGACACTAGTACTATAAATGCGAAAATTTGTGTGTTATTTTTGTACTCCTTCACGCAAATTGACCTAGTCCCAAACGAAGCTCTAGGCTGGTACTAGGGGTACTATACTCCATTTACTTTAACGCCCTAGTAGGTAAAGGCTTCTCTCACTCGCACAGTGTCATACAAATGACAGGGACAAAAGACAGAGGCAGGTAGGTTTAGTGGGTGGCAACAAACGATAATCTTCTTAGGACTCGTTCACAATGGTATTTGAAAATAAAAGATTAACCTTTTGAACGCCACAGTCGGCTCTGGCCGTCAACTGAAAGTCGTGCCTCTGACGCCACGACGGCTACTGCCGTCACAAGTTCAAGAATAAAAGAGACTTTGTTTCGTATCAATTGAGTGGTAATTTGCATAGCATAGCAAACATGTTTGGCGTGTGAGTGATACATTTTGTGTTCGACGTAAGCCTTTCAAAAGGTTAAGGAGACATCGGTCGGTTTTACTACCCGAATCACAGGTAAACGATTAAAACCATAAACAATAAATCGCAAGAAGGTAAACAAACGCGTCCGCACCGTACAGTTGTAAGAGCCGACTGATTAACTGCTCCATTGTGAGGGCGACTTTAGCGGATTCTCATTAGCCAATCACGTGCAATTTTGCACTTTTCCAGTACTAGTTCGTTAAAGTAAATGGGGTATAGACAACGATAATGTAATTTATATTGAAATATACAGGGTGGTACTCGATAAACTATACATATTGAAAGGGATGAAATTTTAGGTTAATTTATCGGCAAAACAATTACTAAAAATAATTTTTAGCCACTTTTTTTTTCTTAAAATTTTTAATAAATTACAGCAAAAATTTCATTTTGTTTTCAATAAAACACGATTTTCTCAAAATTTTGGAGAAATTTCACTAAGTATTTTTTTTGCTTATTATTATTTCTCGTCTAATTTTAGATCTAAAAACGTTAAAAAAATTATAAAATATCCGCAAAATTTTGAGAAAATCGTGTTTTTATGAAAACAAAATGATATTTTTGCAGTAATTTTCCACAAAAAAAGCAGTTACTCACTTATTTTTTTTAATTGGTCTAATATTGTTATCAATTATTATAAACCTAACTAATGTCAATACTATGCATTTTGTTTTATCTTTTTTGGGCTATTAGATCAAAAGTTACACCGTCACAAGTAAGTGTACTACCCAAACTTTATTAAAAAGTTTGACAATCTGTAAAAAAAAACTAGTGGCAAAAAAATTAACAAAAAATTGTTTTACCTATAAATTAATCTAAAATTTCATCCCTTTCAATATGTACAGTTTATCGAGTACCACCCTGTATATAGGTACTCAATACATTGAAAACATCCAAGACTCAGAAACATATAATCGCGCTCATCACAAAAATATCTGCCCTTACCGGGATTTGAACCCGGGACCGCTAGCTTCCTAGGCAGGGTCACTGCCAACTAGGCTAACGTGTCGTCAATATATTTACTATAGAGGCCATTCCTTAGAACCATACACCGGATTGACGGGGGCAATTCGTCGGAATGCTAAAAAATATTGTTGTACTGAATTAATTTGTTATTCAATGTAATTTCAATGGTTTACAAAAGTGACTCGAGTCCAGAGTCAATGTCAGATGCCGGTTGTTTATAGTTGCGATAAGTATAAATAAAAGAGGTTTACACATAATTAAAAGGTATTCAAACTTTGCCATTACTTATGATAATGATGATAAAACATTGTTTTTTATCAATCACTAGCACTGGTACATTTTTGCCCCCGTCAATCCGGTGTTCGCTTATAAGCTGTAGTACACTTAGTACCAATTTCACCAAACGATGTTAAACACTTAACAGACGATTAGAGCGTTAACAGCTGTCAAAATGTATGAACTAACAGTCGAGGTGGCAGTAACAGTTAGTGGTGGTAGGACCTTGTGCAGGCTCCGTCCGGATCGCTACCACCATCTTATCCATTAACCCACCGCCAAGCAGTAGTTTTCGCATTGCTGTGTTCCGGTGTGGGGATAAGACAACCGGTGAAATTACTAGCATAGAGGCATTCCATCTTAGTCCTCAAGGTTGGCAACGCATTTGAAGTCTTAGGATTGTAGCCTTGTGATTTCAAATGTCTATGGGTCTAAGATCCCACTTACCATCAGGGGCCTGTTTTATAAAGCTACAAATTACAATTTACAAGTTACAAGTTTCCATTTGACACCACCTCGACCAATGACGACCAGCCATTTGAGCAGTGTTGCCAGTTTAGAATTGTAACTTTATAAAACGTACCCCAGAGGCCCGTTTCACGAAGCTACAAGTTACAAATTACAAGCGGAACTCTCTTTCTAGCAAAAGGAGTTGGAAAGAGACTTCCGCTTGTAATTTGTAACTTGTAGCTTCGTGAAACGGGCCTCAGGTGGCCTGAGTGCTCGCGTGCCTTCTCCTTGCCATAAAAAAAGACAGTTAACATTGATTAAATTTAACATTGTTTGGTGAATTTTGTTAAGAGATTTGTCAGGATCGTAGCAGGTGGAAAGAAGTGGTCTCTGCCTTCCCATCTGGGAAACAGGCGTGATTTAATGTATGTATGCATGGTGAAATTGGTACTTATCTAACTGCGTATAAACTAACGTTACTGACTGCAATCGACCCTCAGGTCAGCGATTTATCGGTCATAGAGGGCGCGACACTGGCAACATGACAGGATCAATAATTAGAAATGTCACGTGTTCCAGTTTCCTTAGTAAATAACAACTGTATTTGGAAATAGTAACAACAGCTAACAGTAGATGTAGAAAATTGAAAAATTAATATTAGTTGTGGGTTTGACTGGTATGTCAGCATACTAGACACGTATTTTTTTTAGTTGCCCAATCTCAACCTATAGCACGTTTTATAAAACTACAAGTTACAATTTTACAGGTCTAAACTGGCAATACTGCTCAAATAGCTGGTCGTCATTGGTCGAGGTTGTGTCAAATGGAAACTTGTAACCTGTAAATTGTAATTTGTAGCTTTATAAAACAGGCCCCTGTAGGGAGAAATTGTCTTCTTCTTCTTAGAAATTGTGTATTGTTGCGTAAAAAAAAACCAAAGAAAGTGTATCTTTGATGAGAAATATATAATGTTGAAGAATATTTTTTTAAAATACCTATGGGTTTGAGCTGATATAACAAAACATGTACTGCCTATTTTTTCATGTTCTTAAACATATAATCAAACCAGTAAGTAACAAGCAATTTTTTTTAAGAAATTCTCTATTGAAGTTAAGAGGGTTTAGTCACTTTTCAGAGGCCCTTGCCAGAATGCATGTTTTGTTTTTAAACCAATCGCGTCACTGGTAGATCACGTGACTCTTCGTATCACGTAATCTACCAGTGACGCGATTGGTTTAAAAAAGAAACGAATAGAAACGCTAATTAGCGTAATATATCTTGACTAGGGCCTCAGTACTTTGGATGTCAATTTCTCCCAACAGGTTGAGATTGGGCAGCCAAAAAAATTTTGTGTCTGTTATTTTAGACTACTCTCTAACATACATATATCAAAATAAAACAAACGCGGAGCCGTACAGTTGGGTACCTTTCCTTCTAAGATTAACCAGTTTATTAGTGGCATGTTGCAAGCCTAACAGTACTACAAGCCTTTATTCCCTTATCTTATTATTTTATACATACATAATCTCACGCCTTCGTTCCCAGAGGGGTAGGCAGAGCTACAGAATTACAAACATCTCTAAAAACTTGTTGATAATTCTATAACCACAATTTGCACAATTAGGCTAAGATGTTTACCAGCGTATTAGTGACAGGTTGCAAGCCCATCGCCTAACAGTACTACAAGCCTTTATTCCCTTAGTCGTCTCTTACGACATCCACGGGAAGACATGGAGTGGCACTATTCTAACTCGGCAACCACATGAGGCAAATATTATTTTATTTTATTATATTATATTATTTTATTTAATAATTTAATTAAATATTAGATATTTATCATGCAACTGTGCAATATAAAAAACAAAAACTTAGTATCTAATTAGTGTGTGTATTAGATGCATACAACATGGTAGACCAGAGGCCCAGCTGAATTCATTTCATAAATAACTAGAACATCATTTTATAAATACCTTGCTACGTTACGGATTTACCAATATGTCTAGATCTCAAAGCCACTTTGTAGTATAATGCTTAAATACAGAAATTCCTTATTATTTTTCTCAAAATACCGGATTCTACAACTAAAATTCGTAGCACCTTTATCCCACAATGCCGTAAATTCAAAATGACCTAACCCTAAAATGCCTAAAATTTTAACAGGTTGATTAACTTTCCCTCGTGACGGCTATTAGCTGTCCTGTTATTATTTATTTACCTATTAATTAATTTGCTATTTTAAAATAGAATAAACATTTTTCCATTCAGATTTGTGATTTAGCGGCTTATTCCATTATGCTCCCACTGTCATGATCCCCGCGGGGTCATCAGTTCATTGAGCTCTGTGTGACCCCGCGGGGATCATGACAGTGGGAGCATAATGGAATAAGCCGATTTAGCCCATTTAAAGACAAAAGCATTACGAAATTTATTTGTGATAAACCATCTCTTACTAACCATGTATTTAAAAAATATATAAAAATAACAAGACTGGACTTATTTTGGTATTCTTGATGTTTCTCGTGTTCTTTTTATAACCCGAAACTATTATAATTACTGCAGTATTTGATAGGTTTGTTATGAAAGTCCAATTCTTGACTTGACGAGTCATGGAGCATTTACATTATTTCCTTTTCCCGTTTTTGGGTACTGATTAGTATAAACAGTTTTTTCATAGTAAATATAACATAACTGCGGAATTCAGTGACCAACCTAATGGAAGTGCGGCTTCAGACAAAGTTACCAGAGCACATTTCCTGTTTATTAAGAGACTGCAGAATAATTACGGCGTACTTTAAAAAATGGCTGTTCTATTTACCCATTGCATGGAGATCCAGATGAGTGTCTCGTTGTCGAGTCTAGGCCCGACCAGGGGATTCATCTGCGCCATGTATGCACACAGCCAGCTGGAACACAAATTCCCACAGGTTACTTAACATCATATTATTCTTATTTTAACATATATCATCGTAGTATTCAAATATACAGATCCATGACAAAATTTAACTCCAGACCACCATAAAATGCAAAATTAAATAATAAAGGACAATCTAACACAGATTGACCTCATCCCAAACTAAGCTCTAGGCTTATACTATGATAACAAGGCAATAACATACATACTTATGGGTGATTCGACAGGCATTTCAACCGCCGTCAGTCCGCTGTCATAAGTATTAAAGAAATAGGCGATAATATACTTAAAATTCGATCAATTGTGGCAAGAAGTACGATAACAGTATAGGTCTGTGTGAATATTAGCTGCTTGGTGTAGCTCATTCTTTCAATATTTATGACAGCGGACTGACGGCGGTTGAAACGCCCATGGAATCACCCTTATAGAGAAATACACACTTTAATACAAAGAAAACATCCTCAACTCAGAAGCAAATACTCTCATCACACAAATATTTACCCCTAACAGGAACCAAACCTGGGACTGTTACCTTGAAGGCAGGGTCAATATCAACTAGGATAAGTGTGTCTAACGTTGATGGTCATATTGGTCATGTTTTCGAATGATCTATGACCTTAGTCACAAAAAACCTTAGTAACAAGGAAAATAGCATTTAACTTAAGAATAATGTATAAAGCTCTATTTGGAAAACTTTGCTTTCCAAGTAGAGCTTTATACATTACAAGGTAAACAACTTTGTAGTCACTTTTGATCTATAGAAATATCGTATACTCACAATAACCAACACGTAGCAGCAGTGAGCATCAACACCACTTGGATGATCCTGGAATATAGTAAAGGTATAATAGTATGTCTCTGAACACAAATAAATGAATCATTAGTAGGAGAACCCAACTTACCCTCTGTTAGGACCCTTTGGGGCGAAGATGGGACACACGATACCTATAACACCCCATAGAATAGTGAAAACCGCGATGGGGACTATTGAGTAACCCATTTTTAAGGAGTGTTTGCGAATTTGAGAAAATCCAATAATTTCCTTATAGCAAACAAATGTCAGCTGCCTTAGTGAAAAGGGGGACGTGTGTAAGGTTGGTAGCACTGCGTAATCAAAAGTCATATGACAATTCAACGTTTGGTTATTGCACAAGACCATTGAGTAATATTGAGACTTTCAGATGACACGATATATTTAATTTTGAAAGAGAAACCGTCGGAACACACCTCCTTTAGTAACACCTTAAAACATTTAAAAATAAATAATCCTGATAGAAGATGTAAGAATATCGTTTCACTCAATAAATTCATGGAAAAAAATATACTTTAATTTATCAAAGCGATGTAATTCGCTCAAAATTTACTTTAGTAGTGTCTAATGTCTCGCCTAGTAAATTCAGATGAATATAATGCGGTTGTTATCATCTGGCTAGGAATTTGTTCCATATACACAACATTACTAACACTCACTGTGGTTGCTGTGATTTTTATTCTGTGAGTATGATAAAATGATTATGTTTTTCTTAATACGAAAAGCCACGCGAAACAAGGTGCCTATGCAATATTTTATTAAAGTTTCGACGGATTGTGCGGGGGAGAAGTGAGTACGTTGAATCTTAATTTGATTCAAATTTAAGGAACCTCAACCTTCTGCTTTCATCAACCGTTCTTCATTCGTCACTTTCGTGAGTCGTCTATTTCATCTTTGGTAATCTTTGTTGTTTGTCCTTTTCGGTATCCTATCGCAAACACTAAAAACGTTTGCCAGCTGTTTCATTTGCCATAATTTTCATTTTATTCTGAACCCAGTAACTTTTAAAAACGTTTAATGAGATATACTTCAGAACGTGTAGGTTAGGTTAGGTTTATTTTATAACAATTCAGGAAAGTTAAACGGTTTCAGAGAAAAATGACTTACGGACTAATGAAAATTATGGCAAATGAAACAGCTGGCAAACATTTTTTAGTGTTTCAGATAGGTAACCGTCTTTTTCTTATTCCGACTCATTTCGGTAAGTATTTGTCAACATCTTCTTTCCACCCGCGTTTTCTCAGAGATAAGACCAAGCTAGATCGATTTCTTGCCCCCAAAAACCCCATATAGCAATTTTCATCGAAATCATTAGAGCTGTTTCCGAGATTGCCGAAATATATATACATATAGTTCAACCTATCGATAAACATACAGAGTGCGCTGAGGCAAACGAACGAAAACGAAAAAGACACCCACGGGAGGAAAGGGGGTGGTGAAATTCTTAACCCGACGACACCACACTGGGGAAAAGACAAACAAAACAACAGATATGACCAGAGGTCGGAATAGGTAGTGCTTATTAACCTAAACTTGACTCATGTTCATTCATGCGCGAGTGAGATGGGAATACGCTGTTGAATGAAGATGCAACAAGTTTAGGTTAACAAGCACTACCTATTCCGACCTCTGGATATGACCAAAGATGACAAAGACTACCAGTGAAAGTGACGAATGCAGAATGAGATGAATTAAGAACATGTCAAAAACCGAATAGGACCAACAACGAACGTGCCGAGAAAATATTGACGAATAACGAATGAGGCTGAAAGAGATTGACTTGCGTTGAACATGCCCAAAGAAGATGTTGACGAATACCGAAATGAGCCGGAATAAGAAAAAGACAAACAACAAAAGATTACCAAAGATGAAATAGACGACTCACGAAAGTGACGAAAGAAGAACGGGTGATGAAAGCAGAACGGGACGAATTTAAGAACTTGACGAAAAACGATTGAGACGAACTTAGACGATACCCAATTTAACGGGCCCTCACTTATTCGAATTCGAATGCGTTGTGCCGTGAATATGAACGGCAGGTAAACAAACCTAGTTATTGTATCCCAATCAATCTTAATAACTTCACCCTCTCGTTTTGTCTGTTCGAGTATGTGAAGTATTAGACTGAGAAAATGCCATGTCGGCTCCGGACGGACCGATAGATTGCCTTTAGACCTAGGTATTTCCATATTTCTTTTGGCCGGGGATAAACCTCATAGGAACCACTGTTGCGCGGTAATATTTCAATGAGTGCTTTTAACTGTTTTCTGAGTGGCACGGTATGTGCGGGAGTGGGGAGGGATCGGGTCGGGTTGACGTACTTTAAACCGTTTCCGGACTTGCCGATGTTAAGCTAAGTGTGCGATGGTATGCTTTGCTACCAAAACGGTAAAGCATTGCTTTAATCTACGTACCTATTATAATTTTATACTTATCTTTTCTATTTCCAGTACTATAGTTAAAAGTATGGCTTCCATTTTTAAGTGCGTACCTACTGCTTCTGTAAATACCGAGCGTGCCGAGATTCGGTAATCGAACCGGTCCCTCCCCGCTCCCGCACATACTGCTTCGAGCTGGGGCCTGTTTTATAAAGCTATAAATTACAATTTACAGGTTACAAGTTTCCATTTAACACAACCTTGACCAATGACGACCAGAGGCCCGTTTCACGAAGCTACAAGTTACAAATTACAAGCGGAAGTCTCTTTCTAACTCCTTTTGCTAGAAAGAGAGTTCCGCTTGTAATTTGTACCTTGTTGCTTAGTGAAACGGGCCACAGGAGTCCTATTCAGGGATTGCAATCCACTAACCAGGAAAAAATAGCCATAGAAAAAAAAATACAGACGAATTGAGAACCTCCTCCTTTTTTTGAAGTCGGTTAATGAAGTTCCAAAACAGTTCTAACAAGCAATCGCTCAATAATTAAATTTAAGTGTGATAGGTGTATAAACTTTATTGGCAAGTGAGTAACAACTATGAATATAACTCCTTTCTAACTCCTTTTGCTAGGAAGAGACTTCCGCTTGTAAATTGTAATTTGTAGCTTAGTGAAACTGGCCACAGCCATTTGAGCAGTGTTGCCAATTTAGGCCTGTTAAATTGTAACTTGTAGCTTTATAAAACGTGCCCCTGTCGGTACCGCGTATATAGGGCCTACCTATGCCGCGATAATTCAGGAAACAGCCAAGTCTTAAGGTGGAGTTGTAGAAGAAGCAACGGCTTTTAGGTAATTTTACTTATATATAGGAAACAAGAATAGGTCAGGTCAGGACTTGAGGAGAGGAGAATTTGAAGGTCGTAGAAATTAAAGTCCTGGATCCGCCTTAGAGGTTTTTTATAGCGGTCTACTATTAGGTCATGTATTGGATCAAGGGGCGAGTCACAAAGTACGAACGACAAACAATCTTAAGCTCACATTTAGAATATACCTAAGTCATGAAGTACACAGAAGCGGCGCGGCGCAGGCATGTGCCGCGCCCCAAACCTTTTTCATACAAAATGTAAGAAAGCGACAATATCAACTAAGCGATAAAACTAAAAGTTACAATTTTACAGGTCTAAACTGGCAATACGGCTCAAATGGCTGTGGCCCGTTTCACGAAGCTACAAGTTACAAATTACAAGCGGAAGTCTCTTTCTAACTCCTTTTGCTAGAAAGAGAGTTCCGCTTGTAATTAATTTGTAACTTGTAGCTTCGTGAAACTGGCCATTGGTCGTCATGTCATGGGTCGAGGTTGTGTCAAATGGAAACTTGTAACCTGTAAATTGTAATTTGTAGCTTTATAAAATAGGCCCCTGAGGCCCGTAAGTATAGTATAGTCGATGCGATAAATATGTTTACATTTTTGCAGTTTATTTCGATGGAATGAATGTGAAAAAAAAAAATGTTTTTTGCTCTTTTTTGCTCATATACATTTTATTGAGACATCTATATCTAGTTCGAGTATAGTATAGTCAATGTCATAAATAGGTTTACATTTTTGTAGTTTATTTCGATGGAATGAATGTGAAAAAAAATTGTATTTGAACTCGACAGTACCGATACGGCTTAGAAACCCAATCTTCTGTGTTCGATATAATAATTATCGAGGTTTATAATTTAATAACTAATACAAAAATAAAATACTCGTTGGCAAAAATTCAAGATTCCAGGGCTAGATGAAATTGAAGTGTTTCAAATAGCTGTCAAACAAAATTGTTTAAAATTTGTACGTTGAGCCTACACTATGTGTTGGTACATCGTTGTTAGTGTTGTGTTGAGTTTCATTCTGGGGTCGTTATTTATATTTTTTACCTAAATAAGCGTAAAATTAATGACAGAATTATGATCTAGTAAACTTTTTACGGTCTTCAGCTGTCACTTTACAAAATGGACGGTTCAAAGTCAAGAAAGTCCGATATCACCGCGACGTGAGTACAAAATATTTACATTGTTTTCTATACGACTAAGTTTTTCAAAGTTTTTTTACTCAGTATTGTTGAAAGCCTGCTATATGGGTGGCCTCTTGTTTAGATTATATCATAGTATGTAACATTGGTTAGGGACCTAAAATACATTCCACACATTGATCTACTGTGTTGTTATAATCAAAGGATTGGGCGACCGATTAAACTTTTGTAGCCATAGGGAACGTTCTAATCTTTTTGTTGATTATGTTATATTCATAGTTGTTACTCACTTGCCAATAAAGTTTATACACCTATCACACTTAAATTTAATTATTGAGTGCTTGTTAGAACTGTTCTGGAACTTCATTAACCGACTTCAAAAAAAGGAGGAGGTTCTCAATTCGTCTGTAATTTTTTTTGTATGGCTATTTTTTTCCTGGTTAGTGGATTGCAATCCCTGAATAGGACTCCTGTGGCCCGTTTCACTAAGCAACGAGGTACAAATTACAATCGGAACTCTCTTTCTAGCAAAAGGAGTTAGAAAGAGACTTCCCTTGTAATTTGTAACTTGTAGCTTCGTGAAACAGGCCTCTGGGGGTCACAACCCACAGGTTGGTAAATACTGCTTACTGTATAGGAATACTGTTTGATGTTTGGGTATTTCAAGAGGATATAAAGTACGGCCAATGAGATAAGATAAAGAATAAAACAAACTGACCGTTACTGAGTTATATTGTGATAGCGTGCGATTATTATATCTGTCCTTATTTCTCGTACGCAATAATATCTTTAGTTGGTTGATGACGGCTGTCATTGCGTGATTCGTGGTATGGGAAATCCGTCAGTACTGAAGTTGTCAACATTAGGGCCGCCTTTTTTCTGAAGTTCATTCCTGTTTTGAATTCCTGAAACTGAAAGCTTGTTTACATTCTTTATCTCTAATCATTTAAACAAGATTGCCTTTGTTCCTGTGTGAATTTTGTCTCTATTCGATTGTTCCTGTGTGAATTTTGTCTCTATTCGATAGTGATGACGAAGGCCAAGGTCCCCATTACGAACTTGAGAAAAAATATATTCTCGTAATTGGGTCCAATGCCAGGCCAGAAAACTTGTGTTGGTTTCGTGTGCCACAAAATTCCCGAAATTAAATTGACTTAAGACCAAGGCTTAATCTCTTCTCTCCCAATCTCCTGTTCCGATTTTGATGATTGAAGTGTCATTGGAAAAGGGATTTTGATTTATAGCAGTTTTCTTCTTTTCTTCTATTAGCCTTCAAAATAATACATTAAATCCGAAGTTAGGAGTCAAATCCATATGTTAAAATGATCACTGTGGTATGAATGGTACAAAAATCTCGATTTTATCACAATGTGCACAATTTTAACAAAAAACATGCGATTTCCCGCCGGTTAAGCTATAAGGCACTCTTCTGAAGGAGATAAAATATCCGGGCCACTGGGTTACCAAGAGACTGAGCGACAACGTTGAAATAGAGAGGAAGCGTAGGACGCTAGCAGTCACGAGCAACATGTTCATTCGTATGTTTGCAAGGTATACTAATAACATTAAAATTACCCTTTTCGAGGCGTTCTGTCAATTATTTTACACCTGCAGTCTAACTGCAGTATAGATGCACTGAGCGAAAAAAAAAACTTACTGCTCCCAATGCATGCAATATAATAATGCCTTTAGGATGCTGTTGGGGCTGCCGCATCATTATTGTTGTGCATTGGGGATGTTTTGCGAGGTGTGGACGGATGGCTTCCTGCTCCATTGGGAAAAGTTGAACAGGGCATCTAAATTATTAGTTCTACCCACTAGTAATGTAATATTACCTTACATAGTTAGCAAGAAAAAAATTTCTGAAATAAAATAAAATAAATAATAATTTTTATTATTTTCAATATTGCGTACCTAAGATATGAAGAACACAAACACATCCTGTAACAGGAAGAGCTGTCCAGATTGTATTGTGGCAATAAAAGTATTTGTCTTTGTCGTGTGTTGTGAGTCGGTGATCTGAGCTGGATATTTGGTGACTTAAGAAACAGGAATGCCTTACGCATGAAATACACAGAAGCGGCGCGGCGCAAGCGCGATGCAGGCATGTGCCGCGCCCCAAACCTTATTCGTACAAAATGTAAGAAAGCGACAAGTTGTGAAATACACACAAAAGGCGCGGCGCGGAAAAGGTATGCCTTCGCCGCGTCCTCGCCTCTCCCTCGCCGCTCCCTCGACGCGCCTATAGCAGACGCGGATAATAAAAATAAAAATGCGTGACGATTTTGAACTGAATATCAAATATAAATGTGGCATTATCTATGTAAAGGGACCTTATTGTCGATGGCGCTTACGCTGCACTGCGTCACGCGACGTTGTATTTTTATATGGGAGCATCTATAATAATGGCGGAAGCGCCATCGACAATAAGGTCCCTTTTTATAAATACGTCACAAATAAGAACAAAGTCAGCCTGTATAATGTCTCACCTCGCCTTATCGTCGCCTCATAATTTAGAATCGCGCCTGCGACTTTTCTACGCCTCAACGCGTCGTTGCCTGCGCCGCGCCGCATCTGTGTATTTCATGCCCAAGGGCTTGATTACGGAGACGCGGGGCATCGCGCGTAGTGTTGGGCGGCGCGGTCTGCACTAAATTCAAACATATGGCGTTGTATAAAAGCGTTTATAGAGAAGCGGTTTTACGCACGTTTGCTTCAAATACAGCGTGGCAACGCCGTGTCGCACGCGTCAATAACGGCGGTTCCCACCTCTGCGCCCGCAGCGGGGCCCGCGGCGGAACCTTCTGACAGTCTTGGGCTCCGCCGCGCGCTCCGATACACGCTCGTGAGTCCGCCGCGGACGCAGCGGCGGGCACCGCTACTCTCTACGCCCCGCACCACGCGCCGCATCACGCCCCGCATTTTGATAAACAACACCGTACATTGCCATATGTTTGTGTTTGCGCGTGTGACGACGCGGTCCTCTGCATGCGCCGCCTCTCTGTAAACGGAAAAAACGCCCGACGCGCCGCGCGACGCCCAGCCGCACGCCACGTGCCACGCTCCGCGTCTCCGTAAACAAGCCCTTAGGGGGATAAACGGTAACTATTTTTTATTTATAAAGGAGGGAGGCAAATGAGCTTGTAGGTTACCTGTTGGGAAGTAATCACTGCCGCCCATAAACACCAGCAACTCGAGGAGAGTTGTCGGTGCGTTGCCGGCCGATTAGGGAAATGCAAGCTCTTTTTTGAAGGCACTAATGATGTTTTCGTTTTTGATGATGAATCAATGAATATGTTGTAGGAGGAAGAGACGGTCATCGATATTGAAAAGCCAGCGGGCGCCGCGGACGCCGTTTTCGGAAGTAGAATTCAACGTGGCCACCCCTCCTGATGCTGCCAAAAGCCGTCGTGTCAGCTTCTCGCGACGGAATGGTGTCGCGTGAGTCCCACATAATCTTTAATTAATTACATAAAGGGCTTTATATACTAGGCCACCGAGGGGACAACTAGCATACACCGGCGGGCCAAACGTGCAGCAATGGCTTGACATGTCGGTCGACGGACGTCGGCGGGGACTAGGGTTGGGCAAAATTCCCTTTTGCATGATTTTATTTATTTATTTATTTTCAAATACAAATTACTAAATATAATCATACAAGTATTTAATATACTAAATAATTTCATGAAAAGTAATTAAAATACAAAGTACAAATTACAAATTACACTGATTATAACATCGTATTTGGGATGTGTAATGATTTGCATAAAAACAAATGTACTAATTTTCATCTTGCATAATACGAATTGCATAATTTCGATCAATATAATGATCAATTGATGTAGAGATCAATTGCATGACAACAAAACGCATAATTTCTCGAAAACTAATGATTAGTACAGTCGAGTTCAAAAATAATTGTACCTTGTCACTGTAATCGCTGTGACAATTCTTATATGGCAGTTTAAACATGTCATTAACAGTGATCGGATCTAGGATGCAATTTGGGGTGAACGACCTCAAACGTTATGCTTAACATGGATGTGACTCGAGATTTCCCGGGATTTTGGGAAATGGGTTATTGTTAATAATTAATAACTTTTGTCGAGGGTTAACCTAATAAACAAATAAAAATAATAAAAATACCATAAAAGACAAGACGTGCAAGTTACGTTCAGTTCTTCTATGCAGTACTGTATTTTTTTTTAGTTATTAGGTACATATTTTGTTAATTTTATAGTGTAAACTACTTAAAATTACGAGTTATTTACCTTTTTATAAAGGTAGGTAACAAAAAGATTCGCGGGATTGTAAGTCATATTCATATCCATGTTAAAATAACGGACTTAAATTGCATCCTAGATCCGATCACTGGTCATTAAATAGACAAGGTACTAAAGTGTACACATATTTATGAACTCGACTGTACCCATAATCTGAAGTTGCATAATGAACAAATTACCTATAATAGTCGCTTCATATAATGTTTAACATGCATAAGGTACATTTGATATAAGCACGGAGAGCATAATGTTAAAAAAATATAAGAGAAGTATGACAAAGTCGACGAGCTCCGCTGAACGGAGCTACTATTCCGCGTAGAGGAGGCGCTTCGCGCCTTGACACAACTCTAACCTAACCTAACCTATCAAGGTGAGACTGACCTAATGTCGCAAATTGGCTTATATTAGTTTTATTCATCATTATAATTCGTTTGAAACAAAATATGTAAGATTATATTATAACACCTGATCATTATTGTAAATGTTTTTATTATTTTTAATAATTATATATTATTCAAAATAAAATATGAATGTTAGGTATACAAAATTGTGTAATGGTAATCGAGTATTATATCATTTGACCGTTATGCTGCAAGAAAATATACATTTTGTTTTTATGCTGGACGTTTATAGTAATTTCGTAGGTATTTAAATGAAATTATGCGAAACTTTTTTAGACTGATTAAAGCGCGCCCGTTTTCATTACATGCACATAGTCCTTAAATATGTAGAACAACAAGAAACGTTTCTGGCAGCGCTTCTGCAATAAGTTGTGTTATACAATATGTATTTCAAAGTAACTAAAGTACCTTTGCAACGGTACGCGAGCGTAATGCGACTATTTAATTATTTTTTCATTATAGAAGATCTTGTTTTACAAAATATCATATCGTGTTTAAATTCATAATTTGTATTGCAGAGAATTTGAAATCACAGAGGCTACAACTGCTTGGAAAAATGTCTACGAAGAGCACAATAAATCAATGGAGTCATCTGTGAACGAGTCAGATGGCAAACAGAAGAAGGCGGGGCAGCGCGTTGGCCACCTTGGCAGCCGCCTCACGGACTTTCAGTTCCAAGACGCGGAGGCGGAGATGATCAACACCGGCTCCCGGGACCAGCTCATCTCGTCCTTCACAGTCGACACATTTGCGATCACTAGCGGTGACAAAAGCATCTCCGCACCCAACAGGGACTTCGAATTCACCGAATTTACTGAGCAGCAAACTAATCAGCTGTTTGAGAATGATGCTAATCCACTAATTCACGAAACGAGCGATGACATAGAAGTGGACTTCTCAGCTGTAGCGCCTATAGGCAATAATTACAAAGGGATAGATAGTGTACATCAAGAAAGAAAGGGAAATACATCGTATGTAGATGTCGATTTAAATTGTACTCATTTTTCCATTAAAGGCGAGTCGTCCATGTCTGATATGTCGATTACAGACACTATTCACAGTCCTAAAGTCGCGGCGTCTAAGTCAGCGCTTGAAGAAAAGAAACCGAACGACAGCGATTGGGTTGCGGACAAAGAGAACATAGTGGTCAACCCGTACGTGGCGCCGCAGCCGGCGGACAACTTCGCTGTGAGTGACGAAGTCGACGATGTTTTAGTTTTCGATGGGAAAAAGTGCAAGTTTCAATCTAACCTAAGTTGCATTATTTCGATTGATCCTTCAGGTAGCGATGTAAACCAAACTGATCCAAAGCCTCATATAACTGAAAAATGGAAAACTATCGTATATGGTGATGATGGAGACATTTCTATAACAAAGGTTCTACCATCACCGGTTCTATTGCCGATGTCAAGTGCTGAAAGTAGAGAGTTGGCTGATATCGTGTATGACGATGATTTCCACATTTCCATGACACAAGCAGTCTCGAGCAATGTCATATTTTCCAGCCAACCTGAAACGAGTACTGATAAACAGAAGACTGTATTTTTCGATGATTTCGGAGACATCACTGTAACGCAAGCATTACCATCAAACATCCTATGCCAGAGAGTTAACGTAAGCAGAAAATCAGCCGTGCACGAATGTGATGATTGTAATATTTCTCTGACTCAGTGCATTCCAGCTAAAATAATGACTGGCTGTGAAACGTGCGGTAAAACTATTCTATTTAAGGATGAAGATGGGGACATTTCTATGACACAGGCCATCCCAAACGTCCGCGGACCGAAAATGGGGGGGCGAAGAAAATCAACAGCAGATGAAAATGTTGACTGCCATATTTCTATGACTGAAGCCATGGCCAAGATAATATCTGAAACTCAAGCGAGTAGTATGACTATTCTATACAAAAATGAAGATGGGGAAATTTCTATGACAGAGGCCGTGCCTGTTAATGTTTTCCGTGCTCGAAGCTCAGAACCAGAGACAACGAAAACTATTGTTTTCGTAAACAATGCTGCCGACATATCTATGACTCAGACGGTCAATAATATTGTTTTGCAAGAAATAAAACATGAACACGAAAATCCAAAAGAGGATATTACGAACATAAACACATGTCAAGCTCCTCCAACTACTGAAGATACTAATAAGCGTAGGACCATATTGTTCTCTAGCGATCAAGGGGATGTCTCTATTACACAGGCGCTGCCTGCAAATCTGATAGTACCAGATCCCTCAGTCAATAATAATGAGAAGATTTTCGCTAAGGATGCCAGTGAGACTGGGTCCGTTGACCCAGCTAATCCCAAGGATGTCCTAAATTCGACTGAATCAGCATTAGATGAAGGTGGGCGGGTTCCTTTGAATGTTGATAGGGGTAATGTTAAAATGACATCAGCACGAAACTCTCATGATTACAGTGCATCCAATACCCAACCTGACATGTCCATAACTGAAGATATACCACTGAAAAATATATCCAGTAAAAGTACGTCTATTAACGATGAAAATTCGTATAACATGTCAATAACTAAACCAATACCAACTCGTATGAAATCCATTGAAAATGAGTTAAACGACAACTTAAGAAAATATAAGACCGATGGTCCAAATGGCGGAAATTATTCTGCAGGGTTCAATCAGTCTGACAGAGGTGTGGTAGTTTTTGATGCTGCGATAAAACTAGATATACTCCGAGAAGATCCTATAGAAGATAAATTTTCATTAAACAGCAAAACCAGTTTCCCATCTAAGTGGAGTTGTGAAAAGAAATCGGAAATAATGGAAGAGGAAGAAGACGAGAATTCATCTGCGGAGTCCATGATTGAAGTATGCAGTCGATCGTCTAGCAAAGATTGTGGTGGCGATAAAGTCCTCGCTAAGGCGAACCCGTCGATCCTCAACGACTTGCTCGACATGACCAACGCCGGTGGTACTTCTGATGACGCCGAAACGGACGACAATAATTTTATTATCAAATCTAGTTCCAGTTTATTTGATAATATTGCGGAAACCACCAATCTGAAGAAGTCAACGGAAAGCTATTTACTAATAAAGGATAGTGACGAAGAACAGGGAGACCAGGCGCAAAGTAAGGCAGATATTTGCAGCCAAGGAAATCAAAGCTCTTTTTCAGACACCAGTAAAATAGCTGATGGCCGCGTCGCAGTCAGTACAATCCGGTACAAGCTGGGTGAACTGAGGGACTATATAAATAGAACAACCTCTCCCGAGCCAAAGGCCCATGCTTTTACAAGTACGGCAACTAATAGCATCGTCCAGCGAGAAGAAGCAAACACAACCATGGAAGCTGAGATGCCCATTAATTCTAATGACACTAAAGCTATCCTTGACTTGCTAAGCCAATTTACTGACGATCCGTTAGAGAAAGTAAGTGACGATACCGTATTAAGCCCGTTCAAATTTTATCACAATGCTATGGAATACAAGGTTGAAGCCCATGCACCGCCCAGGCGTAGTGTAGTTCCTGACAGGAAGTCAATGGTGCGCTGCAGAGAGGACTTGCTAAAGGACATATCTATGGCCCAAGCGATGATGAAGTACGAGAGCGATGAAACTAACGAAACTGCCGACGACTCGGCGGGGGAGGCCCAGCCCGATCCATCGGCTCCGGGCTCCGGGACCTCGTGCGGCAATGAAGTCGTCAAACATTTGAAATTCGACGAGGATGATTCGATGCTCGGCATGGCCGCGCAACAATCAGGCGAGTACACGCCTTTAAAGAAAACGGCTTTTGGAGAAACCGCGTATATGCAGGACCAGGATTATAGTAAAGCTAAAGTTATACCCGGCTACTTGACTGACTTATCGGAAGGACTTAAGCAGGTAATGAACGATCTAACGAAGCCAATGGTTAATGATACCCCTTTCGTTGCCAGGCCTGTAACCAATCAAACTAATCAAACTAAGAGGACGTCGTCCACGTGCAGCACGCAGATACAGGCTAACTTGATTAAGTCGAGTCAGATCGACCTGGCTCCCGACATGCTGTCCTGCTCGCCGGCTTGCTCCGGCCACGCGACTCTCCGGGCCGACAAGCACGCGCAGGCGCGTCTAGACGATCCCGAAAATATTGATCCCCCCGAAAAACTTATAGTTTTCGATCATAACAATCCTCTGAACAATATTTTGCTACCGCCGATAGATGATGTAGAAACGCATAGGTACAATCCGCAAGTTGCGCCCGAGAATACGGCGAAGGTGGATACTAGCGTTACCAGAGTTAATGACGCCGAACCGAGGAAGAGTAAGTCCAGAGGAAACACGGAGAGTCGCGTGGCGCTATACTCGCCGGCGCCGTCGCTGGGCTCGGCCTTGCTCGAGTCGCTGAGCTACGTGTCGGGCCTGACCCCGCCCTTGTCCGTGGACCGGGCCGTGGGCGCCAAGCTGGACCTCAGGGACACCGAGGCCAACACCGTCATAGCCATGAAGCCCAACAGGGAGCTGTTAGAGACCAGCTCCTCGCTCACCTTAGTCGACGATACGCCCTCGATCCGCTCCCTGAAACCTAGTTCCGCCCACCCTTCGCATAAACCGGCTAAAGCCGCCGTCCAAGTCATATACCATATCAAAGAACAAGACTCTGAGCTCAAGATGGACTCTGACGTCACGTCGAACGACGAAGAGATGGTTGAGGTGCAGTTAAAAGCAAAGAAACGAATTCATAGTCCGCAGAAGAGCGATAAGAAACACTGCCCGTCCGAGACGGTGGCGCTCGTGCTCACGCCGAAACCCGCTAGCAAAGTGCAGAAAGTGTCCAGCAGTCCGAAGGCGTTTAAAAAAGTCGATTTGGTGGCGACGGAGGAGTGCCATCTGAGTCCCTCTCGGACTGCAGCTTCGATATTGACCGCGGAGCCGGTCCGCGAGGCGGCCGGTCCGGACACCGCGAAAGAGTCGAGCGCGGACACGAACGAACAGAAGAAGCGTGGGAGTGATGTTATAGTACAACAGTTGTTGGACAAATATGAATATACCACTGATCAGAAAACTTTGGCCAACCAAATCATGACTGCTGTTAATGCTAAGTTGCCGAGTTCGAGTTGTATGACAGACTTAATGAGCGACAAGCGTCCGCCACCCGAGAGCCCGGTGTCGGGCAGCCGGGCCAACCCGTACAGCGACTCCGAGGGCATAGCGTCGGACATGGCCCGCAGCGAGAGCCACTCGCGCTCCGACTGGCAGCCCGAGCTGATCCACGAAATGAGCTCCAAGAACCTCGTCTCCGAGTGCGAGTCTGGCGTCAACGTCGTTGCTAAAATCGACCTGTTGCCATTTATGGGGTAAGGACGGATTTATATATTTGGGCTATATCAGTACCTACTGTTTTTTTTTGTTGCACCTGTAATATTAATAACACTTGTCATAAGGGTGGTGAATTTAGAACACACTAGGCGCACCTCGGCTCGAGCTTCACAAGAGCTAATAAATATCTTGTACCGTTGCATATATAAAAATAATGCAATGCAATTTCTCATCGAAAGTTTTCTCTAGTAGTGTCCATTTAAGCTTGTAGAGTAAGTTATATATGCAACGGTACATGATATCTATTAGCTCTTGTGAAGCTCGAACCGAGGAACGCCTAGTGTGTTCTAAATTCACCACCCTAATCCCTTATTCACTGCTAACATTATAATTTCAATCTTTTTTAAAACAGTTCAGAAAGTAAATAAAAATGAACCACCGAAATGTATGTACGCATAGCTTCCGAACAAATGCACCAAATTGGATAATTCTTTGTTTGTTGTATTGAAAGTCCACCGGGGACGGCGGAAATTTGCAGCGGGACGAAGCTTGCTGGCGGCCGCTAGTATTATATATTTAAAACGTGGAGTCCATCGTTCACCTCACGGATAACGCCGCTACCGATATCCGTAACGAGCTTACCATGAAAATAATAATACTACTGGTGACTTTGAATTAGTATACAGGAACCAATTTTTCTTACTGCCATGGCAAAATTAAATATATGTGTTAAAATAATTAATTAATTCCTGAATTATGTTAATACATACATACATACATAATCTCACGCCTTCGTTCCCAGAGTGGGGTAGGCAGAGCTACAGAATGACAAACATCTCTGAAAACTTGTTGATAATTCTATAACCACAATTTGCACAATTATTATGTTAATACTAAAGTGAAAAAAACATTATAATTACACTAATTGTATGGTTAGTGGTTACCCTACATTTCTTGAGGTGCATACATCAGTTACGACAAAGAACGTAGTATAGGCATAGGGTGACAATAATTTCGGTTTATAATTAAATCCTAAATTTAAAAAAAAAAGATTTTTAACATCATGTTTGTTTTACGAACTTCTAATTGAAATGTAATTGCCATCGATTACTGAGTAAGAAAAAATGGTAGTGCATGTATAAAATAAAAATAGAATAAGTAAGTATATCTGTTGGTTGATTAACCGACATGGTGGGTTGTCACGTTGTGACTTGTCGCAGGTCGTCGGACTGCGAGTGGGAGTCGCGCAGCGCGGACGCGTGGACGTTCCGACTGCTGCGCGCGCGGCTGCGGCTCGTGGTGTCGCTGGACCCGCGCCGCGAGCACGGCTCGCGCCGCGTGCGCGCCGACACCTGCGTGCGCGGCGTGCTCGTCGAGCAGCCGCCGCTCGCCAGTCAGTGCCCTTATCATTACTATACTCTATCCCCCTTACTAATGAACGTTGAGTGACGGTGGTATAGCTATACAATGTTTTGTCCTTATCTGTCATTGTGACATTTGAATTTGACAGATAAGGACAAAACATTGTATAGCTATACCACCGTTACTCAACGTTTATTAGTAAGGGGGTATAACTTTACTTTAACGAAGTGCAGTTGCAAATGATTGGCTAATGAGAATCCGCTAAAGCCGCATTCACAATGGAGCAGGCAATCAGTCGGCTCTTACATCTGTACGGTGCGGACGCGTTTGTTTCCCTTCTTGCTACCTGTTGTTTATCGTTTACCTGTGACATGGACAGTGACCGACCGATGTCTCCTTAATCTTTTATTTTCAAATACCATTGTGAACGTGTCCTAAGAAGATTATCGTTTGTTGCCGCCCACTTGGCTACCTGCGTCTATGTTTTGTCCTTGTCATTTATGACACTTCGAATGAGAGTACTAGGTCGTTATAGTAAATGGAGTATAATGTACCTATTTAAAGCGGTAATTACACTACTTCGTTCGCCTAATGCGGGTGCCGAACTTGTTTCAAACTACTTCGGCCAACGCACGTCGACGATGTACTCCATATTATCGACGTGTAAAAGATCCCTGATGTGATCAATTTTCTGAATAAATTATTTAATTTTATTTTATTTGGACGCGGGGTGAAAGAGGGAAGGTGTTTGCCCTGCAGTGGGACATCAACACAGGCTGAAAAAATAAAGTTAATCCGGGCGAATGCGTCTATGGGGTACATGCGTCTTTTGAAGCTTGTGTAGAAATTTCAAATAGGTACCATACAAAATCATTTTTTTTTAAATTGTACTTTTGGGTTAGTAGTAGAACGAATAGGTCGCAAAATTACTTAATCGCAAAATGAGCACATCGTTTTTTTTTATTTTATTCATGTCTCCAAGTATCCAAGTCTTATCCGACTTGACGGAGCTCCGCATAGCGGGGCTCCTATTCCTGAGCGGTTTACCCTTCGGGCATTTGAAGTTACCTAAGGAACCTAACCTACCTAGTAACCAGGGATCGTAAAATGCGAGCAAAATCCATTGAAATGACGTATGACAACCAGTTAGGGTTGGCGATGGTTCTAATTTGATGAACTAAAATATTAGGTACTAAAATAATACAAATAAATATTTTTTTTACCGATGAAATTGAACACAATCCGAAACTCAGTTTACTGGCTGGTATATTATTTTATTATATTTACAATTTCAAATCAAATAATTCCCAGTTTTAGACTTGGGATAATAAGTAATAATTTTCGAAAGTACGATGGCGAGACAATGCAATTATAATACAATCAGATTAACAATCATGACAAGATATTACTCGTAAATCTATATACACTGTACTTATCAATTCTAATAAGTTTTAGTTTAACACGTTCACGGACAGTACGTCGAGAGACGTAAACTGCGACCCTCGTGATATGGCACTACGGCTGTGGCCGTTGTTTTTAATTACACCAAAAATGGAACTCCGTCCACGGCCTGCTATTTCCCATAGCATTTATAGGAAGCGCGGACTCTGTGCCGTTTTAGGTTTTAACACAAGCCGCCAGTGTCACAGCGAAAAAGCTCTAGGGCAACCTCAACCTCATGCACTACTCTAAAAGGGGAACGACGCGTGTCGTGGCACATCACGGCTGTGGACGAGCTGCCACATTAGGTAACATTTTTATTGTACGAAATTACGTACATATATTTTACGCCATAAAGTGGTACAATGTTTGACAAACGTTAAATGTGGCAGTTCGTCCATGGCCGTAGAAAATGTTGTATGAGATTGATTTGTGCCATATCACGCAATTTCGAGGATGGTGCTGTGTCCGTGAACGTGTTAACATTATAGATAAACCATGAACACTGAGAGGGGCAATTTATTACCATAATGATAACAAGTATAAACACATTCCTCCATACATATTTAATTTATTCGATTATATTATACGTGACAACCCTAGCACTTCAATGAATTTTGCTCGCATTTTACGACCCCTGCTAGTAACACAAACGAAGTGGTCATTTGGCGACACGGACGTTTTATAATGTAGACTAAAAACGATGTTGTCATTTTGCGGGGTAGTTAATTTTGCGAATTAGTCCCTCTGATGTTAAATGGACACACGGTACTTTCCAGAGAAAGAGAACCCCATCGCGGCTATGTGCGTGAGGTTCGCGGCGGAGGCGATGCGCTACTTCGCGTCGCAGGAGTGCCGGCACGCGCGCGACGTGCCCGCGCTGCTGCGGCGCTGCGCCGGCGTGGCGCGCGTGGCCGTGCGCTGGGGCCGCGCCATGCACACGGCGCGCGCGCACCTCGCCTTCACGCTCACCGAGGACGGCGCGCTCACGCTCAAGGTTCGTACCCTCCCGCCCTAACCCTACAAACCGGGCCGAGTGCGCTTTCATTTAATAATGCTATTTGCAGATAAAGCAGGTCGTATGGCTGTAACCTTTTGAACTAGCTCTGGCCGTCAAATGGAAGTCGCGCTATTGACGCCACGACGGTGACAGCCGACACGAGTTCAACATCCAAAGAAACTGTTTCATATAAATTAAGTTGTATAGTCTGTGTCAATTGAAATTGTCAAGGATGTAAACAAATTAGTTATGTTTGACACATAACCTCAAATAGTCATGAATCGCGGTTTTATTTAAAATTAAGTATAATTAATAGTTATTTAATGTGAAAGTAAAGATCTCGTGTGTAAATCATTGCTAAGACTTCACTTGATCTTTAAAAGCACGTAATTATCGAGTAATAATGGTAAATTAGTTCGTTTGGTTGTTCACATCTTTGCCGATTTAAATTGGCGCAGACTATAATTAGCACGGCATAGTAAAGATGTTTATCTACACTCATATCACAAGTCCTCTATTATGCGTTCAAGACCCGTAGGCAATGACCAGCATCACCTGTGGTAGTAGGTGACAGCGATGACAGCTGTTAATTTTGGAAGATGTTCCAAATTTAGATCTCATTACCTTACAATATTCGATAATGTAATTTCAAAATTACTTTACAGCTGTCATCGCTGTCACCTACTACCACAGGTAATGCTGGTCATTTGCTTTTCGGCTTCTGGACCCATCTTAGAGTACTTATAATATGTGTGTAGACAAAGTATTGTACGAGACTCTGCGTAATTAGCATTACGCAACCGTCACGTAAAGTACTATTGTGCTGTAGTGCTGTAAGTGAGTGCGTGCAGGTGGCGAACGTGCAGCTGCACTCGGTGTGGGAGGTGTCGCTGCGCGTGGAGCTGGTGGTGGCGGACGCGCGCGAGACGCCGTGGCCGCGCGCGGGCGGCGTGCGCGTGGCGCGCGTGGTGTCCGAGTGGCCCGTGCCCGTGGCCGAGCTGCGCCACGTGCTGGCCGCCGTGCCCGCCGACTGGGGCCACGCGCCGCGCACCGTCTGGTCAGTCACGCGACAACACGAGACAAACTCACCGCCCTCCTTTCATATTGCACCTGCGGTGACCTACCCTACTATTGCCCGCCCGCCGATTATTGGCCCCGTGAACTTTAACATGAGGTAATACAGACGATAATTCAACAATCACTAGGTGCCAGTAACTGGTATTTTGGAGGCCAATAATTGGGTGTTTTACCCTACATTATTTTACACTCGCTCTTAACACTACGCCGACGTAACTTACCAATTGAACTGTGAGTAATTTCACGGACACGAGTCTAATAAAAAGCTTTAAATAACCCGACTGTCGCTAACCAACTTTAAATCGATATAAATCCTAAATGATCCTTCAAAATGAAAAATGATGAAAGAAACCTAAAGATGATTTTTAAATACATAGAAGCCATTCCATCTCAGTAAGTACTAAGTAGGCTTGATTTCCTCCTACGCTGATGTCGGTCGCTGACATCGGTCGAGCGGACCGTCGGTGGCGTGTGACAAAGAAAAGTCCCGCAGTGCGAAACCGATCGCTGTACGGAAAAGTATATGCTCGCCTGCGCTGCGCACGTGCTTACAGCCAACCGGTGAGCTTGGCATTGAGCGCGCACATAGAGGTGTATAGCGCGTCAGCGCACCGACGTACGCGGCGCTGACGAGCGAGACCGACGCGCGCCATCAGCGGCGCGTAGCAATAAATCTGCCGCGGATGTCAGCGTCGCCGTGCGGTCTCTCATAGAACATGGTGTATAATTCGTACGCTTGACGGACGTCAGCGACCGACATCAGCGTAGAAGGAATTGATTTCCTGCCTTAGAATTAGCGACGTATCTGCAGTCATAGGATTGCAGTCTTGAGATTGTAATCTCGATAATGCAAATATCTACGGGTCTCAGATCCTACTTGCCATCAGGAGGCCTGTTTGCCCGTTAGCCTTCTCCTGCTGTAAAACCGAACAACTGCGTGGTAATAGTATCAGCATTTAAATTTAATGTGGTTACGAATAGAATATAGAATGCTTCGCCTTCGCGAATTACGGCTGCGTTGCAATAAAAAAATCTTCGAATGTAATTACCTCGAAATGCCATATAAAAAAAACATTTGTATCTGTTTCAGGAAAATATTCAAGTACCTGAAAAACAAAACCTTGGATGACGACCTCTTGATAGGAATATAGCGACGGCCGTCGTCCCGGCCCGCTGCAGGCGGCGACGCGGAATTAATGTAACTGTAAGCTAATGTAAGACAGCTCCTGTGACGTTCCTCCACTGAGATGGTACATAAGCCTGATTTCACTTGCGCTACCGGACTAACGCTCAGTACGGCCACGCTGCACGTGGCGTATTAATATTGTATAGATGTTGTGTCTCGGATGTACTTCAACTCTATAGCCTTTTGTACTTACCCTTCCTACTTGTTACACAGATAGGCATGGCATGTTTCCTCGTGATGTCTTTCTTTCATCGCGAGATCAGCCGTTAAGACAATTCGGCGACTGTCTTGTTGGCACGCCAAGCCAATGACGCTCTCTTGTGCGCACGCCAGACCAGTGACGCGCTCGTGTCGCCGCTTCAAGCCAATGGCTCTTATATCGGCATTCAAGACAATGGCTATTTTGTTAGCACGTCAAGCAAATGACGCCCCCTTTGAAGGCATGCCAAGCTAATGACGCTCTCGTGTCGGCGCTTCAAGTCAATGGCTCTCGTATCGGCATTTACAATGGCTATATTGTTGGCACGCCAAGCAAATGACGCACTCTTGAAGGCGTGGCTTGCCGCGCTTGTGTTCGCACATCAAGCCTATAGCTATATTGTTAGCACGCCACGCAAATGACACTCTCTTGAAGGCATGCCACGCCAATGACGCGCTTGTGTTGGCGCATCAAGACTATGGCTATATTGTTAGCACGCCAAGCAGATGACGCTCTCTTGAAGGTATGCTAAACCAATGACGCGCTTTTTTGTCGCATCAAAGCTATAGCTATATTGTTAGGACGTCAAGCAAATGACGCTCTCTTGAAGGCATGCCACGCCAATGCAGTGGCGGATCCACGGGGGTGGTCAAGTAGGTCATGACCACCCCCTTCGGCACTCGTAGATACGGGTCAGAAAGTAAATAGTCGTGTGGCATTATCTCGCACTTGACCGAACTTCTGCGTTCAGCAGTTAATGACCACCCCCTAATCTGAAAGCTGGATCCGCGCCTGCGCCAATGACACGCTTGTGTTGGCGCATCAAGCCTATAGCTATATTGTTAGCACGCCAAGCAAATGACGTTCTCTTGAAGGCATGCCACGTCAATGACGCGCTTGTATCGGCACTTCAAGCCAATGGCTCTCTTATTGGCTTCCCAAGCCAATGATGCGCTCTTTTCGGCACTTCAAGCCTATGACGCTCCCTTATCACGTTTAACTTAATTATAGCAAAACTATGGGGCAAAGTGTACTACTATTAAGCCTGTCGTACGTCCTTCGCTAAGATATGTCTAAAATACAGTCAGTCACAAATAAATATATACACGTTTCAATATGTCAAAAATATCCACACGCCTCTGCTGCCGACAATACGAGGTTTGTATATATGGCGCAATGACTGTAAAGATATTGTTGCTTTTCACTGTATAGTTCAGGAAACATGATTTGGCCGTCTGATATCTACTTTGCGATCTTTTTAGGGTTCCGTACCAAAATGGTAAAAAATGACAACCCTTAATCTAAATAGATATACACCTCAATCTGTATGAAAACCCACCGTGGCATTTTTTCTACCAACTGTTCTCATGTTATAGTGTGAGCAGGAGAAATAGGGGTCCATTTTTATACGGGGTGTCCCAAAACTCAACGATAACCCGCCGGGGACTGATAGAGCAGCTAAAAAGCTATCGATTTAACCCCTATGTATGTTCAGCGATTTTTACTACTTTCGGAGATACTGATCATTTTAGTCTGAATTTTTGTAATTTTCCCTTATGTCCATGTCACGAATAATCATTAATTTCATGTTTTATTTCATAAGTTTTTCAGTGGTGTCTTACATTATAAGAATCATTACGAATCTGCGAAGTTATTAAACCAACTTGCCCGTTTTTTTTAATTAACTGTCTTAGTAATCGCTTAAGGTTGTTTTTTTTATACATAGTAAAAAACAAACGATGAGATACCGAGTGTGGAGAAACAAACATTATGTTATTATTAAAAAGTTGATTAATAAAAACAGCAAATAGGTTTAAAAATTACGCTGATTCGTAATGATTCTAATAATGAAACATACCATTGAAAAACTTATGAAATAAAACCTGAATGATGATTTAGGAAAATTACAAAAATGAATACTAAAATGATCAATATCTCCGAAACTAGTAAAAACCGTTGAACATAGATAGGGGTTAAATCGATAGCTTTTTAGCTGCTCTATCAGCCCCCGGCGGGTTATCGTTGAGTTTTGGGACACCTGCATATACAGATAATTGTGTTATCCAGGCAGAAATACTATTCCAACCAAAATATTTTACACAAGAATTGATTACAATCATGAAGAATCGAAAGGTCGTACATCACTATTTGCTTCATTAGACAGAAAAATGATAATAGTAAACATAATTTTAGAAGAAATTTACTTACTAATGGATGGAATCATGTCCATCTGGATCAGCTGATCCTGTACAGTGTTATCGACTTAATACAGAAACACCAGTTATTTTTCTAGATATCGGTTGACGTCCGGAGGCGATGACGGTCGAACGCGGACTAAACAAAGCCGCGTAGAAAGCAGACATTTAGACTGCTTTATGACACGCGAAGTACTCGCGGTGTCTAGTAAGATTGTCTGTGAACGGAACCCTTGGTGCACGAGTCCGACTCGCACTTGACCGTTTTTTTTTTCTGCGTTTTGACTTACCGGACCTAACCTTAAGCTTAACCTTTCAACCCACTGTGCTGTTTGAACAACGAGGGCAGTGTTACGATTTAATATTAACAAAAAGATGATGGTGTAGATTACAGACGGCCAATTCATATTTCCTGAAGTACTGTAGTCTTCGCTAGGTATGTCACTCGCGGTGTTGCTTAACCCGTCGAGCGATATGTCAAAGTTATTGTACATCAAAATTAAAATGTCTAATTAATAAGTCACGAAATGTCAAAAAATCTACGCACACATACTATTTTTTTTGTTCAAAATTATATTTAGTTTGGCTACGTTTGTGATTGGATGGGCGATTGTAATGACTTGGAGATGAATGGCGGAGATGTTCGCTACCGGGGGGACTACTTCCTAGAGCCAGTCAATCCACATTTACTTTGTATCTATGCGTCTGTCTTGGCTTCGCAGAAACTCATGCGCCTTTATTAGTAATGATTGTTAAGTTCGGTATCACAGTTGAGTGCTATCTTTTTGACAGTTCAACCATATCTGATATATATATTTTTAAGTTCTCACGTAATCAAGTTCTCTTACCGTTTTTACAAAAGAAAAACTGCAAATAGTTGTAGAAACAAACGTATTTTTATAAAAGATGAGACATTTGGAAAATAATATTTTACGTCAGGGTAGCGGCCAATGTAGTTGTCAAGTATACAATTTGTATGATTTTTGTCATGTTTGTAAGTTTAGTAAGAACTAGGAAATAGAACTTGACTGAATACAAAAATATTAGAAGCTACTATAATGTTTTTGTACTAAAAGTATTGAATTTGTTATGTGCTAGATCGTTTGTTATAAATAATGTATGAAATTTGATAAAAGAAATATAATATTGAGTGACACGATTACGTATTTATTATTGAGTACGCAACCTGAGGACCCTAGTCAAAATGCATAAGCGATTTGAGACCAGCGTTTTTTCTGAGCGTTTTACGCCCGTTTTGACGTTCGCGCTTCAATAAGCCGAACGCGCTCCTTCCAGCGTGTTCGCTGGAATTACACTCTTTTTCATCTGAGTCCTGTGACAGCCGTATTTCGTAATTTCAATCACTTAAGTACTATGCTCACATGAGAGGTACTTAAAAATAGGCGATTACTTATTTAAGTTCCTGAACCGCGTCGCTAGGTGTTTACCAATGTAGTATTTATGTAAAGTTACACGATATATACGTGTTTATATGAACTGTCACAGGGCTCATCTCAGGTGAAAAAGAGTGTAGTGTGTCAGATTTTTTCGTGGCGCGCGCGTCAACGGCCTTACAAGCGCGCCTATGCTCGTACGAGATGCGCGTGTGGCAAATTTGCGCATTTACGAGCGTTCAAAAATGAGCCTATACGCGCTGAAAAAACTCTAGTCTTGAAACCGCACTAAGCTAGCAATTTTCGAAAATCGGCATGTCCCGTCGACCGCTTATGTCAACTTCATCAATTTTGAGTCTATAGAAAACGGAAGCTTTAGCATCATTTACAACTTAGCTAGGCCTGAGCCACCCCGGTTGAAAGTCGGAGGTATGTTAAACCCTCTCTTGGCAAGGACACTACCAGTCGCACAACCGTAGTGTCGTCGTTAGCAATTAACGCAAATACCAAGGTACCAAGCCTATTTTGGATCAACACAGAAGAGTCCCAGGTAGGTTTAGGTTATGTTAGTTTTGCAGCAAGCCCGAAGGTCCAGACCATCCAGAAAAAGGAGCTCCGCCGGCGGAGCTCCGTCGACACTAAAGAGTTGCATTCCTGAAGTTTTCTGTGTTGACTGTACAATTTAATCCAAAACAGGCTTGGTAGTGTCTAGATTGCAAACGACGGACACTACTGGTAGTGCGACTGGAGGTGTCCGTGCCAAAAGATGTGTTTAACCTTCTTAATGCTCATATTCTATATCTTGATGATGTTGCTGAAGTTACACAAGTTCAGGCAAGTTAATAAGAGCTATCATAGTGCCAACGATATGGGATCGATCTAGAAGCAAGGCGGGATGAATACATACAAAGACGATGTCGTTTAATAGTTCGCGCTCCATCGGCAGGCTGTCGACCCCGAGCCGTGGGATTTTTCAAAAGGATTTTAAATTTTGCCATCATTACTTCAACTAAATATTAACTTTTTTAAATTAACCGATTCGTTGCGTCGTCCATTTTCGAAAACTTTTGGCTGTGGCGGCGATCAATTATTTCATGACACGCCAGGCGTGCCATACGCCATATGCATCGTTCTAATAGAACGCGATTGCGCGATCATTGCAAGTTCGCGCGACAGTTTGTATATAAACTGTCATATAAACAGTCGCGCGAACCCGCGATGATCGCGCAATCAAATCAAATCAAATTTTATTTATTGTCCGATCACAGGTATACAAGATGTTACAATATTTAAGGTGACCTAGTCCATGACCTACCATATTAATGGTGTACAATAATTATATGTCCTCAAGTCTAATGATAGACAAAGCATTGAATAAATGTATACAAATGTCAACGCAGTTAGTTATACTCGTAATATAATACAATAATGTTTAATATAATGTCAGCAGCATAAAAATTCAATTTACAGTTTTCCTTTATTATTTAAAAATTCATCTATGGAGTAAAACATCTTATTTAATAGCCAATTATTTAGAATCGCGTTCTATTAGGACGATGCCATAGAGCGTCTCATCCGCCACACGTTAAAAACATTTGATGACACGCCTGGCGTGTCATCCGCACTGAATCGGTTAAAAACAGCCTGGAATAATTTTTTGGTGACTTGGGTCGTGTTTGTTAATAAGGGTACGTTCAGATGACAAGCACTCAACGCGCGTTGAACGGAATTACATTTTTTGTATAGTGTTCTGCGCGCTTGTCAGGCGTTACGTCCTTGCGTAAATAAACAGGTTACAGTGGGAAAATGAAAACAAATAAAAATATTTTTATTCAATGTCATCGTCAAATTAAAAAAAAACAGTGTTCCATTTTTGAAGTTTCTAGGCATTTACTGGTAATATCTCGGTGTAGGTGGGAATTTTGCGTCGCAGATCTCGACAACTGGCCGCGTGCTGAACGGGTTGCCGATGGTTCGCATGCTCTCGAACGTGCGGGACGGAAGAACAACCTGTTTTGGACACAATTTAAGTACAGATAATGTCTATACCGATATATTATTATTATATTGATACCTTAAATTTCAATTCCCGTAAAGCACAAAAGATGCTTACCAAGATTTTGTAAAGCCTTATGTTATACCTAGGTACTTGCCATCGACGAATGACGCTGAAACAGTACCCTTAACTCCTTTAAATACTTTAAATAATATATGTCTTAATGACGTAAAATAAAATATTATATTATATAAGACAATGAATAAAAAAATAGTCCCCACCGCAGCACGATTTTAAAAACTATTTAATATTAAAAGTGGCGAGTTATATAAGTAAGTTTAATGTCGGTAGCCGAACTCGTCCACCGGATTTGGTTTAACAGAATTGTTCTGTTTGCATAGGTCGGTGGCTAGGTACCCGTGTAAAGTAAAAAACAATCAAGTAATGTAAATTGAATAGTGTTTCAATGAACAGGTTCCCATGTCCCCATACAGGAGTGCATTTTCATTTTCACACGTCCAATGCTTACTTCTGTATAAAAAAATATGAAAGTGTAGTAATATTTAATAAGTAATGAATATGATAAAGCCATCTAGCGTTCAGTAGCATAACTATAAATAAAAGATAACTCCAAAATTCCTAATCAGGCCATCTAGTGTTGAATAGCATTTACTAAAAAGAACCATAACCTGGCAGTCGGGTAATTAGAGCTTTACTTTCACCAACAGATGGCGCAATTTTTAGAAAAATATAACAATAAAGCCATCTAGCCTTCAGTAGCATCACTAAAAATAAAGAAAATAACTCGCCAAAATTCTTAATTAGGCCATCTAGTGTTGAATAGCATTACTAAAAAGAACCATAACCTGGCAGTCGGGTAATTAGAGCTTTACTTTCACCAACAGATGGCGCAATTTCCAGAAAAAATATAACAGTAAAGCCATCTAGCGTCCAGTAGCATAACTAACAAAAAAAACAACTCGCCAAAATTCCTAATTACGCCATCTTGTGTTGAATAGCATTGCTAAAAAGAACCATACCCTGGCAGTCGGGTAATTGGGGCAGTACTTTCACCAACAGATGGTGCAATTTTCAGGTAAATATCACCCGGAACTTCTGGTTTCAATGGTTCTTCTACCCGATAACAGATGACGCTATAATTAAAATATCAGTCCAGGAGCCTTGTAAAACTGCCACTCGCCAATAGATGGCGCGATTCTTATAACAATATTTTAGTGAGGGTGCCTGAGACTTTGTTTGTCGCTGGGACAAAGGATTTGTTAGATCAGTTTAGTTAGCTCTTAGTAGCGTTTTTTACCTATCGACGGACATCAATTTGTCAGTGTCGAGTCGACAGAACTCCGTCTTCATCTGAGTCCCTATAGTTTGGTTGTTTTGATCCTTTGGGTGTGCTGCAAATCTAACGTAACCTAAACGTTCATACTTACCTATTTCATTTCAGTGTAATGTTAAGTAAGACTGGAAAAAAACAAATAAGACCAAGAAAAAATACAAAGGACAATAATCTAACAAGCCCACGTACCCTGCCGAAGACAGTGCTGCGAAGGTCGAGATGCGGCAGCGGCTTGAAGGTGATCGTAAATGTTCCGCACACCTCGTCATCGCGCGTCACGTGCATTGTCAGCAGACCTGATAAATTTTCCAATTTATTTCTAAGAAAATAAAACGTGGCGGACGAATCACGAAAGAGACAGAACAAAAAAAATATGTATTCTGCCGATTGCACTTAGAATTCAAATTCAAATTCAAATTCAAATCTTTATTGCTTTTTCATTATGGTAGAGCTTATTCTAATAAATAATAAATAACAAAATGAACCCTGGAGGGCACAGCAAAACTAGGAGAGAGGAGGAGAATAGAAGAATAGAATAAAATAGAAAGACTAGATGACTTGCAATCAAATTGCGATTTAATCGTTGCGTTACGCGTCCGCATGCCGGCCAATTTTAGTAGGGTGGTTAGTCGCGTCTGTGCTTTTGTTAACTCAATACACCTAAGGGCCGGTACAGACGGACTGCAAAATTGCAGTTCGAGTGTAGTTCGGATGCAGTTGACTTAACGGCATCAAAACATGAAGTACGTCAATGGCACCAGATGCAAAACCTCCAGAAGTTGCAGGCTACGGACGTTAACGACGGTAAAAATAAAAAATAAACCATTAATAGGATCGACTCAAGTGGCGAGTTACAAATACTTCGCATATACCTATTGTCCAGTGTCAAATGTTGAGGCTGCTCTTCGATCACGTGTGAAGTATGTACGGTCGAACTCGGAAGTAGCTGTAAATGTTAGTACCTACCTTGACGCCAGTTACCTACTAGATTCAGACCACTCTTCTTTTAATAGGTACAGTCAACATCATAAAATTAAGTGATCATTTATGTAACTTGTCACTTTAACGTCGTGTTTGAAATGTCATACAGAATTGTGAAACGATTGAAAGCAACAAGGTACATAAATGATCACTTATTTATGCTGTTGACTGTACGTTAAGCCGGGTACTACTAGCGAGCTGTACCTAATTCTGTAACTGTTGCACGTAACATTGTGATGTGAACGCGGCTCGCAAGCCTGCTCCCAGCTATATACTGTTACGCCGATGGCATAAGGCGTCTCATCTTTTATCGTTAATTTTGGTGCTTTAGAAGCGTTTTCAGCAGGCTGAAATATCGTTTCAGTCCGTTTCAGAGGTAGCTCTATCACATACCAGATTATCAGAATTTCGACCAACTTGCCGTTGGTTTCAGGCGCCTGAAACATGTTTTCAGTCCGTTTCAGGCCACCCTCTATCAGATGACGCCATAACCTGAAAACCCATTTTCAGGCATTTTCAGGACCCCTTATGGGCCTTTGAAGTACATTTCAGTATATGGCAATTTTCCACTAAGAGTAACAGAGATAGCATGATTAGAAAGAGACAGCTATACTGAGAACCTTCCAGAAACGTGTGAAAGAGATAGCATGATTAGAAAGAGACAGCTATACTGAGAACCTTCCAGAAACGTGTGAAAGAGATAGCATGATTAGAAAGAGACAGCTATACTGAGAACCTTCCAGAAGCGTGTGAAAGGGATAGCACGAAATGAGACGGCAACACGCGGAACATTCCAGACTCATCCACACCCGTGAGTCAAGGTCATTGTGATCGTAAAAACAACAAGGTAGCAAGGCGTAGAACATTCCAGCAACGAACAGTCTCGATCGACCTTGGCGGGGCGAGGTACATAGAACATTCCGGAAGGCGTTCTAGAATAATCGGACTCGGGAACTATAAAACGGCGGAACCCGGTTGCGACGAGTCAGTCTTTACTTGGAAAGCGATCAGTGCGAATAAGAGCGACCCGAGCGATCATCTGAGTATTCGAAGTTTATTGTGCGATAATTGTTTTGTAACGGTTTAAGTGAGTGCGTAATTAAAGTCTACTTTTGATTATCGGTGTATTCGTGCATTTCTATCAGTTACCTACCCCCACGTACGTAACATTTGGTGTCAGAAGTGGGATAGAAAATGCCAGTAACTCCGCGAGATCAAGAGCAGGAGGGTGTCAAAACCCGAAGCCAGACTGTAGCTGAGGATTCTGCGGCTGCCGCCGGTACGTCCACCGCTACTGCACCGGCTTCTACAACAGTGTCACCTAAGCCGGAAATCGACCTGAACGCAATCTTAATCCTCTTGAAGGAACAATCAAGAGCACAAGAGGAACAATCGAGAGCTATCCGCGATGAACTACGGGGTCAAAAGAAATCCCAAGAAGAACAATCCGATAGAATTCTCCGAGAGGTACGAGAAGTCGCTTCGGAATGGAAAAAGGAAATGACGGAGGTTCAAGAAAAACTGGATGACGTCAAGGAAAAAGTTGAGGACCACGAAAATCGCCTCCAGACCATAAGAAATGAAGTGAAGAAGCTAGAAATCAAAGTGGTCAACGGTACCTGTGGACCTGAGACATCTATCCCGATAGTTGGAAGATTTAAAGTACCTCCATTTGATGGAACTTCGTCATGGATGGCCTATAAACTGCAATTTGAGTCAGTTTCACAGGCGAATGGCTGGAACAAGGACCAGGCGAGGACGGCTCTAACTTTGGCACTTCGAGATGAAGCCCTCACCGTGCTGGAAGCTCTGGGAGAGAATAAGACATACGACCGCCTTCTTGAAGCTTTGGAGGCACGTTACGGGGACAGTCATCTAGAGCATGTATTCCGAGCTCAACTGAAGGATCGAGCTCAGGGACGTAGTGAGTCATTACAACAGTGGGCCCTAGAAATAGAAAAATTGGTTAGAAAAGCGTACCAAAGTGCATCAACTTCATTTGTGGACAGCCTGCTAGTACAGGCCTTCATTGACGGAATCCGTGATTTGGAAGTCAGAGCTGCTGTGCGACTGGGACATCATGGTAGCGTGAAGGATGCAGTTGCCCACGCCTTGGAGGTGGAGGCTGTACGCCAGGACTCGAGGCCTTTTAGGGTGCGAGAAGTTTCGGCCAGGGAGCCAACTGCTCCTCGTCGAGAATTTGGGCCAAGGTGTTATTGGTGTGGAGAACGCGGGCACATACAATCTAGTTACCCGAAACGAAATAGAACACAACGAGATGCAGCAGGCCCAACGGAGTGGCCAGCAGGCTCTGATGCATTAGAGCCGCATCAGGGAAACGATTAGGAGCCAGGACTAAGGGACGAGTGCTGGCTGGTGGTCAAAATGTCCCAGTTATGATCTCACAGGTGAATGATGGGAATAGTCTGGTCGTCAAAGGAGAAATTGGTGGAATACCATGTCACCTTACTATCGACGCCGGAGCTTCTCGGACTGTGATCAGTTCTCGGCTACTGAAACATTTAACCAGAGTTCATCTTGTCCGACCCAAGAATCTTCAGCTGCAAACAGCTACCGGCCAGTACATTTCCGTCCTGGGGGAGCAAGGAGTGGCGGTGCAAATTGGGGAAAAGAACTACTGGCACAAAGTCATCGTTGCTAACATCATCGACGATTGCATTATTGGATTGGATTTTATGAGAAAACATGGCTGCAAAATCGACTTGAAAGGCGGTGTCCTGAAATCCGGAGTTGATGAAGTGCCTATGCAAGGTGGCGTAAGTGGACAAGTCTACTGCGCCAGAAGGACCATTCTTCGACCAAGATCGCAAACCCTAGTTCCTGTAAAATTACCACACTATGCAGGACGAGGATCTCATCGCTGCGTATTAGTAGAAAAAATGGATGATAGTCAACCGTGGTTAACAGCTCGCACGGTTGTGACAACGTCATCTGAAGCGTTTGTAAGGGTCCTAAACCTCAGCGACTCTAAACATGCCCTTAGTAAAGGAAGCCTTATCGGGACTTGCGAAGAAATTACTTGGATACGAAGTTGCCAGGGATCGAATGGAAGCGGACAACCTGCAAGTAGAGGAGTGGACATTACAGGATTATTGGATGATTGCCAAAACAATCTCACGAAGGCAGAACTCCAGAAGGCGCGTAATTTACTGCTGCGTTACAGCAATGTTTTCTCTGCGCACGACGGTGATATTGGAAGAACTGGAGTTGTACAACATGAGATCAACACTGGCGGAACCATGCCTATCCGACAACGTCCTCGGCGAGTTCCAGTAGCTCGCGAAAAGGAAGTGGAAGACATGATTGAAGAGATGAAGAAGAACAGAGTTATTGAGCCATCAACAAGTCCTTGGTGTTCACCGGTAGTTTTGGTAAAGAAGAAGGACGGCACCATGAGATTTTGTGTTGACTATCGCCGACTTAACGATGTAACCAAAAAGGATTGTTATCCACTGCCACGAATCGACGACACGTTAGACACTTTAAATGGAATGAAATGGTTTTCCACGTTGGATTTAAAAAGTGGCTACTGGCAAGTGGAAATCAAGGACCACGATAAGGAGAAAACCGCCTTCTCGACCGGAAAGGGACTGTGGCAGTTCAATGTTATGCCGTTTGGACTGTGTAATGCACCAGCAACCTTTGAGAGATTGATGGAACAAATACTTGCTGGTCTACTTGGAGATACTTGCCTGGTATATCTGGATGACATTATAATTGTTGGTAGAGACTTCGACGATCACCTTGGAAAATTGGAGCAAGTTTTGGCTAAGCTGCGAGATGCGAACCTGAAACTCAGCCCGAAAAAATGCTCACTTTTCAAGCGTAAGGTGAATTATTTAGGACACGTGGTGTCAACAGACGGTATCCAGACAGATCCTGACAACATAAGTCCCGTTAAGGATTGGCCTATACCGAGGGACAAGACCGCAGTTCGTGCCTTTTTGGGACTTTGCTCATATTATCGACGTTTCGTGAAAAACTTTTCAGATATAGCGAAGCCGTTGCACCAGCTTACGGAAGAGAAACGAAGATTTGACTGGAATGATCAGTGTGCAGCAGCTTTTGCCGATCTCAAACAAAGGCTTTGTGAAACTCCGATATTGGGATACCCAGACCCTGAGAATGATTTTATTGTTGACACAGACGCAAGTAATACTGGTGTCGGAGGAGTTTTGTCACAAAAGAAAGGAGATCAGGAAGTGGTTATCGCCTACTTTAGTAAGTCACTATCCAAACCAGAGAGGAATTACTGCGTCACTCGGAGAGAATTGCTGGCAGTTGTCAAGACGTTACAGCATTTCAGTAAATATCTGCTTGGGCGCAAATTTCGTATCAGAACTGACCATGCTGCTTTGAAATGGTTATTGGAGTTTAAAAATCCTGAGGGTCAAGTAGCACGATGGATTGAACAACTACAGGAATATGACTTTATCATTGAACATCGCAGTGGAAAATCACACGGCAACGCGGACGCGCTTTCCCGAAGACCTTGTCCGGATGACTGTAAACATTGTGTAAGACAAGAGGGCAAAGATTGTGTGAGAATGTTGCGGACTGATACTGTAAGTGACGAATGGAGTAATGAAGTCATGCAACAAGCGCAGCAAGAAGATCAGGACATTAAACCCATTTTCGATTGGATCAAAGCAGGCGTTCCCAAACCGAAATGGTGTGAAGTAGCCCCAATGAGTACTGTAACAAAAAGCTACTGGGCCCAATGGGAAAGTCTGGTCATGCATAATGGCGTACTGTGCAGAAAATGGGAGACGGAAAATGGAAAGGATGGTCACCTACAGGTAGTTGTTCCAAGAAAAAGGGTAAGTGATGTGTTGAGATCCTTCCATGACGGAATTTCCGGTGGGCACCTTGGAGTGAAGAGGACCTTAATGAAAGTTCGGCAACGCTTCTACTGGATTCACTGCCGTGAAGATGTGGAAGACTGGTGCAGGAAGTGTACAAACTGCTCATCAGTTAAGGGGCCGCAAACACGCAGTAGAGGTGTGCTCAAGTTGTACAACGTTGGAGCACCTTGGGAAAGGATTGCTTTGGACGTCGCAGGCCCGTTTCCAACATTCGAATCCGGGAACAAGTACATCCTCGTTGTAATGGATTACTTCACCAAATGGCCTGAAGCATTTGCGATCCCTAACCAAGAAGCAGTCACAGTCGCGGAGAAATTAGTGATGGAAGTGTGTTGTCGATTTGGGGTGCCTCTCGAAATTCACAGTGATCAAGGCAGGAACTTTGAGTCTCAGGTGTTCCAGAAGACTTGCCGAATTATGGGTATTTATAAGACCAGGACAACGCCATATCACCCACAATCGGACGGAATGGTCGAGAGATTCAACCAGACGCTGGAAAGACATTTGGCCAAGGTGGTTGAAAGTCACCAAAAGGATTGGGATAGGCATATTCCTCTCTTCCTGATGTCATACAGATCGGCAACTCACGAAAGTACGGCTGTCACTCCAGCTTACGTGAACTTCGGAAGAGAACTTCGCTTACCTGCAGACCTTTTAACCGGACGTCCTCCAGATTCGCCGAAATCGATCACCGAGTATGCCAGTGATTTGCGAAACCGTATAGACGATGTTCACAGTCACGTTCGTGAACACGGACTTCAAGCCAGTGCGAAGATGAAAACACGATATGACCGAAAATCTAACCAAGTGGGGTTCGAGGAAGGTTCATTAGTATGGCTGCATAACCCCATGCGAAAAAAAGGGAAATCCCCGAAACTATCACCGAATTGGGAAGGGCCATACAAAGTAGTCACAAAGATCAACGACGTTACGTATCGGATACAGCGGAGCCAGCGAAGTCCCTGCAAGGTTGTCCACGTTGACCGACTGGCGAGATATTACGGAACTAATAATGCTCGGGACGAGCATGTCTTAGGAGGGGGTAGTGTTACGCCGATGGCATAAGGCGTCTCATCTTTTATCGTTAATTTTGGTGCTTTAGAAGCGTTTTCAGCAGGCTGAAATATCGTTTCAGTCCGTTTCAGAGGTAGCTCTATCACATACCAGATTATCAGAATTTCGACCAACTTGCCGTTGTTTTCAGGCGCCTGAAACATGTTTTCAGTCCGTTTCAGGCCACCCTCTATCAGATGACGCCATAACCTGAAAACCCATTTTCAGGCATTTTCAGGACCCCTTATGGGCCTTTGAAGTACATTTCAGTATATGGCAATTTTCCACTAAGAGTGACAGAGATAGCATGATTAGAAAGAGACAGCTATACTGAGAACCTTCCAGAAACGTGTGAAAGAGATAGCATGATTAGAAAGAGACAGCTATACTGAGAACCTTCCAGAAACGTGTGAAAGAGATAGCATGATTAGAAAGAGACAGCTATACTGAGAACCTTCCAGAAACGTGTGAAAGAGATAGCATGATTAGAAAGAGACAGCTATACTGAGAACCTTCCAGAAGCGTGTGAAAGGGATAGCACGAAATGAGACGGCAACACGCGGAACATTCCAGACTCATCCACACCCGTGAGTCAAGGTCATTGTGATCGTAAAAACAACAAGGTAGCAAGGCGTAGAACATTCCAGCAACGAACAGTCTCGATCGACCTTGGCGGGGCGAGGTACATAGAACATTCCGGAAGGCGTTCTAGAATAATCGGACTCGGGAACTATAAAACGGCGGAACCCGGTTGCGACGAGTCAGTCTTTACTTGGAAAGCGATCAGTGCGAATAAGAGCGACCCGAGCGATCATCTGAGTATTCGAAGTTTATTGTGCGATAATTGTTTTGTAACGGTTTAAGTGAGTGCGTAATTAAAGTCTACTTTTGATTATCGGTGTATTCGTGCATTTCTATCAGTTACCTACCCCCACGTACGTAACATTTGGTGTCAGAAGTGGGATAGAAAATGCCAGTAACTCCGCGAGATCAAGAGCAGGAGGGTGTCAAAACCCGAAGCCAGACTGTAGCTGAGGATTCTGCGGCTGCCGCCGGTACGTCCACCGCTACTGCACCGGCTTCTACAACAGTGTCACCTAAGCCGGAAATCGACCTGAACGCAATCTTAATCCTCTTGAAGGAACAATCAAGAGCACAAGAGGAACAATCGAGAGCTATCCGCGATGAACTACGGGGTCAAAAGAAATCCCAAGAAGAACAATCCGATAGAATTCTCCGAGAGGTACGAGAAGTCGCTTCGGAATGGAAAAAGGAAATGACGGAGGTTCAAGAAAAACTGGATGACGTCAAGGAAAAAGTTGAGGACCACGAAAATCGCCTCCAGACCATAAGAAATGAAGTGAAGAAGCTAGAAATCAAAGTGGTCAACGGTACCTGTGGACCTGAGACATCTATCCCGATAGTTGGAAGATTTAAAGTACCTCCATTTGATGGAACTTCGTCATGGATGGCCTATAAACTGCAATTTGAGTCAGTTTCACAGGCGAATGGCTGGAACAAGGACCAGGCGAGGACGGCTCTAACTTTGGCACTTCGAGATGAAGCCCTCACCGTGCTGGAAGCTCTGGGAGAGAATAAGACATACGACCGCCTTCTTGAAGCTTTGGAGGCACGTTACGGGGACAGTCATCTAGAGCATGTATTCCGAGCTCAACTGAAGGATCGAGCTCAGGGACGTAGTGAGTCATTACAACAGTGGGCCCTAGAAATAGAAAAATTGGTTAGAAAAGCGTACCAAAGTGCATCAACTTCATTTGTGGACAGCCTGCTAGTACAGGCCTTCATTGACGGAATCCGTGATTTGGAAGTCAGAGCTGCTGTGCGACTGGGACATCATGGTAGCGTGAAGGATGCAGTTGCCCACGCCTTGGAGGTGGAGGCTGTACGCCAGGACTCGAGGCCTTTTAGGGTGCGAGAAGTTTCGGCCAGGGAGCCAACTGCTCCTCGTCGAGAATTTGGGCCAAGGTGTTATTGGTGTGGAGAACGCGGGCACATACAATCTAGTTACCCGAAACGAAATAGAACACAACGAGATGCAGCAGGCCCAACGGAGTGGCCAGCAGGCTCTGATGCATTAGAGCCGCATCAGGGAAACGATTAGGAGCCAGGACTAAGGGACGAGTGCTGGCTGGTGGTCAAAATGTCCCAGTTATGATCTCACAGGTGAATGATGGGAATAGTCTGGTCGTCAAAGGAGAAATTGGTGGAATACCATGTCACCTTACTATCGACGCCGGAGCTTCTCGGACTGTGATCAGTTCTCGGCTACTGAAACATTTAACCAGAGTTCATCTTGTCCGACCCAAGAATCTTCAGCTGCAAACAGCTACCGGCCAGTACATTTCCGTCCTGGGGGAGCAAGGAGTGGCGGTGCAAATTGGGGAAAAGAACTACTGGCACAAAGTCATCGTTGCTAACATCATCGACGATTGCATTATTGGATTGGATTTTATGAGAAAACATGGCTGCAAAATCGACTTGAAAGGCGGTGTCCTGAAATCCGGAGTTGATGAAGTGCCTATGCAAGGTGGCGTAAGTGGACAAGTCTACTGCGCCAGAAGGACCATTCTTCGACCAAGATCGCAAACCCTAGTTCCTGTAAAATTACCACACTATGCAGGACGAGGATCTCATCGCTGCGTATTAGTAGAAAAAATGGATGATAGTCAACCGTGGTTAACAGCTCGCACGGTTGTGACAACGTCATCTGAAGCGTTTGTAAGGGTCCTAAACCTCAGCGACTCTAAACATGCCCTTAGTAAAGGAAGCCTTATCGGGACTTGCGAAGAAATTACTTGGATACGAAGTTGCCAGGGATCGAATGGAAGCGGACAACCTGCAAGTAGAGGAGTGGACATTACAGGATTATTGGATGATTGCCAAAACAATCTCACGAAGGCAGAACTCCAGAAGGCGCGTAATTTACTGCTGCGTTACAGCAATGTTTTCTCTGCGCACGACGGTGATATTGGAAGAACTGGAGTTGTACAACATGAGATCAACACTGGCGGAACCATGCCTATCCGACAACGTCCTCGGCGAGTTCCAGTAGCTCGCGAAAAGGAAGTGGAAGACATGATTGAAGAGATGAAGAAGAACAGAGTTATTGAGCCATCAACAAGTCCTTGGTGTTCACCGGTAGTTTTGGTAAAGAAGAAGGACGGCACCATGAGATTTTGTGTTGACTATCGCCGACTTAACGATGTAACCAAAAAGGATTGTTATCCACTGCCACGAATCGACGACACGTTAGACACTTTAAATGGAATGAAATGGTTTTCCACGTTGGATTTAAAAAGTGGCTACTGGCAAGTGGAAATCAAGGACCACGATAAGGAGAAAACCGCCTTCTCGACCGGAAAGGGACTGTGGCAGTTCAATGTTATGCCGTTTGGACTGTGTAATGCACCAGCAACCTTTGAGAGATTGATGGAACAAATACTTGCTGGTCTACTTGGAGATACTTGCCTGGTATATCTGGATGACATTATAATTGTTGGTAGAGACTTCGACGATCACCTTGGAAAATTGGAGCAAGTTTTGGCTAAGCTGCGAGATGCGAACCTGAAACTCAGCCCGAAAAAATGCTCACTTTTCAAGCGTAAGGTGAATTATTTAGGACACGTGGTGTCAACAGACGGTATCCAGACAGATCCTGACAACATAAGTCCCGTTAAGGATTGGCCTATACCGAGGGACAAGACCGCAGTTCGTGCCTTTTTGGGACTTTGCTCATATTATCGACGTTTCGTGAAAAACTTTTCAGATATAGCGAAGCCGTTGCACCAGCTTACGGAAGAGAAACGAAGATTTGACTGGAATGATCAGTGTGCAGCAGCTTTTGCCGATCTCAAACAAAGGCTTTGTGAAACTCCGATATTGGGATACCCAGACCCTGAGAATGATTTTATTGTTGACACAGACGCAAGTAATACTGGTGTCGGAGGAGTTTTGTCACAAAAGAAAGGAGATCAGGAAGTGGTTATCGCCTACTTTAGTAAGTCACTATCCAAACCAGAGAGGAATTACTGCGTCACTCGGAGAGAATTGCTGGCAGTTGTCAAGACGTTACAGCATTTCAGTAAATATCTGCTTGGGCGCAAATTTCGTATCAGAACTGACCATGCTGCTTTGAAATGGTTATTGGAGTTTAAAAATCCTGAGGGTCAAGTAGCACGATGGATTGAACAACTACAGGAATATGACTTTATCATTGAACATCGCAGTGGAAAATCACACGGCAACGCGGACGCGCTTTCCCGAAGACCTTGTCCGGATGACTGTAAACATTGTGTAAGACAAGAGGGCAAAGATTGTGTGAGAATGTTGCGGACTGATACTGTAAGTGACGAATGGAGTAATGAAGTCATGCAACAAGCGCAGCAAGAAGATCAGGACATTAAACCCATTTTCGATTGGATCAAAGCAGGCGTTCCCAAACCGAAATGGTGTGAAGTAGCCCCAATGAGTACTGTAACAAAAAGCTACTGGGCCCAATGGGAAAGTCTGGTCATGCATAATGGCGTACTGTGCAGAAAATGGGAGACGGAAAATGGAAAGGATGGTCACCTACAGGTAGTTGTTCCAAGAAAAAGGGTAAGTGATGTGTTGAGATCCTTCCATGACGGAATTTCCGGTGGGCACCTTGGAGTGAAGAGGACCTTAATGAAAGTTCGGCAACGCTTCTACTGGATTCACTGCCGTGAAGATGTGGAAGACTGGTGCAGGAAGTGTACAAACTGCTCATCAGTTAAGGGGCCGCAAACACGCAGTAGAGGTGTGCTCAAGTTGTACAACGTTGGAGCACCTTGGGAAAGGATTGCTTTGGACGTCGCAGGCCCGTTTCCAACATTCGAATCCGGGAACAAGTACATCCTCGTTGTAATGGATTACTTCACCAAATGGCCTGAAGCATTTGCGATCCCTAACCAAGAAGCAGTCACAGTCGCGGAGAAATTAGTGATGGAAGTGTGTTGTCGATTTGGGGTGCCTCTCGAAATTCACAGTGATCAAGGCAGGAACTTTGAGTCTCAGGTGTTCCAGAAGACTTGCCGAATTATGGGTATTTATAAGACCAGGACAACGCCATATCACCCACAATCGGACGGAATGGTCGAGAGATTCAACCAGACGCTGGAAAGACATTTGGCCAAGGTGGTTGAAAGTCACCAAAAGGATTGGGATAGGCATATTCCTCTCTTCCTGATGTCATACAGATCGGCAACTCACGAAAGTACGGCTGTCACTCCAGCTTACGTGAACTTCGGAAGAGAACTTCGCTTACCTGCAGACCTTTTAACCGGACGTCCTCCAGATTCGCCGAAATCGATCACCGAGTATGCCAGTGATTTGCGAAACCGTATAGACGATGTTCACAGTCACGTTCGTGAACACGGACTTCAAGCCAGTGCGAAGATGAAAACACGATATGACCGAAAATCTAACCAAGTGGGGTTCGAGGAAGGTTCATTAGTATGGCTGCATAACCCCATGCGAAAAAAAGGGAAATCCCCGAAACTATCACCGAATTGGGAAGGGCCATACAAAGTAGTCACAAAGATCAACGACGTTACGTATCGGATACAGCGGAGCCAGCGAAGTCCCTGCAAGGTTGTCCACGTTGACCGACTGGCGAGATATTACGGAACTAATAATGCTCGGGACGAGCATGTCTTAGGAGGGGGTAGTGTTACGCCGATGGCATAAGGCGTCTCATCTTTTATCGTTAATTTTGGTGCTTTAGAAGCGTTTTCAGCAGGCTGAAATATCGTTTCAGTCCGTTTCAGAGGTAGCTCTATCACATACCAGATTATCAGAATTTCGACCAACTTGCCGTTGTTTTCAGGCGCCTGAAACATGTTTTCAGTCCGTTTCAGGCCACCCTCTATCAGATGACGCCATAACCTGAAAACCCATTTTCAGGCATTTTCAGGACCCCTTATGGGCCTTTGAAGTACATTTCAGTATATGGCAATTTTCCACTAAGAGTGACAGAGATAGCATGATTAGAAAGAGACAGCTATACTGAGAACCTTCCAGAAACGTGTGAAAGAGATAGCATGATTAGAAAGAGACAGCTATACTGAGAACCTTCCAGAAACGTGTGAAAGAGATAGCATGATTAGAAAGAGACAGCTATACTGAGAACCTTCCAGAAGCGTGTGAAAGAGATAGCACGAAATGAGACGGCAACACGCGGTACAGTCCAGACTCATCCAGACCCGTGAGTCAAGGTCATTGCGATCGTAAAAACAACAAGGTAGCAAGGCGTAGAACATTCCAGCAACGAACAGTCTCGATCGACCTTGGCGGGGCGAGGTACATAGAACATTCCGGAAGGCGTTCTAGAATAATCGGACTCGGGAACTATAAAACGGCGGACACCGGTTGCGACGAGTCAGTCTTTACTTGGAAAGCGATCAGTGCGAATAAGAGCGACCCGAGCGATCATCTGAGTATTCGAAGTTTATTGTGCGATAATTGTTTTGTAACGGTTTAAGTGAGTGCGTAATTAAAGTCTACTTTTGATTATCGGTGTATTCGTGCATTTCTATCAGTTACCTACCCCCACGTACGTAACAATACTTAACAGTAATGTTTGTTTGTTTCCGGGATGGTCGGTTCGGAGACTTTTGAGCTGAGACGAAAGATCATATCGCTCACTCACTATTGTCTGCTCTTACGACCCCAAGTAACTAATCCTACCAACTTGGAAAAGCTCAATTTGTTCGGGCCTGACCACTGCACGCCATCCCTATACTCTATACTAGAGCGCGCTATCAGAGCCGTTGCGTTAATAATAAACGAGTTCCTCGCACACTTCCAGGATGCTGACGTGTTTGCCAGTCAGTGGCCAGTTGGCCAGCTCTAAAAAATGCTTTAGAACGATATATTAACGTTTTATATTGTAAAATGACGTAATTTCTGTGTTTTTTTTTAACCTATTATTTGGAGGTACCTTGTGTCTCTTATTTTTGTTACAATTTTGTGTATCTTTTTGGGCATTTTTGTTTATCTGTAAGTTCACGAGAATAATCTTAATAAATAAATAAATAAATAAAGACGCTAGATACTGTATGTACTTTCCTGCTACGGTTACAGTAACGTAGGTACAGCTCGCTCTGAGTTGGATAGTACCTAGGCAAAACGTATAATATTCAAGGTCTAGGGTTTTGGCAACGTTTGATACCATTGCGACATATGTTATGCCTTGGATTATTCATAACATATGTCCTCCAGTGGACGCCGGACGTAAATTAATATTTGCGTAGTTCGTTGATGATTATGGCCTAAAATATGGCTCACCGGGCACGCAGTGCGGGTAGTGGTAGTTCTCGGCGCGCGGCGGCGCGGCGCGCCCGAGCGGCGCGTAGCAGCCGAACCCGGTGTCCGTGGTCACGTCGCCGCCGCTCCAGTAAAGCCCCGGGACCTTTCTGCGACACGAAACAGTACTCCAGTTTTAAGCCAGTTTTGGTAAATGCCCGGCCAACCAAAGTTCATCGATGCCTGCCCCGTTTTTTCGAGATCCCATTATTTAGTCCCGTTAATGGGGCTACGAGGGAGATCTTTTTGTCGTATTCCTATTAGTATTTACGGTTGTGGAAATTTTCACCTGTATATAGAATATAATAAAACACGTAGGTAGGTTTCGGTTATGTTGGTTTGTTATGTTATGTTAGTTTTGCAGCAAGGCCGGAGGCCCACACCACGCTATCGCGGAGCTCCTATTTCTAGGTGATTTGGCCCTCCGGGCCTGCTGCGAGAACAACATATACGAAACCTATCTACATTTTTAGCAAACCACGCATCCCTACGACAACTAGTTCTCCCTCGTGGTCCCATTAATGGGACCACGAAAAATACAGGGGATGCCTGTTGCCTATTACTAAATATAGCTAGCAATTTCGCAGGCTTTTTAATCCCATCCCAGAATGAGGGGCCATTGCGGGTAAAATGGTAGGAAAGTAAAAGATAGAAAATCGCGACATCATAAGGACGAATCAGTTATTTGATCTTTTATTCGCAAGCAACTTGTTACCGATATACTAATTACTATTGTATAAATACAACTAGATATTACTCAAACTTACGACCAAGTTAGGCCGGTAAGTGACGTGTTGAACTATATAGGTCAGAGATAAAACACAACAGGTAGGTACGTAAATGTGTTTGTAGTGGATATAATGGTTTAGGCGCTACGGTCGCCGGAGACTGCGACTTTCTATAGTTTTAATAGATGTCTACGCTGACTTGGTCGCCGGTCGCCCGTCTAGTTTCGGTCGTCGAGAGACCAAGTCTCCGGCGAGGAGTTGACAGTGCGTAGGTGCTCAAAGTATCTGCTGGAAGATACAGATTCATCATCAACGACAAGACAGTGTGGCTGCGGCAGGGGCTTCATTTAGCGTTGTCACGGGGAATGAACGTGCCCATTTGAGTCCTACAAGTGACTTTTAGAAGGCATGGAATTAGAACCTTAAGGTCCTTTTTCCTCCGTGTGATATTCTCAATACATGCTTGGGTTTGTTTGGGCCAAATCCGTCCCTATTGTGTAACACACACAGTGCTCCACCAGCAGGGGCAAGCAATAGGTACTTTTAGCGTCGATAAACTTGCTGTAATAGCGTAGTTCACGCTCGCCAGTGTCCAAGGACCATTATTATTGCAACGAAATAATACACGAAATAAAAATAATATTTTATTAATCAAACACACAAATTAAGTCTCTCATCTATATAAACGTTTAATAAGTTGCGTTCTATACTTAATGGGCTAGTGCACAATAGCACCACAACTATTTCGTATGACGCAAAAGCGCAATTTAGAAACAGTCCAGCTTCATCTCTGCCTGGATGTAGACGGCGCGGCCTCATCCTCGCGTCTCTCGCTGAACTGGTTGACGGCGAGGCAGTACTTCTCGGAGTGGTACGTGCGCGAGATCTGCGAGAGCAGCGGGCTGCCGTGCGGCGAGTTGAGCCACAGCCCCGCGCTGCCCGTCTGCCCCACCATCGCGATGAACGCCGTCAGCATGCGAGTGTTCAGGAGCCCGCGTTGGATCTGACACCAAACAAACAATAACAAGTTTAACACGTTCTGCCTTTTCAACAGTGATGATGACAGCTAAAATAAAGTTCTAATTTTAATCTACAAATCATAATGGGGCTGGTTTATTCATAGTGCGACAAAAACATACATGAATCAGAATTAAAATTGGGTATAATATACTATCGGATTATACCCCAGACTTTTTTCTAGTTGCTACACGAAAATTATATTGGTCATGCCCTGGGGTGCCCCATTACTTTTACTCTTTTCGCACAATAATTCACGATGATGATGAATCTCTCGAGAGCTTCATCAACGAATGTCTGCATCGAAGGTTCCAATGCTGTAATCCGTCAGCCTGATAGCGCCATGGCAAATAGAATGGTAGTTTAACTTACTTTAACAGTATTGAATCGTGAACTATTTTATAAAAAGAGTACTAACCTAAAAAAATAAACGGACGTAACATTGCACTAAAAAGGTGTGAAGCATGCAAGGTCGGCACTTTCGTTCGTTAGACTTACCGCACGCACACAGACACACTAGGTAAGACAACGCGCCGAGCCACAGCATGAGTGACAGTTTACAGCCATTTTGCTTGCTGCACTCATGATAAGACGAGGTTACGTCCGTATTTTTTTTAGGTCCGTGAAAAAGAGTGGGTAATCAGAATGGGAAACAGGCTATAAAATACGTTTTGAATAAAGATTTTGCAAACGGACCGATCGGGTTCGGTCGTCGGATTTTACTTTTTATTTACAGATCAAAGTAATACTTCTGCAACTACATGCACCCCACACATCCCACAATTACATGATCGTGATCTTTCCAAATGACCACCTATCGTTGCAGAATAAGAAAGTCTGATGACCTGAGGCTGTTTCAGCAGCGTCTGCAATATGAGTCCGTCGGGCAGGCCGTTGACGAGCTCGAACACGCTGGAGCCGCGCTCGCCGATGAGCCAGGCGGCGGCGGCGGGCACGTTACAGCCCGTGTTGCGCAGCGCGCGGTCCGCCTCCTCCGGCGCGAAGCCGAGGTCCTTGAGAGCGCTCACGGCGTCCGGAGACGGGATGTCTGCTAATTTCATCCGCCATGCACGGAATTTTTCTAGAAACCTGAGGGGTTTTTTGAGTTGTCATCGTAAATATGAGATCGTGTATGGCAATCGCGTAGGTACCGGGAGAAGTAAGTAGCGAGGGTAGGCCGAAGGTAGCCCTACAATCTTTGAAGACCTGATGGAAGCGATGAAATCGTCGTGCAGGTAGGGCAATAATTAGCAGGAGTCAATGCAAATAAATACCAAGAAGCTAAATAACGACGTCTATAATATTCAATTGCTTCACACACGTTCAAGAAGCTATGGAATGTTAACCCATGCAGCAGTAGGAAACTGTGGCTCGAGGGAAAAACGAGACAACTGTCATAAAAATAGAATTATACTAATTCACCAAGTAGTCCAGGGGTGTGTAAACATTTTTACTTAGGAACTTGTAAAACGTAAGCAATTTCTTGAGTGCCAATTCTTTTTTTATATGATTTATGTTAAAGTTAAATTAAACTTTGTTGGAGTCTTGTAATTGCAATAATCTGGTTATTGCAACTGACTCAAATAACTCCCTCTAGGATAGGATCACTGTTTTGAACAACGACTGGCGTGATATTGTATTTCTTAGTATAGATAGAAGAACACTATCACGCCTGTCGTGTTGTAAAAAATTACAAGACTCCACCTTGCTGTATCAGTTAAATTTACGTATCTTTTTATACCTATTTGTGTCGGTCGACGATGCCGACAAAATAATTTTTCTGAGAGTCACACGCTGCCGAGTTCACTATGAGCCTACTTTAGAGACGATGTTGGGCCGAACTTCGAAGCCTTGCGCGGGCCGGAGTCGTCCTGCGCTAGACTCAACATAGTTGGCTAATAACTGATTTACTGATCAACTAGTTGAACTGGGTAGCTGGTTATATTATGCTGTGGTTGGTGTTATTGTCATGACTATGGACGAGCCCCGACCTCTGCAGGTACTCGGCACGGCGGTACAGCTCGTCGGTCCCCGCGTGCCCCTCGGGCACCACCTCCACGGCCGACGTCAGCTCCTCCTGGCTGCGCAGGCGCGCCGCGATGTCCTCGGGAGTGATCACCTGGAACCAGCTCCACTCCATGCAGACACCAAGCTCGGTCACCATGTACAATGAGCTTTTATTAACCTTAGTGTAACTAAGAGCGCTGATGATTGGAAAAACATCATGAGGAATATATCGTCGTAATGCAACTGAGTATGTTAGATGGACATTGTACAAAACATTCAATACAGTCGAAGTGAATCTGAGAGGTTAAAGTATTATAATATAAATGTTCATTGTTCAATAAATGAAATAAAATAAAACAACAATCTCTTAATTTGAGGGTCTTGATGTAAGGCTGTGAATTGAAGCTCGACAAGTCGACACGCGGAAGGCTCTGAATACCGTTAAGTTTTATCCAATTAATTGGAAATGCGTTAACTTTAGGTTATGGAGTTAGCAATCCCGCCCGGACGCCCTTCGGATTAGCACACGTCCAACAACACCCGTATAGATAACAGTTCTTGGCAAGAATAAAGTTGTGTTGGTTACAGTGAGTGGATCGTCACCTCGATGACCGACTGCGGCGCTCGCCGGGGCTCGTCCAGCGCCGCCGACAGCTGCGCCAGCGTCATCTCGTAGTTCTTGCCCGCGGCGGCGAGGCGCGCGCCCGCCTCCACCAGGCTGATCAGGATCTTGCGCAGCTCGTACGACAGCTCGTTGGTGGACAGCAGCGACTGCAGGTTGGGCTGGCGCACCGTGTCGCGCGCGGGCGGCAGCGTGGCCGTGGCGGCCGCGATCGTGGCGTGCTGCGGCGCGCGGATCGCGCCGAGGTCCCACAGCGTGCCGGCTTCCGGGAGCCGCCGCTCTACTAGCAACAACTCCTCCTACAACATTCCAGGGCGATAGAACTTGTAAACATTGATTGATATCACAGCTGCCCCGCCGGATAATTACTTCGAAGATATTATGCGCTGCGTGCGTGTAATGGTGTATTTTGATAATTCTGGCAATTTTTTGTGATACTTGTGATCGGATTTCAGTAGACATTATTATATTCATGTACCTACTATAACACACTAGTACATGCGAAATTAATTCTCAAAAGAGATTCCAAATAAGCTTAGGCTATAAAGGCCTCCATACATGATCGGTTTTCCCTTCAGTTCTAACTGACCGGATGCAAAATAGCATCGTGTATGTGTAATTTGGCCTGTAGGCAAATCGCATCCGTCCGCCTGAACGATTTGCCTGACCGGACAGAACTCCATACATGATCAGTTTTACCTTCAGTTCTAACCGACCGGATGTAAAATAGCATCGCGTATGTGTAATTTGGCCTGAAGGCAAATCGCATCCGTCCGCCCGAACGATTGGCCGTTGGTAAAACTGATCGGCCTCTACATGTATGGCCACTCGATCCGGTCAGGCGGAACTGACGCAGTTCGGCCTGAACCGATCGGCCTCTACATGTATGGGGGCCTTAACTCATTTAACAATTACTTGTACAAGCTAATTTGGTTTGGGTTCCGATTAAGCCCGTACTAGCCTGCATCATAACATTCTCCTGCCCCAGCGTCAGGAAGTCGTGCAGAGTGGTCGTGTCGAAGACGCGCACGATCTTGAACCGACTGGCGCCGGACTCGCCCGACGGGTAGAAGAAGTCCAGCGCTCTGTTCTTCACCTCCTCAATGAGCGCTTCTTCCGGGAAGTACGCGGTGAAGGTCTGGCCCTCCGGGCTGATCACCTTGATCAGCATCTCGCTGCTGCCCGAGGGCCCGGCGTCCGGCACCAACATGCTTCGATGACTCGCGGACCGCTTCGTGGTGCTGTCAACGTTGCTGAACACTTGCGGTATCCAGCTTATCTTGTAATGATCGGCTTCTGCCCATTAATGTAATTTCGCAAGTGTGCAAAAGTATAGAAAACAAATTGAATTAATTAAAAGCTGACGTTAGTAAATAAAGAGATGATTGACACAAGTAATTGACGTTATAAGTCAAATTGAAAATGTTTTTTTTTATGAAGCTTGCTAATGATGGTTAAGGACCATGAAGTTATAGGATGAACACGTAGAATTGTTATTCCGCCTGAGATATACAAAATTAAAAATGTCGATCCATCTCTATGATCGCTTATCCACAATCCACATCCATATGAAAAATTAAAAAAAAAAAAGGATTGCGTCACGATTCACTGTTTGCACTCTTAAACTATATGCTAAAGGTGTACCGACCTACTGAGATTGATAATATAATTATTTTCATTGAAACGTTTGCTTAGCATTTTATAATACTATCGAGAGCAAACTTGTAGCACAAACACATATTGTCAGGTTTTCATGTTATTTTTTTGTAAACTTGTCTCCATTGCTTAATAATTGTGTGGACACCCTAGTTAGAGAGAGACATTTCTGAATATTGCGTCGCCACCCTCGCCGGTCTACTGGTAATACCGATAGTGCATCGTTCCCGTGGTTGCTTTTATTTCGCGCTTAGCCTCCCTTGTGTTATTTAGAACTTAAATTGTGTTGACTAGCCTTTGATGTTTGATTCCCTTTAAAATTGCGTAGTTTCCGTTGCTTTAGCTTGCTTGGGCCCTTGAGTAGATTACCCCGTTCATATCTTACATAATTATGATATCAAATATGTGCTTAAGCTTATACAGTGTTAGTATCTAATGTTTATACTTACATGTACCAGGACAAACGTTATAATAAATGATAGTGTGAAGGTGTATTCTTTTATTAGATTCGATCCAGTAAACTCTTATTTTTAAATCGTGTATCTATTTATTAATTCAACTCCTAAATTTTAAATTTAACCGACCTTTCGGAGTTCGGAGAAATTAAACAAATCAGAGCCTTCATTCTAGGTGGTAAAAATCATATCGTCTTTGATCTGTTATCGTACAGCTCTTATTTACTTGACAGTAATGGCGGCTGAGTTAAAAACAACACCGTAACAAGCCAAAGACGATATGGTTTTTACCGCCGAGAACGAGCCCTGTCAGTTGAACAATACATAAATTATGGTGTCAGGTGATGAAGCCGAAAGTTGGCCGTATCGGATCTCGTATAAAATAATGAAATGGTATTAAGTTTGAGCTCGTTACATTTGTCTTTAAATCGGGATCACTAAAATCGGGTATATCATACCAAGTCATGGAGTGAAAAATATTAGGTACTTACCGTTTTTTGTAACTCGGATTCACCCGCAGTTCCACAACACAATCCTCTTAAGGTTAAATTTGATTAATCAGAACCAATCTGTACTTGCGTCAATATTTTGATCGTTCAATAATCCATTGATCGCATGTATCACGGCTTACCACGGGTTACCGGCATGCCTCTGCTAGTGTCGCGGGGCTCAAAATAACAACTAACAGTAATCACGGTTAATATCCCAGTCTAGAAATACCTCGTAATTAGTGTGTTCATTTTAAGTGTTTGTTACGTAGAATGCATCCTACCTACATCGTCCATTTTAGGGTTAAAACTCTAACTATAGTAGCCGTTATTTTTTTTAACATCGAAATCGATATCTTTACTTTTTTAAGTCATTTAACAATTAGTGTGTGATAAGGTTCGATACATGCAATGGTTTTCGACATGCTCTACGCTCTAGCCCGGGGGCGTGGGTCACTATTATTGTAATATTAACGTGTAGCCGCCATGCGTACACGCACACTACTTGGCAGCCGGTTACGATTAAACCGAGTGCGTGTTAAAGTCGGCTGTACTCCATATACTCCGTTCCGATTGTACACGTTTGTTGGCGAGCCTGTATTTGGTGGGTTATGATTGAAATTGGCGCACCTGTAGAAGCTGGTCCCGACGTAGCAGTGGCCGCGGCCGTCGCCCTGCAGCAGGTCGGTGAAGAGCGCGCAGGTGCGCGGGCACGCGTCCGTGAACAGCTCCACGGGCAGCGCGCCTAGCCGCCCGCCCGCGCGGAACCCGAGGGTCAGGGTCACTCTGGAACGATTTACTCGTAAGGGGGTATTTTTGTACAATGAGCTGTTCCCAGGTTGCAGACCGTATCATTGTTTAGGCGACGTCGTACCTCCAAACAGATCCACCGATTTGTCTGTTCAGCGTCTGCGTCGCTGTCATCTACGTCAACTATTGTTATGTATGATATCGTTTTTAGCCATTAGTTAAATTATACCGTTTGTTACCGTACCGTAGACATTAAAACATTAAACTAGCAAACCCAAACGTAGCGTCGTAGGTATATAAGTCCTCCATTTGTTAAAAGTAAACCGGCTGGGGCCTGTTTTATAAAGCTACAAGTAACAATTTTACAGGTCTAAACTGGAAAAACTGCTCAAATGGCTGGTCGTCATTGGTCCAGGTTGTGTCAAATGGAAACTTGTAACCTGTAAATTGTAATTTGTAGCATTATAAAACAGGCCCCTGGTTTTCTTAAAATTCTACTTTGAACGATGCGATCGTCCGGTTGAGCTAGGCGGCGCAAAAGTGGCGAGCCTTCTTATGTGTTACGAATTTTTATACGTCACAAATATATTTTATTTAATACGTGTAATTTTAAAACAAACCTATAAAACAAACTTAATCTAACCTACAGATTCTTGTACGAGTATATCTCTTTAAACATTTTGAAAAGTGAATGGTTTCAGATAAGAATTACGTTCTCGTTTCAGACAAATGACACAGTTGGGAAACTAAACTTTGGACTTGCGATAGGATATAGGTATACTTACGGTGGCTTTAAAGGCTTTAAGTTGTGATCAAATGGTTTGCTTACCTAAAGCCTGGCAGCAACGCGAAGACGGTTGTCCGATGACGGTGGTAGGTGAGCAGTTATCGTGTCTACAGACCTAAGTAGGTGTGTCTAATAGGAATCATCTTTGATGACAGCTTCCTTAGGTCACCTTTCTTGTGTAAAGCCTTGCTGAGGCAATCTTTGGAGAAGGTGTATATAGATGAGAAAGGATGGGTTTTATTTTTAAGATATGTTCATAGAGAATATACATAGATTTCACGGCATTTTTAGGCATTCAAGGACGCGCCGTTTGTCTCGGCGACAGATGGAGTATATACAACTGGATGGGCGTAGTAGATATTTTGACCATAATCATGGGCGCGCCACGCCTAACGCCTCAACGGTGGCTTGTTGGAGCGGTCGTGAATGCCCAGCTTACTCAGTCACCTGGTTCGCTTGAAGCCAGGGGGCGCGGCGAAGGCCGAGTCGAGCTGCGGCGGCGGCGGCGCCAGCAGGAACACGCCGCCGGCGCGCCGCACCTGCTCGCGCCGGGCCGCGGCCCAGCTGCGCTCCAGCTCCGCAGTCGGAGTCACCTTCGGGCCCTGGGAACTGAGGCCTCGGTTACAGCTCAGAGACAGAGGATAACCTTGCGAAGAGTATACATATAGTATACTAGACCGCCATTCCTCTATTTCTTCCCGTCGGTACTTCCTCCACTACAGGAATATAGCTACATGATGTATGTTAAATCCCTCAATTATTTTTACAGTTATTAATTTTATTTAAACATTATCCATTTATATTTACATTAAAAAGTTTACATTAAACACCAACACCTCTATTCCTTACTTTCCTTATTATAACTGAGGAAGTTTTTATGTTTGTTCGTCTTCACGGTCCAACCCAACCTTAACCGATTAAAGTAAAATTTGGTACAGAAATATGAGTATTTTATAGCCCGGGGACGTACATAGATAGTACTTACAATTCGTTATTTTTACCCCGGAAAATTGGACCCGAAGAAACGACTTCGACGAGGACCAAGTGGCGGGAAAAACATATTCTCATTAAGAGGATTGTGAAGCTAAAAATTGGAAAATATGTGATAACATTTCTCTCCCCTTAAACCTAGCTACAACATATTCAATAATCGTGGAAATCGGACTTGATTTAGTGGGTGAGGAACGTTATCGCCTGGAGCTAAATTTGTAAGTTTTATGACATCAGCGTACCGTGGTAGACAGGAGCTGGTACAGCTGCTTGTTCTCGGCCATGATGTGCTTGTAGAAGTCGACCCGCGTGGTGTGGTACTGCTCGATGGGTGGGGGCAGCCTCGTCCAGCGGCAGTCCACGCGGCCCTGCGGACACCGCGCACTCAACACGTTCCCGACTTATAGGTACAAGGTACATACAATTGTCATCAATTGTATGTACCTTGTACCTATAAGTCGTATGTACAGTCGTACCTATGTACAGTCGAGTTCATAGAGAGATAAATAAAACAAAGGTGGGTAATAAGAAAAGTACCAGCAGATTTAGACTTCCGTACCAATACAAAATGTATGAAATTAGATATCGAATATACTCCCTCTACGTTATGAAGAATTTCCAAAAATTCCTTCTTAGCGCACCCTAGGATATATCAGTAATATCCCCTATAGAAATAGTCGCTAGGTTCAGCGGTTTCGACTGTATATATAAATTAATATGTCATAGGGTCTTCTTGACCTCCCTTTGCAGTCCTACATTTAATAAAATCAAATAAATTTATAACCTTTGCCATAAAAATGGTTATGATATTTTGGAAGCCTGTGACCCCCTACCGCTCCTCTCGCTCTCCCATCAGGACCGGCGCTGCATACGTGTCGTGCTCGGTGCTCACCCTAGAGAAGTGCAGATGCTTGATGCTAATGAGAAGGGCGATGTTCTCCTGCAGCAGCTTGCCCGCCCGCGTGGTCCCGGCCTCCAGCCGGCGCACCTTCGCCCGCGGGTCGTACGACGGCGCGCTCGTATCCACTTTGCATTGCACGTGCGCGAACTGCAACGAGGATCGAAGGTATTTATGTCCCTGCCTAACACACGCTGACCGTCAACCTCCAGAAGGGAAGACAACATTTGAAGGAGTGAACGGCTTTGAGGTGGCGACGTGTGAAGCGTCCTGCTTACACCAATGTAATTAGCTGAACCGTCTTTAAAACGCCTACACTCAACAACCTAGCACTTTATGAGCTCTTAGTATAGGTATGGTACAAATCATACCATCCGATACGACCCGTACTCAAACTAAGTTGACATTATTTTTTATGCTAGACGAGGCAAACTGGCTGATGTCTCATTCGGTTGAAAGCAAGTAAGTAAGTAAGTAATCTTTATTTGCATTAAATGTGGTTTACAGTTTGGTCTTTCATACTGAGTTTCACATTTCATAAATAAAATATCAGATCGCACACTTAGCCGTATTTCAGCATGCGAAAATGGTGGGTACTTAGATCTAAACATATTTTACAAAAATATGTTTAGATCTAAGAAGGCAAGGATCGATCGATAATATATCGGTAGGTAAGTATTAATTCAAATTGAAATATCGTCGTTAATTTGCAACATTTCCTCGATATTTTCTATTGTAACTTTGGTAATAACATACTACTTAGTTATACTACTATAATAAATTAATTGAAGAATAAAAATATGCAGTAATAAGCGAGATACCAAAATTCAATACCTACCGGTAATTTTGTAGGAAAGTAATAAAGTAATAACCTACCGGTATACGACCCCTGGCTGAAAGTAGGTACGTATATACTTAGGTAACCATGGTTTGATCCAAACCTCGGTAACTTTTGTGCAGTTAGGTTACGTTATGCGAATCGATAGAATATATCATTCATAACCGCCGCGAATTGCACAATAGTTAGCGATGTCTGGTAATCACCGCCGCCCGTGGACTCCGCAACAGCAGAAGTGCAGATACGTTACCGGCCTTTGTAAACTACTTATAGTTTAACACAAAGTTATTTGTGATGACGATGACGGGCGTAGGGCGTTGGAGTTAGGTTGAATTGGTATAGGTAACTTTAATCCACAGTCATACATGGTGACTATAGTAATGAAATGACTAATAATTTCATGTGAGTACGGGTCGGTTTGGAAAATCAGAGTACTTATTGTCCTTTTAAATATAAACCGACTTTGTCGACGCGAGGCTTCTTCTTCTTGGGCTCGAGCTCTGACAGGTCAACCTCGGGCGGCGGCGACAGAATGATCGAGTCCTGCGACTTCACTCTGTTTAGAATTAAATCCAGCAGCGTCATTTTAAACAAAAATACAAAAAAATATATGTTTATTTATAGTTGATCGTAAGCTGATATTGATCTACGTGGCTTTAGATGTCAATTCGGTGCAGTTACAGTAGCGTTCGATTTTGTGCAGTTACGAATTTTCGGCACATCAGAGGGCCCTGCCAAGATGCATAACGCTAACTAGCGTTTCTATTCGTTTCGTTTTTAAACCAATCGCGTCACTGGTAGATCACGTGACTTTTCGCATCACTTCGTCTACCATCTACCAGTGACGCAATTGATTTAAAAAGGAATCGAATATGTATGTAGAAACGTTAGTTAGCGCAAAGCATCTTGGCAGGGCCCTCAGCTGCATCAACCTATACGGTGGATTATTAATGTTGAATTTCGCAAACACTTCAGATTATTATTGGCTAATAACTTTCAGAAGTCCCGTGTGGTTGCCGGGTTGTAAATAATAGTGCCACTTCATAATATGTCTTCCCGTGGCTGTCGTAAGTGGCGACTAAGGGAATAAAGGCTTGTAGTACTGTCAAGCGATGGGTTTGCAGCCACTGATACACTGGTAAACATCTTAAAACATGTGGTTACAGAATTATCAACTTTTTAGAGTTGTGGTAATTCTGTAGCTCTGCCTACAGCCCAGTCTATAACGACATCATAGATCGCAAACGCCCATGTAACTACGATTTTTTATAATGTTGTTAATACCCAAGTTTGCAACCTTGAATACCCTGTGCTACCCCCATGGTGCTCGAAAAGCTGCGAAATTGGAAAGATGGGCAATGTGCGCCGAGCCCGCTCCTCAGACCCTGCTTAAAATGGTAATTTGCAAATTTCGTTTTGCCACGGTGGAATTGCAACAACGCCATCCCTATCGTCCTGGACGAGGAGGACGAGGATGTGGACGACCCAACACCATGAGCCGGCCCGCCTCCACTCCAGAAAACATTATCCCTCTTCCCCCACTCCTCCCCACTGATCTAGACTGGATCACTGGATGAGACCTGGTCCTTCCAAAAGGACGAAAGTCTAAACTGATTTTGCTTGACCGTGTAAATAGTATTATTTTATAGTTTAAAGAAATACATTCATACATTATTTTATCATTTAACCAAAATCAGATACCTATTTTAATAGTTTTTATATTTTTGAGAAAACTATGAAAGCTAGAGGCACTACTTTGGTATTAAATTGAAGCTAGTTAAATTGTACACTAATTATTATCTCAACTTTTGTTCTGGGACAATTAGTTTAGCCAGTACGTAACTTGGAAATGACCATAACACGAAATTTTCATTTTGTTGACTAGCTGTATCTGTATCTTAAATTGTAGCCAATTTAGTACGCTTTATTAAACTATGAACAAAGATACTCGAAACACCCTTGAGTATAAATTAAATTCACCAAAATATTCAAGGTTTTTCCAGCAAAGAACTAGAAATAGGGTTGTTCTTAGATAGTGAAAATGTACAAATTATGTGCGTTACTGAACATTGGCTTAGACAAGACCAATTAATTTTTGATTTTGTAAATTTTAAATTAGTTAGTTATTTTGCCAAAAAATGTGCCATTCATGGTGGCTCTTTTATAATAGTTAAAAGTACTCTTAAATCGAAAGAAAGAAAGGATATATATAGTAAAGCTATCGATAGAAAGGTTTGTAGAAATTTCTTGCGCTGAACTAGAAAGTTATATAATAATATGTGTTTACAGACCACCGTTGGCTGATTTTTGCACATTTGAATCTACTATGGAACATGTGTTAAAATTAGCATGTAGCCTGAAGCATGTTATAGTTTGTGGAGATTTTAATATTAACTTACTCGAAACGTCCAATAATACCACTAGGTTACTAAGTTTATTTCATCATTATCAGCCGCAAGACGTCCACTGCTGGACAAAGGCCTTCCCCAAGGTTTTCCACAACGATCGGTCCTCTGCTGCTGTCATCCAGCGGTTTCCCGTGACCTTTATCAGATCGTCAGTCCACCTTGTAGAAGGCCTGCCAACACTTCGTCTCCCGGTTCGCGGTCGCCACTCTAGAACCTTTCCGCTCCAACGGCCATCAGTTCTACGAGCAATGTGCCCCGCCCACTGCCACTTAAGGTTTGCAATCCGGTGAGCTACGAGTATATCGGTTACTTTAGTTCTCCTGCGAATCTCCTCATTCCTGATTCGATCTCGCAAGGAGACACCCAGCATAGCTCTTTCCAGGCCCATTGTGAGCGACCATGTCTTGGATCCATACGACATCACTGGCAACACACACTGATCAAAGACTTTTGTCTTGAGGCACTGTGGTATTTGGGACGAGAAGATAGTACGTAGCTTACCGAACGCTGCCCATCCGAGTTGGATTTGACGATTGACCTCTTTTTCGAAGTTGGACTTACCTAACTGGATTTTTTGTCCTAAGTATACAAAGTCGTCAACAACTTCGAGAGTAGAGTCACCAACTTTGACAGGAGTGGGTACGACATGGACATTTGACATGATTTTCGTCTTGTCCATGTTCATTTTAAGACCCACTTGTTGAGAGACTCTACTGAGGCCATCGAGCATTGTACCAAGGTCCTCCAGGGTCTCAGCCATGATGACAATATCGTCGGCGAATCGAAGGTGAGTGATGTATTCGCCATTTATGCTGATGCCAAAACCCCCCCAGTCCAGAAGCTTGAAAGCGTCTTCCAATGCAGCAGTAAACAGTTTCGGAGATATTACATCTCCCTGTCTTACTCCTCGCTGCAATTGGATAGGCTTCGAGTTCCGGTCCTGAAGGCGAACTGACATAGTGGCGTTTCTATACAAACACTTTAACACCTCGATGTACCGATAGTCGATTTGGCACCGCTGAAAAGACTGCAGCACAGCCCATGTTTCGATCGAATCGAAGGCCTTCTCATAGTCCACAAACGCTAAGCATAGTGGCTGATTATACTCCTCGGTCTTCTGTATAACCTGCCGCAGCGTGTGGATGTGGTCTATGGTGCTAAAGCCTTTTCGGAAACCGGCTTGTTCGGTAGGCTGAAAGTCGTCAAACCTGCGAGCGAGACGATTCGTAATGACTCTAGAGAACAGCTTATAAACATGACTCAGGAGCGTGATGGGTCTATAATTCTTCAGCTGGGTATTATCACCCTTTTTGAAGAAAAGAACCACCACGCCCGCGTGCCATGCTTGCGGCGTTTTACCCTGGGCTATGACAGAATCAAATAGCTTCTGAAGAGCTTTTAAAACCGGTGATCCACCTGCTTTCAGAAGCTCAGCCGTAATTCCGTCATCACCCGGTGCCTTGCTGTTCTTAAGCTGTTTTAGAGCCACTCTAATCTCGTACAGGCTAACGTCCGGGATATCTTCGGTGTAGTGTCGGGACAACCTAGCCCTTGGGTCTTCTGCTAGGTTGCTGACAGGTGGGCGTGTTGTCGTGTACAGCTGTCCGTAGAACTTCTCTATCTCCCCCAAAAGCTCAGGTTTAGACGATATGATCCGGCCTCATCAGCTGGCTCTGCCCAATTGACAAATCTTTTTAAAGTTTATTTAAATCTTTTAATTTAGGTAATCTGTTCTTTGAACCCACACGGATAGGCGTTAGTAGTGCAACCTGCTTAGATAATATTTTTTGTAATTGCGAATGTTTGGATAAAGAAATATTTAATTGTTTTAATTCTGACCATAGTGGTCAGAAGGCATCTTTCGTCAATGTTTTTTTTCAAAAACCACAGACAATAATAAAGCGACCTATAACTAGTAATCGTTTGGAATTATTCAAAAATAAAGTTCAGAGTAATCTTTCAGTGTTACCTTTCTTACAGAATGAGTGTAATAGTATTTATAAAGACTTGTTTGGCGTAATTCTACATCAATATAATAACAATTTTAAAATGAAAACTATTACTAGGTCTAAAACCAAATTTAGTGAATGGGCTACTGTAGGCATTCATAAAAGTAGAAATAGGCTTTATGTCCTATATAGAGAGAGGGAGGACAATAAAAACGCTGACTTCCTAAATTATGTTAAGAATTATTCGAGGACCTTTAAACAAGTTTGTTTAAGTGCTGAGGCAAATTTTCTTAGTCTTAAACTCAAATCATCTGACAATAAGGTAAAAACTGTATGGAATATTATAAATAGAGAAACGGGAAAATCAAAAACTCGTGATAATCAAGTCACCCTAAACACAGGTGACAAACAAATCACGTCAAATAAAGACGTCGCCTTAGCATTCGAAGATTATTTCTCCAAACTAGCCATTAATACTACGAAATGTCTTAAGTCATCCGCGGTGGAAGCTCAATTATTACTTTCCACTAATGTCAGTAAATGTAAAATAAACTTTGAATTTAGCCCCGTAAATTCAGATTTAATAGTCAAGGTATTTAAATCATTTAGTTTAAAAAAGACTGAGGATTTGTGGGGAACATCAGTTAGAGTACTCTTTCATATCATAGATGTAATTGCACCCCATCTAGCATTAATTTATAATAATTGCATATCAGAGGGGATCTTTCCAGATCTCATGAAATATAGTAAAGTCATACCTCTTTTTAAATCGGGCGAGATAAGCGATTTAACAAACTTCCGTCCCATTTCCATACTACCAGTTTTAAGTAGAGTCTTTGAGAAACTAATGCTGAATGATATGTTAGGTCACTTTAATAGAAATAAACTACTTAGCAATAACCAGTTCGGCTTTACTAGAGGTCGATCAACAATTGATGCGGCATCTGTACTTATTAAACATATATATAACAGTAACAGTAGGAATCTTTTGTGATCTTTCTAAAGCTTTTGATTGCGTAGATCATACGACCCTTATTTTAAAATTAGAACATTATGGATTGTCCAATAAAGCTTTAAGTCTTATGTCTTCTTATTTAAGTGATAGAACTCAAACAGTTGTTGTAAACAAAACGCAATCTGTTGGAGCTACAGTGAAAATAGGTGTGCCTCAAGGTTCTATTTTAGGTCCTTTTTTATTTTTAGTTTACATAAATGACTTGCCACCAACAGTAGATAAACTTTGTGATATTGTACTTTTTGCTGATGATACTTCACTAATTTTCAAGCCAGATAGAAAATCCGTAGACTACATTAGGATAAACGCCATATTAGTTAAAGTACTTCATTGGTTTACTAGCAACAATTTGCTACTAAATGCTAAGAAAACTAAATGTGTTAGGTTCGCTTTGCCTAATGTTAAACCGGTAGATTCTAGTATTTTTCTAAATGACGAGTGTTTGCAAATGGTAGATAAGGCAGTTTTCCTATGTATAATAATAGATAACAATTTGCAATGGAGTCCCCATATAGCTGTACTGGCAGGTAAACTAAGTTCGGCAGCTTACGCCGTTAGAAAAATCAGACAATTAACCAATGTTGATACAGCTCGCTTAGTTTATTATAGTTATTTCCATAGTGTTATGTCCTACGGTATTCTGGTTTGGGTTAAGGCAGCTGACATACAAACTATATTTGTGTTACAAAAAAGGGCCATTCGTTCTATTTACAATTTAAATTCCCGTGACTCATTAAAATAACTTTTGAAAGAAATTAATATCTTAACTGTAGCGTGTCAATTTATTTATGAGAATATTATTTATGTTATTAAGAATTTAGATTCTTTCATCAAAAAATTCTGATATACATAATTTAAATACTAGAAATAAAAATAAAATCGCTATTCGAAACTTCCGCGTCCGTAAAGTATATAAATCATTTGTTGGTCAATGCATTCATTTCTATAATAAATTACCTGACGTTGTTTTAAAGGTATCCTTTCCAGCACTTAAAAAATACTTGAAAAAGACGTTAATGTCTAAAGCGTATTATAGGGTCGAGGATTATCTAACAGACAAAAATGCATGGCCTAAACCCGAAACTTAGTCAATAATAATTTATTCAAATGCAAAAGCTTTATCTTGTCTAGGGGACACCGTTGATGTAGGAAAACATATCGAAACTTTTATGTGGTCGTCTTGTACCGTCTTATATAAGCATAAATAAGTAGGTGTTTTTTTTTTCCTTTTCTCCCTCTGTCTCTCTCGTAAGATTTTTGGCATGTTTTCCTGCTGAACTGTTATTTTTATAAGTATAATAAGTAATTTAATATTTATTGCTTTATATAATGCTAGACTAAGTAGTAACCATTGTAATATGTTTAAAAAATGACTGACTGCTGAGTTTCTTGCGGCGTTTCTTCTCAGCAGTGGTCTTCTCTTGGGAAGCGCTGGTAGATTCTTGACGTGTAAAAGTGCCCGTGCGGCCTACTTACTGAATAAATATCTTTATCTTATCTTTATCTTATCTTTATCGAAAAACGCTTTCTTTATATAATTATTTTGAAAAAACTGAAACAAGTGCCTTACATTTTCGCAGTTCACGAAACAACTTGAGAGCATGTTCATCTCTTTAGTGTATGTTTATTTGAAGCCATAATTATACATCTAAAATGGTAAATTCACATTTTTGCACATTTTTTTAAAGAAAATCGTCCCAAAATTATTCAGTAGGTACAATGTTTTTATTATTTGGCCAAAATCCGATGTTACTATTTTTTGATTTTGGATGAAACTATGAGGCCTAGCGGCACTATTTTGGTATTAAATTGAGGCTAATTCAATTCTCTACACCAAAAAATTGACATGAGTTTTACCTAGGAGCATTAGTTCAGCCGGTACGTATCTTCGAAATAACCCTACCAACACATTTTCACTTTTTGAAGAAAATTGCCTATCTTTGTCTTGCTGTTTTTCCGCAACGAATAAACATAATGTGCTCAAATTACACTCAAATTGTAGCAACAAAGATACTTGGAAAATACGTCCTTAGAGAAGTTTTTTCGAAAAAACTGAAACTAGTGCCAAAAATTCGCAGTTTTTCGAGCACCATGGAGGTAGAACAGGGTTTTCGGGGTTGCAAACTTGGATGTTAAATACTCACAACGGACCTAACAACATAAAAGCAAATCGTAGTTACATGCGGGTTTGCGATGTTTGCCTTTTTTTGTGTTGTTATAGACTGGGCTACTACCCCACTCTGGGATTGAAGGCATGGGTTTACTCTATGTATGTAACTTTGAGAAACCAGTAAATCCCGCCGGCCTGCGACTGTATGCATGAATCATTAATCATTATCATCAATCTTCTTATGTGCCAGTTTTTCTGTAAACGTATATTACTCGTATTTGCAAATGCTTTTTTTTTTCTTACGGTCTTACGTCACCTGTCGTATTTCTTCCATCCCGAAAAAATACATATGAAGGGGCCAACGCCTTCAAATTTATTTCGATTGAATTATGATTAGGAAAACCTGCGATTCCGCCAATAAGTAACGAATTATAGGTAGTAAAAATAATAATAAGTAAAACAAGTGAAATTCCTACACATCCGTAAATAAGCTGGGAGATTGGGTACCCAAACTGAAAAAAGTTAGTAGGGTAGGGAACCACGGAATAGAAAAAACAGTGGAAGCGCCATGAGCGTCGCTTAGTATCAGACCTGTTGTCGCCAATTATCATGAAAAACAACACGCCACGATGGATATTTATTCGCACAACTTTCACGCACAAGTGATCGCGGCAAACTAAGGTAGGTTGCGCGGAACTCCGCATAATCATGCCACACGTGACACGCCCACATCACACTTCTACTGTTTTTTCTGTTCTGTGGTAGGGAACCCTAAAATACAAAAGAGAATACCAATGAAACCAGTAAGCTGAGTGCGTATAAAAATGTTTATTTAATACATAAAAAGCACACAAAACGTGCAAATAATACTGACTTAATACAATAAAAAATAACTGGAATGCGACTAGTAGTTAAGAGAACATTGGTTACGTTATTAATACTAATTAAAACTTTGGGCTACGAAGCCTCTATAAATTTATTTAAAATATATTGTTAAAACACATCATGTATCAATAATTATTAATTTGTTAAAACTATAATTCAAGTTCGCGCGCCGTCTTCCCGCGGGGGGCAATCGTTGGGGGGGGGGCTCGTCACTTCGAGCCAGCGCGCCCTCCCCGCACCGCACGCCGCTGACGCCTGGATGCCTCGTCCCCTCCTGTCCACCCCGGGACGATCGCGCACGATCTTGTTCGAATAAGGTTCATAATGCCATTCTATTCATGGTACAATCCCGACAGTATATGTATAAAAGTTTTAAAATAATTTCTTTTGGTGTCAAATACAAGTGACATAATGATTGAAATAAGAGAAACAAGTGCGCGTCAAACATCGTGTTTAGATTGGTTGAGTAAAATGCATTAAAAAAAAAGGTTTACTGACGAATTATTTTAAACAGCCCGATATCTCGAGTTTAACTCAAGATTTAACTGCCTTTTTCTATTCACTAAATATTGTGTTCCAAACTGTTTCAGTTAATTTCCATTTCATTATACTGCATTTTTTATACAATTAACTAAATTCACAATCCAAACGTGGCTCTGTAAAATAGCCAATAAAAACTATTGGCTGGCAAGGTATATATACTACGTGGTTTAGTTTATTTACCTAAACACCTGAACAAAATGTAGTATAGTCATGTCTCACAAAAGTTAAAGTATTGCTACAGGTTACAATGCAGATGCAGATGTAATCTGACAGTACATGGAATGGACTATATACCAGTGCTGCCATCTAGGGGTGGTAATAGTAATGCGCATGGTTCCAGCCCTGTGTGCGTGTGTGCGTGTCTACTGGCGCTGGCGCGTGGCGGTGTGCGGGCGCGGCACGGCGGAGGTGTGCGGGCGCGGCGCGGCGCGCGCGTTCACCACCGAGTACGACAGGTACCGGTCCGACAGGTCCGGGGGCTCCATCTGGAAACGAACAGATACTACATTTAAAACCTATTCTACCCGGTCGGAACAACCACGAAAAACTGAAACAAAATCAATCTGTCTTGGTCAAGTTGAAAAAAACGTGTTTATCGTGTAGACAACTTGACCTCGGTTCAGCTGCGTGGTTGTTCCAACTGTGTACAATGGGTTTAATTTATTTTTCGTTACTTGACGTTGTCAATGACGCGCTGTGTCTTGTGGTGGCCCATAAATGAACCGCTAAATGTGTACACTTGATTAGAGCATCCATTTCCAATCCAGTTACAACCTTTTGCCAGCGACACGTTTTTTTATTATCATTATTTTAGGGACTCTTTGACTTATCTAGATATTACTGTACCTAATTTGATACCGATGATGGATGATTTGATGAGGGTGAAAACGAAACAAAATCCTTTACGCTGAAACAGCTGGACGTGATGAATTGAATTTTGGAAAAAAGATAGCTTAATATACTCTGAATTAACACATTTTTTGACCCGAAAATACAAATTACCTTTCCCTTTAGGATGGTCTACAAAATGGGCGGCCTAGCGAAATACTAGTTCTACGCAGACGAACTCGCGGGCAGACGCTTTTTTCTAATATTGGGATATTGACGACTATAAGCTGACCCGGACTTGGTGAAATTGTGTATGAGTGTGTATACTCACGTGCTTGTGCTTGTGCGGCTGCGGCGGCGCGCTCATGTTGTTCCCGGTGTAGGCGACGCACTTCACCTGCCACTCGCCCAGCTGCTCGTTCCAGTGCACGTACTGCTCGATCAGAGCCTGCGCCATACAACAGCCAAGTTAAATTCCAGTCTCGTCGCATTTAAAATGGATTGTTGGAATTGTTGTTCATGGTGAATACATTTAAAATTCACGGTGCACTGTGCTCGGGCAACGATGCAATAACGCCGCCAGTAAATTCATTAAATCATATAGCGGTTTGTTTACATAGGTCGTTCACAAGTTCCATTGACACGTGGCAGAACCACGGCAGAACGAATGGCCGATAGGGCTAAAGAGTTCTCGGACGGAGACTGCGTACAGGGAGGCGCTAGTTCTGTAGGCCTCCATAATTATTTAACCGTTATCCAAAATATAGTGTAGGAGAGGCCTATGTCTTGAAGTGGATGTCTTTCGGTTGGTATGACGTCTCTTCCAGTATGACGGACAACAACAGCGTCGGTGGCCTTTGTGGCTTTGGATGTTGCCTAGTGTAATATGTCATGTGTGCGTCACGTTACTGACATACACGTGCTCTTTCGGTGAAAGAGCACATTTGTACAGTTGAGCGTGTAAGCGGAGTAAGATACAGGGTCGAAGTGTGTCCGAGAGGGCCTATCAGTACGAGATAAGATGAGAGTGCTCGCCTGGTACTCCTTGGGGATGTAGGAGTCCAGCACGAGGTCGGCCAGCTGTATCTCGCGGCGCAGCGCGCGCACGCTGTCCAGGATGCCCTCCATCTCGCGCTGCTGCTCGCGCTGCTGGTCGGCCAGCTCGGCCTTGGCGCTGTTCAGGAGCTGCACGGCGCGCTTCAGCTTGCGCGTCTTCGCTGCGTTTTCCTCTTGGAGGGAGGAGTAGCGCTCTTCTAGGTCTAAGCGTTCGGCCTGAGGGATAAATGAAAGGATGTCAAGAAACAATCTTAGTCAAATTACTAAGGTACTAGGATGGTCACGCTTAAACATCTTCGAGTATTGAAATTAGTGTGTGTTTTTCAGTACCGTAAAACGGGGTGAATTGGGATTAAGGGTTGAGTAGGGAAACAACCTAAAATAAGTCATAACTTGTTACAAATAAGAACAATTATTGAATGGACAATAACGTTACGTCTGTTGGAAATAATTTCAGTCTTATAATTAGTAACATATGCTTCATTTTAGGTTGTGCCCTACTCACCCCGTTTTACGGTATGCCAGGCGAAGTTTTATCAAGAATATAAAAAAGGTGTCAAATTGACTTAAGCCATCCAATTACATAAATAGCTTGTCGAAGCCCCAGACTAACAGTCGGACTAACAGGCTAAGAGGGACGCAGCTATCTGTCCTGCACTACACCGGAATACAACGGTAAGAGTAAGATCAGCGGGTATGATGGTGGTTGCCTTTCGGACGGACCCTGCACAAGGTCGTTCTACCTGAAGGCACTCCACGTGTAATATTTGTTCAGCTGTTCCTGGACCTACCTCCTTCTTCTGCAGGTCCTCCTGCAGGCGCAGCTCGATGAGCAGCCGCTGCTCCAGCTCGCACGCGGTTGCTCCAGCAGCCGGCGCTGCGTGTCGGCCTTGTCCAGCAGGTTCTTGCCGCCCACAATCACCTTGGACTGACCTCCTTCTTCTGCAGGTCCTCCTGCAGGCGCAGCTCGATGAGCCGCCGCTGCTCTAGCTCGCGCGCGGTCTGCTCCAGCAGCCGGCGCTGAGTGTCGACCTTGTCCAGCAGGTTCTCGCCGCCCACGAGCACCTTGGACTGACCTCCTTCTTCTGCAGATCCTCCTGCAGGCGCAGCTCGATGAGCCGCCGCTGCTCCAGCTCGCGCGCGGTTGCTCCAGCAGCCGGCGCTGCGTGTCGGCCTTGTCCAGCAGGTTCTTGCCGCCCACAATCACCTTGGACTGACCTCCTTCTTCTGCAGGTCCTCCTGCAGGCGCAGCTCGATGAGCCGCCGCTGCTCTAGCTCGCGCGCGGTCTGCTCCAGCAGCCGGCGCTGAGTGTCGGCCTTGTCCAGCAGGTTCTCGCCGCCCACGAGCACCTTGGACTGACCTCCTTCTTCTGCAGATCCTCCTGCAGGCGCAGCTCGATGAGCCGCCGCTGCTCCAGCTCGCGCGCGGTCTGCTCCAGCAGCCGGCGCTGCGTGTCGGCCTTGTCCAGCAGGTTCTCGCCGCCCACGAGCACCTTGGATTCGAGCCGCTGCAGCTTGTCTTTTAGCTCTTCCTGTTGTTTCCTATAATAATACGGATGAATGAGTATAATTTCGATAATAATGGTTTTCTCATTATACCTGTGCAATAAGTATGGACTTGAGAATTTCTTCGTTAACGCTTTTTCACTTCTCACGCTCTAAAATGAATCATAATAGCCATGTATAGACGGACTGAAGTGATGCATTTAATCCCTAGGGACTAACGAGTTTTTCTTTTTAATTTCCTTCTAAGTAAAAGCCTTGTAAACCACAAACAGCCAGATACATGTAGCCATTTGATGATGTTGCCCATGTGGCGGAGTGCGCGGTGCAGGGCAGGCTGGGCATACAACCTCCACGGACTCGGTCTTCGTTTCGGAAATATTGTTTTTGGACTATTTTTTATGTTCTAACCCCAAAAGCAACCTTGTTGTTGTGTCTTTCTGCATTACAGTGACGTGTTGAGAGTAAAAAATATATTGCTATTAAATTGTCATTTTTTACGTGTCTATGTTAAAACTATTAAAATGTAAGATTGATTTTTACTAAAGAGGGGCCGACTACGGATTTGGCCGACTGGCCAGTCGGCCGACTAATCGGTTTTCAATTTGCCGATTACTCGGCCGACTAGTCGGCAATGCCAATCATAGGATTTTGCTAAGTTCGGGTGAACTCGGAAACTTTCGTTTCGCTTCGTCCGTTGCGCTTTGTTACCTACCTTTGACAAGTTTTGTTGACGTTTTTTCTGCACGACAAAAAACAATTAGAACCCTAATTATAGTATTAAAACGAACTACCTAGTGCTTTTTACAGCTATGTCGAAAAGAAAATCGCATGTGTGGACATTTTTTGACGATATTTCCTATAGGCATTAAAGTGCCGAATATTCGGCATTTTTTGCCGACTATTCGCCGACTAATCACCGACTAGAAATGATGCCGAATAGTCGGCTTTCCCGACTAATCGTCGACTAGTCGGCCCATCTCTAATTTTTACGCAATCGGATTTAACTCTTGACTAAAATGCACAATGACTTTTTATCATTTTAGTCCATTGTTGAACAATATATTTTATCATATCTTGCAAAAGAGGGCTCGGTAAGGTCTGTCGGCTAAGTAACTTTGAATTTTGGGTTCGGTTGACAGGTTTTGATTTAAACAACCAAAATTGACATGAGATTGTGGGTGTAAACCTACTTCGTCCTCTGCAGTTCGGCCTTCTTCTCTTCCAACACCTTTCTGGCCTGGTTAGCCTTTTCCCTGTTCAGCTTCTCCTGTGGAATAAAAGTGATATATTGCAATGATTCCTTTAACAGTTAAACTGATTCTAACTCCACTGCTAAAAATAAGGGTCGTTTCCATTCAAGCGATGTGAAGAGAAGCCAAAGTGACCAATTATGTTGTTCATACAATCTACGTGTGTAATAGCTGTTTGTGTAGGATAATCTGATTGGTTGTTTTCGCTTCTCCCAGCACTCCTTGCTTCAGAGGAAACGCACACATAGGTGGTACATGAAGTATATATTTAACACGTACGTTCCTTTGTTTAATGCGATATAAGAGGCTGGCCTCCTGTTAAAGTTACTATAGATATAAATAAATAAATATCGGGGGACAATGTCACACCAATTGACCCAGTCCCAAACTGAGCTCTAGGCTTGTAATTTGGGTACTAGACAACGATATCTAATACCTTTAAACGAGCAAGTCTTATATATATATATATATAATCTGAATTTCGGAAACGGCTCCAACGATTTCGATGTAATTTGAAATATAGGGGTTTACGGGGGCGAAAAATCGATCAGTCAAATTGTCATCTTCGGGAAATTTAGTTTTCAACCCGAGCGACGCTCGGTCTTCGGTATACATTAAAAACATAGAAAACCCTTGACTCAAGAACAAATACTGGGTGACACATAAGTCGTAATACAACTTACCACCAGGGTGTTCCACCCACAAATATGAACAACTTTCACTATGGGAACAACTCTGAAATCACGAACAAAAAAACCATCTGTTTCATAGCAAAGTTCAATACGGCCACGACCAAAATGTATGAAACAGCTGTTTTTTTTTTCGTGATTTCAAACTTGGTCCCATAGTGAAAGTTGTTCGTATTTGTGGGTGGGTAGAACACCCTGGTAGTAAGTTGTATTACGACTTATGTGTCACCCTGTATATTCGCGCTCACCATACAAATATCTGCCCCTACCGGGATTTGAACCCAGGACAGCTAGCTTCGTAGGCAGGGTCACTACCAACTAGGCCAGTGCGTCGACAATATACGGCCAGCGTATAGGTATAGGTGTCTAGTGAATAACCATTTTATAACGATATGGTTTAAGAGAAAGTAAGTGGCCCCGATTCAGTGATCCCCGTACCTTCTCGGCCTTCCGGCGGCGGCGCAGCTCCTTCCGCTCCTCGGGCCCGAGCGAGTCCAGCTCGGACTCGGTGAGCGTGTCGTCCGTCAGCTCCTCCTCGCTCAGCTCACCCTCCTCCCCTTCCTCCTCCAGTTCTACATACAGGACATAAATACAATCATTTACCGGTAAAAGATGATCACTGTCCAATGACTTCCTTCAGCTCGTAGGTATTTTATTATATATCATAAAGCCCTTTTGCATGCAACAACACCTTAGTTATGAAAGCTCAACATTTGTTGTCAATTGTATTTCTTTTGGGGAATGTTGTCTTTTTTTTGTACAAGTACTATTGCAATTTGTACAATTGATTATGTAAGGACTGGTTGATGCCATATTACAATAAATAAAAACAGTATATATTTGTAAGTATGTGTTTTTCCATTAATCAGATTCATTTGATTGCATGTATCAGGGTTATTGTTTTAGATTTCCGAATCTTGTATATTCGTTCGTTCCTAGGTTCGTCTCAAGGGTTAGCTGTAAGAGATCCCTTAAATTTTCGCCTTTGTATGTACATATTGTTATATTAATTGTATTGTTCTGTTTCTTCTTTTGTTCAATAAAGTGTCTACATACGTCCATACATGAGCACGAGATTACTTACCGTTGATATTCTCCTCCAGCTGTTTTTTGAGCTGGTCAATCTCCTGCTGGAATCTGTAACACAAGATCAACGCTTGCAATTTCTAATAACTGGTACAGCTTGTTCTATTCAGTTGTTTTTATAGAACTTAGCATTGACTCCAGGAGTACTATCAATGAATACGCTGTTGTTTATGTCGTGTGTGTGTGCGTGTGCTTGTGTGTGTGTGTGTGTGTTTATGTATGTATGTATGTATTTGGGTTTGTCCTCGTATTTGCTCGCAGGCTTGCAGTTGCAAACGCACTAATTATTTTGTTGTAGTTCCAATCACTGGAAAAAAGCAGTATTCCCTACTACTTGGCTCTCTGTTTCCTTTCACTTTTCTTTATTAAAAAAATCGAATATACTGATTTTGGTATTTTGTCTGTCGACCCTAAATAAGATCGCTGCGGTAAGCAAGAATATGGATGTCCGAAATGGTAATCAATCGGTATAGGCGGGCTTGGACTAATTGGTGAAGGATTGGTCGAGCGAGATATGAAATAAGATGAATGAGTGTCAATGAATAATGTTTTGTGGTCTTGACGACGCGTTAGCCTAGTTGGCAGTGACCCTGCCTACACGAAGCTAGCGATCCCGGGTTCGATTCCAGGTATGGGCAAATGTTTTTGTGATGAGCGCGATTATTTGTTTTGAGTCTTGGCTTTTTTCCATGTATTTAAGTATGTATTTCCGTTTTAAGTATAGGTATGTTTTCATCACATTTGCTCGTAAATAGTGGTCTAATATGCTACAAAAATCGACCGTAAATCCAAAATAATACCCGCGGGCCTTTCTTTTACCATTACACCCTATCGCACGTAACAGCTTTTTTTTTATATATAATACGACCCCAATTCTTGTGCCATTCGCAAGGATTGGAAAAACGCCCGTCATTTTGAAAACATAACCCTGTTCCGTACAGGAGAGACTTACAGACATATCAATAAAAAACATGTCGTCATCAGAAGAAATGGATAATGCGACTCCGCCGGACATAAAATTATTAGTGACAATCGTAAGTTAAAAATACCTATGATCTTTTGTCTGATTTTATTTCATTTCCAAGCAATTGTGATGAAAAACATTGTATGTTACACGGGTGGTAAAGGAAATACAAAGCTCGAGTCATTAAAACTCTTAACAGAGAAACTTCTAACAGACTCTCGTTTGTAATTCTGTCTTTACCACCCACAATGTACTATTATAGTTGTCTAGTGTCCATAGTACAAGCTTAGAGCTTTTTTTGTGGACTAAGCCAATTTGTGTGAGATTGTCCTCCGATTTTTTTTATACATATATGTATACAGTGTCTTTCTCCCGTTGTATTTTGTAGTAAGTAAGGCTTGCGGTTGACTTGTTTTGTATTCGATTCCCTGCAGTTACATAGCGCGTGCGTCTCTGCGTATGTCTCTGTGTGTGCGTGTGCGTGTGCGTGTGCGTGTGTGTGTGTGTGTGTGTGTGTGTGTGTGTGTGTGTGTGTGTGTGTGTGTGTGTGTGTGTGTGTGTGTGTGTGTGTGTGTGTGTGTGTGCGTGCGTGTGTGTGTGTGTGTGTGTGTGTGCGTTTGCGTGTGCGTGTGTGTGTGTGTGTGTGAGTGTTACCTGGTGAGCAGCGCGTCCCCGGGCTCGCTGTTGACGTGCGTCTTGTTCTCGATGTTCTTGGCGCGGTTGGCGTAGCGCAGCGTGCTGATGGTCTCCACGTAGTTCGTGTCGGCCGGGCCGATGGTCGCGATCTGTACAATGCGACAGACTCACTTCAGAGAAGTTTACCGATTAAAATTATTATTCTAAGATAATAGCAACACTCTTCGCCCTCGCCCGGGTGCTACAGTAGTTGTATCTCACGAAAGCGGGTTTGCCATACTTGTAGTTGTAACACGTATAGACACGCACACTACGGCGTCGCTTATCGACGACAGCTAGGCACTCAGAGACAACGTGCACGTATGGCCCACAATATGGTATATATATACGTACATACGTATGGCCGTGGCAATTCATTCAACGAATAAATTATTCGCGAATATAAAATTCTCGAATGATTATTCTTATTCGAATAAATTATTCGTCGAATAATAGAAATCATTATTATGTAATGAAATACCTGGTCCATTTTTCTCTTATAAGTTTATAAATTATTCGTTTTTTAAAAGTACTAGTCAAATGATTCATTCGTGGATAATTCATTCGCAAATAAATTTTTCGACGAATAAATTATTTGCAAATATAAATTTTACGAATGTCTTTTTTATTCGAAAATTATTCGAATAAGAATAATCATTCTAGAATTTCATTCGTTAGTCGCGAATAATTTGGTTATTCTTATTCGTTATTCGTCATTCGAATAAATTTTGCCCATCTCTGCAGATAAAACTGTTTAAGATTCATAATTTACACGAATAAACTGTGATACATAAATTAATCATGAATCATATGACAATGGTGAAATAACTAGACCTTTTAAACTAAAGCCTCAACGAACGGCGTACTAAATGTATGGGAGGGCTTTAAGTTAATATTTGGGATATTTCTGGTTTTATTCAAAAAAAGTTAGTGATGTGTTTTTACTCATTGGGTAACGTACTTTCGATATCAGTTTAACGTTTTCCGATATCTGTTGTATTTACGGAATAATCGCCTGGACACACTTAACGATTACACCCTGTAGACTGACCATGACAGTCTTCGAGTTGCCCCCCAAGGAGTCCTGCAGCAGCCGCGTCAGCTTGGAGTTCCTGTAGGGGATGTGCGTGGACTTGCCGTCCACCAGCGCCGAGATCACGTTCCCGAGCACGGACAGGGACTGGTTGATCTTCGTCGCCTCCTTCAGCCGCGTGCCCGTCGCCTGCGTCTTGCTTTGCCGCTCCGAGCCCTGGAAATATTATTATGTTTAATCTCAAGTATTTTAAAACGAATTAATTATCAATAATAGTATAAAGTGGACCTTTGAAATGTTGGGATGTTTGTTCCTCAATGACACTGAGACAGTCTGAGACACAGTTTTTGAATGGAATTTGGAACACAAGCAGACCATGTAGGTAGTCACCAGTGTTTCATTTATTTTATTTACTAACTGAAATTGGCCCGAATGCTAAAGGTAAAGAGACAGATGCAAGATGTTGGTTATTATTATTAAGTACTAGTAATTATGTACAGTCACGAGCAGTAATATATTATCCAACATTGGGGGCAAGAATATCTGACACGTCTTTATTTCTAGAGGTAGGTATAAGAGGGTGTCAGATATTTTTGCGCCCAATATAGGATAACATATTATTGCTGGTTACTGTACACCTCTATATATCAGACTGATCGATCATCAACTCACAGCGGAAACCGCTCGACCTAGGTACTTGAAACGAAGGATTATTCCTTGGATACGTATCCTAGGTGTGCATTAAGAAGGGATTTTTGGAAATTAAGGGGTTTAAATATTCTACGCGATTACGAAGTCGCGGGCGTCATCTAATTACATAAATAATATTAATCAGGTACAAGCATGGCAAAAAGCTTGCACCTACAGGGATTAAAACCCATAGCTCGGTACAAGTAAGAACTCCACTAGACCATTTTGACACTCATGCCACACTCACCATACCCCCCTACCATAGTCACTCATGATACTCAGGTACGTGTTACCGACTCACCGCCAAATCCACGAGGTGAAGCTTCCCCATCTTAACATGCGTCTTGCCGTCCACACCCTTCTTGCTGCTCTCCACGGTGATGGAGAAGATGGCGTGCGAGCGAGACGACTCGGTGTTCATCGCGGTCGCGCCGATGTGCCGGTTCTTGTTGCCGACCGCCATTATCTTCTCGAGCTCGTCTGCGTTGTGGACAACGTAGCCTGGGGGTGTTCAACGTTCATCATGTTAGAAATGCGTGTCGTATGAATGTATATATATATGTGTCAATGATGGTCTTGTCTCTTGTCCGCAGCGCTAGTAGATTCACTCCATATTACCGACGTGTAAAAGAGCCCTCATGTGGCCAATTTACTCAATAAATATATTGAATTTTGAACCACGCTTGGGCGACGCTGTTTCATCTGTTGCCTTTCATTCATCATATTAGAACACACACTATCAGTTTCTCTTGAGGTTTCATACATTGCTTGACATATTCAGTTCGGACAGACCTGGGACTATAGGTATACTGTAGGCCATATCTACTACATGCCACTGACTCTCTTACCGAACTATAGCTACTCATACCGGTGAGATCCTTGACGAAGACGCCGATGTCGGGCCGCTCCTTCACCTCGAGCGACTGGTGCGGGTTGTTCCCGAGCAGGTCGCGCACCTCCTCGTTGTATATCTCCAGGTACGTCACGCACACCAAGAATCTGGCGACAGTGATTTGTTTATTAGGGAGGCTATGGGAGAACCCAGAATAAGAACTTTCAACCGCCCCAGTCGGCTAGAAACGTCAGTGGACGCCTTACCGCCTGGCTTCGTCTTAAGTCTCAAGTCCGTTGCATGCATGGCAGGATCATACATCTTAATTTGTTTTTGCCGGCCGCTGGCGTCCAAAGTCAGACAATATGTGATCGTAGATAATCAATAATCATCAATTGCTGAGTCGTCCTATGGCTCATACATTGTCATGTTAATATGCTGATGGCAGCTTAGTGGCTTCAACAGGTTAAGCAATGCAACATCAACCTTCATAGAGAATATAATCATTAGTTTTTGAAAACATAAGGCATTTAATGTCTGACTCGTTATTCTATTCCAACGGAATAGTGCATGCAAGCCGCTGGGCCGATGATTCCAATAAAATGGAAAAGTAATCACAATTGCTCTCACTACTTCCCTTCTACTCCTTCCTGTTTTTTCACTGACTCTTTCCTCTAACGGTTTAAACGTTTAAGATCATTGTCGTCGCGTCAACTACCTATGAGAAACTTACTTCTCATCATCCTTAGCCTTCGCGATATGGCTGAATATATGCGCGAACGAGTTCGGGATGATCCCTCTCAGCTCCGGGGCGGAGTTTCCTCCAGCCATGGTGTAAGTCTTCCCCGTGCCCGTTTGCCCGTACGCGAATATCGTGCCATTGTAGCCTTTAAGAACTTGTTCCACTATAGGGCTTGCTGTTTGAACGTAGATGTCCATCTGAAAAGTAAAAATCAAGTTTAGTTTAAGTAAGTTAGACAAGAGATGGCGCCGTATGTTGAATGATACTTTCGTTAGTTTTACTATATGTAGATGTCGTTGCTGGTTTAAATTGAGCTAGAGTAGGGTGGTCCAAAATAGTATGAAGAAAAAAAAACTATATCAAATCCTTCCTCCACAAGGCTTATTTTTATTTGCTATAAATTATTTACTTATGTGTCAAATTTAAACTTGTTATGTGATCGTTTACTGGTCGCCCAAAGCGTTTAGTTTATGCCACAAAGATCTCATTCTCATACAAAACGATATCTAGTAAACTTAGCAAAAACTAAAAACAGAAGTAGAATATTGTTTTCCTACAGCTGCAACTCAGAATACAGTGTCATGATCCGTCCATAGACTTTCTCATTCGATATCTTTGTTAGATGTGTGAAGCTCTATACATTTTTATATGAAACAATTTTAACATTATGGGCGACCTGTAAAGTTTATTCAATAGCTATAGAACTTGGTATAGCGTATTTTTGTGTTTTGTGAAATAAAAAGAAACTTGTGGAGAAACAATATTACACACTTTTGTTTTTTGGACCACCCTAAGCTAGAGTTGTTATTTGAAATTCGCACCAACGTATGCCAACGCCTATTTTCTTTAATGGGTGGCAATTGTGAGTTTTTATATCGTTTTGAAACAGTTTATTTCAAGTGTCTGAATAGTTTCTAATATGTACAATAGGTACTTACTAATTTTTTTACTTAGGTGGTTTATCTATTAGCTAAATTCGGGTTAAATATACTAACGAAAAAGTTCGCAAAAAACGCATACTTAAGTTTTTAATAAAATAATGTGATATTATGAGACGCTACCGGGCATCTACTTAATACGAATATAAAGTAGGTAAGTAACATACTTAATTCCCCGATAAAATGTATACAAAAGATGGACATAGATAATGCTATTAAGAACGGTACATATTTAGCATAAGTAATACTACAACAATGGTCAGCTTACGACATCAACTATGGTTTCAGGGTAAATCCATGGCTACTTCGCTTCGGTAGCTTCAAGTTATCTATATTACGTTCCAAACATCAAATATAACAAAGATCCATTTATCTGGTAGGTTTTGGGAAGTTTGAATAACAGTTGTCAAATCAGCTAATAAAACAGCTTTAGCAAGTATGTAAGTGTTTTCCATCCACATTGCGTGTTCGTTGGTAAAATTAAGGGTGCGTGTTTATGGACTGAAAATACTAGGTACACTTTAAACAAAGAAATGCGTAAATCCCGACTCATTTGACAAGAGTGCTAGTTTAGTATCTACTGTGTTGTGTTAGATCTTATGTCGGTACAATATAAAGTAAAAAAATATATTTTGTATGACTTTGAGATTTACCTACGTCCATCTGTAGCAAAAACCAAGTGCTGTTTTTTTTTTAGTCTAGATACTAAGCACTCTTGAATGCTAGTTCAAGGTGTTAATTTAGGTCGACACATTGTCGGCACGTAAGTCAGTTTTTGCTATTTAAGGACGATCAATAGAAATTGCGTCGTGTACACCGAGAGCATCAGAGCTCTTTGTTCACTTTCAAACGTGCTCTAACTCTGCTTTGGATTGTGTGTTTACAGTCTGTTTGTTACGCCTTCTCGACGAAACGTTTAACAGATTATTATAAGTTAAATATAAGGGGACAATGTCACACAAATTTTGACCTAGACCCAAACTAAGCTCTAGGCTTGTACTATGGGTACCAGACAACGATATAAATACTTATATAGAGAAATAAATTCTTAAATACATAGAAAATACCACGACTCAGAAACAAATATTCATGCTCATCACACAAATATCTGCCCTTACCGGGATTTGAACCCAGGACAGCTAGCCTCGTAGGCAGGGTCACTACCAACTAGGTCACCGCGTCGTCACGTACAAGTAGCTGTACGCTGTGTTTTGTCACCTTAAAGTCATGTTTGAAATGCTGCTTTAATCTGTCAAAGGCGTCAAAGCAACAAGGTAAGTACTGAAGTGTGTAGCTTCTTATAAGGGCCGCGAGTAGCTCGAGTCCCGAAGGAGTCGGTAGAGTGTTATGGTTACAAAGAAAATCACGAGGGAAAACATTATATCTGAGTTCTATACGAACGAAGTGGTATGCAAAATATATCTTCCCTTATCTTTCGTTAGTTATTTATTCTATTATTCATATCCTTTAGTCGAGCGTGACTTTTGTATTGTATTGTTATGCCATTTAGATGAGGCTGGCGTTACCAATTTGCCTTTAAAATTGTAGGAGGAGGTAGGTACACCAGTACAGCTAGCAAAACTTGTTTTTTTTTTATTGGTTCAACCGAATTTTATCAAAGCTAGCTGAGGACCACCTCCGAAACGATCACAAAAAAAGGAATTAAAGCCGGTTCAAGCGATGTCAGACACACCCAAAGAGACAATAGCTTTTAAAGAAATTACACTCCTTTTGTGTCAGCGGAAAAAGGAAGGGAAAATTGAATTTGAATTTGAAAATGGATGGAATAATACAATACAAAACGTTTCACAGTATTTATTTTTTCTTATAAGTAGTTACTTTTATTAATAAAAAAATACAGTTTTTGTCAATTAAAGCCACTAATTAGAAACCTCTTAAGGTTTATACAATAGCAGGCGAGATCGCGCGAAGCGGTCCGTAATTAAACAAGCAGAATAAAAATAAATTTATGGAGACTTTCGTTAGGTATGTGCGGAGACATTTTCGATATAGTTTTTTTTTAGTAGTTTCTTAATTTTGGGAACTACCAAAACTACTACAACAACAATTACTTGAAACTATCAAAATAAAATTTAGTCAAAGTGCTACAAAGTACGACCATAGCTCGAGTTTCTACGAAGATACGTAGGTTAGGTAAATGCTGCATGCAATAAAGTATTTAGAAGGGCCGTGTGAAGTAGATGTAGTCGGCCAGGCCTCTGCAAGGCTATGATTGATTTCCAATATGCCTCATAACAACCTTGTGGAGGCCCCGCTTGCATCGCGTAGACCACTTAGTAACAATAACAAGTCGACTTAGTTATAGCTGTAGCGTCCGCCTTACTAATACTTTAAGTAATAGTGCACGATTCTTGGCGTTTATTTTTGCTTCGAGACTAGGATGAAGCTTGCTAAAAGGAATTATTCATAATTATTTAGTCATAACTTTATGACTAAACTTACTTATGACTCATAATTAAGTAACGTTATCTTATAAAATATGGCTAAGCATCTTATTTATTCATATAGAAAAACTTTTTAGGCGTTCCATCCTGAGAAAATATTTCTACTTTTCTAGACAGCGGTTTGTATCACTGCCTTCTTGTTACAGTCATTCACTTGTTTGTAACATTATAAGTTGAAGTCAAGTGTTTTTAAAAATAAACAACAAATATAATACTTAAGTGTAAAAGTTTGTGAGGATGTTTAGTTGTTTGTGAATACTGTGATTAAGTCACGTATGAAACAGATTCTGATGAGATTGGGCACACAGATAGTCGATAAGTAGAACGGATTTCGTCCATTAAGATTTGGTAGTTTCCGAGAGTTGGTAATTCACAACAAATTAGTTCTACAAGGACGAAGCGGGCAAAAGGTAGGAATTAAAAAAATAGGAAGGCACCCAAGCTTATTTTATTAGGTGATAAAGGTGGTTTGTAACGGTTATGTCTTATGATTTAGTTATATGGTAAATTACAGTAAGTATATTTTTTCTACGGGTTTTGAGAGTGGTTTCCACTTAGAACTGAGCAAGGAAAATGAGCGCCGCTAGATGTCGCCAGCGGTATCAATGTACATGTACCTACATACATAAAAGATAGGTTTCGATCGCAGCAGTTGTAACAGTTTTCCCTTTCTATCCAATATTGTGGGTTAGGCTTTCATTCTTTCAAAAACCTGGCAATTAAAATTGCTTTTCCGCAATTTCGCGAAGACCGAATTCGAAACCCCGATTGTGGTTTTATTTTTATTTAAAATACAAAAAGTACCTACGCAATAATGACTTTTTACCAAACGCTGGAATGAGTAAACATTGGGATTAATAGTTACCGAGAATAATAATCGTTAAAAGGCAAGTTATTGTTTGAAGTTGTTATAGGTATTATGTTATACGTTAGACGTTCTCTGTGGGTTTTGTTCCAAGGCTCGTCCATGGCGTCGCATTTAGAGGTGACGACATAAATTCACCGTAGGCACCGCGGGGTCAGATATCAAGGCGTAAGCGTTCTAGTTAATCTCTCGTAACAACGTGACCTCGCCTAGCCATCTAGGCCAGTAGGACGGCTCAACTAGGTCGAGAGCGGTGTCGGGTGTGCGGGTGCGAGCGGGAGCACCCGCACACCCGTCCGCTAGCGGGAAAAGGACGCGCGAACAAAGAGCCGAGATGCGATGTTAGTGGTATCGATTTGGGCGCGGATGCACGTCGTTATGATGAATTTAGTCTTTTGTTTCTGTGGATATCTGAAACAAGGCCGGTCGGCGGCGCGCTACGCATCCACTAGAAAATTCAATTAAGTCTTTTGTGCCTTACATTTTAAGAAAATGTTGTCTTTGTCATAGGTTTGCTTCGAGATATGATGCTACGCTTTTCGAACGGAAAAGATGATATTGTGCTTCGAATGAAATTAAGGAACTGATGGAGTCATAGTCTGCATAAATTCTTTTGAAAGTAGGTTGTAATTTTTTGCACTTTAGGAATATGTCCTTGAGTATAAGATATAACGACTTTGTTATCGAAATCGGATCCTTTCAGCCTTTGATACACCTCACCTCTGAATTCTTCAACAGATATGAGATGGCGAGCTTATTAGTTGCCCCATCAGAGATTAATAATTTTAGTGCGTGCGTCATTCTACCTTGGTTTAGCCCACCTTGTTTCTATAGGTATGGTAATCGCACGAGTGACATTATGACAACTCTTACTGTCAAGCAGCTGTCATAACTCACAACGTTAACAATATGATTACGACATCGAAGCCCCAGATGGGCTGATACAATGTGGAATAATAAGGGCCCTGCCATGCTCCGCCGAATTGGTAGGTTTCTTACTCTGCATTACCTACGTGCAAACGTAGAGTTTTTCATTAAAATTAACAACCCCGGTGAAAACCCCTCTTTTAGGGTTCGCCGCGGTAGGGTAAAACTTTACAATTTTTAAAATGCTTAATACGATTTTCATAACAAACTAAGAACCCTAACGAAATCAATTCGCCCGTTTGGGCAGACGGACTGGAAAACAGACAAAGGCCGTAAACACATGTCTGCCTCTTCTTTGAGTCCGGAGTTACAACTCATTATAGCGTCGATCGATGGTTAGTACTATGAAGCACTAAATTCGAAACCCTGCGGATGTCCCGTCCCTTTCAATCTTCACTCAAGACCAAATCGAGAGAAAGGGTCGGAGCTAACGTAACAACGAACTTCGATTTCTAAAACAGGGCCCTAAAAGATTCAGTGAGATCGGAAAAATTTCCGCTTGCAACGGTATAATCGTGGCATTATTATACACAAGGTGACGCGGCGCCGTATCCGAGCGAGCCCGCCTTACGCAAGGTCCTGTCGTGCTCCGAGCAAACACGCCGCGTGCGACGAAGGACGGCTCTGAATTACTTAAATAACTAACACTGAATTTCATTCGGATATGTCGCCATGTATTTTTGTTTCAGCAATAAATGAGATGAGGCCTTGAGCTACTGCGTCGCGTCGCGTCGCTCGCTCGTTCGTAGCGACCCGCTGACGCCCATACGCACGGGACGGAATTTATACTCCAATAAAATATAAAGTACCTACGCGATATCTTGAATTAGCCACTACTGGCGGGATGATCAACCAATCCAAAGTTCTTGGAAACGGATTTCCTGTAATAATAATAATAATAATATTTATTGGCCAAGTAACAATACATTACATTTAGCAAGTCATGTTTGGTACCAAGCTTATATTATAGAAAAAAAGTTAGACAAACCTGCTTACACGCTTCACAATAGAGATGTAAATATCATTAAGATTTTTTTTCCTTGAATGTAAGTGGACTACAATGAAGATTAAATTATTATTTTCATAAAAAATTAACTTCTTTCCTTTCTGTAGGGTATGCAAATTTAGTGTTGAAATCTGAAAATATTAAGTAAATTCTACACAATTGAAGAATTTACAGGTTACAAGTTTCCATTTGACACAACCTCGACCAATCACAACATTTGAGCCGCGTTGCCAGTTTAGACCTGTAAAATTGTAACTTGTAGCTTTATAAAACGTGCCCCTGGATTTTAACAGACTTTCCTAAGGCCGGCTTTACACTAAAACTTACGGCTTACGTAATTAGGGACGCAGCTATTTGTTAGAATGAGAAAAAAAAAAATTCTATCTACTCCTAACCAGTAGCTGCGTCCCTCTTACGTCGTAAGTTTCAGTGGAAAATAATCCCTATGCTATGGCAGTTATTACTTATTACACATGTTTATTTGCCTTTCCATGCCATATCTTTACATAGTATAGAACAGTCGCTTCTCGGCGTGTCTGTACGCACGGTACGCTTAGATCTTTCAAACTCAACTGAAAGTCTACGGGACGGTTTTATGTATAAAAAAATCGGTTCACTAATGTTTGACCAAAAAACATTTCACCAAATGATTCATTTCACTAACATATCATTTGACAAACCGCTTTTTTTCCGAAACTGTAAATATATCAGGATTTTTAAAAAACAAACCTAACCTAACCTATAGGGTTCTACACGATGGTCCTGAAATATTTACAGTTTCGGAAAAAATTGTGGTTTGTCAAATTATATGTTTGTGAAATGAATAATTTGGTGAAACGTTTGTTGGTCAAACGACAGGACCCCAAAAAAATCTGGTTTATGTTCTGGTGTTACAGAAAACTTACATAAACCGAAGCGAAGCGAAGGCGGGTCGCTAGCGTAAAATGATAAACCGCCTTGCTTTCAAGTAAATCAGGTAGGTACCTAAATCATTAAAAATTCCGATATACGACTAAGCTGTTACGGGATCCTCCTAAATTTACTGAATTACATTATTGTTGAAAGATTACTGCGTATTGAATTTGTAACGAGTCGCTGAGGCGCATTATTTTATTTTTAAATATAATAGAGTTCCTACGCAGTACGAAATTACCGCGAACTATCTCTCTATCGCCTTCAGTCTCACAAGATAGACATATTATGCACATACCCGACTACTATGCAAATAAGTGTTTACATGCTATTCTAATATTGAGCCAGCCACACCAAGTACTAAGTCATATTCTATAGGATACGGTAGAACATAGGTATATCGCTTCAGAACAGGGGCTCAAACAACAAATTGTGGTAGAATAGAAAAAATGTAGAGCAAAAATCTGTTAAAAATCGATCTCGGCGGCACAACTCGCGTTTATTTCCTCGTTTCTTATCAAACGCGGTACTTCACACGGACGATGTTATCGTGGTCATTCAACATTACTTATACCTATTTTAATTATTCAGCCGGGTATCGAAATATTGTTTTCGCCGTCCGCCTAAAAAGGATTGCCGTTTGAAACGGTATGTTACTTCGATTAAACGGCATTATTCAACGGAACTAATTAGATCGGGAATTAATCATTAACAAGAATCAGGAACCAGTTTTTCTGAATTTCACAGCTGTTGGAAGTTTGACTCGATGTTTGAAACCTTCTGAACTGTTGAGGGATCTGAATCAGTAAAAATCGGGCTAGGTAGGTATGTAGCGGCAAACTGGATTTATACCAGTTTTAACCAGAGTCCAACCGACTAATAATCAAAATAGCTACCTAGACAAAGTATAATAATATTTATATCGTGCACAATTTAAAGAGGGGAACTGAATACCAAGAGAGACGTCGTTATGTATTCTTTTGATTTTTAACAGCTGCATCGTAGACGTTTATTAAAGGGGCGCGGTAATAAGAAACTAGAACTGAGTACTCCATTCATGGTGACCCCTTTTTCCCGTTTCAGGGGGGCTTTGTATGGTGATACATACAGTACCTAGCTTTATTGAATAATGGAACAGATAACGACTCGGTAGATAAGGCATAAAACATGTTGCGTGCACGCAACCTTGGACGTATGTACTCGCATAGTTGTGCCACACTCACGGCCGCGGCGCTGCTAGTTACACGATATTTACTGTGTAAACTAACTACTTAGCCGAATGGCCAGCCGCGAGTCGTACCTAGCAAGGTCCCGATTTGATTCAATGAGTTTCAATGCCAACATTTAAAACAATTGACGATCATTCTGGAAACCGAAGCCATATGTCCTATGTAGAGGATGGTTCTCAAATGCTAGAACAAATCTGACAGAATTTCTAAGCAGAGTAAGTATAGTATCAGGAAAAGATTGAGTAGTGTGATTAAAGGTGGCTATAGGTCCACCGGCAAGAGCGTAGCTCTTTAAATAAGGTACAATTATGATGACGATGATACATTCTTATTTCCTGCCACAGACTTCCGGCATATCCTTCTAGGACGAGTAGTACGTATGTCGGTATGTTAAGTCTTTACTGTAGAATAAACAAATACATTGCCATAAAAAACCGGTCAAGAGCGAGTCTGTTTCGAGCACCGGGTTTTCCGCACCTACGTCGCATTTGTATGAAATATTTTATTAAAAACTCGACTATCCTGCTCTGCTCCTGCTTGCTGTCTGCGGTTTATGCTAGGGACCGTCGAGTGTCATGGCTGCTGGCCGAAAGATGTGTTTCGGCGATTTCGCGGCCAGACATTGAAAATAAAAAGTTGTTCTAATATCTATTCTATTTGGACCGCTAAATTAAATACTACTGAGACCCTTGCCAAGATGCACTACGCTAACAAGCGTTTATATTCTTTTCGTTTTTAAACCAATCGCGTCACTGGTAGATCAAGTGACTTTTCGTATCACGTCGTCTACCAGTGACGCGATTGGTTTAAAAACGAATCGAATAGAAACGCTAGTTAGCGCAGTGCATCTAGGTAGGGCCTTTATTCCAAATTTATCCCGTATAAGGGTACCTATATAAATTACAGGCAAACTTTCTAAAATTGTATATTAGCAAAGAAGTTAAAAGCCAGTCTGTTTACTTATAAGATAAAGCTGTAGATGGCGGTAGATATGCTCCATCCATGTATGTATGTTAGCTCTTTATTGCACGAACAGAAAATAATAAACTAAAAAAGAAAACAGAAACTCAAAAGGTATGTACAAAGGCGAACTAGTACCTAGTGTGGCTTTACAAAATAACTACACCAAGCAGCAGGACTTTATTATAATCATGCATACGATATGAAGTAGGCGCGGGGAACCCTCGGTGGTCGAAATATCCTAATTTAACCGGTTTCGTATGAATGTTACATTTCCCCTTATCATTTTGCAATAACGACACGCGCCTGCGTCCTGCCATTTTTAACTCGACGGGCAACTTACTAACCGGTGAGTTTAAGTAGTCTTGTAAGAGCATACAAACAACATTTCACGGCGTGCATGCCCTATTAGGTAGCTTAACCATCGCTGGTGTGGGCTCGCTGGCTCGAACGACGTTTTTAGGAGAGTAACACCTCTGCTAATTTTGGTGCAGGCCAATTTATATGATCCAGTCATATTAATAAAATGGTTCAAATCGATTAAAGTTCTCTCATAAAAATCGGTTTTGTGATGTCATCAAACTCACAATTCGGGCGTGTTACACTTTACTTTGTAATAGGTATTATTTATTAAATCGACGGTCGCTAACAACCGCGCCGTCGTGTCGTAACTAAGCTGAGGGTCTCTTGACTTGACTATGAAACCCTAAAAACAAAACCGCCTATGTATACATATAAGGTTTCTTCGTCTACTATACGCCTACGAATCTATAATAAAATAACAGATTATGACGTAGGTATTAAATATTATAATGGATGCTTTATTGCATCTTGACAAACATGCCTATACAGGGTGTGGCCACTTTGCGGTCCAAATTAAATATGTAGGTCAACCCCAGGGCTACTGTTTTTAGGGTTCCGTCTCTGGTAAGGGAAGTTTCGTTGACATCGGACGGAAGGATCAATTAGGATTTTCCAGGTCTAGATCGAGCTCTGAGCCAAGAGTTCATTTTTAAATTTATTCAGTTGTTCTTTATTAGTTTAATAAGTCTGAAAGTAACGAGGTAGTCTACTATACATATAAAACTCTTTCCCGACTAAAGAAATGACTAATAGATCCTAGGAACTTGAAATTTGTGAAATATATTTCTAGTGCCGTAGTGGTAACACTAAGAAAGGATATTTCGATAATCCACTCCCGACCGGGAGAAGTAGGGGTAGAACCGACTTATTCCATGCGTGCGAAGTCATAGGCGTCCTCTAGTATATTATAAATTGTTTGCTGGATATTTTTTTTAAAGCTTGTGTGCTTAACTTCCTAACGTCGTTCAATTAATTATGATATAAGGAATTGGCATCAAAATAGGGTAAATAAAAATACATTTCCGTTTATTTTATTGAGCGTTGAATAACAGAATATAGACGAAAACTGAATGTAGGTCAGACAGCGTATTGCGTTATTTGGGGCAAATGAGAGGCGACGCCAGCCGTCCTTTTCTAGCCCGTCCCAAATTGTTGCGTGGCAAGTCCACGACGCTCTTCCGAGCAGGCATTTAGAAATTATATTTTATAATTCGTACGTACTTAGTGGTGGGAAATATAATAAATCATCAACATAAACTAATTAATGATTTGAACATTATCTAGAAACGAACGATTTACTACATGAATGTATTAATAATAAATAATAGTAGTATTCGGTATTTTTCGCGACTTGGGCCGCGTAGAATTACTTGTTTAGCGCCTATTTTTTATGGAAAAGTATCAAATTGTCCTTATCCAGGACATGATCTATGCCATATTCCTTACAAATCTATTTACAAACATCATGTCAAACTTACACATTTATATCAATAAATAAATCTGCTATTGCTGGACGTAAAGGACGTAAGGCACTCACAGTTCGCCGGTGGATATTGATCTGTGACTTAATCGTATTAGAACGCATATTCTGTTTCTCTTAAAATCTTCTTTTACCGACGTTTTCTTAGAACCGCAAGTGGGCGTATAGCGCGGCGAAGCAGATTTGCATATTTTTTTTCGGACGAGCAATTTCGAGCTGGCTTCTGAAAACACCTAGTATGTCTATATTATATCGGACTGAAGGCATAAATCGGACTTCATAGATTTCGGACAGCATACCTAATCGGACCAGGGTCTGATGGTAAACTGTTGCGCCAACCACCCCGGTCTTGACCATGAAAATCCAGTAGGCCCTGCAGGCACTTTCACATGTCCTGGTCTGGCAGGACTCCCTGCCCTATTCACTGCCCGCCACTTTTTTACCCGACGGCTTAAGGAAATAAGGTTTTTTACCAGACTGCCGTAGGAGGAGGGTAATGTTTTTGACCCGTACATTATGTAATATAGGTCGATTCACAAGAGCTGGCACGAATGGATTGAATGAGTGAACGAAAGTATACAAGTGTGTAAAATAGTAACAGGTTTTTAGTTTGAAATTCGAACATCGGTTCAAAGGACAGCTCTCACAGTGATAGGTGACATTACTTTTGTTCATTCCATTCGCGCCAGCGTGTAATCCAGCGCAGTGAATCTACCTATAAGTATATCGTTCTTTGTTCCCTTGTAAAGGCTGAACAGATGGCCTTATTTTGACAAACGAGGTGTGTCGTTAGATTCGTCTTAGCGTCGCGGGTGCCACTGGGTACTATTTCTTTTTAATGTGAACTTCGCGATATAAAAACCTCGCCATATTGCGGAAATTATATGAACTGTTATTTTTATTCACGAAACTATTAGTGGCGACCCCGTTAGAGGTTTTTTATCTTTCTGGTGGCCAACCAATCGCGTCACCGGTAGATGACGTGATACGAAAAGTCACGTGATCTACCAGTGACGCGATTGGTCTAAAAACGAATAGAAACGCTAGTTAGCGTAATGCATCTTGGCAGGGCCTCCTGTCAGGCTTTACAATATAACTAACATTATATTGGCGACATAATCCAAACAGAAGTTGGGTTTATTAAAGTTTACTTTTCGTTAAACTTGTTGGACTGTTTCGATATATGGTTCTTTCAAGAGTTCAACAAACGAAATGTTTATAGATTCGTTTAGCGTCGCGGGTGTCACTAGGTATTAATAAAATGTTCAATATATGGTGAATTTGACGAGAGATATATAGCTGTTAACATATTTATATAGACGACAACATCAAAAACTGCAATCGGCTTCAAAGTAAAGGGCATTGGGTAAATTTGTTTGAAGAATATTGTCATTATTTTTTTCAGCGGCCACTTATGATTTTTACATAGTTATTTAGAGGACCTCTAATTTCACATAGATATATATAATTTATGGCGTTAAATAATATCGGAGCGGAGATTTTAAAGATTTAAGTATTCAGTTTTTAGTACAAAAGTACGCCCAAGTATAAATATTGAAATATCTCGGCTCCGATGCACTTACGAGTATTACAATAAATAACAAAATATGTTTATTTTTAATAATTCTATCATAATTTACCACTTTTACGAATGGCCGCTCACCTTGAAAATGTATGACTTTTACAAATGCCAACACTTTTACCCAAACCCCTTTTAGTTATTCATTGAGTCAAGTCGTCAATCCGCCGCGGGTCCTAAGTTTGACTAAGCGCGGTTTCCGCGTCTGCATTTTCACTATAGTGATTTCCTTTTTAATTTACAACTGCCAGTACAGTATCTAGCAATATTGAAAGTTTCGTTCGGTTTCTAATGATCAATTCAATGCCCTTTAGTTCAAGGTTCAATTAAAGTTACATAAAACCTTGTAATACATTTTGAGGCCAGCGTAGGTGTTCTGCCCGGCAATCACATGATGTGTTAGTTGAAAATATAGCAGTAGACGAGATATCTAATAAGCGATGTCTATAAATTTGTGATGGCGACCAAATTGTCTCGCTCATGACTATGAGCCTTTATGAAGTGCAGCACGTAGCCCTTTTCCAGTTCATCCATTAACGTAGAGATTAGCTATCGTTGAAAATTGCGGAAAAAATCAAATGGTTTTTTCAGAAGTTTATGAAATTTTCGTTTTTTTCCATTTTTTCCGGGTTTTTTAAGAAAGATAACAAATGAATATGACAATTTATTCATAGTCAATCACTGTCACTCTCGCCACCTATTTCAATTGCTCCTGCCCCCATGTCGTCGATGTCGTCTTTTTGTAGGAGCAAATAAGACCGAATATACATTTAAATAAGAGCAGAAAATTTCATTGTTTTTTTGCCGAAAAAACAAGTTGTTTGAAAAAAAACGGGATTTTTTCCGAACTTTTTCGACGCTAATCTTAACTACACATTACTGCAATACACATAGAACACAAAATACATGGAAATATGCACAACACAATACAAAGACAAACAATATTTTGTTGAGGCGGTTTTTTTATATTTAAACCTGTTTTCAACGAGATATTGTATTATTATAACTTATAACGGTTCCCCTATGGAATCCCAAATCGTAATTTGTCCTAATACATTGTTTGTCCGAATTTTCGTTTATCTCAAAGTAATTTCCGCTTAAATTTTAAAAGTTTTTAGTGTAGTTAAAATACAACCCTAACCTAACCGAACATCAGATATAATTGGAAAACTTAAAAAGTTGCCTGACTCATCTGAAAACCAATTTAGGGCAAATGAAAATTCGGACAAACGATGTGTTAGGGCAAACATTGTTAGGGATTCCGAGGGACATCCCTTATAACGCTTCCTCTTTCCCCGTTCTTTTGCAGCTGCGATCTCGTTGATAATAAGTCCAATAATAACTCTGAAATGTTACAATTACAATTTTGCTTAACAACGCTAATTTGTTACTAGTTTTTCATTAAGAGCAAAAAAGGATGAGTTTAGGCTTTCAAAGGAAATTATTTCAAAGAATTTAACGACGGAAAAATCTCGACGCTACATTTAGATAAATCTGGGCTAGCACAAGGTGTTCCTTTCTAACTAGTCCGTAACGATGGAGACGCACTGAGCGACAAGCGAGAAAATACAAGATGTGCTAGCCACTCTGGTTGACCCATTAGCTCAGTTATGGCTCAGTCAGTTAAGACAGTTTTGAGTATTTCTATTGTAAAGAAAGGTAATAACTTCAAGAGGAGACTGGGTGCGGCAAGAAGCACCGCAAGAACTCCGGGTCTTCGCTTGGTCGTGTTTTTACCCAATTGCACTAAGGGTGGTATTTCACTTGTCCAAGATTTTTGTCCAATGTGCATTGCGTCTCACAATTTTTTTAGGCAAACTGTGAGACGCAAATACACATTGGACAAAGATCTTGGACAAGTGGAATACCACCCTAAGGTAAAAGGGTTAAGGGTTAAAAGTCGCATGTGCGATTAAAAATCGGATGCTCCATTCTAGCTCAATAAGCATACTGTACCGGTCAAGGAAGTGTAATTATATAGTCTACTAGTCGGGTTTCAGTCTTTAATTCCGTGTTTACTTGGTATCGTATTAAATCTGAAGAATTTTCAAAGTAAGCCAACTTATTCTTTTCACAAAAAACTCGCTTAACACGTTTTAAGTTAAAATAAAAAGTCTTCGTTATTATCCAGAATTTTCGTTATTTCGCTGCCGTCGATTTCAGAGACAACATTCCCGATGCATTTAGCAACCGCCACTCTTGCACCCGTGACGTCAGCGACGCCGCAAGTTACGCAAGATGCATTCGGAATGTTGCATCAAAGGCCCGCCGCGCGTCATCGCCGTTATTACTTGTTATACACATTTCATAAATACAGTTTGAAGAAATACAAAATGACTAGTAACTGGGCATTATACATAATATAGCAGAGTCACTTAGGGATGCAAAAGTGTTAAGATGTGACGTAGCAACGCACGTCTTGCTACTGCATGGATTTTCTAATCATGTGACACAAATATTTGCAAATGCATCCCTAGAGTGATTCTGCTTTACAAGCAATGTTTTTTACAGAGGTTTATGTATCGTTAGTGTTGGAAGTGGTAGTGAGGTTTTTAGACAACATTACAATGCATTGAGGAAAATGTGTTCATACGACGCTGCATCAACGCTAGTAGATGCGCTCACGACGATCAATTATTGTTCGAGCACAAAGGAAACACTACGCTTCTAACGCGGACACAGCGCGGAGTAGACGCTTCATATGAGCATTGAAAGGAATTCAGGGAAAGAGTACTTTAATACGTTTCAAACACCAATTTAAACAAATGAATGTACACTTAAGCCAATTAACAGCAGACTTCAAATTTTGTCATTTTAAGGTTTAATTCTTTAAGTTTGCAAACATTTTATTTGGCTGACCGTGTACCGTGACAAGATTTAATTGCTTTGAAAACATAAGAAAAGGTTAATAAAATAAGGGTTTTAACAATATTGCAATACACAAAATTAAAAGGAGGGCTATTCCTAGCTCAACTCAATTGCAAGACAAAGAACAGACTATACCTACCTATGCAATTCTTATTATAAGTTCTGTACAAGTGGAAGGATGCCAAGATTTGTAATGTGACAAATAAAGCTCCTGAAGAGTTCGGAAGGAATTTATCTAATTTTCAGATCTAGGTTTTTTATTTCAACAGATTTTATTGCATTCTACAATATTTGTAACTGCAAACAGTTTGACAGTTAACATTAGACATTTATACATACCAAATTGACCAGTTTTTTTTCTTGTTTCAACATTACAAAAAAGGAACATTATTTATCAGGAAAAAAAAATCCTTAAGCCTAGTATCAACTTTTTATTTTCAAAATAACATGATGGCCTCAGGTAGCATATTAATGGTCAGCCTAATGTGAAGAAACTATTATTTATTGACCATTACAGCAGGTGATCTGAAGAGTATGATGGATTGTGTGCCGGCTCCGATGTGTTATGTGGCACCCACCCACCATTCGACAAGACTGATGCGTGGAAACCAACAGTCGAGACAAATGATGGACAGGTACCACAACGTGCTCCAGTGTCTCCAGTGGCATGATGATTGTCCTCAACCAGTATTCTTCTACATTACAGCTGAATTTGCAGTCAATTATCAGTAGGGTAATTTCAATTATAACAAGTACTAAGCTTTCTCCTTTATAATCTTTTTTCTCATAATGCTTGCGTTTAAAAAGTAAAACTATAAAGAATATAAAAATAATATTACCATTAAATTAAGAATACAAACCAATTAGGAACTAAAAAGATTCTTATTAGAATATAAAAACTTACAACACGTCTCAAGCTAACAAAAGTGAAAGAGTAGAACTATGGTGGAGCTACAAAAAACATGAATAAATGAAAGTAGAGCCAACCAAGCCATTTACAACTGGCAGAACTGTGTCAGCATGATAACTCACTTATCATGACTACATTCAAGTACTGATAACTCAATATCAACTACAATGCACACCAGTTTGATATAGTAGGTATATTAAATTAAACTATCCAGTCACTAAAAATAAATTTCGACTAATCCATTGTTCATTAACTTCAAGACTTTGCCAAAATTAATAATTGAAACACATTTGATTTAACTTCCAATAAGATCTACTTCAAATCATTTAACTCTAACAATGGAATTAACCTATCGACAATGCCACCCATTTTGAAATGTGCACGAATTCGACAAATGGCATAATCGCGTCCGTAAGGGCTACAGGCGTACCTGGCTCGTGTTCCAGTCGTAGACGGCATCGTATGCGTAGACCCGGGGCGGCTCGGGCGGCGTCACGTTGTTCCTCGTAACCGCCACCGTGCCGTTCACGGCGTCCACGGATACGCAGCTGTACGCCGCTTCCAGCTTCTCCCGCTGGTCCATCGGCCGCACCCGCACCACCACGCGCACATTTTCAACCGTCGGAGCGACCAACTCCGCATCCTACAAAAAAAAGTTTTCTCAAACACGTCCACCTTCCACGGACACCCAGGAACGTGTAACGTTTGCAGTGAATCAATCGCCAGTGCGCAGTTACTATGTCGTAAACGCCTACGATAATGAGTGACCCTGAAACGCGAAATACGTTATGACTCATTTCTGAACGGCTAAATTTATCACTACGATGCCTAATTCTTAGGTTATTAAAGAAATTAGAAAAAATAAAATGTGCGCAATTAACCCACGCGGTATTCGCAAACGAAAGGAAAGGAAACGAGTTATGAAATCATCATGACATGATTTCCGGAAATCACATGATAACCAACGGTTATACTTACAGGCATTTCGACGACTCAGCTTCGACGCGATCGCGAGAGTAATAAATTCGTGAGCACAAAGCTGCGCAACGCGTACGTTGTCGGGTATAAGGTAAAAATCAATACTCACGACCCAGTTTTCGGGGTTTCCTATTTCCTTTTGAAATGAAATTGGAATGACAAGACGTTTTTGTGATATGTTGCCATGTAAAGTGGAAAGGGAAACTTGACTGCGACATACAAGCGGTTTCCAATTGGAAGAAATCCACACACTTATAAGAGCGTTTTTCCTTTTTACGTATCGGTTAAAATATTTATTATTTTTAATCTTATAAATCACAATTGAAGTGGGCGTAACATAAGTTATTACATGATCTGCAGTATTTTTAATTAAGAAAAATGCTTATTTGTCCTTACCGGCGGGCAACATTACAATACCGGAAGTTGAATCGCCACTTTCAGCAGCCCGTGTGAAGGGCCCATTAGGTTAAGACTACACAATAGTGACCTATAAAATAATAGTTGATCGGAGTAATTTATTTCTGATAATTGATAGTTGCAATTCTAAATTTAGTTTTTATATGAATAATTTTAATAATAATTGAATAAAAAACGAACAGTATAAGAATTTTGTTTTGAACTGTATTATTATCATTATTATACTTGTGTCCCTGGCTTTATAAAAGAGGTTATTTATAGGACAATCTAATTTGATTGTTAAAAAACTTAAAACTTCACTCATATGTTTTTTTTAACATAAATAAACCAAGCTCAAAAATGCTTAACACCTCGTAATGCTTCAATAATGAAAACTATTTAATTTTATTCAGATATTAATATTGACAAAAATAATAAATGTCTCACCATAAATAACCCTCAGCTGGAAGAAAAGAAACGTCAAATCAAGATGTTTATTTTGTTCACAAAAGTTGGAATAAATTTCTAGCTTAATGGCTTACGCGCTTTTGTGGAGACATACAAAATTCTTCAGTTCAAGCCTCGTTTAATAAAATGGCGTCATAATGGCTTCTGAAGCCTCAGAGTGTCCGCAGGACCCTGCCCATATTGTGATAGTTGACGTCGACGCATCCACAGATGCATCGCCGGAAGGAAACCGCTCAGTGCGCGAGTTGTCCTGCGATTCTGGACATAAAATCAATTCGTCCGGTCTAACAGATGCTATACGACTAATAGATTTAACTGTCGAGCCCAGTAAGTGTGAAGGAAATGACTTAAAAGTCGATATAAGCATGGCATCTGAAGGCGCTCTCAGCGCTAAATCTGCTTCAGCATCAGATTCCAGCGTCAGTTCTCCTGGTGACAGCACGGACAACATAACTAACGCAGCTGAGTTATCGATTACGCATCAGGATGAGCCTGTTAAAGTTAACTCCAATGATGAAATAAAAACCCTGCACCAAAATAGTGCAGAGCCATTATCAAAAACTGAAAGTTCAACGGACCTTGTAGCTAATCAAATCTGTGAAGGTGTGTCAAATGACTCTGTGAATGAACCACCAAAATATCTTGATTCAAATAAGAGCTTAGCAACATCAACAGTGAGCTTGACCGAGCCGCTGAACACAAATGTGGCTATGTGCAAATCTCCACACAGCCGAAGTGCAGAAAACATATCAACAGAATTAAAAAAAGATCAAGGAAATATTGATAAAGATGCAATTTTGTTACAATTTAAAAGTCAAAAGAACAAAGTAGGCGCTACACATATAATAGCACCAGAAGCCCAAGCCAACCAGGACGCGCGCTACGCAAGAATACCCAAGGAATTACTTTCACAAGACTTAGGATCTATCGTTAAAAATGTTCATGGAATATTTTCATCCGTAAGTGGTTCTTTGAAGAGTGCATATACGTACAGAGCAGGTCAGATACCGTATATGAAACCTGTAAAACCTGTGCCCAATGGTAAGGTCATGAATGATATATTTGAAGATGATCAAAATGATGATAAAATTACAACCAGTTTTGAAACCCCAAATCATGAATTACATTCAAATGAGATAGCTAAGATAAATGAACAAGTTGTGAATGTTAATGATGCTCTGAATGGTGATAGTTTGCCTGACGCGATGCAGTTACAGATTGAATCATTAGAAAGAGTGCTAGGGGAGCAGAGGAAGGAGAACACGGCTCTGCGAGAGAGAATTAAACAGCAGGCGGAAGAACTACAGGAGAGAGATGTATCTTTTAAAGAAATGGAAATCAAAATGGATTTGGTAAGTTGTTTGTAATAATAAAATGACAATACTGGACTCTCACTAATTGACCTTTTTTTAAGTTTTTGGCCACCGGTCACTTTAGGTTTTCCTAAAACTAAGCTCTAACCACACTATGGGCATAAGAATAAACAATAACTACACGTATAAGCGAATCTCCTTTACCCAGGCCCCAAATGCCGCGCTTTTAATACCTACTTCCCCCTTCACCCTGCTACGCTCCTCTGTCTTCCGCGCCCAAAGTCAGGGCTGTCACTTGTGAAATATTTTAATCGGTTTATGGATGTGTTATACAAGTTTAGTCACAAAATGTTATTTATGATTTCCTTCAACTTGGAAACATTGTTGCAAAATGAGTTTTTTACATTTATGTTAAATTAGGTAATAATATTTTCGATGATATTAGGATATGTCCAGAAAATTTAATGGTTTATGTGGCTATTAATCATGTATAAAACACAGACGAATCTATAAATAAACAACCTTTTAAGCTCAATAAGTTTTAAGTATAGTCTGAGATCTTTTTACGTTCCTTTCAGGACCATAAATTTCAATTTTTATTAGGTTGAAAAAGCTTTATTACGAAATACTTTTCTTATCTATTAATTCGTTTTTAATGTTTCCGTTTTTTTATCTTCAACATCTAGGGGATGTACTAATTAACAAATAAAACTCAATCAATTACCTATTTCTAATTATTTTGCCATAAATAGTCGTTCACTTTTTAAAACACTATTTTAGTTCAACCATAAACACTAAAATCAACATAAATACGAAAACCAATTCAAGACACAATAACAATATCTTGGTTAATACATATATATTCCGTCTGTAACGCCCCTGACTGACTAGACACCTAAGGTGTCGCCAGGCGGTAGGTATTTAACGCGCCGAGCACGCGTCCGGAGCCCGGAGTTTCGCTTCTACGTGTAGTTATTGTTTATTCTTATGCTATGGGTACCGGACATGAAACAAAGTTATACATTTATTTCAACCTTTGCAGCATCATGTCTTTTATTGATGGTGCAATTTAATTTTTTATCATTTCATTTTATCTTGAGATTGATGTTAAATTTAATATTTAAAAAAAAATTAAAAATCGTTATTTTCCATATTAATATTCATTCCAGTGTCACTTAGAATAATCATTGAGTCTAAAGAAGTTACCTATGTGTATGTCACAATACTTGCAATAATCCGGCGCGTGTCACAACCTGTATGAGTACTCAGCAAATTTATAAGTAAGTCGCGTGCATTCGCCGGAATAATGCAACCATTATATAGTGATGAATGAAATTTGATATCCTTAGATCGGCTCGTGAAACTTACATAAATATAATTAAATAATTAACAACTCAACTAAGCATTCACATATAGATAGAACTTGAAATTTATAATGATATAATATGAAATTATAATGTTAGATGTGGACCGGTACATAGTTAATAAAAAGTTAGAGCACTAGTCCTTAACTTGATCATGGTGGGACGCACCGTAGTCCTCCGTGAAAGTACCTATTTGGAGACTTTTAGTCTTCATGTATTTGTGGCTCTAATTATTATTAATTATTACCGAGATGTGTGACCCTATATGTTGATTAGGGTGACCATGCCCACGATTAATGATGTTAGGGTGACCATGTCCATGTTTATTGAGAAGTGAAGGGTGCGCACAGAGCTGTTTGTGTTTTATGGAGCTGTTGACATCCAGTTATGACATTAAGGTTATAAAGAAAGTACCGATACCGCAAGAAAACATTCAAATTTTATAAAAAAAATATGAATGAAATGATAGAGAGACAATAAAGATTAAGAAATGGAAAAATAATAAAGATGTTTATTTGAAAGAAGTGAAAAAAATAAATTAGTAAATATTCTTTTAATTTCAAAGTGACACTAGGCTAATACAGAAGAAAAAGCTGTTAAATATTTTCTTTAATGTGTAAACTTATAATAAGTAAATTAATAAAATTACTGTTCTCTCTGTGACTTCTCACTATGAGAAATATTTAGCTTCCCTTTAAAAAAACAAAAAAAATTCAACAAGTAAAATTCATTTCGTAATTTTTATACTGCCACCTCGGGGGAGAAGGGAGCTTCAGGGGAGGTGAAGTAAGGCGATTGGCCACTTTCGGTGTTGTACAGTAACAATCGTTTACTGGAACATAAACGCATATTGCCTGTCTCAGCATCAACGTAACATGTATAAATGCTATCACCGAGTATTAAAGAGTGTCTTTGATAATACATATCAGTGGTGTTACTTTCTCCTACATCCTCACGCTACCCTCAGTAACCTAAATATTTCATCAAAGAAGAATCTCTGACCGAAACTAAAACCGAAACCAAGACACCAAAACAAGGTGGCATGCTTTGCTGTGTCATAAGTTCCCACAGATAGTCAAGATTTCAAAATCGTTCAACAAGTACCTACTACTTAACATGGGCAAAAACTTAACTTAGGCCGGGATTACACCTGTAAGTTATTACGTAAGTTTTCAAACAAAGCTATATGCAAGAGAGAGATGCAGATATTTTCCACGCACTCTTACCCATAGTTGCGTCTCAAAGCTTATGTAATAACTTACAGTTGTAATCCCGGCCTTACAGCAACTTTTCTTTAAAGCAACCTAATATCGGTAAATTTCGCACCCATCCCAAAAAACACAAGAGTTTGAATTAGACAGATCTATCGATATAACACATGAAATTCCTAAATTAGTTAACATATTGAAAAGTAAAAATTGTATTGGGACTTTCTTGCCCCTTAATATTTACGTCAAGTTCTTGGACACCCTGTATATTCTTCTTAAATTTTTTTTTTACTGTCACCACAGATGTCAAAGCGTGTGGAACAGGCCATGCGAGAGAAAGATGCGGCGGTGATGCGCTACGCGAGCGTGGAGTGTAGCGCGATAGAGGCGCGGCGGGCCGCCGAGGCCGCGGCCAAGGCCGAGCGCGCCGCCATGGCGGAGGCCGAGCTGCTGAACACCAAGATCAAAGCGGCGCGGGAGGACAAGCAGAGGATCTGCCAGATCTATGATGATAAGGTAAGATAACACTCATTTGTGTGGCAGAAGGCAGAAATACGCAAGTGGAAGGTGGGCTCTTGGATTCATAATCATAAGTATTTGCAATCTCCTGATTAGACCAAATTCTACCTTGTATATCAGGACACAAAGCACCCCCCTTCCCCTCTCCTCTAGAAATGCCCCCTTATTTTCTTTTTGAGAGACTACCTACGGGAAATTTGCCACATTTGTAGGTAAGTGGGAAATGTCAAATTTTAAAAGGAACGCGTTTATTGTGTCTAAAGGAATCGCAGGTTTATGGATTTTTAACCGACTTCAAAAAAAGGAGGAGGTTCTCAATTCGTCGGGTTTTTTTTTTAAATGTATATTCCCCGATTACTCGAAGACCACTGGACCGATTTGAAAAATTTTTTCGTTGTTCGAATGGGTATACTTTCTAGTTTTTTCCATTGTCACCACGTCAGGATCTGATGATGGGATCATGGAGAAATCAAGAGAACTCCTCAAATATTATAGGCACACCTATAGCGATTTTGGTATTTTTCACTGTAACTCATGCATTTGCTTTTGAAAAGTACTATATGGTGAAGTGGAACTGATGATGAAGACCACAGATGGCCACTGGAACTCCTTAACGGTACCTATTTCAAGGGTGGCGATAAGATATTTCGATAAAGGAAGTTGAGCGACTATGACGAAGCACATTTAGGTTTAAATATGACTATGACATTCCCGCGGCGTTGTCTGCGGCGAGCTTGAAATGTTCTATAGTTTCTTATTAATATTTAGAAGTGGAGCTACGTAACAGCATAAATAGGATCACTAAAAAGTATAAAATAAAATAAATGTTTAAAAAAACAAAAAACCGCCTTCAAAAAGCAAAAAATAAAGGCGGTTTTTTGTTTTTTTAAACATTTATTTTATTTTATACTTTTTAGTGATCCTATTTATGCTGTTACGTAGCTCCACTTCTAAATATTAATAAGAAACTATAGAACATTTCAAGCTCGCCGCAGACAACGCCGCGGGAATGTCATAGAACTGAAGTCGGCGTCCAACAATATTTTAACCAAAAGCAGACTTCAGTTGGACTGACCTATTTACCTACCATTTTAAAGAAGTTATTTTTTGCTTTTTGAAGGCGTTTTTTTTTTCTGAAGCTTTCTTCCAAGCATTATTGAGTTGATAAATATCAAACTCCAATATGTCCTTGAAATTTGGTATACGAATTAAAAACTTAATTCAACAAATTAAGTTTTAAATTCGTATACCAAATTTCAAGGACATATTGGAGTTTCATATTTATCAACTCTATTTACTAGAGCGAGAATACCATCCGGGCGTCATCGAGTAGAACACCCAATATCACATCAACAAGGAGATTTAAAAATATAAACTTATGGTTCATTACTTTTCAGTGCCATGAACTTCAGAATACTGACCGTGAGCTTTGCAAAGTGCGTGACGAGCTGAAAGAGGTGGAGGGCCGGCTCAAGTGGACGCAGAGCAAGCTGAGGATGGAAATGGACGCGTACAAGGTAATAAAATATTACCATGATTATAAAGTCTTGTTTGTTTTAAAAAGTAAGTAGTAGTATTACCATAGAAACTTTCGTGTAGCAAGTCTGACAAAAACCAAGCTTCGGAAACCCGACCCCATAGCAGCAACAAGGCTGAGGAGGTCCTATTACTTCTTTATGACACTCTTCGTTTGATATCATTCCAACGATACTCCGTTTTAAGGCCTGCCTTGCAAAAATAATTTTCACAGAACTTTTGTTTTCTATAACTTTTACCAAACACGTTTATACATTAAATGTCATCGGCGTGAACAGGACAGCGCGGAGCGTGTAGAGAAACTCACAGCGCAAGTTTCGGAGCTCGAGGCGGCGCGGGACGTGGCCGCCGCCAACTCCACGGACCTGCAGCGGGCCAAGCAACAAGGTAGGTACCTATATGGTTCAATCTTTTAATCTTATCATTTTTGCGAAATGAAGGTTTACAAAATGATACTTCGCTCGCGTAGAGCCGAAGGTTCGCGGCGCGAGCGCACTATATCTGTCTTAAAGATAAATATAAAGATAAAGAGACATTTATTCGCAACAATACAAAATTACATCCCATAGACACGAAAAGAATATGACACAGAGGCATTGTTGCGAAACGGCCCCACCTCAGCATTCGCTAGCCGTAAAGCCAGCACACACACAAACACACGCATAATTTTGCATAGAAAGATACTCCGTACGATGATGGCATTGTATTAAAGAAATGATGTTGCCTCACTGGGTCCTGTAACACAGGGAATTCTAGCTCAGGACTTTGGTCCTGCTGGTATTCATAGCTTTAGAGCTATGAATTATTTATATACGTGTGTTTTTGTTAAATAAATATATTTCATTTCATTTAATTTCATTTTTTTTACTGGTGTTTGTGTGATTTGACTCTCCACGACCGGAGCGCGATCGGCCTATGTGACCGCTTTTACTACTGGCCTATGGTATGGCGCAAAATTTCACGACAACTGTGTATTTCAACCTTAACACAACTTAGATATGTAAAATATGTAAAAGTTTATAAATAGATCATACTGCGATTTGTCGGACTAAAGATAACATTAGCCTAGCTTTTTCCTCTCGTACCAGCTCTCGTGAAATGAGTCATACATCTTAGGACTGTATTAGTGAGGCGCCCGCCTCAAGACACGTCAATGCCGTAGAATTCTGTCATTCCTGACGCGCTTTGAAAAGGGCATCTCGAGATCAGTATAATACGGGCCTTAGACACCCCTCCTATGTTTCATTATCATTTCATTCATTTTAGCCAAATACTTTACTGCCAGGCCTACGGCAACATCGGGCACTTTTCATATGCTTATCATGTACTGAATATGAATTCCCAGAGGCGGAGTTGCAAGAGAGCCAGGCGGCGCTGATCCTGTGCCGGCACGAGAAGGAGGACCTGGAGCGGCGCTACGCGGAGTGCAGCGACAAGATGGAGATGAGCCGGCTCATGCTGGAGGGCGCGCGCAAGGACTACGCCACCGTCTACAAAGAGGTGCGTGTGCAACCTGTTCCCTGTCACCATCCTGACAACAACACAACAACACAATGTGGACAATTTGGTATACATCGCATAGTTACTCAGTTTTGCCGCCACTGGGATTCATATAAGCTGCGCCGTATTAATATAATTGATCTTGGTAAACGTCAACTCGTAGAGAACTGTTTTTTTGAACGCACATTAAGTCGTAACGTGTTCCCATTGGTGACGGCATCAGCATGTTTTCCTATAGAGCCTGCCCCTCCCCGAGCATGTTGATGGATGGTTGTGGCCGGCAGATGCGGCGCCTGGAGCGGATCAACATGGGGCTGCAGCAGGACGCGGCCGACCACGCGATGCTGCGCGTGCAGGCCTCGCTCGCCGACTCGCTCGGCGCGCAGCTGCTCAGGTACCGCAATGATACGCGCCGACTACCTCTGGCTCAGCTCGCCCCACAATTGCCCGCAGCCGTTCGTGTTGGTTCATCAGAACCGGTTTTTTAACGCATATCCTTGACAAGAGTACGCACGTGCGATTTTTTTAGGAACTTATTTAAAAAGCGCAATCTGCTACATTCTGACTTGCGGTTTAAACTTTTGAACGCCACAACGGCTATACCCGTCACAAGTTCAAGATTAAAAGAGACTTAGTTTAGCATTAATACGGTGTAATTTGCATTGCATAGCAAACATTGGCGTGTGAGTGACATGTTTTGTATTCGACGTGAGGCGTTCAAAAGGTTTAAAAAGCAGTGGTTTTTTGTATCTCATATATTATGTACTAGAGGACGCCGCGACTGTGTACGCGTAGAATTAGTTTCCCGCTACTCTCCCTATTATAACCTCTTAGAGGTTATATTTCTAAAAATCCCTTCTTAGTGCACCCCTAGGATATTTCCTCCCAATTTCAAGTCTCTAGGCCCAGCGGTTTTGACTGTGCGTTGATCGATCATCTAGTCAGCTTCTTATATAGACGAGTAGATAGTGGCGCCTGCACTGCGGTTGCTGACTGCATTTTTTTATTAGTCCGGCTCGGGGAGTCCTGCGGCAGGACGTGTTTATCTGTATTCCGGGAAATAAAATTTAGGTTTCACCGTTGGAGTCTGATACGTCGTCAGTAGACGTCTAACAATACCTAATTGGAGCGGCCGCGTCACGACAGATCAGACGGCGGTGATGATTCAAAATATCGTTATAAACCGTCAGAACACGTCGTATAGATGTGAACGGTACCCATCACGGCAGACCACGTCAGCACACACAACACGGCATGTCAGACAAAGTGTAAATCTGGATTACGTTATCGCACATGCGTAATACACCCGCAATGGGCGCGGCCTCGTTGACTCGCCGTAAAGCGATCAGCTCAGTACGTCCTACATGTCGGCAGTCGGCACGGCTAGATCCCGGAGACATCCCGCTCACGACTGGGCGACGGCTGGGTGACGGCTGGGGCACCTGATTGCGATCTATCGTAGACTTTCAAGCTGTCTGTGACATTTATTAAAATAGACGAAATAAACACGGTGAAATCTATGAGAATCGAGCGTGTCAACTTTTAACTACCCACTGTGACGTTACGAGCGCAATTTAGGAATGGGTATAACACACCGCCGTGTGAATCCAATGAATTTTAATCTGTTATCGATTATGATTCGTATATAAAGATAGACGAATGAGAAAGCGCAATAAGAGAGTGTATTAGTATTTTGGGCTCACAATGCCGGGCGAATACGAAGGCGCGCCGCTAAACCGATTCAAAGGCACCGTCTATTAAGGAGTTTTGAATGTTAAACCTCTTATTTTTTTTGTCTTTCGAATTTTTCAAAGAGATGTGATATTTTAGTTGTCACTAAGGCCGCATTTCACCAAACTTGGAATAAGACTTAATCTGAGATTAGTATATGCAAATTCGACGTTTAATCTAGTTATAAGACCTTATTCCAGTTTGATCGAATGCAAACTTTTATACCGCCCACCACAGTCCTGTGTGCCGTCGCCGCCATCGCCTAAGGTTCGCTTGCGGCGGGTAGGTATAGTAGGTTTTTTTTTTAAAGTTTAATCTCTCAAGTGGATTCCGACATGTTAAATAATTCCCGCTATACCGCGCTGCCACTACCATTAAGCTGGATCCACATTGCGCGCGGCAAATCTTCGAACATTGGCGCGCGCGGCGGCCAGGGAGACGGGAGACGGGATAAACCCCATAATGTGAATCCAGCTTTACCTTGTTTGTAGTCAGTAAGCTGCCATCATTCAATGAGCATAACAAATTCGACTTCGATTTATCACTCCATCTCGCCTGGGGACGTCCTACACTACGTTTGCCGAGTCGCGATCTCCACTCAAGAACACGTCTACCGCTTATCGAGTCTTCTACAGATATGGCCAGCTCACTGCCACTTCAGCTTGCTAATTCTCTGCGCTATGTCAGTTACTTTGGTTCTCTGTCGGATAACATTGTTACGGATTTTATCCTTCAGCGAGACTCCACGCATAGCCCGATGTTTTTACCTGATTGCAGAATCTACCCGGGTCCGAAACAACTTCAAGAAGATGACCATTCACAGCAATAGGTCTGAGATCAATGTGGTCATGACTTTGGTTTTATCCCAATTAATATTCAATTCGCTTTGTGAGGCTGTCCAACATTTTTTGCAGCTTGCAGCTCCTCCAGCGGCTCTGCCATCAAGACTGTCCTCGTCTGCGAATCGCAAGTGCGAGATGAAATCGCCGTTTATGCTGATACCCTTACCTTTGCAGTCCAACATCTTAAACAGATCTTCCAATGCGCTTGTGAACAGTTTCGGAAATATTACATTTTCCTGTCTCACCCCTTTGCGCAATTGCATAGGTTCAGACTGTACTTGGACACATATTAAGGCAGCTTTGTACAAGGATCTCAACACTGCAATATAACGAAAGTCTATTTATCTGTAAGGATTCCAAAACAGCCCTGGGTTCCACGGAATCGAAGGCCCACATCTCATAGTCCACAAACGCCAATCACAGAGGCCGGTTATACTCTTCTGACTTCTGTATAATCTGCCTTAATGTGTGAATGTGGTCCATGGTGCCCTACCCCGTGCGAAACCCGGCTTGCTCCGGAGGCAGGAACTCGTCGAGTCTTCTGGCAAGACGATTCGTGATTACCCTCGAGAACAGCTTATAGCATGGCTGAGGATAGAAATGGGTCTGTAGTTTTTAAGAAGGGTTTTGTCTTCCTTCTTAAAGCACAGTACCACTAATGCAGTGTAGCTCTGAAATCTCAGCTGTCATGCTGCGGGTGAGGGACATGTGCGGCGTTGAGTTGGCCATATAAGTCCTCGATCTCAGGAAAAATCTCCGGCTTTGATAACACGGTCCTGTCCTCATGTGTTGTGAGCTTCTTCAGGTAGCTCCTCCCAAGCTGCTGAGTGAATACTTTGGCCCATTCGGTTTCGTTCTATCGCCTGCTCATTGAGGCGTGTATTTCAGCTCCGGAGGTCACGCTGTACAGTCAAGGGCACTAATACGTATACACCACAAAGTCTCAAAAATATGTACACAGGCCTTATGTCTATGGCGATAAGGTCTATGTGTACATATTTTTGCACCTTTGTGCGGATATTTATTTTTAACCTTGACCATCTTTGCGATTCGCATGTTTAGGTCTGACCTTTCTGACGAAGTCGACTGGGTGGTTTTCCGTCTTGTTGTCATAAGCCGCAAAGTTTCGTCCGAGAGTTTGGACTTCCTGCCTTTGGGCCGCATTTTGCAAAGTATTACGCCCTCATCCACAAGCGTTTCAAGCGGGCCTCGTCTACATCATCAGTGGGTTTCACTGCAACGAATTTATCAGCAACAAGTTTTTGAAACTTCTCACTGCCCGCCATGACATGGAGCGGATTTGGTCGGAGCGTGGACTTCATCAGACGGCTTCTTTCCACTTTTCCAGCAAGGAACAAGTCGGTGATCAGATCCGGTGTTGAACCTGTTGATCACTGAGACATCTCGCGTTTTCTTTTTGCTCTGCTCATTCGGAGGAAATGCCCATAATCGCCACGCTGGGCAAGCGGGTTTGCGATCGCAGGGATACAACTTGTCGCGTCGTTGACACTGCTGTCAACGACCATAATGTTATGTATGAGTTGTACCCGTTTGAGCTGCGTTATATCGCAATCAGCCGGGGGTGGGGATGTAGAGGAAAGATACGGGAATGGGGATGTAAATGTGACATTAGTAACTAGAGCAGACTCCCACCAGTCATCGGACAGACAATAGGCAAGGCCACTCTCTGGACAGCCAGTCAAGTGTCCTGTCGCTACATCCATTTCTCTTTAACGTTGAGATCACTTGGAATCTTGTAATTATTAATTAATATTATTCTGAACAAAATCACTACATACATTATAGAGAGCAAAAAGGGTTTGCTGTCACAAACTATCCATAGGCAAACATTATGATTGTTTCCAAAATCAATCAGGATAGATAACACGGTACAACAATATTTGCTTTATTTGACAGAAAAAATAACAATAGCGACCGTACCACAAACCTAAGCGATGAGTGAATCGGTGTCGATCGTTTTATTTTGGTTCCTTGTTCATTAGAACAAGGAACCAAAAGGGTCTGTTAATTATAACAGACCCTATGTTGGTGATGATGAACAAGAATAATACAAAGATGACATTCAAAGGATTTACTTCGAGTTTTTGGAACAGTACAAACTGGTATGAAAGTCGGTACGGGTCTCATGTCCGTGGCTGAATCGCAAGTGGGGAAGAGCGGGAGTAACTTTCTCTTAACGTCTCGATCAGCTGATATCCGGTTTTTATGCTGCTTTCCGGGGTAGCTGGCGGCGACGGTATCGATGTCAGCGGCCGCCCGACGAAATATTGTCCTGGGGTGAGAAGAGAAAGGACGCTGGGATTACGTGAGAAAGGGGTAAGAGGACGGGAGTCGAGGACGTCTTCGATTTCCGTGCAAAGCATACTCAACTCCTCGTACTTTAGACTAAAATTGCCAATAACTCTTTTTGAGTGATTTTTAATGAATTTTACATTTCCCTCCCACAAAGCTAAGGCAAAAGCAAGGGGGGTTGAATACAAACTACTTAAATACGTTTTTCTTCTGTGAAATCGTAAAAAGAATTCATGCCTGATTTTAATGCTAGGCCCAATTCATTGTTCGTGCCCCTACGTAGTTTGAGCTATTATCAAAAAATATTTTACTGGTTCTACCTCTTCGTGAAATGAATCAGCGAAGGCAAGGAATGTAAGCGTTATTATATTAGTATTTAGGTCGCTTACAACCTCTAAGCAAATCGTCCATATAAAAATCCTTTTTTTATTACTTCTGAGATTACTGGGCCGGAACGATGTGGTAAGAAGTTCCCGAACTTATGCCTATACATTTTTGATAAACGCTCTAAGGTTTCATACTCGTGTATGAAGTCACTGTAACGTTGTTTGAGATCAGAATTTCTGTTCAGATTTTTCTATAAATTAAAGAACCGTTTGGCAGCCATTTCATAAGGGTCACCGAGTGATGTTTCAGGTGTTTCTTTCAACGGCATTAAAACTGAGAACCTGCTATTCGGTAAGAGGTAAGTATTTTTAGCAAAGTGTTCCTCACAAAATTAATCATCAGTAGACTTAGGCAGCTTAGATAATAGAAGTTTTTCGAGGGTCCAAATGTTCGTTAACTTCTAACTAATTTCCCTTGTGAAATTGCAATGAAGTGTCTGAGAACTTTTTTTTTAAGATTGGGTTTAAGGGACCGGCTACCCAGCCAATGAGAGTATTTTGTGGAACGGAGATATCTTTTCAGGACATAGGACATTGAATAATATTTCAGCCCCTAACAACATGTCAACTCCTGCGGGTTTGCGGAACTTGGGATCAGCGAGGGAAATATTGTAAGTAGGTTTAGTTGAGTAATGTTCACGGCGAGGTTAGGCAAATGACCTGTGATTTCAGGAATAACTAACCAATTTAGTTTTACATTATCGTTGTAACTATTAGACATAGAACTGATGGTTACTTCGCACCTATCAGAGATGGAAAGTTGGAGGTTGTTGATGCCCGATATTAATAAACGTTCACGATCACGATTAAGTCCCCTGCCTCACCGGGACGCCATGGCGACGTCGCTGGCCACGTATCCTATACAAATTAACGTAGCCAAACCGTCGCCAAGTGAGTGAGGCCGTCTACTTTTCAATATGAATTGTTTGGCTACGGTGGCCGGCGACGTCGCTATGGCGTCCCGGTGAGGCAGGGGACTAACTAACCACAATTTTTCTTTCAGCGCTCAGGATTTGTATGAGATCTGGCTGATGGGGGAAACGATATCCGAAGAACCATCGTAAGTATTTTTATTTTCAGGATTGCTCGGTGACCTTAACTAAAGCGGTACCAAGGAGAACCTGATCGGACGTTTGCACTGATAGCGGGGGCCAAAAACAGAATCACGTATGTTATTTTCATGTTTATGTAAAATGGTGTTCTGTTTTTTATGACATAACCTACAAGAACCTAGGCGACACGTTCCCGCGTCATGACCCTTCGCAAACAATGAATGCAGCCTCAATCTACTGATTGCACTGACCTTTTCATCGGGTGACAGTGAAGAGTTTTCACAATCCAATAATTCTATGACCTTGATTGCAAAGTGGACACGACAACCACCAGTGTTAGAGGACCCAGCCGTGAAAAAAGTCTTTGCGAATTGATGATGGGGTAATCAATGATATTTTATATTATACTCATACTAAACGCGTTCAAAACCCGACGCCATCACTTACGTTACCATATATTTCCACAGACAAAGATGGCAATCCGTAGCGAACGCTTTTGTTAGAAAGAATAGTGGTTTTCCATTGACGTTGTTGCGTGCGTGGCAGCGGCCTCGGCGCAACTGATTGGTAGTAAGAGAATAGTTTGGCATTTTGCCTTCCAATTTAAGGAACGCTTTTGCGCGCATCTAAATATAAAATATCATTGGAGGTAATGAGTTTTTATGATCAGGTTTTATGTCATTATTTCTTGATTCTATTGAAACACACTTTTTTTTTATTTCTGTTCGCCATTGCGATTTCTACGCTCGGTTACGAAGGAATTTTATAGAGTCACTTAAGGGCCACTTGCACAGACAATTGAACACTGGGTTACGACGACGCTAACTCGAGTTAGTAAACGTCAGATTCATACGAAAACTGTCATTTTAACTCGAGTTAGTGTCTTAACCCAGGGTTAAATATTCTGTGCAAGTGGCCCTAAGAGTGGTAAATCGGACAGAAACAATCTGTCTCTTCCGATTTACCGCTTGTGATAGAATCTTATTTTGTGGAGACCATATAGATAATGAGCGCGTCCCACCGATCCACCGGTTGGCCGAGAGTCGTTAAACCTCCGAAGTTTTTAGTTACAATATCAATCAAGTAGAGAATAGATCTATGAGATTTCTTAGCGATGAGTTCGATTGTAAACTACGCCTTTAAGCGGTTGTTAGTAGTATTTTTTTGCTATCGTATCTTCTGTGATGAAAATTCAATTGATTTCATAACTTGTGCAGCACTCCCTTCTAACGGTATGTCCGGGCCTTACTCATTTTTATGTATTAGCGATTCAAAGGTGTCCCGGAGCTCTCTCCACATGAAATAATTCCCGTCAAAACACGGCAGGCAGTTTAATAACGGGCACTTTAACTACTTACTTAACTACTGTACTATACTATATGAACTTCATTTGTCTTCGTTGAACGACGTAACTTGAATAATGATTATGCATTGGAAATGCCGGCATAAATTTTTGTTCCGGTTATTTTCCGTTCCTTAATTTGATCATCAAGAATGGGATAAAACAATTCAATTTGAGTTTGTAATTTTTCAAACTCAGCAAATAAGCCTCAATTCGCACGACCCTTAACTGAACCGCGATGTATAATTAAATCGTTCAATTTAAATTCTGCTTCAAGGTCATTCAAATCACCCTGTGTAACCATTTGTCAAAATTCAAAATTTTTATTCAGTAAATTGGTCAAATGAGGGCTCTTTTACACGTCGGTAATAAGTAATAAATCTACCAGCGCTTCGGACAAGACCATTATTGCGGAGAATAAGCGCCGCAAGAAACTTCAGTAGAAGATCATTTTTTTCATTCAATTTGTCAATGCAAAGAATCTGGTTCGGAAGGTATTAAGACAAAACACCGAAATAAGCCAGCACTTAAGGCTTAAACTAGTAAAGGCAAACAGTAATTAAGTGCGGATTCGACCAAAAGAGAGTAAATTTTATTCTTGGAATAAATCGCCAGTTAATCCAGAGTGAACCCATTCGGGAATAGTTACTAAACCACTATTATCATAGTATAAATAGAAAAGTAGCTCAACTCCGGCCCTTTAGGAGATTCTGATACCTATTGCCGCTCGGGCGTCAGGGTTGTCCAAACTTGTTTTTCAATTTTAGTCACCTACTTGGCCATACTGTGATTTATGTTATGTTGTGTGTGTGTTATGTTAATTTTCATAAATTACACAAACCTAAAGTAAGTATAAATATTGTTAGGTACCTAAGTACCAAATTTAAATTATTTTACTTACATACTTTTTATAGGTATGTGACGTGATATGTAAATTCCTTTTCGACCTTTTGATAATACCGCTTTCGCGCAAGGCGGCTACCTTTGACTACTTAGGTACCTATTATTGGCGGCACGCGCCGTCGCCGCGCGGCTTCCTTAGAGCATTGGCCGCTCGCTTTGGTTCTAGGCTTGTGCTTTGGGTACTAGGCAACGATAAGCATACGTATGTAGTGAAAATACATACTTAATGTGACTACATAGCATAGGTACATATAAAACGCCCAAGGCTCAGAAACAAAAAATACCTACTCGCACTCATCACACGAATTTGCCCTGACCGGGAATCGAACCCAGGACCGCTAGCTTCGTAAGCAAGGTCACTACTTACTTAGTCACTACCAACTACCTAGGCCATCCACGTCGTCACATGTTACCTGTCACGTCGCACTCAATAACTTAAATTACCTACTTAATACGTATTTATTTCACCTAGGTATACTATAAACAGGCCGGTACGAAATACCTTTTATTGAATCTGGATATAGTTGTACCTACCTAAGCTAGGTTTAGACATCTGTATACAGAACAATATTTAAGCGTTTTCGGCAGCGACATTGTCGCTCGATAGCTAAGTACGCGCGTTAAAACAAAACGTAACCGAACGCAATGACGCCGCGGCCCCGAGCCCCCGACTAAGTTCCCTTGAAATTTCTTGAGATCTCGTTTCGTATTGGTTCGCCCCGCCACAGGCCCCGCCCACAGCCGCAAGCCGCGCGATGTACATTTGTTTGAAGACGATCTACTGTTCTCTATACTGTGCCACTATTCGCGTGGAATAACAAAGTTATTTCTAGAATAATTTAAATATGTAATGGCATCCAAAGCTTGTTTTGTGCTGTCAGGGCTGTCATAACACACATATATTGTATACTAGAGGACGCCCGCGACTTCGTACGCGTAGAATTAGTTTCCCGCTACTCCCCCTATTTCTTCCCGTTTCTATGATAATAGTTACTGATATATGTTGCTATATGTTGAGCATTCTTTACGTATTCACATTTATAAATCGACAAAATTGGATTGAGTGTCACCTCCCCAGTTGGACAAGTGAAGAATAAACACGGGAACACCTAGATGGAGAAACAAACTTTATGTGATTAGTGTGATTACTTAAAAACTTGATTATTAAAAAAGGGGCAGATGAGTTTAAAAACTTCACTGATTTGTAATGATTCTAATAATGTTTACATACCACTAAACAACTTCGGAAATAAAATATGACATTAAGATTTTTTCTTGACATGGACATAAGGGAAAATCACCAAAATTCAGATTAAAATTATGAATATCTCGGAAACTAATAATTTTCGGTCAGGGTATGCCTCCTTAAAAGGATAGTATCGTATATCCTGTCACCCTGTAGATTATTGCGTAACAGTGTTAATAATTGAAGTTTGGGAGAATCTGCACTTAATAAAATTAGACAGTGCAAACCAGGCAGGAATTCCATTTCCAGAATGCAGCTCCGAATAGGTCAAAGTCAACGCGACCGGCTGATCTGCGCAGCCGCCAGGTAAGTACTTCGAAGCGCGAGCGCACCTGTTACTGCCGCGTTGAATGTTCTAGACTCGCTTGATTCCTGGAAACATCAGCCATCCTTGAGTGTGACGTAAGCATACTTTGTCTGAAGAATCCATTCCGTTTCGTTCCGATGAGTACACCAAGCGAGCAGTTCTGCTGCGAGGATGCAGAGTCGTTTTCTACTATGAAAGAGGTATGAGTAGGAACAGGTCGGTTTAACACAGGGGCTCAGGTGCCCACAGTGACACTATGCGGACTGTAGGACGAGGGTGTATAAGATAAGACCATGATCACGTAGGGACCCCGTGGCCACCGAGGCCCTCTCGTACAACTTCGCCGTCGCCTGCCACCCGATGTCAGCAACGGCCACTCCTGTCCGAGACACCCGGGAGCCGGAGTTACAGGTAGGGTATGTTTGGGGCTTTTGCAGTCGCATATACTTTGAAGAATAGAAAAAAAAGAAATTATATTGAAAATGAATAAAGGACTAAAGAGGGAAGAACGAAATACTAATGCAACAAAATAACGTGCTAATAATATTTTGAATATTTTTATTTATCTGCTTATTCAAATATTATGTTTAAAAAAAACCGCCTTCAAAAACGCAAGAAAATAACTTCTTTCAAATTGTAGGCACCTAATAGGTTAGTCCAACTGAAGTCGGCTTTTTCTTGTTTTTGAAGGCGGTTTTTGGTTTTTTAAAACATTTATTTTGTTTTATACTATTTAGTGATCATAATACGCTGTTACGTAGTCCCACTTCTTAGTTGATATTTGATATGAAACTTTAAGTTATTTCAAGCGCGCCGCAAGCAACGCCGCGGGAAAGTCATAGTCATAATTCAACAAGTAAATATTCTTCGTTGTAGTCACTCAACTATCTTAATCGAGATATCTTATCGCCACTCTTGAAATCGGTACCGTTGAGGAGTTCCGGTGGCCATCTGTGGTCTTCATCATCAGTTCCACTTCACTAAATGATACTTTCTGAATGCAAATGCTGGACTTGTTACTAAAAATCCTAAAATCGCTATATGTTTGCCTACAATATTTGAGGAGTTCCCTCAATTCCTCACTGATCCCCTCATCAGATACAGATTTGGTGACAATGGGACCACCTCGGAAGTATACTCTATCAAACCAAAAAATAATTTTTAAAATCGGTCCACAATTAACGGAGTAATCGGTGAACATACATAGAAAAAAAAAGATACATACAGTGGAACGTATAACCTCCTCCTTTTTTGAAATCGGTTAAAAAGCGTTGCAATTTGAGGTTTTTTTTAAGTTATTAAAGTTAGGCGACTCTACAGGCTTGCTTTGGCACACGAGGCAAAATGCGATTTTGTTTATTTATTACCATTAAATATGCGTGATTTATAATGCTGTAAGTAATAAATTAATAATTTAGCAAAATCGGCCAGGCAAGCGCGAAACAAACGCGAGAAAGGAATAGTGCCAGACTCGAAATACCATGTAAGATCGCTGAACACGCCTCCGGTTAAATTCCGCAAGCCGCCATTCCTTTCCTTTGTCTCCGCTTCTCGAACATTCGGACACGTGCGCCGCGGGGTTGCGTCGTGTAAAACGGAACTTCATAACGTGAAGTCCAGTCACAGTCGCCACTTTCTTGTTCGTGATGATGATGAGGATTTACTTCGAGTTTTTGGAAAAGTACAATCTCTATAGTATGTAAATAGAATTGTAGATATGAAAGTCGGTACGGGTGCTCGTGGTTTCGGCGGCTAGCGGGAGCCCGCGCCCCTCACACCCCCCCGCGCGGGCCAGCGCCATATAAGGCGTTAACAAACTACACTTTGTAACTAAATTCGGCAATGTATTACGATTCATGCAGTACTCAAGTAAGTAATTTTTCATGGTATATTTTACCATAACAAACAAAATTAACTGATTTTAAAGTAATATAATATAATAAGACGTACTTATCGATGAAAGGAAACGTTTGCATTATCTCGCCCAACTATTTTTGTAGAGTTTTTCAGCTTAATACGGCGCATTTAGGCATTTTTCTATATTTTGCTTGACGTGCGGTGCCTATGACAGTGGAGCGCGGACTACAGCGGACTAAAAAAAAAACAAAAAAACCGCCTTCAAAAAGCAAAAAATAACTTCTTTAAAATGGTAGGTAAATAGGTCAGTCCAACTGAAGTCTGCTTTTGGTTAAAATATTGTTGGACGCCGACTTCAGTTGGACTGACCTATTTACCTACCATTTTAAAGAAGTTATTTTTTGCTTTTTGAAGGCGGTTTTTTTGTTTTTTTAAACATTTATTTTATTTTATACTTTTGAGTGATCCTATTTATGCTGTTACGTAGCTCCACTTCTAAATATTAATAAGAAACTATAGAACATTTCAAGCTCGCCGCAGACAACGCCGCGGGAATGTCATAGTTATATTTAAACCTAAATGTGCTTCGTCATAGTCACTCAACTTCCTTTATCGAAATATCTTATCGCCACCCTTGAAATAGGTACCGTTAAGGAGTTCCGGTGGCCATCTGTGGTCTTCATCATCAGTTCCACTTCACCATATAGTACTTTTCAAAAGCAAATGCATGAGTTACAGTGAAAAATACCAAAATCGCTATAGGTGTGCCTATAATATTTGAGGAGTTCTCTTGATTTCTCCATGATCCCATCATCAGATCCTGACGTGGTGACAATGGGACCAACTAGAAAGTATACCCATTCGAACAACGAAAAAATTTTTCAAATCGGTCCAGTGGTCTTCGAGTAATCGGGGAACATACATAAAAAAAAAAAAAAAAAACAATAAAAAAATATTCCGACGAATTGAGAACCTCCTCCTTTTTTTGAAGTCGGTTAATGAAAAGGGCGGCACTGCTTTCCCTTTTGACAATATTTGTCCGTGGGTGTCCCCGCGCCAACGGCGAAATACGATGACGTAGAAAGAGTCTCTTTCGGAAGACAAGACCTTGTATTTAACCGTATTTCCAAAAAAGGGGAGGGTCTCAATTTGTCTTTGTCTATATTTTTTATATTTTTATTCCGTTTGTTTTTGATTTCGCTGCTAATTGTCAAACGATCTTAATAATGAGGAGTAGGATATAGAGTATATTTCAGGGGTGTCACTTATATTTCGTTATGGTCTGGTCATGGAAGCCACGGAAAGTCATGGGAACTCCTTAATAATTCATAGTCGGGTTGTTGTTTTTTAATATTTAATTATGTAAGACCATGTTGGTTGATTGTTTGTTACTGAGCCGCTGTCCGTGTTGTGTAACCCGTGGACGGTTGCAGAGAGCAGGAGCGAGCCGCGCAGGCCGAGGAGGCGCTGGGCCGCGAGCGCGCGCGCGCCGACACGTGCGCGCTGCGCGAGGCCTCCGCACTCGAGCACTCCGCGCGCCTCACCGCCGAGCAAGTGGCCGAGAGCACGCGCGCCGCGCACTCGGAGGCGCAGGTAAACACACACCCACACACACCCACAAACACGCACACGCACACGCACACGCACGCACACGCATACGCATACGCATCACACACGCACAAGAATGCCTCAATCTAAAGTAATTAAAGTTATGTATCTTAAATGAAAGCACATATAATGAATTTAAAAGGAAAACTATCACGACTCCGTACACGTGACTGGTTCCTGAGATACAGGCGACTAAAGTGTTTATACCTACTAAAAATCATTTAAGACAGCACCTAATAATTTTATTAGAAAATTAGTTCAAACTAGTGGTTTTTTGACATCGGAACCCTGTACTGGGTATTACTGAGCGTGGTCCGGTCCGACATGCTCTTGCCTGTTTTTTTCCTTTGTTGATGTGGATTATCTTTGGCGCAGCAAGGATATATTGATAAAAACAAAACGAATCACGCGCCTTGTGAATTCTTGCTTTTACTTACGATGGCTTTTGACGTATGACTATTAAAGTGCAGGCGTAGCCTTGTCACGCTATAAGTGTTCCTTGGTTTGTTCCAGGCGCAAGCGTTATCGGCGGACAACGTGGAGCTCCGGGCGCGCGTGGAGGCGCTCGAGCAGGAGGGCCGGCAGCTGGCGGCGGCGCTCGCCGACGAGGCCGACCGCCGCCACACCGAGAGCCGCGTGCTCGCCCGGAAGGTACGCTCCCCAGCTACACCATGCAGGAGGCGACCGGACACGCAGACCGCTGGGACCGTACATGATATTACACAACAGGATGTTGATGTTAGTCCCTCAATCACGCTTCAACGGTGGAATGGATTTGGGTGATACGTGGCACATGTACAGTCGAGTTCATTGATATGTGTACACTTTAGTACCTTGTCACTTTAAACGCTGTGACAATTCGTGTATGGCAGTTTAAACATGACATCAAATAAGTAATAACCGACCACATGAAACTGTATACTTCGTCGATGCTATCTATCTATCTATATAAAAGACAGACTTGTATATCAAAACACAGCCGAAACTACTGTACCTAGAAACTTGAAATTTGGTACATTTTGGATAGGATTGGATTTTCTGAAAATCGACCCCCGACAGGAAGAAATAGGGGAGTAGCGGGAAACTTAATTCTACGCGTAAGAAGTCGCGGGTGACCTTTAATTAGTAATAATATGCGACTTGGGTCTTCCCTTAGTGGACGCCCGTGACTTCATACGCGTATAATAGTTTCCTGCAACCCCTACTGTTTCCTCCCGCTGGGGGTTGATTTTCCAAGTTCTTCCTCAGTGCACCCCCAGGCTACCTGAGTAATATTCCCTCCAAATTTCGAAGCCCCAGGTCCAGTGTTTTAGGCCGTGCGCTGTCCTTCAGCGAGTCATGGAAGAGTTGTATGTATATACATATATGACATTGTTTCAGATCGCAGAGTTGCAGGAGGAAGTGTTGAACCTGAACCAGCAGCTGGAGTGGGAGAAGGGCGAGAACGGGGTGCTCAAGAAAAAGCACGCCAACGCTATAAAGGTAAACAATAGTAAGGTTCAGAAGTGTCACTCTCTGTCACCCTCGTTGCCGGAAGCTCGAGCCGCATGCCACCGAGTGATTGCTTTTGTGCGCCCGGCGTTGTTTGCCCATTGGATGAAAACCATTAAAAATGACTTGTTATAATATTTTAACAAATGATAGTCTAACCGAGTTAGACCAAAAGACTTTTTTTAACACAGCACAGTTTGAAACGTAGTCGCAAGGTTTCTATCAATGTACTATTTATATATATATAAAGATAAAGAAGCAAGTGTATACGTGGCCATATGAGCTGTTACAGGGACCCTCCTAGATTGGCCGAACTATAATAAATGTTGCGCGTCTCCCAGGAGCTGAACCGCGAGCTCCAGCGCTCTCTCAAGAGATGTGAGCAGCTGGAGGCCAGGCTGCCGCCGGACCCGCCCACCGCCAGGACCGGTCAGTGCTGCCAACCATGTCATACACGGGGATTGATTATTCGATACAATTCCTTTTAGGAGGGCATAGAAGAGCTTATTTGCATCAAATTTTTATTAATGAATTGTATTGTTCTATGTTCTGTTTTTGTGGTGTTCCATAAGGAGTTTTTTTATGTACATACACATACATAGACTCACGCCCTCATTCCCGAGTGGGCAGGCAGAGCTATAGAATTACCAACAACTCTAAAAATTTGCTGATAATAGGGAATATGCATGGAATTTTTAATTCGCATTTTCGACAAAATATGAAAATACCGTAAAAGAGATCACCAACAGTGAAAATAAAATTAAAATCGGTTAAGACATACGGATGATACAAGCATTTTAACCTGCTAAGTAGACAGAGAGATCAAAAGTGCACCGGTGACGTCATTGTGCAGTTGGGCCATATAAACTACACGTAAAACTCTGTTTTGCTAGAAAGAGATAGGAACAAATCTGTGTTGGTTAATCTTGGTTATTTTTGTAGCTATTCAAAAAATGTTTTTTCTCACCTGTTTGTTACATGAATCAGCTGTAAAAAAAAACACGCATATTCTCTATTCTGTAACCACATTTTGCACATTAAGGATTACCAAGAACAGATAAAATGGTGCAAGAAGAAAGTAGCCACGAAACGGTCCCAACTCAGCGTAATGCTAATATTATTACTGCGAATTACCTCAATTTGGAGGTGGAGGGAGCCCCTTAAAAGGAATGTATCGAATAATCTATCACCTTGTGTAGTGTTTTTAATTAAAAATGTATAGTTTCCGAGAGCAGAGAGATAACGGCTATAGGTGCACAACTGAATTGGAGTGCGATAAAACTCATATTATTATAGTCACCATTGCCACCACCTCATGCATACTCCGGCTCTCAATTAAGTCTAAAAACATTGTAAGTAGGCTCTGAATAGGTGTTAAGGCCAGCGCCAACCGGCGGACGGCAGGGGAGTTTTTCCTTTAGATTTCCTCCGCCGCAATCCGCTACGATGCTCCGAGGTCGGTCTCAAAGCATTGTAATTTATACCTTATTTCAACTGCAATACAATTAAATATACATTGATAAATTTTATATCCTCTGCCGTCCCGTCCGCCGGTTTGCGCAGCCCATTAGCTACCACTCCACCCGTACACCTTAAGATCCATCTACACCGCACTTATAAAGTACCTGTAGCAGTGCCGCGTTTGCAGGATCCATCACGTCGCTGAGCAGCGGCGAGAGCGCGCCCCCGGAGGAGGCCGCGAACGGGCAGGCGGGCGCCGTGCCCGACATCCAGGTTCGTATCGACATACACCCGTTGTCCTTCATTATTTATTAAAAAAAAGATGAGTTTATTCAGTTAGTAGGGCACTTTGACACGTCAAAAATCTACCAGCTCTTCCCAAAAGGAGAAACTCAACAGTTGGTTGATTTTTTAAAATAAATAGCTTTAAACAGATGAATCCAAATATTAAGTGTAGAATTCACCAAGAATTAGATAGATTATTATTGCAATGGCCTGGCGAACTTCTCACTTTCCATCAGGTGGTCTGTCTGTGTGTTCGTTTACCTTGTCCATGGGGACCAACCTCGTATCCGATCGAATAGTTACAAAGAAAAAACACTATTGTTCCAAGGTTTATAAAGACTACTTTCGTATCAAAATATTCGATCAGTTAAGAGATTGAGAAAGTAAAGGGACGATATTCCCAATGTGTCCCAATTTCTTGGTATATGAAATGAAAGTTTCCATGCAAATATTTTATAACACACAGGTTACTAACTTAGATATATCTTGACTGTTTTCACGCTCAAAGGAACCAACTGAATACACGGTAAGCGATGCAATAGACGCCCAACACCTAAATCGCGTTGGTCTTGAGTTCCACAAGTGTGTGTTCGTTTTTACAATCGATTCGCAGCTGTTATTCAATCTCATACCAGTACGTTACATGTGTGTGTGTACTTACGTCGAGTAATTGTTATGTCGGATTTACCACTACAGACAAAGACCGCATCCCTCAACAGATTTACCCACACTAACCGTTTGTTCTTTCAGATCAAAGAACCCAATTTTTTCACTAAGTTGTTGCATAAGGTTGGGTTTTCAATAATTTATTTTATTTTGTAGTAATATAGTTTAGCCTATAGTTGTCCCGTTTTGGTGCGTTTGTAATTGTTGTGGCTCGGTTTCGCTCACCGAGTACTTAGTTTAAACGGTTTACCGAATGTCGCTGACGCACTCGGTCACCTACCTCATGTAAACGCGCCATTAGTGTTAAGGTTAGTAAGTATTATATTAGTGCCTAAATATACAATTACTGTAAATAACGTAACAATTTCATCTTTGAATGTAATAAACCTAATTAGAATCTATTTTAGTCTGTGAGAGAACCAGTGAAATATCTTAGCAATTGAATATTTTGTGAAGCCACCAACTCGTATTACGCCGGCGCGGAGAGGCCCGGAGCCTGTCATTGTTGTGACGTCAGCCACCGTGACCTTATAAGTAGTTTGTTAGAGTCGTGTGGTTAGTCAGAGTAGCAAAGTAAAGAGTGTATTATGGCCGGGCAAGGGTTTCTGCCGCGTGGGCGAAACATTTTTGGTCGAATGTGTCATCCCAAATATTTATTTACTAAAAATATGTTTCCCGCCACAGCAGTTTGCATTGTATTTTAGTCACAAGCCTAAACTAAGCGATGTTAATAGCCATGTTGGTATTCTAAAAAAATAGGTACCTGCAAATTACTTTTTGGTAAAATGAACATTTTGGAAATGATACATCAGACCAAGAATATTTCTTATAAACTTTACCGTCACCTCCCCGCTGATAGAGATAGGTAGTTTTTAGGGTTCCGTAACCAAAGGGTAAAAACGGGACCCTATTACAATGCAACATATAACAATTATGCAATTATGCTCATTGCAATGTATAACTTCAATTTTAGTTTAGTTTATGTTATTTTAGTGTTGTTGTTAGTGTAAGTATGGACTGTACGAGGGGTGATCCAAAAGTTTTGAGAATCAGTAAGAACCATCCACATAATGATATTCTTTTAATGTGGACTATACCATGGCACTAATGAAACTTAAATTAGAGAAAAAAATGTAAACATTATTCATTTGTTTCCCTGTGATAGCTAAACAAAAAACATCTGTATTAACAATTTTACAAGACGGCAAAAATAAGAGTTAGTTTTGTAATAATTTGGAGTTGTGTGGAAAAAGTTTTGGTACACTAATAAAAAATATTGTTATTGAAAATGAAACCTTGATTTATCATTATAATTTAAAGGATAAATAAGTTATCATTGCAGTGGATTTTTCTATCTCCAGCTCTGTCACCAAAATTTAGGGTGGTTTTTTCGGCCTTTTCCAGGATTATTGAGGCCTACAAATAAATACTGCGACATTCTTTATTAGCAATTGAGTTCAAATAATCTAGGAGTGTTATATAACATTATTGTATCCTAATTGACAACAATTCATATGTGCTAAGGTAGTAAAATAAAAATACCGTTTGTAGATTTTACACTGCTGATTACAGTAAAAATATTTTTGGATTTTTTATGCAGTAGTTTTTTATTTATATTTAGGAAAAACAGTGAAAAAAGTTGGATTGAGAATGATAGGAATACACTTATAGTGCCCTTAGTCCATTTATTACCATAGGAATTGACAAAAATGTACAACTGTCATGTCCATTTTTCATCTGTCTGACGGATTACTTGATTCTAACGACACGCTTTCAATTCTCGTAATACTATTGTTTTGATATACGCTATTTAAAATGAAAGTGACTAACGGATTTGTAAAAGCGGATAGCGCCGCAACCTGCTCAAAGTCGACGAATTCATGTTGTTACAGTTGTTATGGTTGACAAGTGACATGACATGACAGTCAGTTCTGTTTCTGTTTAAAGTTACTTCTTTTTATTTTATATCATGCTAAGATCACGACATCAGTATTCCTAACTTTGTATATACGGTCTTTTTAATGACTATATCTTTAATAAATTACTAACGACGAATTTAAGTTAAATAAAGAAAAACCGAGAAACACGGGTAGTCTAATTTTTAACGAGCTATTATAAACGCGAAAAAACAGAAATACTTTTTTTTTTGAAATGTTGTCAATTAACTATGGCAAAATAATAAAAATAAGTTAAAGAAAAAAAATTACAAATTTTCGGCAGGAATTGTGCTTCAGAGCCTTCTAATTGATAAGGGTGCTGCTCGTCGACCAAAGATCAGAACTGATAACCGCTCTCCCCGTTATTTAGCCCTAACTTTCGACTAATATTTCTCATTCACTAATGTTCAAAAACAACTACATAAAAATCACGAGCTGGTGATGACATAGTGAAGGTACAAAATTTGGCCTCCAAAAGTAAAAATATTTTTATAGTGGTAAAATAAAACAGTTGAATGACGTTAATTAGTGTTCGGAAATATAGAAAGTGTGCTCATTCCAATTAAAAAAAAACGATTTACATATCTCCCATTTTTTATACCGATTATCAAAACTTTTGGATCACCCCTCGTAGGTACATTGTCTGAAATAAAATTGATTTGATTTGATTTGATTACTAAGACTCCACTGTCCGTCTGTCTGTCACCAGGCTGTATCTCTTGAATCGTGATAGCTAGACAGTTGAAATTTGCCGCTACAACAACAAATACTAAAAATGGAATAAAATGTGTATTAAAGTGGGGCTCCCATACAACAAACGTGATTTTGTAGCCGTTTTTTGCTCTTTAATAACAGCAACCGGTATAGTGTCTTATGTTGTATAGATAATGGTACGGAACCCTTCGTGCGCGAGTGCGACTCACACTTGGCCGGGTTTAATATATTTTTTCGGCCCGATTCGATATCATCGGATATCTATCTTGTGTTTTTGTATGGAGTTTTTATTCATTCTTAAATCGACGGCGTAGTTCCCGAGAGCAGATTTCTCCATATCCTATAGTTTGCTACTTCCCCCACCTGTATTCTCGGCCTAAGTCCGCCCGTGCCCCCCTCAGGTGCGCGAGCCGGACCGGCAGGCGCTGGTGGAGCGCGTGGTGGCGCTGCAGCGGGCCGCCGCGCGCCGCGCCGAGCGCTGCGAGTTCCTCGAGGAGCACGCGCGCCAGCTCACCGACGAGCTGCGCGCCAAGGTAGCTGGCACGAGCGGCCCGACCAAAGAACAGAAAAAACAGTAGAAGTAGGATGTGGGTGTGTCACGAGTGGCATGGTTATGCGGAGTTCCGCGCAACCTACCTTAGTTTGCTGCGATCGCTTGTGCGTGAAAGTTGTGCGAATAATATTTTTAAAATAGGAAATAAATCCAGAAACATGCCTTATTGTGCTATTTTGGAATGTAAAAATGATGTTGTTTTTATGATAGTGTGAGTATTGGCGACAACAGGTCTGATACTAAGCGAAGCTCATGGCACTTCCACTGTTTTTTCTATTCCGTGGGCCCAACCATACAGTCAGCCACGCAGTCTGTCGTTTGACAAGAGCTGCCTATAAAGCTACTGAGAGAAGTAGCTGCCAGTGGCGTAACTATAGGGTGGTACAGCGGGCCGAATGCCACGGGCCCCCGGTCCGAGAGGTCGTGAGAATAGTAATTAATACATTTTTTTATTTTAAGCGAGAGGGAGGGGGAGGGCATCCGATGTGTTTGCCACGGGCCTCAGGTGGTATAGTTACGCTACTTGTAGATGCATATGTACGAGGGGTGCCTTTTAAGTTCTGTCGTTTGAAAAAACTAAAGACAATTTAAGTGTTAAATAGTATTTATTGTTTTTCAAAGTAATCACCGTGATATGTAATACACTTTTTCATTCGATCGAACAAGTTTTCGAAACACTTATTCTATTCCGAAGTCGGGGTCTCCAAAATGGCCGTTTTGTATGCCTCAACCGCTTTTTCAGGCGTCCGGTACCGTATGACCACGAAGTCGTTGCTTGATTTTTGGAAAAGTGAAGAAGTCATTAGGGCTTAAGTCTGGACTGTACGGCGGGTGATCCAAATTTTCGACGTTTTGTTCTTTTAAAAACGCAATTGTCTGCCGGGCGGTGTGCGAGCTAGCATTATCGTGGTGCAGTACTATACGACGTCTTGGGTTATTTTTTCGGAACTCGCCGATAACTTCTGGTAAACAAACAGTGGTATACCAGTCAGCATTAACTGTTTTACGATCTTCGAGCACGATGGTCGCAACGTGGCCACTTTTCGCTACAAACGTGGCGACCATTTTTTTCGAAGTGCTCCGTGAGCGTATTACTTTGGTCGGTTTTGGCTCATCTTGAAACACCCAAACAGTCGACTGCTGTTTAGAATCCGGATCGTAGGCATATATCCAAGATTCGTCACCACTGATAATGTCATAAACGTGTTTAGAGTCTCCTCGGTTGAATTGCCGCAGAGTTTTGCGGCACCATCTAACGCGAGCCGTTTTTTGGTCTTCACTACCATCCATCCATTTCCATCCATCCATTCATCCATCCATTTGGTATCCAGCGTGAGATCAATTTTTTTACACCTAAGTGATCATTCAATATATTTTGAACACTGGTCCCTGAAATGCGTAATTAAGCTTCTATCTCGCGGTATGTCGCATGGCGATCTTCAACGATCAGTTGCCGTACAGCATCAATGTTTTCCTGGGTTACAGCTGTTTTTGGTCGGCCTTCACGATGCCTATCACTAAGACTAGAGCAACCACGTTGAAATTCCAAATACCAACGTTCCACAGTCCGGATGCATGGTGCTTCATTTTTAAAACCCGTAGTCAGCTCTTCAAAGCACTGAAGACGCGTTAAACCCCTTTTAAAGTTGTAAAATATTATCGCACGTAAATTTTCCTTCGAAATTTCCATTTTCACAACCGACTTGTCAACTTTGAACCGACGCTGTACTAAAACGAATCGGCCGATCTCGAGACGTTCTTTTGTTTTTGAATTCTAAATTCAAATATTTTAAGATGATACTAGTTTTTTTTTTAATAATCACTGGAGTTTTGCAAACGACAGAACTTAAAAGGCAGCCCTCGTATAGTGTTTTCAATCCACGAATTCCTGCCCCATTACTTTGGCTCTGATTTGGTACTTGCAACTCAACGGTTAATGTGTTGACTTGCTTAAGTGTTGCCATTCAACAATAATTTGTGTTGTCTAGTTTTTTTTTCAAAGTTCAAGTCTCAGCGTGAGATTTTACAAATTTATGGGGTACACTGCTACGCTACACTGGGCTCGCCTGCGTGGATTAAAAACACTAAAATCTAATTTCCCCATGTGTATAACCTTTATCGTTTTAGACTGCGCTCGCATAGGTCGTTTCACAATTGCTGCCACGTATGGAACGAACGAAACAAATTTTACCTGTAATTGTGTGAGTCTCTTATTTTTAAACGTATTTCGAATTTCGAACCGAATACCTGTACTAATGTAACACATATTATGTATAATTTCGTCCGCCCATTCGATTCATTCGTGGCAGTCCAAGTGAAACAATCTATACACCTCTGAATGACGTAAATGACTTGAGCTACTCCCTGTTCCAGTCGCGTCTCCTGCGACACCTGCTGCCGACGCTGCCAGCTCAAGCGCTCTCCACCATCGCGAGTGACTCCAACAAGGTAACTCTCCAATCTATTACCGTAGCCAGAAACTAAACCCCCTTGCAAAGAAAACGGGCACTTTCGATTTTTTCAAGTGGTTTAAACACACTGTAACTAAATGAAATTTTATGCTAAAGTAGGTACATCCAATGAGACGAGATAAAGAATGTAAACAGACTGACCGTTACTGGGTTATATTGCAATAGCGAGCGCTTATTATATCTGTCCTTATTTCTCGTATGCAATATTATCTTCAGCGGCTGTCGTTGCGTGCGTACAGGAAAGCTGTCAGTACAGAAGTTGTCAACATTAGGGTCGCCATATTGTGAAGTTCATTCCTGTTAGGATTGGGTTCGAGGTGACACGTTTTCAAATAAAAACGTTTTGAACTCCTGAAAGCTTGTTTACATTCTTTATCTCGTCTCGTTGGCCTTACTTTACAGCATTTAACTGATATTATTTATATAAAAAATATAAAATAATTATTTTTATTCGTTAAAAATACTTTCCTTATTGTGTAGATTTTGTTATTTTGAAGCTATAGTTTTTTTTTTAAGTGCCCGTTTTCTTTGCAAGGGGTTTATTTCGATTAGATTTGTTTCTAGAAAGGTGCCACGAGTGAACGCCGCCTATTTTATGTAAGAGGAAATCTATTCAGGTTATATTTAGTGAAACCTTGTGTTTTTTTTTGTCGCAGGTCGAATTTGAAATCGACCTATTTTGTACTATTTTTAATCAAATGTAGAACAACTTATGTGGTATAAAGTTATCAATGTAAATTAAATTCTATAGCGTTTTATAAAATAATCATAAAGGAAGCATTTAACATAAATTGTACTTTATTCACGCTGCATTGGCAGGTCATAAAGAAGTTTATAAAGGTACGTAACAAAATGACGTAGGCTAGGCGTGGGAAGTTCGATGTATGGAGCCATTAGTAAACTCCCCGATTAGTTGAGTAATTCTATGTTGATTCACTAACAAATAAAGTTTTAAAACTTGTGTGACATGATACATCTAGGTGTGGTGTTTAAAGTTCACTACTCATTTGATAAGGAACATTTTTGTCCATGACACTTTTTTCGTATCTATTATAGTTGTCCCAAGAATGTTAAAAAACCGTTAAAGGGGACACATTTTACGGTGGGGGTGGGTAAAGCGGCCGGGGGAGGGGGGGAGAGTAGTGAACTTTAAACACCACACCCAAATGTATCATGACACACACGTTTTGAAACTTTATTAATTTGTTTAATATTCCCATACATTGAATACATAGAATTACTCAGCTAGATTGTCCATTCAGAAGGAGATAGCGCGTCACGGTGGCGGCGCCATGGCGGCGCTGTGGGGCGGCGACCCCGGCGGGCTCACGCTGGAGCTCTCCATCGAGATGAACAAGCGGCTGCAGGCCGTGCTCGAGGACACGCTGCTCAAGAACATCACGCTCAAGGTACCGCGACACTGTGCACCATATAGCGGACAGGTTCCCTGGCTCCAACATAACAGCGCCAGGTGACAAGTGGCACAGTATAGAGAACAGTAGATCGTCTTCAAACAAAGGTACATCGCGCGGCTTGCGGCGGTGGGCGGGGCCTGTGGCGGGGCGAACCAATACGAAACGAAATCTCAAGATATTACAAGGTAACTTAGTCGGGGCCGCGGCGTCATTGCGTTCGGTTACGTTTTGTTTTAGCGCGCGTACTTAGCTATCGAGCGACAATGTCGCTGCCGAAAACGCTTAAATATTGCTCTGTATACAGATGTCTAAACCTAGCTTAGGTAGGTACAACTATATCCAGATTTAATAAAAGGTATTTCGTACCGGCCTGCCTATAGTATACCTAGGTGAAATAAATACGTATTAAGTAGGTAATTTAAGTTATTGAGTCTGACGTGACAGGTAACATGTGACGACGTGGATGGCCTAGGTAGTTGGTAGTGACTAAGTAAGTAGTGACCTTGCTTACGAAGCTAGCGGTCCTGGGTTCGATTCCCGTTCAGGGCAAATATTCGTGTGATGAGTGCGTGTAGGTATTTTTTGTTTCTGAGTCTTGGGTGTTTTATCTGTACCTATGTAGTCACATTAAGTATGTATTTTCACTACATAAGTATGCTTATCGTTGCCTAGTACCCAAAGCACAAGCCTAGAACCAAAGCGAGCGGCCAATGCTCTAAGGAAGCCGCGCGGCGACGGCGCGTGCCGCCAATAATAGGTACCTAAGTAGTCAAAGGTAGCCGCCTTGCGCGAAAACGGTATTATCAAAAGGTCGAAAAGGAATTTACATATCACATCACATACCTATAAACATAATTATTATTTAGTGTCAACTGATAAAAAGTATGTAAGTAAAATATTTTAAATTTGGTACTTAGGTACCTAACAATATTTATACTTACTTTAGGTTTGTGTAATTTGTGACAATTACCATGATTATAAATCACAGTATGGCCAAGTAGGTGACTAAAATTGTAAAACAAGTTTGGACAACCCTGACGCCCGAGCGGCAATAGGTATCAGAATCTCCTAAAGGGCCGGAGTCGAGCTACTTTTCTATTTATACTATGCAAGTGGCGAATCGATATATGTACATTGCAAAGAGGGGGTTCCAAAGTGGCCTAGCTAGTAGTGCCCCTGCCTCCGAAGCTAGCGGTCCTGGGTTCAAATCCCGGTAAGGGCGAATATTTGTGTGATGAGCGCGAATATTTTTTCCTGCGTCATGAGTTTTCTATGTACTTAAGTATATATTTCTCTATAAGTATAAGTATTTATATCGTTGTCTAGTACAGTCAACAGAATAAATAAGTGATCATTTCTGTACCTTGTCGCTTTCAATCGTGAAACTGAAATTTTGTATGACATTTCAAACACGAAGTGAAAGTGACAAGGTACATAAATGATCACTTATTTATGATGTTGACTGTACCCTACAAGCCTATACTCGAAACTGTAAGACCAAAAAAACTACGATAGATACGTCACTGTCACAAGTGTCAAAGTCGCTTATGTCAGTGTCAATGGAACATTTCAGAGTTAGCCAACCTTTTTGCATTGATAATCAAATTGTTGTAAATATTTGTAGATAATTCTAACATTGAAGAAAAAGTTATATTTAACAATAGGGAATATGCATTCAATGTTTTTTCTACCCGATATTCAAAACATTGAAATATCCCAAAACAAATATTTTCTCATATAGTGTGTTAAGTAATTAAAGGGCGGGTGTGTGTGTTCAATGGCGATTTTTTTTATCAGCTAAAACAAAATGACAAGCTAAATTCGGATGCCTTACACTTATGCTTGATTTAAACTTGACAGTTACCCATGGACCCCATGGTGTCATGGCTGGCAAAATGCCCTATGATTGTCATTATAAAGAGAGCTACACACTTTTGGCCTGTTATTTTGTCGAATAGCTAAACGTATGTAATATTTAAATTGCATCTAACGTTGTTTACAAGTATTGTTTATTTATCGTACCAAATGTTATTAATACCTGAAGTATTACAAGTGCAATAACAGTTTTGCTACCAAAAATCTTCTATGGTTAAATATTTAATAGGCCATCTTGTATTTGTGTAAGTAACTTGAATTAACTTGTTTATTTAAATGGAAGGTTTAAAACTACCTACAAAAAATATTCTTAGTGCGGTCTTTTAAAAAGTGGAAATATACTATGGCAAATATTTGTTTAATTAGTGGCAACCCACGTTGGTCTTTAATTACAGTTTCGAGTATAGAGCTTAGTTTGGGACTATGTCAAATGGTGTGACATTGTCCCCTGAAAAAAAAGTCACGTCTTTGCATATATGCTACTCTAAGTACACTGAATAGTCTCCGGACCCCGGTCATTGGCAGGTTTCAGTAATTCAGTTGGTATTTATGCGTTATATTTTGCGACCAGCTTATTCATGCTTTTCCTTGCCAACAGGAGAACATGGACACGCTCGGTGAAGAAATCGCGACGCTAAAAGGACCAAGGAATTCTTCGCCGGAAACCAAATAACTTTTAGTTAACGTCTTTTCTCTTTTCGCCTAATGTCCGCACCAATGGGACACCGACACAGGGTCGGAGTAACCGCGCCTGAACTTGAATAAAGTACGGAGGCTATTCGCTATTAAGTTTATGAAAGATAGCCCTAGACTGATAAAACCCCTTCCACACAGTTTGATTATCAATTAGATTTGTTTGCCAATTGGCTACAATCTGATTGTCCGTCCACACGTACATTGACGACCGTTAATTTATTTTTTTGCCTCTGCTGAACCGACTTGCATTGTGATTACGTCAATAAAATTAGCAACTAAAGATCCACACCACCTGACTTGATTGGAAACAATCGAGTCGAGCGGCCCCGACCAACCGATGACCTTGAATTTCATATTTCTTTCCACACTACGCAATTCGATTGCCAATCTAGTCAAATTGGTCGTAAAATTGTAACATGGAAGGGGTTTTAAACTTTTACAATGGGGAAATTTATCATGTTTATTGTTGTAAATATGACTTTAACTAAATATTAATGTCAATTCTCAAACTATGACTGTCACAATCCCTAAATGTAGACTTTTTTTGTTGCCAAGTGGACTAAATTCACAATATAATTTGTATTATCACGAACGTTAATTTGTGACCCATTTCAAGAAATCGAAGTCGTCAATGTCGTTAGAGATGCCAAATCATTTGTAACTAATAGGAGACTCAACCTTATTGTTGTAGAATGTCAGAATGACTTTGGACCTAGGGTGGGTCCCAAATTTAAGTTCGTGACTGTACATGTAACCCAGTGTGTAAATCATCTATCAAATGCTATTTCTATTAAGTAGTTACAGTAAGTTGATGGTCAATGTTAGAACTAAAATAAAATAACCAAAATTCTAAAGCTTCGGCCACCAGCCAGCTCGAAGTGGGAGCGGTCACACGGAGCGCGGTTCGCTAGCGTCGAGACGACACGCGTCGACGACACGATGAGAGCGCGGAATGAAGTTCAATTTTGACAGACTTTAAAAAGGAGAACTTTTTGATTTTGGCCCAATTGTAATTTTAAATACTCGTTTCATCCAAGTTGGATGGCATTATGCTTAAAATTGGCGCACCGATGCCCGCAGAGCAGTGTACTTACACGATTACGATTTGTTTCTCATCGTATTTTCACGTTTAACGGTTGCAGGGAAATATGATCAAGTTTAAAAACGACTGCCTGTTGAGTTTCTTGCGGTGTTTCTTCTCAACAAACACATAGGTGTCATGTTTATTGAGATCCAGATCGTGGAACACTACCGACTTTATCAATGTGGCCTCTTAAGTGCCCGTCGCGCCGCACTTGCGTCGAGTCGGCGCTGCGCTCTGCTCGCGTCGCGGCGTCGAGCTCGCTGTGTGTCTCACACCCGTATTCACAAACAGTACTTAAGGGATCCTTCACTGAGTAAACGCACTGGGCTCAATACAGCTCTGTGATTGGTCCCTTTTGACCGACCTTTTGTTTATGAGACGATTTGAACCACCCTGCGCGTTCGTGAGCACTGTGAGACCTCAAGTGACGTTTGTGAATACAGGTGTCAGACTTTAGTGATTCCGTAGCGGATTTTAAATGTTAAGTCACCATAGTATCCTGTCGTAACTTCTAGAAACCAGTGGTTGTTTTCCTGGCACAAGGATTTGGAGCGCTTCAACAGTTGGTAGTCCATTCCTCTTGCTACCTATACACTTGTATTTTGACAAAATGATGTTTTATGTATTAGTATTTCTCCCCGCCTTGTAGTCTCTAATAACTTATGCTTTATATTCGGACAAAAATGACTGTAAGTATTAATTAAGTAAAATAGTAAGTATTTATTAATATTATTTCTTATGAATTATTGGTGCTTTGTGTTTTTATGCTTTTATTGGAATGAACCTTGTTTGATTTGACTTGAAGTTCAAATGTGTGTCATAGTTATTGGTTTGTACATACGTTCTTACATAAATTATCGAATGTTTTGCAATTATGTTTTTTTTAAATGTGATTCTGTAAATATTTTGAAGTACATTCCTAACAAAGTGTTCATTTATTAATTACGTATTTCTTTCTCGTTAATTATATCCTGTTATCATAAAGGAGTTATAAATTTTAAAATGTAACCAGAAATTTTAAAATAAATAAAGAATATTTTAATCTACTTGTTAGTTCTAGAAACTATATGAATCGGTCTGGTGGAATTCCAAGAGGCTTCTTTTGGAACATAATTTCTTTTAAAATATTCCCTTTTCCAATGAAGATTGAAACTTGATTTCTAAGTACATTTTAATAAGGAATATTATATTTATCTTAAATCATCTAAGTTGTTAAATGCGTAATCGAAATTTTTAAGTATAGTTGACGATATTTATATAAGTTGCACCGATTCCTGCTATCGCTTTATCTGTTCATTATAATAGAAAAATAATCAGTATGCTTTTTCGGTAAAGCCCGTGCCATAAGTAAATTGCGAACTACTGGTTTTGATGTTTTTGTTGTGGCTGTAACTCTCGGTATCTCTTACTAAATTGGTACTTTAAAAATAACTACAGTCAATTTGGTAATTTAGAGAAACAATGATGGGTATTGTATAAATCATCATTATTTCTGCTGGCCATAGCCCTGCTCCAAAGTTTGCCACAAGGACCGCTCCTGCGCCGCTTGCATCGATCGTTTTCCCGCAGCCTTAGCCACGTCGTCGGTTCACCTTGTTGGAGCTTTACCCTCGCTGCGTCTTCCTGTACGCGGACACCACTAGAGAAGTCGTCGACCCCATCCCCGGCGCGCGATGTCCCCCGTCCACTTCCACTTAACTCCAGCAATTCTTAGGGCTATGTCGGTGACTAAGGTTATCGTGCGGATCTATAAATCAATAATACAATATCCAATCTTATTAAGACCTTGCTGCACCTATTACTTGCAGCAATTGCGCAATTCCCAGTCGTCCGCACCCCTTTGTCCGCAGTGTGGACAACTGGGAATAAAAATTCCTGCGAGGGTGCGGACAACTGGGAACAGCCGGTTCCATTCATCGGTGCAACTCAAATGCCCTGAACTATACTAAATTAATGTAACCTTATCAACGCTTATGACGGCTGAAAGGTAGCGCGAATTTTACCCTTACTGACTCATGACGACGCGGTTACCCTAGGGCCGGTTCCATCCCCGGAAAGGGCAAATACTTGTGTGTTGAGCACTAATACTTGTTGCTATTTAATCATTTATTTATCATTTAAAGTAAGTATATCGTTATCTAGTCGCGAGAGCACAAGCCTAGAGATTAGTTTGAGACTAGGTCAAGTTGTGTATTTAATAATGCAGGGACGGTCGGCCAAGAAAGTGGTCTACCAATTTTGACAAAAGGTTCTGTGAGATCTAATTGTCGCTAATTACCTGTCACTGTCATAATATTATTGCAAGGGAAAATAGAACTTGTGTCATGGCATGCAAATGAACTTCAACCGTAGGGTGGTAGACCACATTTTTGGCCTACTGGGGGCTGATTTTTGACTTTGGAGCGCTCGAATGTTTGGTTCGAAAGTGAGTAAAATCCGTGAACCCGCGGCGCGGAGCACGAGTCTTTAAATGTTCTTTTGCTCGTCATTTAAAAAATACGGTTTCACCGATTTTGCTCACTTTCCAACCAAACTTTCGAGCGCTCGAAAGTCAAAAATCGGCCCCCTGTACCCCTAATATCTTCATTTTTTGCGCTACCTATTTATGCATCTGTACGTAATGACCATACCTCATTTAAAATATTGTTATGTTTATCGGTGTTGAGAATTAATGTGGTAATGAAAATAAGACCCCTCGGAATCGTAGTTTTATAGAGAATATATGTGTGTCTAGCTTATACTCATCGGGAATATATTCACCGCCCACTATAGCTCGTTTTCTCAGGTATTCTTATTCATATTCATTTTATAGGTACAATGTATGTATTTTGTTTTTTTATGTGACGCGACGTCACGTCATAGCTCCATACAATAAACCAGCCAAGTGCGAGAAGGACTCACACACGAAGGCTTCCTAGCCATTTTTGTATAGGGGCCGCCATTATTCATTTATTTGTTGTTACTTATATAGCGTCAATAGAAATACACACCATGTAACGGTATACGTAAGCCCACTAACTGACAGATGGACGGACGGGCGGAAAGTGGAGGCCAAGTAATAGGATCTTATTGGCATCCTTTAAGTACGGAACCCTAAAAACGTAGTTCTCTGGGAGGTGCGGGCTTCACCCAGAAATTGCATTCCGATATCTGCGCGCATACAGTCAAACAATTTGATTCCTAGGCCACTATGGACTTCTTCAACGTGACTTTGTAAACATATCATAGGAAGTCCATTACGTTTTAGTTGTCAACGTCACTTTAACACAGTCCATAGTTGTCTAGAAATCAAATTCGTTGACGGTACGTTTTCCACGTGGCGGTATCCTTGTAGACGGAGACAGCGCGCGGAAGAATATTTTCCTGCTCACCACCTCGGAAGGCCTTTGTCGCACCAAAGTCCACTTTACCCATTAGGAAAGGAGACTGGCTATTTCCTCACTGCGGTGACAAAAATAGTGTTTCGCACGGCAGCTAAGTAATTTGGATCTCGTGCCTTTGAATCCCCTATGCGCTTAGATTATATTTTTATAATACTTCGCTTTCTCTGGATTACAGGTTCTTGACAACTTTGCTGCCTTGTATAGCAAATTAATCTTTATTAGCATTTATTATTGTAGGTATGAGCGAGCTATGGACAAGTCGTAGTGAATCTCTACACTACCACTTGTGCTTAGCTCGCTGCGGATACTGATAGCTATCTTAGGCGAAAGGGACCAAACGGCGAATAAGGAACGTAGTTAAGTAATAGTAACAAATTGACCAAGTTGACATTATCGCTAGGCTCAGGTTGGATCCGGAGGCTCCATCTCTTTTTTTCGTCTTTACTGACTGATGGAGCTGACGTGTTTCGATGTTGGCAGCCGTTTGCACCTTTCGTTTGCCTAATGTATTGTATACTTGAAAATTGTATCTTTATGAGTGTATATAGATCTCTCTCAGTGATTCTTTTAGTGATTCGAATTAAGCTCTCTGTAAGTAGCAGGGATCGGAAATTGGGATAGATAACCTAAAGTTGGCAAAATCCCGATAAAAGATAAGCAAATATGACGTCGGCTTCTAAAAAATATTATTTTAATAATTAAGTAACGTGATTCCGGGATCTACAAAACGTTTATATTAATTATTTTACATCAGAGATACTTAAACATGTATTTATGGCGGCGTATGGCGTCGTAATTTGTTGATCTAGAAATCCCGGGAATTTTATTAATAAGTTAATATTAAGTCCGCTTCCAAAGAACCAAGCAACAGCGCCGCCGCCAAAGTTTACGTATATGTTAGGTATCTATCCAAATTTCCGATCCCTGGCCTAAGGTCTGTTCAGTCTTACTTGTCTTATATAGTAAACAACTTTGTAACCTCAAAATGAATCTTTTTTTGGCTAAAAAATCTTTTTAAAACAAAATTAAGCAATCACAGACAATACATTAGCATAATGATGTCCATAATGTTTATTCAGTTTACTTTATTTACGACAAAACAGCTGCTTTAGCCAAAAAAGGTTCATTTTGAGGTTAGAAAGTTGTTTACTATACAAGACAAGTAAGGATGAACAGACAGTAGTATAACAAGATGGCCGATGACCACACATAGGTACTAACTATGAAAAAGCAAGAGTTCTTTATTTACCTATTTATTTTATGTTTGGTTCGTCAACAGAAGACCATTACTTAGTTTTAAAATGACATGTATAAGGAAGAATGGCAGGGTGTTTACCCGATGATAGGCAGACTAAGTACCAATTTCACCAAACGATGTTAACCACTTAACAGACGATAAGGGCGTTAACAGCTGTCAAAATGTATGAACTAACAGTCCATTAACATTGATTAAATTTAACATCGTATGGTGAAATTGGTACTAGACTTGCGTATAACAATATCTTTTTTGCCGATGCGGCTTAATAACACAGTTAATGACTTTAACTAATGATATAGTCCTAAAAAAGGAACTCTAAAATCGTTATAATGGCTGTTTGCGGTTCTTCCATGGTCTAGTTCGAAAGTTCTTTGGCAATTCTTAATATTTTTAATAACATTCATCCCGCTATTGAAATTTGGGAATCCTTATATTCGGAACCGGGGAGATGAAACTGTAATCCAGTACTAATGTGTGGTGGTCGGCGAGACGACGGCTGGGGTGTGGTTGTTGTTGTAGCGACAGCGTATATTGTTGTGTAGTTGTGGAATTTTATCGACGTGGTTATTATATGTGAAATATATTTTGAGCAAACATATTGTCTTCCATTTCATCATCCTGTTTTACTATAAATTAAAACTCCCATGTAGATTCCGACATTATAAAAGTTCTTACTACCTATATAGGCGGACTAAAGTGATGGGTACATTTGATCTAAGGAACATGATCAAAAATGACGGGCGCGCCACGCCACGCCTCAACGGTGCGGAGCAGACTGATTAGAAAATGGCAGCCAGAGAACGCCTACACGACGACTTGTTCGCATTTAATACTCTTTCGCAGAAAGTCGACGGAGGCCCCATTAATGGGACCACGAGGGAGAACTGTTTCTCGTGACCAGTCTCATTAGTTTTTACGGTTGTTGAAATTTTCTTCCTGTATATAGAATATAATAAAAAAAGGTAGAGGGGTAGGGGAAGTAATGAGAGGCTCGTGAACTGATCAACACGTGTATTGTCTAGTCGAGCTCGAACTCGATGATGTCGCCGAGGTCGATTTCGTTGTCACTCTCGCTGCTGTGTCCGTCCGCTTGCTGCCGACAAACAATTATCAAGTTTAACGCGAAAATCGAAAATATTTTGTTTCCAATATCGTAAAGCAAAGCATTGGTAGGCCTAAGGCGCACCGACGATCTTGCGACGATCGCGGCATGATGGATGCGAATAGCATAGAACCGACCGTCGTGGACATCCTTGGGGAACACCTATGTCCAGCGGTTAACGTCCTTCGGCTGATGATGATGATGATGAGTATTGCAATGTCTTGCGCTGTAGAAGGCATAGTAAGCACTTTCAGCTTGGCAATGTTTGAACATGATGACTGTGGTCGCCACCGCCGCAGCTTTATTTTTCCAATCAACGCCCTCATTTCTACAAACTGTAGGTACCGCCAGTGTGTTATTTTGTCAAGTAAAAGCTACATACCCGCCGTCGTCGCACCCGGCGGCGGCGCGGGCGCTCGGCGTCGTCCTGCGAGCTCTCGCCGGAGCTGCCCTCCGCCAGGCCCATCACCGCGTTCCGCAGGAGATTCGATGCTGGCGCACAAACATACAAATTATAGACTGGTAGACACTTGGCTCGCCGTTAGCAGGGTTATCATTTTCACACTACGCGTACAGTACGCAATTCGCAGCGAAATCTTTTTTTTAATAATTAGTTTACAGCGATAGAAACTTCATGAGCAAGACTAACAAGAAACTTATCTATTTGACAGTCCAGGGATACCATAGTGTCCAAAGTAATGTGGAAATAAAAGAAATTCCAACTACACTCCTGCACTACTTTGCGAGCTGAATTTTCAAATGGATAGTTGTCGGACGTCGAATGGTTAAAAAGTGTATATTAGCGAAGAGATAATGTAGTGTTCTCACCTTCATCCTCGTTGTCGGAGGCGGAGTCGGACCCGTCGTCGTTCTCCGAGCCGCCCGCTATTTCGTCCTCCTCTTCCTCCTCCTAGAACAGATATAGAATCATTACTTTACCAATAAATAAAAATGGTGTCAGGTTTTTCGATTAGATATGTCAGCTTTTGCTCTCACGACAATTCTGTTATGAACGGATCGACATGACATTCACGTTGCTGTGTTGTCCTTAGACTCGAGCTTGTCGTTAAATTGTACGCCCTAATGTGAGGCCATATTACTCGTGACGCCAGCGTAGAACCACCAAGACCACTTTCTACACATAACTATTTAGTGTCGGGTAATATCGTGTCACAGAATAAACAAATTCTACATTATACAGGGTGTCTGGAAAACCTTTGGAGATATTTGGCGCGGTAATAGTTCGCACGATTCTGATCACGGGGGTATGGTTCATTTTTGTGTCTGTTAATGTAAAAAAAAAGAAGATTTAATTATATTCATTTTGTTACTTGATCTATCGCAGCCGATATCTTGACCTTGACATTTTGATGTTGATACTAAACTAATCCAAACGTTCGTAGTAACTAACGTCAAAAGTCTAAGTTCAAGGTCAATGACCTGAGACCATACGTTGTTTACATGGTATGTAAACAGTTCGCCCCATGTAAACAAAAATCAAATTACAAAAAAAAGATTAATTTTAATGCAACTCACTGTATTTTCGTTTTTACAAGTGAACATTTTAGCGGGTTTTGTAATGTTCACTAGATCTGTTGGAACACGCACTGCCGAGCTCTGATCGTATCGTGTGTTTCATATTAATGTCGAGATCTAAACATTTATCTTTTTCTGCTCTAAAATAGCCCATTTATTGTTTTACAGCAAAATTAATTCAGACTATTATTATTATTTATTCGGACTAAAAAACCTGAAATTTAATTTACCTTACATCTAATGACAACCATAAATTTTAAAGCTGGCATCATACACGTTGTTGAAAGATTTTCGTATCCTAGAACAAGTTCAATTCTTTGATAAATGGCTACTATCATAGACTGCTGAAAGTTCGGATGGACATGAAATGAACGATCCGGTTATTGCTGTCCGTATTGATCTGTATGATATTCGTCGCGCGGTATAGCTAACAGTCCGAATATAAAGGCCGTCGCATAATTGATTACATTTGTATGATCGTACTTGTCATAGAGAAAAAAAAAAGACCGGCCTGTCCCAGGCCATGGAATCATGGAATCGATATACGTACGTAGTAGGTACTTACATAACACATACATATTCATTCCATGTTCCGGAGTTAGAGCAATCAATAAGGCTACGTTCGCACGGACGTGCAGAAAGGCGTTGCGTTAGCGGGGCGATCTCGCATCATCAACGCCTAGGAACCAGAGGTGTTCGCATAGACGTAAAAAAGTCACTTGTCGTTTTGTGCTCACACGGTTCTCATTCTTCTAGGATACGAAACTCTTTCAACAACGTGTATGATTTAAATGTAATTCTGATTAAACATAACGTGTAGGAACTATTTTATTTTTACAAAAGAAACCTCTTTTCATAAAGAGTTTTCAATGGTAAAAGATTTAAAAAAATACAATGTCAAACTGTCAAAGCAGAATCACAACTTAATGATTCGTTTTAATTATTGTGTTTTTTATTCGTATTACTCCTTGATAGTAGTGCAAATCAATAAAATAAATCCATGATTCATGATCTCGTAAAATAAGTCTAATGTACGAGTACAAGTGCTATTTTAGCGGAGTTAGTGTGAGAAGATTGGAACTAATAATCGTAATCGTAAGTTTATTTTTTAAATTATTTCACATAATAGCTCTTATCAGAGACAGTCTTTTCATTCACGTTACAGAATAATGTGTCTGTGTTCTAAACACCATGGAGCTTTTGACCATGATTAGAAACATTGTTGATAAGGAACAACTTGTTTATTTACATTACGTTGTGACACATGTTATGAATGAAGTAGTTAAGATGAGGCACACTGAGAGCATCGTCAGGAAAGGCGATGATAAATTTGCCTGTAACTCAGTCAAATATTAACTTTAAAAAAGGTTACCAATATAGGAATGATCCTAATCATCCACCCTATCTACTGTTAAAATTTCTCCAAAGGTTTTCCAGACAACCTGTATATAGTAGGCGCTTTTTATAACAAAACAGCGTTTAGGCATGGCTTACATAACTCGTATTTATTCGTACGTAATCCAACCCATTGAGAGGGTGAAGGTACATAAAGCTTCGCGATGAAAGCGCAAAATGCCTGACTCAAATAAGGGTCATATCGTGTCGTGTCGTGTCGTGGTGAGGCGTGTCGAGTCGTGGTGTGTCGTGTGGTAGTGTGTCGCGAACACTGACCGCGTCGTCGTCGTGGTCGCGCTTGCGGCCCACGTCGTAGATCTTGACGGCGGACTCCTGCATCTGATCGAAGTCGCCCATGTTCTCCACCACGCTGATCTGCGTGCCGTACCGGTTCACGCTCAGCGCGTAGATGTTGCGCTTCACGTCTATCGTCGCTGTGGGAATACAGACTTTATTACAACTGAACAAGATCAAAAGTGTTAGATACTCGTAATTTATGGCATCGGAAAACAAGCAAAGCCAAGCCAAGGCTTACATACATTTGCTATCTCAAGCCAGCTAGCGTTGCCAACCCTGAGGACTCAGAGAGAATGCCTCTAGGATAATATTGCTAATCAATTATAAGCGGTTGTCAAACACCCAAACTGGAATACAACAATGCGTACTCGGGTAGCGATCCGAACAGACCCTAACCCCCTCACTAATAAACGTTGAGTAACGGTGGTATAGCTATACAATGTTTTGTCCTTATCTGTCATTGTGACATTTGAATTTGACAGATAAGGACAAAACATTGTATAGCTATACCACCGTTACTCAACGTTTATTAGTAAGGGGGTAAATGTATAGAAATGAACCCTTGTTTGTCAAACATTTGTATGGATTACCTATACTAGCGTAGTCGAAGGGGTCGAGTGTTTTGAAGCTAGTGTCAAATTGGCTACGTTCCTCCGAGTCCTGGTCCGAGCACACCGCGTACAGCGCCGTGCAGCCGGGGTTGAAGATCACCTGAGGGACACAGAGAAAAAATCGATTTCAAAATAATTACTACGTTTCTGAAAACATGTTTGCTAAAGTCCAATGGTGTAATAACACACTTGTTACGTTTGGATACGGTACAAAACCCCAATTTAAACCCAGCAGGTTTTGTTTGAAAATCCTTTACTTTAAGTTATTCGCATTGCATTGTATTAATAACGTACGTCTTCTACTCACTTCTGATTTATCTAAAGTTGGCACTGTTCTAAGTAGATGGAATGTCCTCAGGTCCCATACTTCTGTATTTGATATTACCTGTAATTAAACAACAAAGAAATGAAGATATATTTCAAAATTAAAACAATACAATACATACATGTTTTAAATCCTATGCTCCTGACTAGCGTTGAAAATTGCGGAAAAAATCAAATGTTTTTTTCAGAAGTTTATGATTATTTTTTTTCGTTTTTTTCGGGGTTTTTAGGAAAAATAACAATTGAATATGACAATTTATTCATAGTCAATCACAGTCACTCTCGCCACCTATTTCAATTGCTTCTGCCTCCATGTCGTCGATGTCGCCCTTTTGTAGGTGCAAATAAGACCGAATATAGATTTAAATAAGAGCAGAAAATTTCATTATTTTTCCATAAAAATCCGACAAAAACGAGTTATTTATAAAAAAAAAAACGGGATTTTATCCGGACTTTTTCAACGCTACTCCTGACCCATCTGCTATCTTAAGATTTAGACGCTACTCAATATTGCCCTGCTTGTCGCACCGCGAACACTGTTTATCTTATGCAGGGTCAGAGGGCGCTATGATGGAAGCGACGCAGACGCAGCGTACAGGGCGCCTACTCCAGTATAAACAGTAGTTAGTCTTCGAAGCGATATCGCTTGTTTGCATGTGCCTCTACCATACGGGCCGCGAGCCACCACGAGCAAACCCAACAGGACGGCCCGAGCCGGTTTAGTCGGGGCCGCGCCGTCGCCGCGTTACGTTGCCAGCGTATTAAGTATCGAGCGGCGCGCATCGACGCAACCCTTGCGCCCGAGTGGCAATAGGTAACAGAAACTAAGGGCCGGAGACGAACTACTTTTCTATTTATACTGGCCCCACTGCCAGGAACATTTAACCCTATGGTTACTGTATATCGTTGTACTTACTTCTAAGGAGTTGGGGTGGAAGACGCCGCTGTGCGTTTGGTTGAGCTTGTCGAACTTGTGTATCTCCTTGCCCGAGTTGACGTCCCACAGCACGCCGTCTGCAACCACACCGGCCATACGTGAGTTGTGCATGCTACTTAATTATTACTCTTTCAGGGTTAGGTAAAGTTAGTTAGACTAGCATAAGAACGTATGAGAGAGAGTGAAAGAGAAGAGCTTTTCGGTTCAAACCGATCTGCACAGATTTTTTTGTTCGTGTGTATGATGAACCGTTGCAGATTACAACCTAACAAACTCTCACAGTTTGGCGAGATTTAGTGAAGTTACCATGCATGGGTAAATAAATGTATAAGAAATTTTAAAAAATAGGTCTTAACATACACACTATCGATACTGCGCAAATCAGTTTACTAATCTGAAAACAAAAAATGGAGCAAAAATGTGCTTCAATTTAACCCTTTATAGGCCCCGTTGAAGTAGAAATACTAGACCAAAATGAAATACAGTCATGGAATTGCAAGTCTTTAAAGAGTAATTATAATAGATGTTATATTTCAGGAAAATACAATCAAAAAAGTATCATAAAATGTAGGTAGTAAAGTTCAATTTCAGCTTATTGTAATGTGGTCAATATAGAGCCTCTGCCTTATAAAGGGTTAATTTTCCAATCTGTGTGTGTGTGCTTGCGCACGGAAGTGTGTTGTGTGTGTTCTTAACCCGTGACACAAACAGCGGGGTCTGTGGCATCGTAGCTCCCTCCTAGCTACTTTTGATGAAATTCAGTTGGGCCGTTGAATTAACTGAAAGTAGGGATCTCTATGAATACTTATTTTATAGTTATAATGTGCGTGTGCGTGTGCGTGTGCGTGTGTGTGTGTACGTACCTGAGAGCACGAGCTCGTCGGTGGGGTTGAAGGTGGCGCGGTTCTTCGCGTACTGGTTGCTGATGGAGGGGTTGAGCGTCAGCAGCTCGCGGCCGGTGCGCGTGTCAAAGATCGTCGCCGTCTCGCCCTTCGTGCCGATGATGCGCTCGTCCGTCAGCTTCGAGAACTCCACGTACTCCTCGTTGTCCAGCTGGAACCTGGAACACATGCGGTTGGTATCCTCGCCTTGAAGCACAGGCTTTGCAGGCGAATGGGTGAAACAAGAAAGAGTTATGATCCAGGCGACGGAAAATTTTATAGGAAGATTTTCTGAACCTAAACTTGAGAAAATAACTACAAGGAGTATTTCAAACTACCCAAGACATACATACATAACTAACTTCTCGCCGGTCTCCCACAAGGGTAGGCAGAGACTATGGAGCGCCAGGCGCGCCGGTCTAAACGAACAACTTACGCTTCCTTTCAATTCATTTCACTTTCTCTACATTCATCAACTAATCATATTTTTTATATTAGCCTCCCAGCGGTGAGGGATGCGGCATTCGAAGTTCCGAATTGAGTGCTTCGTAGTAGTCATACTCACATTTGCTCAAAGTCCTTCATATTCCACAGCGCGGACAGGGGCCGCCACGTCGTCGTCGCCGACGCTAGCAGTAGGCGCCCGTCTCTGCTCGCCTGGGGAAAATTTCCGTTAAAAATCATCAACGTAAAAATAGAACAACATTCAGACACGGTATACCAAAACGACGAGACAAATCTCACACAAATGAGGCTATTCTCAGTCGCGATCGAGATTGATTCCTATTCGAGATTCCATAGAAGTGACGCTGTCATTTCATCCTAGACCCAATTAAGCTCTACGCTTGTACTATAGGCGCTAGACAACGATAAACATACTTATATACAAATAAAACAACCTAGACTCAGAAAAAAATACTCGCACTCATTACACAAATATTTTTCCTGAACCGGGAATTGAACCCGGAACCACTAGCTTCGTAGGCAGGCTCGATACCAACTAGGCTACGGTTTTTTTTTGTTAATCGCCTGAGGGACAAATACAAAAGTCCTTGCTTTTTTTTGTTTTTTATTTGAATTACTTTGAGAAAAAGGGGCAGAGGTGAAAATCCCTTCCGGAGACCTGGGAATGGAGGGCCCAGGTACTGCCGGGCTCGCTTTCAGACTCCCGCGACTCCTAGGGTTAGCCATAATTTGAAATACACGGACAACACACTAGAAATACAATTGTTACATAAATATTCCAAATGAGTACAACGGTGGCGTGTTACCTGCATGTGGTATATGTAGGACTCGTGCACCTGGTAGGAGTTCTCCTCGGCGCCGCTGAACAGGTTGAACAGCCGGATGTCGCCCGACGACGTCGCGGCCAGCAGCTGCTGCTGCGTCGGCTGCCGCCAGACCACACTCGTTACTCATTAAAGTTCATTTCATATACCAAGGCCCGATTCCACTTGGGACGGTCATTAAGCGTGAACAATAGGATTAGTGATAACACAAGATTGTTGAAAGAAGTTGAAGTGCTCACGTAGGAAAGCAATTAGTCGACAACAGCTAAACATTATGACTCTCATTGTTAAGTCTCAAGTGGAATCGGGCCATGGTATTTGAAATTAACTATACCGTTACATAACATAAGCCCTCAAACATATTTTTTATGGAAAGTGGAAGGCGAACGTGTACACAAGCCACCTGATGGTAAAAGAGATCTGTGACCCATAAATATTTGCATTCTCAATACTACAATCTTATGACTGCAATCCTAAGATCGCAAAGGCCATCTTTAACTTAGCAACCCCTTAACGACCAAAGGCTTTAAGACTTTCAGTCAAACTGCCTTCGAATTTTAAATGACTAGTACTTATGTTCTGATTTAAATTAACGAAGTTTTGCAGCGGACGTTATGGGGTCAACACTCCAAAATCAAAATTTAAAATCTGATAAGTAATTAATAATATTTATTAATGTTCAATAACATCTGGTATCGATCTTGACAGTAACATCGATATAATTTAACCATCTCTAGCTATTTAGCGATAAGACCTTGTTAACTCACTATGTAATCTTTATTTTATTTTCTTGTATATCCGTTACTTGGTGTATGTCGTGCTCAATAAAGTGTTTTGTATTGTATATTTTTTTAACTACACATATCATAAATTCATAATGCCCGTTTGCACTAAACTTGGGTTAGGCTTGCCCTAGTTAAGATACACTAAGCTTAAGAGCAGCCTAGCTATTTTTTACTCCTAAGTGGAGTAGGAAATAGCTTAGGGTTAGTGCAAGCTAATTTTTCGCTAGGAGTAGCCTGAACAAGTTAGACAAAAATTAGGCGATTCTTAAGTTTAGTGCAAACGGGCATAAGTCCAGCATTACCTGTTAATTTTGGAAGATGTTCCAAATTTGGATCTCATTACCTTACAATATTCGATAACGTAATTTCAAAATTACGTTACAGCTGTCATCGCTGTCACCTACTACCACAGGTAATGCTGGTCATTTGCCTTTCGGCTTCTGAACCCATCTTAGAGTACTTATAATATGTGTGTAGATAAAGTATTGTATGCGACTCTGCGTAATTGGCATTACGCAACCGTCACCTAAACTACTACTATCGTAAACACATTTAGCTACATTTGTTTAGTATTTAATGCAGTGAGGTAGCACGCGTCTGGTTATCAGGTGGTTGTGGTTACGTGGAATATGGTGTGCGTGAAGTAGGCCTCGTCGTCCTGCAGGCGCAGCGTGCGCGCGGGCGCGAAGTGCGAGTGCGCGAGACGTGCGTCGGCGCGGCGCGTCCCCCCGCCGAAGCCGATCTCGCGCCGCGCCGCGCGCGCGCACACGTTGGAGGCCGGCCCGCGGCTGAACACCGACGACGCGCCGCGCGGGTCCGGGCACTTGTGCGGCCTGCAGCACACACACACACACACTGCTTTATTATACAATGGTTGCCTAGCTCGCTTCGATATCACGGATCTCGTTGTCGAGTGCATAGCTGTCAAGCAACATCATGATGATGATGTGGAAGCAAGATTGATTAATTCAATATAGAGTAGATAGTTAACTAACAATATACCAACGATTAGATGTTTGAATATAGTGATTTACAGCAAATTCAGATTGGACGCACTGTTAAAAAGTTACTATAAAATTATTATTTTTTAAATACTCATTTTTTAATGTTAAACGTACTTTCTAATAAGTTAATAACCCAATTATTAGGTTAAAATTAGATAACTATTCATTATAGGTTTTTAAAGGTTATGTTGTATGTGAGGTTATGTGTGTACAGTCAAGTTCATAAATATGTACACACTTTAGTACTTTATTACCTTAATCGTTATGATAATTCATATTCATATGGCAGTTTAAACATGACATTAAATAAACAAGGTAGTAAATATATAATATATTTATGAACTCAACTGTACTTTACATGCAAAACATCCAAAACTCAGAATAAAAATAAAATATTCGTGCTTATCACACGAATATTACTGGCAGAGGATCGAACCCGGGACCGCCAATTTCGTTTGCAAGGTAACCGACTAATGGCCTGTTGTTTGATCGGTAGTTAAACTATCTAATGGTCAAAAAACGTTACCTACTAATGGTTAAAATCTCAAGGAAATATGTCAAATTTTCCATTCCTTTTTCGAATTTTAACAATTAGTTTAACTACTGATCAAACAACAGGCCCGCTAACCACCAAATTCAAATTGTGGTAGCATCCCGATAATAATCGTGAGGTCGCACGACCCACCGTCTAGTATACAACGATTTGGAATGGTCGCGCGAGGTCGCTATTGTCGGAACGCTACCTAGGGCGTGAGCGGTACTGACTCGAACAGGTTGAACTGCGGGCAGGTGACGACGGGGTTCTTGCAGAGCGCGTGCTGGTTGTAGAGGTACTCGGTGATGATGGAGTGCAGCGTGACGCGGTGCGCGTGCAGCGACGCGTCGCCCGCCGCCGCGCTCAGCTGCTTCTGCAGCGAGCGCCGCTCCGGGCCCGGCGTGCCCACCAGCGACTGGTTCTGGACCTTTCTGATAACAACACCATTGTTTTTTATTTTATATACCATGAAGGCACACGGTTGCACAGGCCGTCTGATGGTAACTGGGATCTGGGACCCACAGACATTTGCAATCTCAGGGCTGCCATTCTAAGACTGGAAATGCTTTATAAACCCTGAAGACAAATATGGAAGAATGCCTCTCATCATCATCATCATTTCAGCCCGTAATCATCCACTGCTGAACATAGACCTCTTCTTGACTTCCAGCGAGAACTATCTAATGCGGCCTGCATCCACTGACTTCCTGCTACCTTAAGAATGTCTATATGTTACTTATTTCACCAGATGTATAACTATTAAGTATGAAATAGATAAAATTCCTCGATATTGATGTCTCTTAAACGGCCTAACCAATTTTTATGAAACCTAAGAGCGGTCGCTCACGGCGAGTTTCTGTAGTGATACAGTGCGTCGATGTATTAAGGAGCGCCCTCACTTAGCGCATTTGCGTGAATATTCGAGTAATGCGGACGTTGAGCCGAGCGTTACAAAGCTTACACACCACTCGATGTTCGCGCCGAATGCTCATTACACGCGAAAGCTAAGTAAGGACGCTCCTTTAAGGCCCAGCCACACCGGATGCGTGTGCGTAGACGTGACGGGCGCGTGCGCTTTCCACTGCGTTGTATAGTGGAAAGCGCACGCGCACGTCACGTCTACGCGCACGCATCCGGTGCGGCTGGGCCTTTAGAGGAGCAGCGGGCACCTGAGCTTGATGGGCGGCGCGGGCGAGTCGTCGGCGGTGCTCGTGTTGAACAGGTCGTGGTGGTCGCGCGCCAGCGAGCTGCTGCTGCTCGTGCGCGACACCGACAGCCGCGTCTAAAGATCAAATAACAACGACATTTTTACCTGACTGCATCAGAAGGAGGGTTATGTTTTTCGAGTGTATGTATGCCTATTTTTTTTGGTACGCTTTGCAGTGTACACGGCTTGATTGATTTCAAAGTATGAGATGTCGTTACATTAGTCTTGGCTGCGGGAGTGAGGCGAAAATATTTTAATCAAGGTAATGAGGGTATTTTTGCATATGTCGACGACAAGAGATCGTGTACGCATAGACAGCCGAGTAATGTTTTAATTGGACTTACTGTACAATCAAAAGCATATATATTTATACAGCTATCGCGTCAAATATATTATCTAGCCGTGACTAGAAAGGAATTAGAGGTGACAGTTTTACCATATACTAACGTCAAAGTGCATATGAATTGACAGCTATTCCGATCCCGAACTAATGGCGGTTTCATAATATCAATATAAATATGTGTAAATCACCTTATTGTCAATGGCATAAAGGCGTGTAGATTTTATTGACGTCTTGGGAATGAGAATGAGTGTGTCCGTGTGTGTGTGTGTGTCGGTGTGTGCGTGTTACCCGTGCGGGCTGGGCGGGCGGCGCGGGCGGCGTGGCGGGCGTGTAGACGGGCGGCGGGGGCGGCGCGTGCGGCGCGTGCGCGGGCGCGGGCAGGGCGGCCTCGCGCTGCAGGGTGAGTGTGTCCGTGTGTGTGTGTGTGTCGGTGTGTGCGTGTTACCCGTGCGGGCTGGGCGGGCGGCGCGGGCGGCGTGGCGGGCGTGTAGACGGGCGGCGGGGGCGGCGCGTGCGGCGCGTGCGCGGGCGCGGGCAGGGCGGCCTCGCGCTGCAGGGTGAGTGTGTCCGTGTGTGTGTGTGTGTCGGTGTGTGCGTGTTACCCGTGCGGGCTGGGCGGGCGGCGCGGGCGGCGTGGCGGGCGTGTAGACGGGCGGCGGGGGCGGCGCGTGCGGCGCGTGCGCGGGCGCGGGCAGGGCGGCCTCGCGCTGCAGGGTGAGTGTGTCCGTGTGTGTGTGTGTGTCGGTGTGTGCGTGTTACCCGTGCGGGCTGGGCGGGCGGCGCGGGCGGCGTGGCGGGCGTGTAGACGGGCGGCGGGGGCGGCGCGTGCGGCGCGTGCGCGGGCGCGGGCAGGGCGGCCTCGCGCTGCAGGGTGAGTGTGTCCGTGTGTGTGTGTGTGTCGGTGTGTGCGTGTTACCCGTGCGGGCTGGGCGGGCGGCGCGGGCGGCGTGGCGGGCGTGTAGACGGGCGGCGGGGGCGGCGCGTGCGGCGCGTGCGCGGGCGCGGGCAGGGCGGCCTCGCGCTGCAGGGTGAGTGTGTCCGTGTGTGTGTGTGTGTCGGTGTGTGCGTGTTACCCGTGCGGGCTGGGCGGGCGGCGCGGGCGGCGTGGCGGGCGTGTAGACGGGCGGCGGGGGCGGCGCGTGCGGCGCGTGCGCGGGCGCGGGCAGGGCGGCCTCGCGCTGCAGGGTGAGTGTGTCCGTGTGTGTGTGTGTGTCGGTGTGTGCGTGTTACCCGTGCGGGCTGGGCGGGCGGCGCGGGCGGCGTGGCGGGCGTGTAGACGGGCGGCGGGGGCGGCGCGTGCGGCGCGTGCGCGGGCGCGGGCAGGGCGGCCTCGCGCTGCAGGGTGAGTGTGTCCGTGTGTGTGTGTGTGTCGGTGTGTGCGTGTTACCCGTGCGGGCTGGGCGGGCGGCGCGGGCGGCGTGGCGGGCGTGTAGACGGGCGGCGGGGGCGGCGCGTGCGGCGCGTGCGCGGGCGCGGGCAGGGCGGCCTCGCGCTGCAGGGTGAGTGTGTCCGTGTGTGTGTGTGTGTCGGTGTGTGCGTGTTACCCGTGCGGGCTGGGCGGGCGGCGCGGGCGGCGTGGCGGGCGTGTAGACGGGCGGCGGGGGCGGCGCGTGCGGCGCGTGCGCGGGCGCGGGCAGGGCGGCCTCGCGCTGCAGGGTGAGTGTGTCCGTGTGTGTGTGTGTGTCGGTGTGTGCGTGTTACCCGTGCGGGCTGGGCGGGCGGCGCGGGCGGCGTGGCGGGCGTGTAGACGGGCGGCGGGGGCGGCGCGTGCGGCGCGTGCGCGGGCGCGGGCAGGGCGGCCTCGCGCTGCAGGGTGAGTGTGTCCGTGTGTGTGTGTGTGTCGGTGTGTGCGTGTTACCCGTGCGGGCTGGGCGGGCGGCGCGGGCGGCGTGGCGGGCGTGTAGACGGGCGGCGGGGGCGGCGCGTGCGGCGCGTGCGCGGGCGCGGGCAGGGCGGCCTCGCGCTGCAGGGTGAGTGTGTCCGTGTGTGTGTGTGTGTCGGTGTGTGCGTGTTACCCGTGCGGGCTGGGCGGGCGGCGCGGGCGGCGTGGCGGGCGTGTAGACGGGCGGCGGGGGCGGCGCGTGCGGCGCGTGCGCGGGCGCGGGCAGGGCGGCCTCGCGCTGCAGGGTGAGTGTGTCCGTGTGTGTGTGTGTGTCGGTGTGTGCGTGTTACCCGTGCGGGCTGGGCGGGCGGCGCGGGCGGCGTGGCGGGCGTGTAGACGGGCGGCGGGGGCGGCGCGTGCGGCGCGTGCGCGGGCGCGGGCAGGGCGGCCTCGCGCTGCAGGGTGAGCGCGCTCTCGCACAGCCCGCGCGCCGCCAGGTGCGCCGCCACCAGCTGCAGCAGCTGCCGCTCGTTGTAGTTGATGCGCGTCTGCGCCACCACGTTCGCCTGACATAACATTATAACTACTAAAAACAGTGATGCAATAAGTGTAGCAATTCAATTCGATTAAAATTACTAAAACTAAAGCCCTCAGCTCTCATAATCTGTGGTCATCGGGCACCTCTGCCGCGGCGGCGGCACGCGCCGCGACAGTCGCGGCGAGACGTTGTGAAGGTCACCGCGCCGCGCCAGCTCCCCTCCGATATGAGTTCTCATCATTGGGCACCGTTCGCTTGTTCGTGAAGATTCTCACTCTTCATCGTGAGGAATCTTTGCAAAAGTAGCCAGCGTCAAATGCATAATAAAATGCTTGGGTATTTATGAACCGCACAATGAAAGGAGATGTAGTCAATATTTATAAATTTTACAAGATGCAGATAAATTTTATTGAGGGAGAGTATGAATAAGTAATTGAGCTCACGTATGCACATAACTCGATGTAAAGTCGGATTTGTTTTCCCACAGAATAAACATAAACGGTATTGCCGTTAACGAAAGGCATTCAAAATATTTATACTTTCCACATTTATAAGAAATCGACTTTCTATAAAAAACTATATATTATAATCAAGATGAAAGAATTTAATTTGTTGATGAACTTTATTTTGATTTATACTCTTTGTTGGATTAATTAAAAACGAGAATACTGTTAGGGTGTGCATAATTTATTTATTGCACTAGTTTCATCGACTCGATTCACCCGTGTCAACAAGTTGAGGGCCGCTTGATTCATGTGAGAGTTTGGGCGCATAATGTCCCACTCGCAAAACGTCCCTCCATCAAAATTACATCCCATTCGTAAAACGTCTTCTTTGCAAACGGTCCCTTGTGCAAAATACCCCATTCGAATTAGGTCCCTTTCGCAAAAGGTCCCATCCCTTTCGCAAAAGGTCCCATCACTTTCGCTAAATGTCCCTTCTGTAAAGCCCTTTTCGCTGAACATCCCTAAGAATATAAAAATTGTCTAAAAAATGAAGAAGCGAAATAACTGTAAAGGAATTCATAGTTACAATGACTTATAGTACTGTTGTAATGAAAACCAACGAGGTCTTTTTAAAAAAGGATTTAATTACTAAACTTAATATTACTTAAGACCTTGAGTACAATTTGGTTCACTTGGGCTTTCGCGGGATTAGAAGGGTGCGGTACGGTCAGAGGTTAGAACTCAACTGAGTAGATGAGGATGTTTGGATGCGACATCGGGAACGGTGGTAGGGAGGTTTGTCTGTTCAGCATAACTGAGAAGCTGATGAAGTGCATGTTCAGCTGGATGGTATACATAGGGTAGGATATAACAGTACGTAACAAAATCAAGACACTGAAAGTCATAAAAATGCTCGTGCGAGGATATTTTGGTTACAAAGGTTTTTTTATTGAGCTGACTTAAATTTGAAGTAAGTTGAATTGGAATCCATAAGAACACTTTTATTAACAAATTAATTACTAAACAAACGTTTAATCGCTTATTGTTTTTTATTTACGATGCTCAACAATGACCATAAAACCAAGTTAGGTTTTCCTCGAAGTCATAGCAACATTTGTTCATACGGGAATGCCCTTAACAATTTTCCTGCTATTGACCGCCACAAGAAATAGTCTAGCCAGCTAGGCATAGACAGCAGAAGTAAATGTAGACTAAAGAGCCCAAATAGATTTGACCACAATTTTCAACGGGTCATTTTGCGAAAGGAACGTTTCGCGAACGGGACATTTTGCGAACGGGACATTTCGTGAAAGGGACCTTCTGCGAAAGAGACGTAATTTATGTGAAGGGACAATTTGAGAAAGGGATATTTTTCAGAAGGACCGTTTTGGGAATGGGACATTTATAAAAGGGCCGTTTTTGGAATGGGACATTTATAAAAGGGACCTTTTGCGAAAGGGACATTCTGCGTATGGGACATTATGCGCCCAAACCGATGTGAGACGTCACTTCACTCGCTTCGCTTCACAATTCGCGCTCCCGTCGTAATTGCTTTCCACTGGCGGCAGTGACCCATTTTTGCAGTTTTAATTTCATTTATTTCTCAAATTTATTTTTAATATCACGGTCCAAGCGAAATGTTAACTTAATATTATATTTCTTGCTGGCCTAAACTTTGAGATCCCCTGAAGTGTCACTTTGACGTGCTTTGACTGTGACGTAACTTTGTTTACTTTTTTTTGCAGGAATAAAAATCGGATCTTAGATGATATATAAAAAAGGGTTTACTCATTCATCAATAATTTCACATTTTGTATATTTTGACACAATATTTCAAATTTCTGACAATGTCGTCTTCTTCTAGCCACACAGTTTATTTCGAGAGTTTGATCTACAATTTATGGCCTTTTATTTTTATGCGTGATTTCTTTAATAAACTTTTTTAAAATATACTTCTCGCACTTGACTGAAATTTCTACGATAATAAAATCGAGTGTTTCACAACACTATTTGTCAGCTATCAAAAGTGCCATCACTCGATGCCGCTATTGTAATATATCAGTCAACAATATACTCACCCTATGTATATTAGCTAGCGAGGTCTCGAACTCCGCGCCCATGTGTTTGCTCTTGCCCGAGACCCGCTCCAACAGTTCCAGCGCGTATTTCTGGAACATGACGTGCTCCTGCCGCTTCTCTTGCAGGATCGGGTCGCGCATTAGAACTGTTAACAAAACCGATAGTCAGTTATGCAGTCGACAGGTTACCTTCGCTTTGTTGAATAATTGCTGTCGTTTCGCGACTGGCACTTGAGATGGACTAAAACTAAAGCCCTCAGCTCTCATAATCTGTGGTCATCGGGCACCTCTGCCGCGGCGACAGTCGCGGCGAGACGTTGTGAAGGTCACCGCGCCGCGCCAGCTCCCCTCCGATACGAGTTTTCATTATTGGGCAATTAGTATGTTATATACAAGATACAAATTAATTGAGATTGCTGTTCAGAGTGGTTGTGGAGTGAGTGTGGGCGAATGAGTGATTGTGCTCACGCAGTGTAACTAAGTTAGTAAGTGCCTGCTAGTGCTAATTCGATAGTCTAAGTGAACTATTATCGACTTCGTACATAACAGTGTGATTGAACGTCAGATAACCTTGAACAAATCTTGAGTGAGATTATTTTATTATACGACCCTTAGGGTGAGCGAGTATCCACTAGAGCTGTACGGGGAAGCGGAGCGGTGTGCGAGGACAAAATTCACCAATATGAGACCTGCGCTGAGCGAGGCTAGGAAAAATACGTAATCCTATTGGTAGATTTTTAGGGATTCGTACAAAAAATGAAAATAAAAAACGGAACCCTTATAGGATCACTCGTGCGTCTGTCTGTCCGTTCGTCTGTCACAGCCAATTTGCTCCGAAACTACTGGACCGATTGAGTTGTGATTTGGTACACATATGTAAATTGATGACCCAAACGCAGATGTGCAAAGTAAATAAATATTTTTGTTTGTGGGGTCATTTTCGGGGGACAAATTAAGAAATTAAAAATAAAATGTTTTGCAAACTTTACCGTGTCATATATTAAATGAAAGGGCTCGTTATGAGGATCTCGAATATATTTTTGTTATTATTGTGAAATATATAGTTTTGATTTTATTCATGAAAGAAGACAAAAATTTACCATTCCCCCCCCCTGATCGCCAAAACTAAGGCGCTTACAATTTTGAAAAAAATACAACATATAGTTCATTGCTTGTAGATGTATGTACGGAACCCTATCCACGCGAGTTCAACTCGCACTTGGCCGGTATTTTTCCTCTCGCACAGCTCTGGTGGATACTAACCCTTAGTGGGCGAGTGAATGTGAATATGTAAGCGACTATATTTGTGAGAGCTTAGTATGTATGAGTGCGATAGGCACCTTGTATCTGCGAGGTGGTGAACAGCGGCAGCTTGGAGATGATCTGTCGCACGGTGGGGCAGCGCGCCAGGCCGGCCAGCGCGCGGCACGCCAGCCCGCGCAGCCGGTCCGCGTCCGTGATGGGCAGCTTCACCATCATCAGCGACAGCAGCACCTGGCGACCAATCGGAGACGAATCCAAGTTAGATTAACCAATCAACATCATCATACCAGTCAAAAAACGTCCAATTCTGTACATACTTCTACTAGGTCTGGCCTAGTGAGAGGTCAACACATGCTGCGTCTTGCGGTATGAGGTAGCTTTTCAAAAATCTTTGGCGCCATCAGCCATCCGTTCATATTCAGAGTACAAGTAAATTTAATCTTATCATTTTGAGTTTTTATCATAACTATATTGATTGTACCGTCAACCATCTCATTTGGTTTCTATCAGTGTGTGGATTGGCAAAAAGAAGCCCTCAGCTCTCAATAATCGGTGGTCATCGGGCACCTCTGTGGCGGCACGCACTGCGACAGTCGCGGCGGGACGCTGTAAAGGTCATCGCCGCGAAACAGCTCCCCTCCGATATAACTTTTCATCATTGGGCAATTCATAAAATACAGATGTTCAGCATGACATTTATGTACGAGTAACTGTCATATATGCAATCGAGCCAGCAGCTCACAACCGAGTTACTTACCTATCTTGTTGCTAGAGGCCTTTTCCACATCACAATCTAGAGGGCTGCTGAGGGCCCTGCCAAGATGCATTGCGCTAACTAGCGTTTCTATTCGATTGGTTTAAAAACCAATCGCGTCACTGGGAGATGACGTGATACGAAAAGTCACGTGGTCTACCAGTGACGCGATTGGTTTAAAAATGAATCGAATAGAAACGTTAGTTAGCGTAGTGCATCTTTGTAGGGCCCTCTGTACTCAAAATGGCGGTAACGAAACTACTTACGACATCCGGGCAGCAACTTAAAAATTTGTACTATATTTATACAAATAAAAAAATTCATTACCGGCTGTCAGACCAACGATGAACAGTCTAAACTACTGAACGTAAAAATGATGTAGAGGTGTACCGCTACAAGTTCTTATATCTAAATAAAAAGTCATAGATGTAGAAGCAAGATGGGGTACAACAAGTTAGGAACAGCCCGAGGTCCGCGCGTCCTCACCATGATCCCGTTGTTGGTGCGCACGCTCTCCCACACCTTCTGGATCACGTCCTCGTACGACTTGAGCGCCGTCTTCTTTTTACTGGAGCCCGATATCGAGAAGCGCGTCGTCGATGTGCCGGCCTGCCGGGCATTCCACTAGTTATTACTTGCCAACTATCGCACAGTAATGTTATAAATATAATCATAAAAAATAATTTTATATGAGTAAAAATTAAACAAGGTTATTTTTATGAATTCGTGAAACTAGGATAGTATAATAATTAAATGTTTAAAAATCAATAAATCTATTCCCAATTATTAAGGCGTTTCGTTGACATCCCATGGGTCCTATGACCAGATCTTGATGAAGCGTATACGGGACTGCCCCTAATATTGATGACAATTGGCGGAACATGAAGTAAAATGTACAAAAAAACTTTTTTTGAAGTCCTCTAGTGATAGGTAAATAAGAGAACCCGTGTTTATTTATAGTCGCGGAATGAAAAGTTTTTGTAAATTTTGGACGTTTACGACATTAAAATTAGAGTTGAAAAATGACCAGCCCTTTCAACCTGTACAGAAGAGTTTATAAATATGTGTACACTTTAGTTGCAGTGACAATTCATACATGGCGGTTTAAACATGACATTAAATAGACGTGTACACATATTTATGAACTCGACTATACTATTTTGTAAAGACAAGTACGTGACGTTTACAACGCCTAGCTGTGTGTTGTGCAAGTCTAAAACATCGGACCAATATACAACGCAAATAAACTAAACGCATTAAGAAAAAATAATGTTTCGAGGATTGTGAAGCTAAAAAGTTCTATACATAATGCCATAACGTTACTCTCCCCTAAACCTAATCCGATTTTTACGATTTTTGAATATGTTGTAGATATCATGAAAAACTATGTCTGTACGTTTTCCTTTCCGGGAAAATATTTCTTAGAATGATACAAATTTAAGAAACCAAAAACGGATACACACCTGGTTCTTTATAAAAACTACAACATATTCAAAAATCGTGGAAATCGGACTTGATTTAGGGGGTGAAAAAGTTATCGCCCGGAGCTAAATTTGTATGGTTTTTTTTCGACAGTTACGCGATTTTAGCGGCTCTCCACAATCCTTTTAATGCATCCAATTCATTATCGTTTTGGATCCGTACTTTATACAGAAATAACGGAATCTCAAATCAATCGTCGGTCCGTCCGTCAGTCCGTTGGTCCGGCGGCCGGCGCGGCACTCACCCGGTGCACGGGCGCGCACACGCAGTTGACGAGCACGTTGAGCGCGGCCTTCTGCACCTCCGGCTCGGGCGCGATCTCGCCGTCCGCCGCTCCTGCACATGTATACTTATTCGTTACGTACGGCTGCAATCATGTTATATTTGGGGCATTTCCTATTATTGAATCCTGTTATGCGGTAAATACACAATAGAATAGGATGCCTTTGTTCGAAAGTCGAACCCTTAAGTAGATCGAGCCACCTTGAACAAGCGACCTCGTCTGTGAATGACTGTATCATTCCAGTCCGCAAACACTTGCAAGCGGGAGGGGGAATGAGCTAGACGACTAACAAGACAAAACAGCTTCTTTGTGAAGTTTTGCATAACCCCTTCCCTCCCCCCTAACAAAAATGATGGGAGAGTTTGACGACTATGTACGTCTGTCTGTGTGCCTGTCTTGGACTTCGTCGCTTGTGAATTAAAAGCTAAATCGGGATGGTTTTTAGCTAGGCGATGGTTGAGCCGTTCAAGTTTTGTCAGGTCTGAGGGTAGTAGCTGCAATTACGTCGGGGGATTATTAATCCATTTAAAGTTGTGTATGCTTGTCCGCGCTCCAAGTAGGTCGCGCATATATGAAGAGGCATTTGTGTTCTATACAGGTGAAATTTTAATGACCGGCCAAATTTTAGGGACTAACTCTGTTGATCATACTGATCAACTTTTACTACGGGACCAACAACCAAATAGCGAAAAAAAAAATGCTGTTCCATACATTTCGGTTGTTTGGCTCTCGAAGTTTGTATAGAACAACTGTTTTATTTTTCCGCGATTTGGATGTTTGTCCCATAATAAAAGTTGATCAGTATGACCAACAGAGCTAGGGCCCAAAAATTTGGCCAGTCATTAAAATTTCACCCTGTATACACTCATGCATCATGTAAACAACAGTATAAAAAAGTGCGCGGGTCCAGCGACTCGAGCATGGTGCATCAAGCTGGAGAGAGTTTTTTGATCCGTACACTCCATAAACTAAAGTATCGATTAAAAATCGTAACTAATTAAATGTGAGCAGTGTCACATTCTCAATTCCTTTTTTAAATTAGGACTATTAGTAGAGCTGTGATTAAAAACTGTTACCCAAAGCGATGTGAACTGACCTAAAACTATATTGACCCCGGTGGTGAGGTCCGCGTCGCGCATGTCGATCTTCTCCGTGAGCAGCAGCTGCACGCGCGGCGCCACGCAGCACACCGACACCACGTCCAGCGCGGACCGGACCGTTTCCGACCTAAGGACAAACATGGTTAAGTCGACATTCGGCAGGCAGGAACGAGGCGATTGCTGCGTTTCAAAATAAATTATCACAATTGTGTCTGGGATTGCCACATTTGCCGAATACGTCCACGGTGGGCTAAGGTTGTCCCTGAATGGACCCCACAAGATAGTCACCGCCAGAGGTCGCATTTTTGGTCGCATTATTTATTTATTTGTACCAGTTAATACCTAAACACATGCTAAATGAAAGCAGAGCACCCTGTGTGTAAAATTTCGTCATTATGACGTCATCGGCAAGTGCGACCCCTGGTAATAAATAATACACACGGGTGCTGCTCGCCAGTTCTCTTTTCTTGGCTTGACACGCTACCGCGTGCGTAGATATTGCTTTTTTTTCTACACTGCTTAAAGCGAGCTGTGGTTGATTAAACAAAAATACTAAACACGATACACATCAATTAACCTTGTGAACGCCACAGTCGGCTCTGAAAGAACTCTCAACTGAAAGTCGTGCCACTGACGGCACTGCTTAGTATGAACTAAGTTGTAACCATATTCGGCGTGTGCAAGACACATTTTGTATTTGACGTAACATTTTCCGTGTGATATAGCGGGGAGTGTACCTGCCGTTGAAGTTCCACTCGTAGGCGTACCCGACGACCTGCAGCAGCAGCGAGATGCCGCCCAGCTCCACCAGCTCGTCCACGGGCGCCCAGCGCGACCACGCCACCGACTGCAGCAGCTCGATCTGCTCCTGGATCTCCTCCGGGGACGACTTTGACGCCTACAACCAAACATTGAAATACAGGATGATTTATTTGGTTTGGTGGACGAATACATTGTTAGGTATTCCGTGTTACGCTTCAAACCGAATTATTTGTAAACGGTTAACTTGTAAGTCTTGTAACTCAGACATCTTTGTAATTTTGGTGATAACATGTCTACAATTTAACAATTCTGTCGAGTTGTTTTTTGTAAAGTTTCTTGTCTGATGCAACAGTCAGTCATGCAACAAACTTATAAAATAAACCAGTGCGACATTAGAACAATAGAATAGAATGCCTTTATTCGGATGTCAGGATCTTAAGTAGTCGGGTCACAAAAAAAAAAACTTGCGGTACCTTGTAAGGCGGTGGCTCTGGCACGTTGTCCCCTTGTTGCCTGGCGACTTGCGCTGCTCGAAGCCTTAAGTGCGCCTCCAAATACCTGCCAAAATGATGCCATTTGTTAGAATGGCAGAATATTATAAAAAACTTACCAAAAATATATTTTTTTTTAATCGTAAATGAGCTCCACTTTAGTCTATTAAGCTTTTTAACGCCGTCATCGGCAGTAAACAACGGCGGATTGTCGCGCCGTGGACGCCCAACTCCATACATTTAGTGTCGTCTGGGACACGCAAAATTGCCCTCCCTACGCATATTGACCAATACGCATTACGATCATTTCAAATTTAAGTTATTACTACGCAGAATGACATACGTAAATTGACCATTGCCCTCCTTCCCCACTACTGACCAATGATTTCTATTTCTAATTCAAATTTAACTAAGTCGATGGAGCTCCGCTCTCGCGGAGCTCCTTTTTCTGGGTGGTTTGGTCCTTCGGGCCTGCTGAACAACTAACATAACCTAAACCTACCTCATAATTGCGTTTGGTCATTTTGCGTAATATTTAACATAGGTCATTTTGCGACTGATCGCTCGTGTTGGCATTATACGTATAGGGCAGTTTGCGTATTACAAAGTGATTTATATCGGTCAACATGAGACTAAACCAAAATTGCAGTCGACCGTGGCAGTTAATAGGTTAAAAGGAATGTATCGACTAACCAATAAACCTGTCAGCGGCCTCAATTACGCCTTTCTACTCTGGCTGGCAAAGCAAAATTGAATTGTTAATCTCAATTAAAACGTCACGCAAAAATAGTATCGCTGCGTGTTAAACATCGGGCGTACCTCCGCAGCGCGACGCTGACGTGGCGCACGATCTGGCGCGCGGCGCACGTCTCGTCCTCCGACACGCGCGACTCCTCCTCGTCCGAGCCCAGGATAGGCAGGGTCGAGATCACGTTGTACAGCTTTCTGAGCCCATCCTGTATAACACATTACCATCATCGCGTCAGCCGAAACACAACCACGTATGGACATAAGCCTTCTTTTCCTAAAGCCGCAAACGCACATAAATGGTGTACAGACCTGGTTGTCAAACTCCTCGAGAATGACGCGGAACTGGAAGGAGAGCCCGAAGAACATGGTCGCGTGGCAGCGGCCCGAGTCGTGCGAGCACTCCAGCAGCCACAGCGCGTATCTGGCAGACAAACCGAACAGAACCTAACGTTACACGATCGAGACAGTACATTATATTTATGCTATTTTTAATAAAATAAAATTATTAGTTAATTTAAAAACATGAAGCGGTCACAGACTGTAATTGGTGAACCACTATAGAACCCTGTCGCATAAAACCAACGAATAATTCCTATGTAATTTCTATCTCGTCAGTTGACGCGGTCATTATGATAAGGTTCTATGGTGGATCAACATTTAAAGTCCTCGATGGTACATTCGAGACATCCTGTGTACGAGATCTTTTTCGTAACCTTCATCTACACCCGTTCACTCACTTGACTAGATCGGCGAGCGTGTTGCGAGGTAGCAAGCAGACGCGCTCCATTGCGTCTTCACAGTAGGCGAGGTAGTAAAGGCAAATCGAAACGCCGGTCGCGGCCACCGACGGACGAGGCACTTCCAGAAATTTCTGAATAAATAAAAATGCATAAATATGATAGATATTTACTACTTTTGATTGAGACGAAATTCTCAATAATTTAGAGAATGTCTTTAGCAAGGTTGGATCGCAAGTTACTCTAGTCTTTTTTTATTTTTTATTTTTTTGATTGCCCTGTGTCCCTCGCGTGGTACCTGCAGGCCGCCCATGTTGATGAAGTCGATCGAGAACTTCTTGTGGCAGAGCAGCGCGGCGAGGTACTTGAGCGCTTCGAAGGCGAGCCGCGAGTCGCGCGACTCGCGCACGTTGAGGTAGCCCAGGATCAAGCCGAGCGCGTTCTGCGCGAATACGTGTGATAGGAACTGGGGGCAAAACGGCACTTAATAACATGATAGATAAAGTGATGATAAATTTTCTTCCATTTTTTAATTAATTGTACAGTCAACAGCATAAATAAGTGATCATTTATGTACCTTGTCACTTTAACGTCGCGTTTGAAATGTCACACAAAATTGTGAAACGATTGAAAGCGACAAGGTACATAAATGATCACTTATTTATGCTGTTGATTGTACTTTATTTATTTTTAGCAATTTGACTAACCTCTTGATATTCTCCCATTGGCGTCAGGTACCTTAAAATAAGCATTTGTTTGGTGGCGTCTGTTGGTGGATGGATTTGGATGTTGCCTGCAAACAAAAAACACTGTAGCAAACGAAAGAGGCCCTATATCTCAACAAAGCGGATTACAAAATTGAAACTAAAGCCCTCAGCTCTCATAATCTGTGGTCATCGGGCACCTCTGCCGCGGCGGCGGCACGCGACAGTCGCGGCGAGACGTTGTGAAGGTCACCGCGCCGCGACAGCTCCCCTCCGATACGAGTTCTCATCACAACGCATCTTTTTTTTAATGGCACTCTCTCCGAAAATGAGCCTAGAGACTATTCGGTGGCAAGAGGACTATGAGGCCCACGAACATAGCAAAGTCATGCATGCAGAAGCTTCCAAAAATTAATCACGCGAGACTAAGGTCAAACGCAACCCCATTTTGGATAAAAAAAAAGCATTTTAGGATAATTTAAGGATATTTGTGAGTTCCTGTATTGGCTCTGTACCTCTATTTAAGCTACTATCAGAATTGTTAAAGCTGTTGGTTCTCCTTAAATAAATAAATAAATACATAATCAACATTACTTTTACATAATATTTTAAATGCGGTAATTTGGGAATCTATTACAGACTGTAATTTGGTACTAAATCCTAGTCCTCAGGGTTTGCAACGCATTAGCAGTTTTAAGATTGTTATCTTGAGAATGCAAAAGTGTATGGGTCTCGGATCCCGCTTACCGCTGGCCTGTGTGTTTATTGGCCTTCCCCGTGTCGTAAATAAAACCTTTCATAATTAGCGGTACATCGATAATGTTTGTTTGTTTGTTTGGTGGTGGTGGTGTGGTGTGACAGAGCGGGTTTTCTGCCTTTTGGCAAAAATATTTGGTAAAATATATTGTTTACCAACAGTTTCATTTGCCAACCCGCTTTTTTTCTGTAACTGTAAACATTTCAGGATTTTCATGAAAACTAACCTAACCTAACCTATAGGATTCTACACGATAGTACAGAAATAAATCCTGAAATATTTGCCGTTCCAGAAAAAAATCGGGTCGGCAAATGAAACGGTCGGGAAATGATACATTTAGGCGAATGTTTTTCTGGCAGGATGCCGACAGAGCGGGTCTCACCGATGACGTAGGTCTCCATCTCGGCCCAGCTGGAGTTGGACTCGGTCTCGGGCGGCGGCGCGGGCGCCGGCGGCGGCGGGCGCGGCGGCGGCGACATCATGCCCCAGTGCGACACCGGCGACATCGCGTTCGCTGCGCGGGACACGCGACCGTTACAGGCGACCACTTCATCGACATACAGTGTGTCGCTTGATAAGGGGCACAAACGAATAGGGATCAAACGAGATGCAATTTCACCGATAAAAAATAATAATTTTAAAGATTTTTCATCCTGAAAGGGATATTGATGAAGTCTTGAATTCTGACCAGCAAATGTCCTTACCATTCAAACCAGTATCACCCCGAGAAATCCAACGAGAGATAAACCTACTCAAACTAAAAAAAGCACCTGGGTTTGATCTAGTCACAGCAGAGATTTTAAAGAGACTACCCAGAAAAGCAGTTATCTACCTTACTACCCTCTATAACGCCTGCCTGAGACTGCATTATTACCCAGCACTATGGAAAGTATCTATTATAATAATGATTCCAAAACCAGGAAAACCTCAAAATGAAGTATCATCTTACAGACCGATCAGCTTGCTACCAATACTGTCCAAGCTATTTGAAAAAGTCATAATGAAACGCCTGATACCAATGTTGCATGAAAACAATATCATACCTGGTCATCAGTTTGGATTCCGAACCGATCACTCTACCATCGAACAAATTCACAGAGTAGCCCAAAAAATAAGGCAATCATTAGAAAGGAAGGAGTATTGCTCAGCTGTTTTCTTTGATGTTCAACAAGCCTTCGACAGAGTCTGGCATAAGGGCCTAGAATACAAATTAAAATCCATGTTACCCAACTCTGCCTACATGTTGCTCAAAAACTACCTCAAAGAGAGACTATTTCAGGTCAGTGTGGATGATCAACTGTCTACCCTCCGGAAAATCAGAGCTGGAGTACCTCAAGGCTCAGTTCTTGGCCCCATTCTCTACAACATTTACACAGCTGACTTACCTCAATCAGAAGAAGTATTGACTGCTACATATGCGGATGACACAGCAATCCTTGCTAACAATGTAAACTCCACCATAGCGTCTGAAGTCCTTCAATGCCATCTCAAGGCAGTAGAACAGTGGTTAAAAAAATGGAGAATACAAGTAAGTACCAATAAGTCAGTTCATGTGACATTTACACTTAAAAAAGGAGATTGCCCTGCAGTCAAACTGAATAATGCAATACTGCCTCACAAAGAAACGGTAAAATACCTTGGCATGCATATAGACCGAAGGCTTACTTGGAGGGAGCACATCGGGAGAAAAAGAGATCAATGCAGCCGGAAACTTCGAGACTTATTGTGGCTGATAGGTAGACAATCAAAATTAAGTTTAGAGAATAAAATCCTTATCTATAAAACCATATTAAAACCCATATGGTCCTACGGTATCCAGCTCTGGGGATCAGCCAGCCACTCAAATATTGAAATTTTACAACGCTTCCAGAACAATGCCCTGAAAACCATAACAAATGCACCATGGTTCACGAAAAATTGTGACGTACACAATTACACAGAAATACCAACAATTAAAGAAGAAATTAAACACTTCAACAAGAACTACGTGTCTAGAATTGAACACCACATAAACAAGCTAGCAGCAAAACTCGTTGACACCACTGATTGTGTATATCGTCTCAAGAGGGCAAAACTGGCATCACTGTAAACAACCAAAGGAAATAAAGGTTGCTGCATCGATGGATGTATAACCTCAGCGTTGAATACCTCCAGAACATCTGATTAAAGCTGAATAGCTGATTGCAGATACAAAAATACATAATAAAAAAAATAAAAAAAGATTTTTACAGTTTTTTTTTAAAGATTTTTTTTAAGATTTTTTTGTTTTTTTTTTTTCATTTTTTTTTTCCTATCGAAACAAAGTGAATTATCTCGCCTCATACGAGGTGTATTGAGATGAAATAAACGGCTTTTTAACCCCAAAACATTCCTTGTGACAACCAAATTAAAAAATACGCCAAACACAAAAAACAGGTTTATTAGCAACACATACTAAACGACACTATATCTTTTACCGCTCATCAAAAATGACCTGTTTGCATTAGACACGTAATTCTTTTTTGTAATTAAAAACAAAGAGTTCACAAATAATTATAGCTAATAAAACATAAGGTAATATGGGCATATTTTTACGTAATTTGAGGATTTTTTTAAAGTAAACCCCGTTTTTTTTGTTTGGCATATTTTTTCGATTTTTTCCTTATTTGTTTGATACAGGAAATGCTCTGAAATTGAAAAACCGTTTATTTAATCTCAATAAACCTCACATGAGGCGAGATATTTCACTTTGTTCTGATAGGATTGACAGCTAACAATGATATATTTATTTAATGTAAAAGAATAAAATAATGGCACCAATATTTTTTCTGTAGGTCAAATTGCATCTAGTTTGATCCTTATTCGTTTGTGCACTTTATCCATGGACACGCTGTATAGAAGCGTTCCGCCTTGCTCCTCAGGGCTGGCAACGTTTCGCAGTCAACACTTGGCTGTGTCTGTGTGGTTCAGAGTGGGGTCTGATCATTTGACCAAAAGTACGTTTGACAAACATATCATTTTACAAACTTTCATTTTGCAAAAGATTGTTTGTGCTTTAACCATTAACAGGTTACATGGGCTTATAAAAAAAGTTAGGTTAGACTTTTGGCCGCCTAAAATTTGAAAAATATTGCTGCGGGGAATATGTTTTTGCGAAATGCGAGTTTTGTAAAATGATACAGCCAAATGATTTGGTAAAACATTAATGAACCGGTTCAGAGCGGACTTACCTTTAGGTGGCTTATTTGCGTCCTGTTAAACCCGACGGCATGTTTTCATATTGTTTTCTATCTCTTATGTAGTTTGGCCTTTTTCATAATTTAGTTTACCCATCGACACTCGCGAAACTAAGAGCCCTCGTTCGTCAAAATGGCCATGTGTTCATCCTCTACGGGGAACAACGAACCATAGGTACAGTCGACGTCATACAAGAGTCGAAAGGAGTTTCTAGGTCGACTTTACACACAAATCAAAATCATTACGTTCTTCGCTAGTCAGGTAAAAAGAGGCATTCCATGTTAGTCCTCAGGGCTGGCCGCGCTCAACCTTGCTTGACATTGAACATGTCCATGGGCCTCCGGGAGCCGACTTACCACCAGGTGGCCTGTTTGCTCGACTGACTTCTACATATTTAATACATAAAACAAGAGAGCCATCTGGAGGGCTAGTCTATTATCGTGGACGCGTATTTTTTTTAACGCAATATAACATTCTTTAAAAGGTCCGCAACAAGTGAGACACATTGAGGAATATAAAACTTCTTACTGTCGTGATAATTAATTAGAAAAGTGTTTCCAATCTACGAAGTTCTGCCCCGCTACCTCAATTTTCGTACATCGAAGCAACCGCGCAACGTCAATTTATATGACACGGCATCAACGGCGAGCCGCTGTGGTTTAAAAACACTTAAAGCCACACAAAATTAATGCTTTTTCATTTGTTTTAAGTTTAATTAATAGAGACAGCAGTAATCTAGCGTTTGCATTTTTGGACAATGAAATAAAGTTCTTGTTGTTATACGATGTAGGGTCTACTTACAGTTGTAGTTCTTAACAGGCGTCTCGGGGTCGCGGCCGTGCGGGGGAACGTTCTCCATGTCCACGTCCTCCCCCCCGCCCTCGTCTTTCTCTCGATCTGGAGTTTACCAACGTACGTCTCATTTAACCACAATTATACCCAATAACATGACACAAGCAAACAAATCCCAAATAATAAAGCAAGCTTTAAAAACAACACTGCAATTTTTGATAACGTCGTCAACATATGTTAAAAAAAAGATTTGACTAAAACATTATAGCCAGTCACTCCCGCGACCAAGACGAATATAACGTCACCTCATATGTGAAAATCCATCAAGCCGTTGGAGCTGTCGACAGTGCCAAAGAAATAGACATACATACACTCGAAAAACATAACCCTCCTTCTGACAGTTCTGAAGCAGAAGGGTAAATAAAAAGGGTGTAGCTAAGCATTTGGCAACGGTAGAAATGCGGAGCTGCTTCTCGCAGTTGCATTGATAAAACTAACTAAAACTAAACTAAACTAAAATAACTGTGCCGGTAGGCAAAGATAGTTGCAAAGATAGTTGTAAAAGGCAAAATAACCGAGTACAGATGTAGTGAAATATCCTTTCACATCGTATTTTCCCGGAATTGTTCGTATTTGTCATGTTACTTCAGTCTGACTCAGTGCCCATCAAGACAACGTGGGGCAACGTCGCATCGCGAGAATGATAATCGATATAGAGTGTTTTACACTAGAGTTTTTTTTTGTTAATTAAGATTAAGTTTGTTTTCAGTTATTTTTAATAGTCATGCCGAAAGCATTCAGACCTGAGAAACGTTTAAATCGACCAGCCTGTGAAATTGTTTTCAACATTTATTTATATTTCTTCTTGTTTACCTACACCTCATTTCTATATATTTGATCGTGGTGGTTTTTACATCTCGGTGAGTTTTTGACATTTGACACTGATAACTAAAGTACTCTATTTATTTAATACAAACGTGTCACTTAATAATTCAATAATTCATAGACACGTCGGCATCATTCGGAAGTAGACGTGAGTTCCGAGATTTCACGATGTGAAAGGATTATTCACTAGATCTGTAATAGAATAAACATTATCACGAAGTAGTCGAATAACTTGGCAAAGTTCCGTCTCACCTTTCTTCGTGGGTTTTTCGCTCGGGCCGTTGCATTTGCTATCGCTCTGCCGCTTCTTGTCGAACCGAGCGAAATGACGCGTCTGATTTGGTGGCGTCGTGTTTTGGTTGCTTTGCTGCAATCATGAAGGTGAACGTGTACATACAGACTTTTTAAAACATTGTCTATCAAAGTTATTTACAGTAAAACCAGAGAATTAATAGATAATAGTACTCGGTTGTCTATCGCTTTCACATTGTCTCCGGCATAACAAATATACTGACAGCGATAAACAGTATTACTGTACTACTGTCTTATTCTTAAATCAAGTTTCTGACAGTTATATGATTCTTTTTAAAGTATTTATGGAAAGTATTTCACTAACCTTATCTTCTAAACTTTTGTTTCTTAAAATATGCAGCCTCCGTAGCATCAGCGGAACCAGCATTGCGTTTAAATCCCTGCAATGAGGAAAGCGTTACGTAAGCAAAGTGTTACATCATCTAAATAAAAGGTACGATTTAAACAAACCACTACGAATGTTTAACAATAGAATAGAGCTACCGAAGTTAACACATCGTTCCATAGACAATAAACTGCTTTGTTACTCGATAGCTGTGCTTGTTAGTCTGAGCAAGCATACCCTCAGCTGTCACCGCACGTGACACAGGAAAGCAACTGACGTACCTAAAGTTAGTGGCGATCTCCTGCACCTCCATCGCGGCGGCCAGCAGCCCCGTGGAGTAGCACTGCAGCGGCTCCTCGGAGTTGCGCGCCCAGTTCACCAGCCGGTGGATCAGCGCCTCGTTGTCCTGCGCACAATCATCATCAGCAGGGGATCATCTTACACAACATGCCTACACCCAAACTATACTCTAGGCTTGTACTGTGGGTACAGTCAGCATCAGAAGTAGCTAAGCAGAGTAACATGCTCAAAATGATCTAGACACGACGTATTCTCTTGACGATAGAGACGAGTGCAGATCATTTTGACCTCTTCGGTTGCGTAGCTACTCCTGCTGCTGACTGTACGAGAACACGATATAAACAGAACACGTCGACTTTGGATTCCACCATTTTTCTGCATGCATACCAAAGTACCAAACCCATGAGTAAGCAGCTTTGGTCACTACATACAGTGTTCGTTTGGGACTAGACGAATTAGTGTGAGATTGTCCACATATACACCGTGCCCGGGACGGACCTGAAGGATTTTAATCATCGATTCTAGACCCTATTTGGAGTATATAATGTGCTATAACTATAACATGTAGTCCAATATCGCATAATTTCCGAGATTTTTATTATTTAAAAAACTATTCCATAGTTAATTTAATTTGAACTCTGTCACCTTAACTTAAAGTATTATATTTACTATGAAATTGATTAAATTAATTTATGTTGTACGTTGATGATATTGCTACTTACAACATGAATCTTTCTTAGTAAATAATGCTTTAGGTTAAGGTGACAGAGTTCAAAATTAAATTAACTATGGAATTGTTATATAAATAATAAAAATCTCGGAAATTATGCGATATTGGACTACATGTTATACCACATTATATACTCCAAATAGGGTCTAGAATCGATGGTTAAAATCCTTCGGGTACGTCCCGGGCACGGTGTATTTTGTTTTGTATAAATGCATACAAACAAACCACGTGACATAGTTCATCAGCGCAGAACACTGATACGTCAAAGTTGTACAAAACAGTTTTAATTGGTTGCCTAACAGAGCCATGTGGTTTAGTTTGTTTACATTTAGTTACGTACACCTAAACAAATAAAGTGTAGTGAAGCAATAAGGAAGCATATTACTTACAGCCCTACCAGTGTCTTAATGGCTGTCACCAATATTCGTTTTTCCATGAAACACGAGTGACAAATACACTGTCCGTTGCAAGTACATACAAGTATACCGATACCCGGCAGAACGCTATTAAGAAACTAGGAGCAGGTATTGTACAGATTTTTAAATCATCTTAGGTCAAGATTTTGCTTGCCCTTGAGTATACCAGCAGGGTTGGCAATATGAATATCACCTGGAACACGACGCTCATCTCGAGGCCCGGCATGAGGTCGAGCGTGAGCCGGCACGCGGCCACGTTCAGCTTGTGCACGTCGCGCCCCGTGATGTTCTGCCGCGAGTAGAACGTGTCGCGCACGTAGTCGTTCACTAGCTGCGGGATAACGATCAGGCTATCAGTACGGGTGAAGTCACAGGTAAGGCTCTCAACAATTAATGGGTATTAGTAGTAGAACAAGTTCTTGCTATTGCGGAGATGTTGGCGGAGACGAGGCATCTGGACGTAAGCAGGGGGGGGAAGGGAAGCGCGCGCGACGTACTGGCAGAGTTGGAATCTTTTTTTTTACTATAGCAACATTAATTTGAAGTAATTTAATGGTAGATATTATTATGGAAGCCTGTTGTTCTTCCGATTATTACTCAGAGTTAACATAATGCTCTTGTTTTTTTGCGTTCTATAGCTTACACCCGGGACATACTAAATGTTTGTGTTGTAAACGGTAACTTGTTTGACTATAGGCATTTGAGCATCCAGCATAGTGAATGAACAGTTGACAGTCCATAGGCATAGAGACGGTTAAACTAAACTTCTAGGATCTACAGGAGCGTACACCAGTAACATCAGTACCCTAAGATAGTAATCTACTGCGGCTAGTTATCAGTTTTTTAGCTAACCTTAGTCATAAAGCTGTCCTTCTTAAACATAACTTTGAGCGCGTGCCCCAGCGCGCACTCGGGGTCAGTTCGCGACGGGTGCCGCTCGTCAAAAGGGTCCGGGTCTTTTTTCATGAAGTTCTCGGTCTCTGCCTCTATTATTTCTGCTATCCTGTAATTGGTAAAGCAAAACATCAAAATCATATAATATCTTAATCAACCCAATATAACGAGCAAGATATAAGGAGTATTTAAATTGTAACAATGCCATGAGAACTTGGAACTCAAAAGAAAAATAAAATGTATTGCAGAGATCAATCAGCCACCCAGTGGGACTATTGTGGTTGTGTTTATCGATGTAAGCGTGGATAAAACATCTTTCTCTTTCTGACCAGTATGTAGGTGCGAGAGTGATGGATGCTTCATACACCGTGATACAGGCAGGGCAGAGTACTTGTATGATCTGTTTAATACAATTCCCACAGTCAGTTGCCAAGTCGCTTGGAGGAAAAGCAAGTGACTGTCATTATAGCTCTACAGAAGCTCAAATACCGCAAGAGCACATTAAGGTATATCAACTAAAACTATTAGTAATTATGTTAAAATGATACCCATACAAAATCATTATTTAATTCTGCATGTTTAGCAAAACAGGCAAGTTGTGCTTGCCCTCTGAGAATGAACAGCTACCATAGCCTAAGTATACCTATCTATTCTATATAATTATCTATTCCCTAGTTCTATACAGTACAGTACTGACAGACTGACAAAAATGTGTTATTAGTCTTATTGTATACAAGGCTCTTTTGAATGTTAACTCACAAATGTAACCTACCCTAACATAAACTGAACAGAACCAGCTTCTCGGTTGATTCCTTTTGCTTAGTAAATCAGATCTCTCTTTCTTAACACAACACAAAATGGCAAGTTTTTGGCCAATGTTTTGTGAAACCTACAACTTGTCATACTACACTGTAATTTTTGCTGTGGATTTATTGTTTAATAACAAAATAAATAAAAACATATTTTTTATTAACAGTCTGCCCTGTGCAGGTACATGTTTAGCATGAATGAGCAAATTATTTAAAACAATAAATAATTTAATTTTACAATCCTAGTTAGACAGGATAAAAATATGGATTATTAAAATGTACTTCAGGCCAATAATGCAGATGGTGCCATGTGAACCCAGAGAAAACATGATAATTGGCCCTGAATCTGTTTACATGTTTACAATTGCCTTACTATGACTAAGAAAGTGAAATATAATTGTAAGTCTTTTTGTATTTAAATGTTGTGCAACAATCTGTTAAAAGGGGCAATGTTTTTGTTTCAACCAATATTGAGTAACTTTTAATCCTTTAAGCACAAAAGAGGGGTGTTATAAATCTGTGTATCTCATTATAATGCCACAGCCAGACATATAGCTCCCGAAATAATAGGTCGTATTTGACAAGTTTTTTAAAAAAGAAAACTAATTTTAAAGCCCCCGCGCAAACAGAATAAGTTTTAAGTGTGTATCTGTGTGTTTGTTTGTGGCATCATAGAAGTCAAACAGCTGGACCTAACGACTTCCTATGTGTGATGCTAAGGCATTAATTATTTCGTTTTTTTTTGTTGTGACATCAATTTGACTATAAAAATGTTATATTTTGCCTGTATTAGGTATTTGAACATTGATTAACATGAAGTTATGTATATTTTTACACCTGGGCCTTTTGTGTACGTGGCAATTCATGCCGAGGTAAAAACAATATGATAATAAGTCTGAAGCAATATTGTTTTACCGAGTTAAATAGAGCCGCAGTAAACCTTTTGAAACCTGAGATATTGTTTAATTGACAACGTGGTTTCAGAGCACTCTCAACGTAACACTTAGGCCATGGTGAAACATGTACCACGTCAGTTAAAGGATATACCCATAGCAGAAAAATCAAAATAGTTTCGATGCCTTATGGCAGAAATCGAAGCATCTTTGACACTGGCTCCCTAGGTAGCCATCAGTCTCCTAATAGGACACCCACGACTTTGCACAAGTAGAATTAGTTTCCCTTTCCTGTCCTAATCCTTCCTTAGTGACCTCACAAGGAACCTAACATGCCGTATTTGGAATCTCTAGACCCAGAGGTTTGGGCTGTGCGTTGATATCTCAGTCAGTTTCTTTTTTTTATATATCGACTCAATTGGGTCTCAATTTGACATTCGCGGTACTGAATGCCGAACGACGATATATAGATACCTGAAAAAGATAGGTGATATGTGACAATTCAGTACATGTTTTTACAGCACTGAGATGCTGCTCAGCACATAAGGTATCCAGAGATGCAAATATAAATATAGATCAATAAACTAAATTGTAGACATCTTGTGCTTATTGTCCAAGAAGCACTACTTGGGAGTTCAAGAAATAAACAATCATGGAGTTGTTTAAAAACTTGTTCAGGACAAATGCTTTATTTGAAATTGAAGGTCTCAATCTCATCTCAGAGACACAATTTTAAATAATAATGGGAAAGCATATGCTGGAAACCCTTGATTAAGTAGAAATAGCAAATTATAAACAATTATAATTGAATAGCTTATTTGGGTTTTTATTTTTTAGAAGGTTCTCGATTCATTTCACAACATAGTGATCGATAATCCCCGTAACAAGTTACAACGTGTTATAATGAAATGTTTGTTTAACTAACTTTTAAACTAATTAACCGACAGTTTCGAATAGCAATATCCGCTCGACGTAAAAGCCACGTAACATAAGGGCTTATATTAGAGAAATCCGCAAACATATTGCGATCATGCGGTTACCCGGGGCACCAGAATGCGCTGCGGGTACCTCTGTTACCAAAAATAACAATTCTCACGTTGAATAGAGTTTACAATGTGCCAGTTTGACGTTTCTCCCAGTAGACGTCTCACCTCGTCAGAGTCGGGATAGGATCGTAGTTCGGCGTCGTGTGCTGCTCCTCCCATTGCTTCAGCAGTTCCGTGACTTCCTGGGCAGGCGCTGATTCCATTATTTAACACAATTACGCATCAATCACACGAAACTCGCAATTTATAACCTTGCCTGCAGCTGTCACGGACATAAAATACACAATACTATTTGTCACAATTCATTTATATAGTATTTTTATGTGATTGAATTAAACATAATTTTATTCATAATCGTACAAAATAATGTATTACTTTACATATAAATTTGTTTAGCGTAATAATCACAAGCGCATTGTCTTTGTACAGCGTACTTCATTTTTTTTAAATTGTTAAATTGACCCTGAAGCTAGGTATTCTGCCTACTTTAACTCCATAATGTCAAACCATTGGTCGAACCATAAATAGGAAAATTACCGAAAAACGTCTTTTAAATGTCACTTTGTTTTAGTTTGATTACCAGAGTAAAATTTTATGAATAAATTTATGGAATGCAGTTTTCCTCTATAGTAGATACCTTTTAAGAAGAATAAGAAGACCTTAATTGCATCAAAAACAGTACTGTAAATGAGACTAATATCGTAAGTGTTTGTATAATGATAATGAGATTTTAAAACCATTTACAGCTTATATTTAATAAGCTATTTCATGGACTAAGGAATCGACCATACGATCTTATGGATCGCGATTCGCGATCTGTGGCCCGTTTCACGAAGCTACCAGTTAAATTACAAGCGGAACTCTCTTTCTAGCAAAAGGAGTTAGAACGAGACTTCCGCTTGTAATTTGTAAATATTCTAACTCGGTAACAATGGTAACACCATATTTATTAAGGTACCACAAGTATATTTTTACGGCTCTCTATTTCGCATCTCGTCCCTGACCGTTTATATACTTAGCTGTTTTTGATAGGATTATTGTCACAATGCCTTACATGGTCATGTACCTAGCTACATGGTGATCCAGCAACTTGCTTATTTCAACGTTATTTTTACCTTTGACTTTAACTCCTATTTATCAATAAAAAAATAATTATTACTCACATTTTGTTAGCACTCGAGTTTAAATTTGCGGGGACGTATGGGTAACCGATGGCAACACCAAAGTAAAGTTCAACCAACATTTATTTTGTGTTGTGTATGTTTGATGCAAGCGGGAAATTGTTTAACGTCCGTTGCTGAATTTATTGATTATAATTGAGTTCATTGGACAAATACTTCGCAATGGGAAAGAGGAAGGATAAATCTTCGAATTCAACTTTGGCAAGCACCTCGATGATAACAAGAGGAACTTACAACAAAAGGTTGCGCTATCGTTCTTTGCTTGAAGGATTTTCAACATTGGGTAAGTTCTAATACATACAAACATAGCCAAAACGTAGCCTGTCCTTTGAAGTCCAAGTTCAATGTATCCGTCACTACTTACGTACATGATCCAAGCATAAGAGACAGGAGGCCATTGGTATTGTGGATCTGAAAGTTATTGTTTTGTTAAGTATTAATTTCTTTTGCAAGGTTTTGTTTATGACTTTGTCACCATACAACACAGTTATTTATTTATTTATTTATTTATTATAATACAATAGCAGCTCTTTGAGCTGATGTGTGTATATCACTGCACTTGTGTCTATAAAGCTTTTAAAAACTTATCAAGTCTACTTTTAAAGGAGTTCACTGATGGTGCACTAATAACAGTTTCTGGTAAAGTGTTCCACGGTTCCACCACGCGATTCGACGAGAAGTGTCTCCCAGGGTTGCTGGCACACAGGCTTGACTAGTTTCATGGAGTGCCTTCTTCATGGAGTTCTTCTCCATAAGATCCCCTCGTTTTCTTCTTTCCTCCAATATTGTCAAATTTACTTCCAATAGGCGTTCTTCATAGGGTCTATCTTTCAATGCGGCAACCATTTTAGTTGCTCTTTGCTGGACTTTCTCCAGTAATTCAATACCCTTCTTAAAAAAAAAGATCAATATCTTTCTTCTTTCTTGTTTCCTTTCCATCGTCAGAGTAACCTATATCTTATCCAGCAAACAAACAAATCTCTCTTGTTGAGTAACATATTTCCAAACATCTAAAACGTACAAGCTTACAATATTAGTAGGATGGGCTATGAGAAAAACATTAAATTTTCTTGGAATACTTATTGCTCTTTGCATTGGAAACACCATGCTTTGACCGAGTACCTGAATATGTCTGTATCGTGTTTTGCAGAAGATGAAGGGGCTACATTGGAAGAAAAGCTGGAGTACACGTCAAATGCCATTCGCACTGCCGACGAGCTGCTTGCTGAGGGCTCTATGGAGGAAACGGTCAAAAATCCCGGTACGGAGATTTATTTACCTGCTGTGACATTAGTTACATCATGTTACTTATGGTCCTTATGGTAAAGGTTTCATTGTTAGGTTTTGCTGCACTAACACTGCTTATAACTTCATAATTGTGTTAGAAAAATGCAAACACAGTTTAAACATTTGGGTTATTGGAATTTTCAAGAATGTAATGTCAATGTTGAAGTTGTGTTTAAGAGAGATCTTAACCTTTTCAACGCCACCGTCGGCCACAGCCGACACAAGTAGAAGCCTAAAAAAGACTTACGGTTTCGTATAAATTAAGTTGAAATTTGCATAGCATGTATTTGACGTAAAGCGTTGAAAAAGTTAAACTTGTGTTTAAGATTAAAAGAGACTTTTGTGTCTCTGTGACATTCAAAAGATTATTACACTTTCCATGGATCCCATGGCCAGATCATGATGAAATGTATATGGGATCAACCCTACTCATAAAAGAAGATCATTAAAATCAGTTAACAATTGGCAGAATATAAGTAACAGAAAGGAAAACAAACAGATAAATTGGGAACCTCCTTTTTTGAAATCGGTTAAAAACGCCCCCTTGTGCAGGCCATGACACAGATTTTCTGTTGTTCAGGGGAGGCGTACCTGGCGTCGCGGGTGCTCCGCGCAGCGGGTGACATGACGGCGCGCTGCGCGGAGAGCGTCAGCGGCAACGTCAACACGTACGACCGCAAGGAGCTCGCGCTGCACATAGTGAGTCTGACAGTTGTACTATGTTGAGCCACAGGCTTTGTTAGTGTAAGATATGAAAACATGTCGGGGTTAAATTTCTTCTACTTCTTTCTTTCTTCTACTGGTAACATGGCTCTTTAATTTTTTAACTGAATTATGTAAATGTGCCATTAAGTCTAATTTTTAGCAAGCAGCATTTATTGCACAGTTGTGATCCAGTGTGGAAGGTAATAGCTGGGAAAAGTGTTTAGAGGCATTTTATCTGAATCCTGAGGGCTGAGAGTAAGGGTTGATAGGAAGCCTTGAACAAAACAGTCTTAGCTGTTATTTTGTCTTGTAAGATTGTATTAGCTAAGATAATGTTGTGTAGACCTGTGTACATCATAGTACCACATCTTTCCAGAAAATGAACTCTAGCATGTGGAACGTGCAGTTCCCGCGCGAGGTGCCCGTCGTGTCGTACCTGTTCGGCACCTTCGACGCCGCGCCGCCCGAGCAGCGCGAGCGCGCGCCAAGGGCCCGCGTGGAGCGCCGCGCGCTCGCCGAGAGGAAGGCGCCCGCGACCGTCGACAAGTAACACCGCACAAATACTTTATAGCTATACAGTAACAGACTGTGTCAGACGACAGCCATCTACGATGGCACCTCCCTTTTGAAATTCAAGTTATACATTATTATACATAAACAAATTTATTGTATACAAATTGAATTAACAAATCCGTAAACTAAGGTCGGATTTTTATTCCCACAGAAAAAATGTAAACAAAGGTGTTGCCGTTAACGAAAAATATTTGCAGTTTTCAAAATATTTAAACTTTCCACATTTCTAAGAAATTGACTTTCAATAAAAAAACTTTATATTGTAATCAAGATGGCAAACTTAATTTTGATATAAATTCTTTGTTGTATTCATTTAAAATGAGAAAACTGTGTTTGTATGCATAATTTATTTATTGCACTGGTATCATTGACTCGATACACCTGGGTGATTACACGGGCGTTTCAACCGCCGTCAGTACTCAAAATTCGATCAATTCTGGCAAGAATCATGTTAACACAGAATTATGTGCTCTGTGTGAAGTTAGCTGCTTGGTGTAGCTCATTCTTTCAATAATTATGACAGCGGACGGACGCACATAGAGGTATTTGCACGATCTAAGCGGCCAAAAGTCCCAAAAACAAAATCCTTTACTAAGTAGCCTGCGAACTGTAAAAAAAAGGAAAGTGAAATCGTTTTTACCTGAAACTTTGGCAATGTTTGTACCTGCAGAGCCAGAAAATTCATCAGAGAGCAATGATGAAAGTTAAAAACATTTTTTAATAAAAAAAGTATTTTTAATAAAAAAAAAATATTTAATTAATAAAATTTACTTTATAATAAAAAAAGTATTTTTTAATAAAAATATACCTACTATCTATTTCTATGTTTGCTTTTTTGTTTATATTTTTAGAAGTGAGGAGACTCTTATTAAAATAACACATTTATCAACTGTAAAGAACAGAAATTGGGATAGGGACTTGGGATACAAAACAAAACGAAACCACTCGCGAGACAAGACTGCTGTCCAAATTGGCAGCTGTCTGTCATCACCCCCTTCATTAAGGTGGCACCACACATAACCCGACTACTTATGGCGCGTCCAGATGGTAATTTCATCCAACAATATAATAAAATGTAACAACAAAAAAGCAAAGATACAAAAATATATTGTATTTCTATTTAAAAAAAAGTTTTTTTTTTTATTACTTAAACCTTTCTTTATTAAAAAAAACTTTTTTGTTAATTAAAAAATCTTTTTTGTATAAAAAAATACACATTTTTTTTGTAAAAATAAATTTTTCTTGTAAAAATAAATTTTTTTGTAAGAATATTTGTTATTTTATTTAGTAACATTGTTTTGAGATCTAATAAGCATAAAAATAATTTTGGCCGCGTAGATCGTTCAAATACCTCTATGTGGGACGGCGATTGAAACGCCCGTGGAATCACCCACCTGTGTCAACAAGTTGAGGGCCGCTTGATTGATGTGAGACGTAATTTCAGTCGCTTCGCTTCACAATTCGTGCTCCCGTCATAATCGCTTTCCAGTGACTCATTTGTGCGATTTTAATTTCAATTGTTTCTGAGATTCCCTGAAATGTCACTTTGACAGTGACGTAACTTTGTTTACATTTTTTTTGTGTAATTGTATTTATGTTGTTTTAGTAAGGAGTTTTTGTATTGTTTTGTTAAGTTTAAAAGTTTTTTGTTATATAAAATGAAATGATAGGTTAGAAAAGACCGAGGAAGGAGCGGAGATGGTGGCGCGCGTGAAGCGGTTCATCAAGACGGCGCACCAGCACGGCGGGCCCGTGAGCTACTTCCACTGCGTGCTGGACCCGGGCAGCTTCAGCCGCTCCGTCGAGAACGTGTACCACCTGTCCTTCCTGGCGCGCATGGGCTACGTGTCCGTGCAAGTCGGTCAGTACACGCACCCCACACAGAGACCCGCACTAATTCAATCATAGTCATCACAGTGCGAAAAACTTTCGCTTTCTGGATAACTTTGCACCATTACGAGCTTAATAAGGCGCTACGAAATTAATTTCCTTGCCTACCTCTCAATGTACGAACCTACGTAAGTAATAATTAAAAGTATAAATTGTTCCAAAAACCATGCTTGCTCTTAATAAAAATGTGTTTGTACATTGACGACACGTTAGCCTATTGGTAGTGCCTAGGCCTTCGAAGCTGGCAGTCCCAGGTTCAAATCCCGGTAAGGGCAGATATTTGTTTGATGAACGTATTTGTTCCGGAGATTTCCATTTATTTAAGTATGTATATCTCTATATAAATAAATTTATCATTGTCTATGTAAATAAATTTAGCCTAGGGCTTAGTTTGGAACTAATCATTGCGTATTCACTTTAATTTTTACCACGTATCTCGACCGGTTCACACACACACCGGCCAGTAGGTAATTATAACGGTAGGCGGTGGCGAGCGACGTATCTGTTACGAAGTAACTAGTATAATTATATAATATGTGGCTGTGCGTTCAGCCAGTCAGACTCGCAGGAGCATCAAATGCTGGCTTCTGTTAAATGTGTCCGTTCTCCAGATGAGGAGCACGGGCTGCCGTTCGTGACGCCGGTCCCGGAGAGCGCGGCGGACCCGGGCGACGACGAGAACCAGTTCATCGTGTCGCTCGACATGAAGCGCTGGGAGGTGAGCTGCCGCGGGTATTCCACGCGAAACAACTTCACTGTTACGTTAATAATTGTAATAATGTTAATAATATGGAATATGCATGGATTTTTTAAATCGCATTTCTGAACAAAATATGAAAATACCGTAAAAGAGATCACCAAAAGTGAAATTAAAATTAAAATCGGTCAAGACATACGGATGGTACTATCGCGATCGTTAATTTGTGACCCATTTCAAGAAAAATAGGCTTGAAGTCGTCAATGTCATTAGAGATGCCAAATCATTTGTAACTCGTAGGAGACTCAACCTTATTGTTGTAGAATGTCAGAATGACTGTGGACCTAAGGTGGGTCCCAAATTAAAGTTCGTGACTGTACAAGCATTTTAAAATGCTAATTAGACAGAGAGATCCGAAGTGCACCGGTGACGTCATTGTGCAGTACGGCCATAATAAACTCCACGTAAAATTCTGTTTTGCTAGAAAGAGATAGGAACAAATCTTTTTTATCTTGGTTATTTTTATAGCTATTCAAAAAATGTTTTTTCTCACCTGTTTGTAGCATGAATCAGCTTTTATTGAAGCTGTAAAAAAAAAAATGCATATTCCCTATTGTCATTTTGCCATTGTTGTTTTTTCAATTTGAGCAGTTTAGGTATCCTATGTCACCCGGGATGGTGAAAAGGATTCTAACGATACCACACACATCTAAATCGGCTCAGGCGTTTAGAAGTTATAGTGGAATAAAGAACTTACGTAGGCAGTCATGTAATAACTATTGGTCTCAAACTTACTCCACAAATCTAATCTTTATCGATTAAATTCTGCTGCCGTTCTGTTCTGCTACTCATACAGCGCCGCTTGGGCCGTTCACAAACGCGTCGGGACTGAGCTCACTGCGCTTTATAAACTAGACTTTTGTTTATCTTGTTTTAGGAGTTGGTGAAAGCGTTTGGAATTAAAAAACCGATGATGGTGCTGAAGCGATAGAAACTACTGCTACAACAAGAGCCTGCCCACTACCAATTGATGTTACCCGCACACTGAGTCAGGTGTGACGACGAGTGTAACGAGGGAAGCCTTAAATTGACTTGTAAACAAAATAACTACTGCTATAATCACTGGTGGTAACTGGAGTAACAATGGGTGGGTTGGCCACTTCCATTTGTCTTGAGTGCCGGCAGCATTTATTTTTCTACTAAGAGATTAAGTTACAATTTTATTTTATTATAAACAGTGACCTGAAGAAAATAAACTGTGATTTGATTATTATTACAAATGTAAATAATAAACGTTGATTTTCTTAAATGCTTTTCTGTTTTCGTAAGCTGTCCAGTACTTTCAAATAAAGTATGCTTCTTAGTAATGTGAGTGCACCTATACAAAACTTCCCCGGAGCTCCTATTTCTGGGTGGTGTGGCCCTTCGGGCCTGCTGGAAAACTAATATAACCGAAACCTACCTACGTGTTCTATTATATAGATATACAGGACAAAATAATGGGACCACGAAAAAACGGGGGATTTATCCGTCCAAGTTGACAGCGCAAAAGTAACCTACACATATAGCCTACACGGGTAGCACAAGTTGTATTTTCTCGCTTGTCGCTCAGAGCGGTTCTATCGTTACCGACTAGATAGAAAGGGAGATCCGAGCAACAACCAGGTCGCGGGCAACTTGTGCTAGCCACACTAAGTTTGAAATTGGCGATACTACTCGGATCGCATTGGCGTGTGAGAGACGACTTTTATGTTTTATGTGGCGTTAAATAGGTATAGAAGATTTGACAACTATACTGCGCATCTATTCAACACGGTAAAAACAATATCGTATTTGATCTGTTGTCGTATTGTCAACGTTTTGATAGCTCTTATTTTCTTGACAGTAATGGCGGTTGACGTCATAACAATACCATAACTATGTACTACTATATATAAACTACGATATCGTTTTTACCGCCTAGAATAGAGGCGCAGTATTTTTTAACCGACTTGGCAGGGAGTACTGAAACAACCATCAGTTTTACTAGTCATGTACCGCCATCTAGCGGGCAGTAGATGAACAGTTGCAAAGCGGGCAGTATAAAACTTAAAGGCCTCCATACATGATCCGTTTTGCCTTCAGGTCTAACTGACCGGATCCAAAATAGCATCGTGTATGTGTAATTTGGCCTGAAGGCAAATCGCCTCCGTCCGCCTGAACGGTTTTCTTGTGTGGTGTCTTGTAAAGTCTTTACATGTATGGGCACTCGATCCGGTCAGGCGGAACTGACGCAGTTCGGCCTGAACCGATCGGCCTTTACATGTATGGGGGCCTTAATAGGCACCTTAATAAAAAAAACATACAGTTTTTTAAAAGTCAAAGTAATTTAACAGTAAAATTAATAATACTTTGCATAAACCTTTGACGTTCCTAAAACATGGTCGTTGTCGCTGGAGTTTTGTATTACGGTATTATTTAAAGCGTGATCTGGCGGTGAGTAGCAATACTTTTTCGAAATCTGTTAAAAGCATACTAGATGGCGTAAGTAGTATACCTACATGAAGAATACGTCATAAGTAGAATTTTTCAACTGATCGAAGCGAGGTCTAGCTCCAGCGGCATTGGTATGTATGTATGTTTGTGCGACGATAACTTGGGTATTGTTGATTCAATCTTTATGACATTTCGTAGAAGAGAAGTTGAGGCAAATACAACTATTAAGTTCGAACATGACCAGGATCAGTCAGGGGGCTAGGTAGTTATTTAAGGAGGCAGTGCCCGGTCAGGCTTTACGGAGGTTACGGAGTTAGGGCCAAATTCGCGGGGAGTTGCGGGGGGGATACTTATGTTCATGATTATTAAATAGGTACTATACTCCATTTGTTTAGGTACGTAACTAAATATAAACAAACTAAACCACGTGGCTCTATCAAACAGCCAATCAAAACTGTTTTGTCGAGCTTTGAGGTATCGGTGTACTATACTCCGTTTGTTTAGGTAAAAATGTAAACAAAACAACCACGTGATATAGTTCGACAGCTAATAGAAGCAGAATACTGATACGTCAAAATATGATAAAACAGTTTTGATTGGCTGTTTAACTCCATGTGGTTTGGATTGTTTACATTTTTTTAAGTACCTAAACAAACGGAGTATAGTTCTATTGGTTGACGAACTACCTATATCACGTGGTGTTTTTGTTTACACTTAGTTAAGTGCTTAAACAAATGAAGTATATATCATCAACATAAGTATCGTCTGATATCTAAGCACCCATACTGAACATAACCTATGTCATTTATTCAACCGTTGGCGCCGCATGTTGGTGCCGCGGGCCACCAAATAATTAAGGGCGTGCGCCATGTTGTTTCCAGGCGGCGCGCGCGCAGACCCGCGGACACCGCTGTGCAGAAACAGATCTCGTGACTCCTCGTAAACCCTTTTAGGTCGTGGGAAATCACTGTACGGTATATTTTCTTTCACTTTTAACAATAGTTACCTACTACAACTCCTCGATACTACGTATCTATCGTGGACACGGCTTCTGCTACATCCTCAGTCAGGTTATATGAGTCGGCCGTTTCGAAAAAATAAACGACCGCAGCAATTTACATTTTACTATATTCAAAACCTAGCCCTCGCCCTGCCGACCGACGAAAATAGCGATTTTTGGCATTCTAAAAACTAAAAACGGCAGGCCGGGTTTTACTGTTCCGACGATCGCAATCGTAACTTGATTTGTGCACATTATGCGGCGATAGGTATCGTCAGTAGTCAGTAGGTTTGTAGACGACGTGTTCCTATAAAGAATAGGTAATCCCGATGAGTCTGAATTCTCCATAAAATCTATACAAAAGTACGGACTGGATCCAGATGTAGAATCTGTCAGCTGAGCTCAAAGTCGAGATTTGAACAGGATTGCAAAAAGAAAAGTCCTCATTTTTTTAACACGTTTAATTTTGTATAGGAAATAGGAACATAAATAGTCATTTCGGGTTTGATTTGACCACGCAACCCTTGAGTAACAGTTAAATAGTGTAAGAAGATGGAATTGGCAAAAATACTAAAATTCTACTTATTTTATTAAACTGCAACTTTTAAGAATCTCAAAATTACTCGCAAATAAAAATGGTAGAAAAAATTAAGGAGTCAAGCTGGTAAGGCGCGCCACACACGCGCGGCGCGTGGCGCTAACGAGTGCGTGTGGACGCGCCCTAATTGGTTTTGTTTTTATGCTCGTTAGCGTGACAACGGCTGACGGGAATATAATGACAAAAGAGATTTTACGAATCGGTAACCTATACGGCTTGATCCACCGGCATCGTCAATATAAAAACAATAGGGAACTTGTAAATATTTAAACGCTCCGTTGGTTTAGTAGCGAGATGCCTACTATCGCACTTAGTTGCCTTTTTTACATTTTCATACAACAGGTTGCATAACGCCAACTTTATAAAACCTCCATACACGTAATCGCGCTATGACTATTACTTTTTTGTTATCGGTGACTTCCCCACGGCACAACATAAATATGAGGTAGGTTTAGGTTATGTTAATTCTTCAGCAAGCCCGGAGGCCAAAACGCTCAGAAATAGGAGCGCATAGGCGGAGCTCCGTCGACTCTGTTAGATTTGACTTTGAAATAGAAATCATTGGTCAGTTGGCGTTGTGCTACGTATTGTATGAAAATGTAAAAGTGCAACTAAGTGCGATAGTAGGCATCTCGCTACTAAACCATATGAGATACGAGTATATTTCAAAGCAATGACGATATGAAACGGAGCGGTTTATTTCTTGGGGAAGTCACTGCTAACAAGAAAGTAGTCATAGCGCGATTACGTGTATGGAGGTTTTATAAAGTTGGCCGTACGCACCCTGTTGCATGAAAATGTAAAAAAGGCAACTAAGTGCGATAGCAGGCATCTCGCTACTAAACCTCTCATATGTGTAATTTGTGAAGTGGATTGAGTCTTAACTCGTACATCTCGAAATGGCACAATGCTAAAGGGGCTAGCGCACATGATACTAATCCCTTCTTTAATATTATAAATGTGAAAGTAACTTTGTCTGTCCGTATCTCTTTCATGGGTAAACCGCTGAGCCGATGACGATGAAAGGGGTTTGGGTAAAAGTGTTGTCATTTGTAAAATTCATATATTTTCAAGGTGAGCGGCCATTCATAAAAGTGGTAAATTATGATAGAATTATTAAAAATAAACATATTTTGTTATGTAATGTAATACTCTAAAGTTCATCGGAGCCGAGATATTTAAATACTCATACTTGGGCGTACTTTTGTACTAAAAACTGAATACTTAAATCTTTAAAATCTCCGCTCCGATATTATTTACCGCCATAAATTATATATATCTATGTGTATTTAGAGGTCCTCTAAATAACTATGTAAAAATAATCCGAGGCCGCTGAAAAAAAAATGACAATATTCTTCAAACAAATTTACCCAATGCCCTTTGGTATGGAGATAGCTCGAGTCCAGGGGAAGGCGATAGGGTACTTTCAACCCCAGAAAATTGAACAGCTGCCGAGGGAATAGTGAGAAATGACTTCAACTTAGCTTAGTTTTCATCCACGGGCCCTTGAGGATCCAGGTGTTTGAAAGGGTGACGAAGGATTCTTGGTCCGAAGCGAACATCAGGACGCTTTTTAATCCTAGAGTGACCCCACTGCCTGCATCTATGGGTGAGTCACAAAACACAACTGTGGGTGTCGGACAGTCCACCATAGTAGCCATTATAATTTAAATATTGAAACCAGTTAAATATTTTCTATTTAACTATTGCCATGAAGGGGATGACTCGGATTGGGCTATCTCTGAATAACGGATAGGAGGCCCTATCGTAAAACGGAAATAGGCCTCAAAAGTCTCTCACTTTTCACCTGCATGCGCCTAAAAAAGTTGCATACCTACCTACCGCGAAGACAGCAGACATTAAATAAGAATGTATTTTGGATTGAGGTGAGCTATCAGTTCCTTAAGTTATACACGAGCAATATTTGGAGCATTACCAGTCTTACTCTAATTTGGTGTAAAGGAAGGAGACGTCCAAGAATGAGGCAATTATTGCTCAATTGGTCGTGTAATTGCTCCGTTACATTTTGTCAGATTCCAACAATTGTAAGAGCCGTTAGAATATAACTTATAATGATTGGCGCTACTACGATAGCTGGTTTAATGATTACTGCAAAGAGAAGGGTGGACATATTACAGTCCAGTAACTGCTACGTTCTGAAGGTAGTAAATTAAACGAGACACCCTCGGCCGGGTCGAGGACGCTGGTGGAGTTAGCGCTTGGCGCCCGTTCAGTTTTCTCATTAAAAGTTCGTCATTTAACTAGGGGGGCTATTCTACACTATCTTAAATTATATGCGAGATAAGTCGACTACTAGTAAGCGGTGATTTTTGCAGGGGTGTCGAGAATCATGTCCATTGACGTGCATGTACCCTATGGCAAGGAGTCGACTTTTAAGGTGATGACGATGGAAAAACCGACAACAATAATAGAGATTGACCATGACATGAAACGAAATAATATCAAGGATATTTTAGTCTTGAGTGTCAAATTAGTAAATAATCAATATAAAATTAATATCTGTTGATCATTCGAGAAGTAAGCAACAGCTTTAAATGTTATCCAAAAAATATCTCTTCCTTCGCTGCATAACGTGTGCAAGGATATTACTTTTTTATTACAAGCTTATATTTACCATGACATGTTTGTTCCTTTGCCAGAGTAGCTATAGTTTTTAATTTGGAACGGGATGAGTAATATGTAACCCCTACGACAAATACGACAATGCAATATTATTTAGTAAATGCTGATCTGACGAGATGACGATCGGAGTCAGGAGGTGGCAACATGATCTCCGCCGTAACCAAAGACCCACGGAGTTTGGACTAGTTAGATTAATCTGATATCAATCAGCAATCGATAACTTTGCAATGCAAAAAAGCACAGATGCTAATAAGAGCTTCACTCAAAACGAAAGTTCATAAAAAACATATTTTGAACATATTGTTTTCAACACGCGTACCAGCCGAAACAGATTCGATTGTCACAATTCCGCCGCTGACACGAGAATACTCCCCTCGCAACGAGGGTCGAAATTAGTTCAATTTGCGCTAAAATGGCGGAGGTGCGCATTAACATTAGTTGGGTGTTTGTTAAAACAATCCCCGCTACGGTCCGCCGTGGAGTCATTATAATAATGGAATTTTCACACATCAAAATAGTCGAAAGATAGCAAATGTTTGAGGCAAATATAACACGGTTTAGGTTATGTGTATACAACTAAGTCAACCAAAATTTTCAACAGATTAATTATGAAATGACATATTTGTCACCTGCCGATTTTATAATAGTAGATTGTATAACTAGGGTCTAAAATAAGCTATACCTAGTACCACGAGATGGTTATGGTTATTGTAAAATTGTTCGAGGGGTACCTAATATGGCTTTTAGCCCCCAGTTATACACTCTACTTTTCACTTCGATTGTGAGAAAATAAAAACATTATACAAAGGTAAAAAAATAGCAAAGATTATCTACCACAAATTCCACGGCGAAAATATATTTTTAATTTGGCGGCTTGTTTTTTTTAAAACTACTTTGACACAGATACAAAATATAGACACCGCGAATAAACGCCACTGACCGTGTAAGTATTTAGCGCTTCAAAGCATTGCACAATCGTTTTAATCATATTTTAACGATTGTAAAATAAGGACTAAAAAACGCCTAATGTTTTGAGAAATGAATTCTGTTACCTGATCGGTCGATTTTAATATAGCTGTATTCTGGTTGGTTGATACTTAATACAGTTTTTTTTAAATAGTTAAATTAGTTAAAGAGTATATGTACCAAAAAGAACCTAACGTTCCGATTGACAGTCTATGTGTATTGTGATTGGTGGATTTAATGTGGTGAATTATTTTGATTGCTCAAATTAAAATGTTTTGTAAATGTAAATCATTCTATTTATTTTCCATTTCATATTTTCCCTAGGGAAATCCCTTGGTCTCGCTTGATAAGTCTAATATGACACATTTTTTGAGCATGAGAAGTGAAAAGTATTTTATGTCCTATTTCTGAGTTTGAGCTATCATACCAAAAATCGCGAAAACCAGTTTAGGGGTTTTGCCGTGACAGTCAGATAGACCGACATCATAGACACATTTTCACAATTATACACCACAATATTAACATGAAATAAGTAGGGTAAAACACCTAATTACTGGCCTTTAAAATACCCAATTACATACTGGTACCTAGTGTTTGTTGAATTATCGTCTCTATTACCTTATGTTAAAGTTCATGGGATTAATAATCGGTAGGTGGCCAACAATAAGGCAGTTCACCCATAACCGCCACATTTTAGAGACAATTAACTCATTCCCTTTTCAAACTCGAGTATGAACAATCGTCACTAAATAATTATTATGTAATCTTACTCTGCTCTCAATTCTCTCTATAAATCAGTATCTTGTTATTTTACATTGAATATACTTAACTGTTTTTTAAACTCAGTTGCACTCGTCACAAGCTAAAAGCGAGACAGGGTTCAATGAGACAAAGAAAATCTTTTGAGAATATGAAAAATATTACGCACTGCCAGCGTGTAGCAAACGTCACTAAAATAATAAATTGAGATAAAACTCACATAAAGAATTAATTTACGTTCGAATTATAAAATTAAATCGGCTCGAATCTATTGGCCGCGTTTCGGCCAATGAGCGCGCCGCTAGCGGGAGGCGGGAAGAGGCAAACGTCAGATGCAAATGAAGTGTTATTTTTTTTAAGAAACTCGTTTCTCGCGCTCGTTTTGTTTACGGCCAGTTCAAAAATGGATATTTTATTCAGATTAACTCCAGTTTTATGATAATGCTTGGCTGTTTGCAAGACTGAATGTTTTAGTACAAGTTTTATGGACATTTATGGAACATTATTTTGAGATACGCTTAAATAATGGTTGTATCACAGAATAAGTGTTATGAATTATGATACATAATGGTATGCTATTTATTGCGAATTTACTAAAGAGGTTTGCGCCTCTCTTCTTGAGGCCGCGTCAGTGCAGCCCACCCAGCAGTGGAATGTATACACTAGTAGGTACTTAGCTTAAATAACTCAATTACAGACTTATTGGTTATAAAACGTTGGATTTAAAACGAAAAATATTATTGTTATCTACTTATTGGAAAAGCGAAATGTTTTGTTTTTATATCTTTTCTACACTGTTGCTACGGCGTAGCACTCGTAGCTCAGCCAGCAACCAAACCGAAATAAAACGTCGTAACTGAGAAATAATTGATTGCAGACATATTATCTGCTATATAAGTCTCACAATCGAGTGGCAGTGTTATACGTAAACATTAACTAGATTATCACAATGTCTTATTAAAACACTGTGCCCAACTTCTAATAGGCATTTATGTAGAGCTTTTGCTACGCCGGCGGTGTAGAGTTCGTAGCATTTTTTTTCTTTGATTACACCTATTTTCATCTCTACAACTCTGTTTATTCGTTGTATTTGATTAAAATTATGTATTTAATCAACTTTCACTTCATTTAAAAATATAAATAACGAAAAATATTAATCTGTAAAGATTATCGATGGTGTCAAATTGTGCTGCGACGTTCTGTAATCTTACTCTACAAAATGTGGATGCGTTCGTTGAACTTAGAAAGAGCTCACAAAGGAAATGATTGAACGGTTTTTTTTGTAATGTCCTTTTGGATATGACATGTGAAAGTTTTTATCTTTGCGATGTATATAATGTTATACGGCTGATATCAAAAGCTATAGGTATGTAAAAAAAGCTCTACAAATAAAGTACAATTTTTACCCGTTATAAACGTATTTTTCTTAGATAACATAATCTTAATAATAAACCTTGATTGTACGTTAAATATATTTTTAATTAGAAAAAAAAAATTGGCCAGCCATTTACTATCGCGTTTGTGACTCACCAAAACCTTAAGTTTTGCTTAAAACTGGAAAGCTGCTAATACATATAAAGCTCGGGCGAGACGTGTCACACATTACGTGACGTGTGCCTCCCGGCCGGGATAGCCCCCGGAGGGCAGGGGCGAAAGCGAGCTTGTCAGTCACCCGACGACTGCCGGGCGCGCTGCCATCGCTTTCTCATAATTAAAAAAAACAAAGGCTCAAAAACCGAACACTTGAATTAAAGTTTTGAATATTTGAAATGTGATTCCAAATTCAAATGGTGTAGTGATGTGCGTCGACGTTTGATTTCTTGTCGATGTATTATTGTGTTTTCTGTGAATAATGAATGGGAATGATTTTTTGTGTTTGTGTCGGACTATTTCGACGCTTATCGGAATCTTATAAGGTAATTGTTTTCCTGCTTTTTATTAATGGTTTTGCAAGTGTTAAATGACAAAAATTTGTTAATCTCAATTAATTATGCGTGATTGGGTTCTAAATAAAAATAATAAAGCAGCAGCAAAAGTATGTATTTGTCATTGTTTAAACAGAATTTACACCGACGGTTTTATGTATCGTTTTCGTATCCTTCTCTTGCTTTGCAGAGAAATTATAAGACAGAAAGAGACAAAACATAACCCTGTATAAAATCACTGCTTACAGTATCCTTTGTATTGTGTCGTATATAAGTGCCCAGATGGGCAAGATCTACACGCATACACGTGTGGGGTAAGTAGCTATAGATATTTCTGACCAGGTGATCCGCATGGCTACCTTACCTATTATTATTAACTAGGCGCAAACCTCTCATGATGAGAGGTTACAAGCTGTAGTCCCCTTACCTTGCATATGTGTGCAGGTTTCCTAGCGATTTTTGTCAAAAACACAAATAGAACATAATCGAAATAAAGATATGACTGATACGAATCAATGAAGACATCAATTCTCAGAATTCCGGAGGTTTACAGTTTCCTCTGTTTGAGAGAGGCGGCGGCAACCAAAGCTTTTTAGTTTATTACTGTTTTTATAATACGTAGGTGTACCTGAAAAACAACAGGACAACAGGGTTACCCAAACATGTCAACTAACTGTCCAAAATGTCCTACTGCTGGAAACTTAGGTATAGTCTTCTCCAAGATCACCTCACGCTTGGTCCTGTACCTACTGTTCGGCTACAGTGTCTCGTATTTCATGGACAAATTCAAACATGGAGGTTTGTTTCAGGTCTGTAACTAAATTTTCAGAACTGTCAGAATTTAGACTGAACGTGTTTTAATTTGTTTTTATATCATAACAGATGATAGACTAAACACTAAGTCGCTGTCGGAAGTGTTTATTTATGACAAGAATATTATAATACACGAAAGCAAAAAAAAATACCCTACATTGTCTTCAAAACCGTTGACCAGAATTTAATAGTTAAGTAAATAATTTAAAAAGGATTTCATAATAAAAAGTGAATAAGTGATTTATAAATATTGTGTTAGTTAATCGCACAAACATAAAAATTTGTAAGAGCTTAAAATAATGAGGCAGGTGGTTCGTTTGATCTTAATTAACATCCATTCTTAATGGCAACGGTAAGCAGTTGAAGCAGAAACGTGTAAAGATGGCGGACAAAGTGGTAATGTACTGGAACAACAGTTTTATACTAACAATGTCCGTTAACTTATTATCCTGTTTTCAATCTTGCTTCGTCTTTTTCATTAAAACCGCAATATTCATTCATAAAAACTAACCGCAGAAACAATAATCTTGATGATACCTGCTATTATTACAAGCCTTTATTTTTTCTATTTTTTAGCACTTGCTGGCATCGGATTAACCTAAAATTTGGGATACTCATTTAAATTCGATGACAATACAATATAATGATGTCTAAGAGCTGACCTGGTGATGGAGTTGGAAGGTGGTGTAACAGGATCTCCATTGTACTTAACATAGAGTAATAGACCCAAGTCACCGGTATTTAAAGTCTTTATGGCACATAAACAACATAATTTTTGTCTAGACCATTAACCGATTAACCGAATCATTTAGTACAGTTTAGTCAGGAAATAATTTAACTGCGAATAAATGTACGAATGGTTTATTTGGAAAAAATGTTTCATATATATTTGATTCAATGCATTCTTTTAAATATATATCCTGATTCTTTATACGAATTTTGAATAAATGCCGATTGCTCATTCCATTATTTATGATAAATCAAGTATTTCTACATAGTCTTTTAAATATAAGTAATAAGTCGATACTTCTTCCTGAAACGGCTCACGCCTCAAAGTATGTAGGTGTATGTAATCACTATTGTACAAAACACAGAAATTTAAATACAATAAGTATACAAAGAATTCAAATACTATACAATACAATAGAATAGGAATGTACAAAGGCGAACTTATCCCTTTAAGTGATCTCTTTCCGCTAACCTTTGGATGATCGAGGAAAATAAAAAAAAGTTTAATGTGGCAACGAGTAGACGTAAGTACTTACAAAAACAAAGTACAAGTTATAAGTCATGGGGTAGGATTAAGAATAATAATAATGATAGAGTTATTATTCGATTTTTTTACTATAAATAAATAATAAATAAATAATAAATATCTGGCGACAATGTCACACCAATTGACCTAGTCCCAAACTAAGCTCTAGGCTTGTACTATGGGTACTAGACAACGATATAAATACTTATATAGAGAAATATATACTTAAATACATGGAAAACATCCATGCGCTAATCACACAAATATCTGCCCTTACCGGGATTTGAACCCAGGACCGCTAGCTTCGTAGGCAGAGTCACTACCAACTAGGCCATCGCGTCGTCTAGCTATATCTTTATGACGCTAGTTGTCAGTCAATTAAGATCATTAATTAATGAGTTTTTATAATAGAGACACGCGTGCCGTCGGTAGCGGGGCGAGGCTGCAGAGGGCGGAACTCCTGACGTGATAGCGAGTCTCTTAGAAGGCGGTGGACGTAACATGACTCTTTGTACCGGTTTTATTAGGCTTTAATGCAGGAATTATTGGAATAAACAAAGCTCTGAATTGGTTTGGGTATTTTAAGACAAACTTATCATGAACACTTAAAACACGGTTCCTACTTTTTAATTCTGTACCCTGGCCGTCCGACGTCCTACCTTTAAGACCTGTATCTTTTGAACCGACATAGATGGCCAGTTGATGTTTATACAGAATATGTGTTTAGTGGGTATCCGAAATAATAATAAATACCTAAATCAAAAATTCAAATAATAAGGGTTATTTCCCACGTTATTTGTTTTTTTATAGTTTAAAAAACGGTAATATACTCGTATATAATTAAGCGTCACGTTTGGTGTGATTATAGCGTGAACACTGCAAACCCTAAAGAAAAATAACGATTAATATAGGCAAATCGGCCAAGTTTGCGTCGGGCGTTACGGTTCTCTCGGTGTGCCACTCCGACTCGCACTTGACCGGGTTTTGTCATTATTAGTAACATAAATCATTATAAAGATTGACCCAAATGGTCGATCAAACAATATTGTCGCATTTTATTCGTTCAGTTAAATCCGTTAACCCTGACCCCATCTCTCGGGCTCGATACCTTTTTATTCATTTTCCATCCAGCCAGCATCGGCAATAAAAATTTAAAAATGGAACACGCGATCCGTCGGGGCCGAACAAGCGCAACGTCAAAACAGTTTCGAATTTCGAACGTAAAAATTAAAAACAAACCTTTGTTCCCGGCTGTCGCCCTCGAAACGATTTCCAATTTGAATTATCGCTTTTGTTCTTTGTTTTAAATGTGACCATTTATAAAAACTGAAACGGTGTCGGGTTGCAGCGATTTATATTTTACTTATTGCCGGTAATAGTTGTGACAAGGCGATAATTTGGTGTAAACGAGATAATGGAATTGTAATATTTATATTTAAAATATTTTGTCTATGTAATTAAAAAACAAGCACAGGAACGATTAGTTCATAAAACCTACATCACGATTCTTAAAATGTTTATGATTTTACATATGAATATCGTCGTCTCTTATCCTTTTTTTTAATGTTTTTTTTGGTCTGTGTGTTATTGCTGTAAATATTTTTTTAAACCAACACATATAATGTTCTGTTCTGAATTTAGCGTCCACAATCTACCTGAATTTAGACAAACCTCTGCTCTTTCTAAAAAAACTTCCTTCCTGTTGTTGCTTCCTTATGTTTACCGTTTAAAATTCGTTACTGTTTAGGTACAGAGGTACCTAAGGGATACATTTTCAGAAGTTAATATTTTCATCAAAACCATAAACAAGTATTAAATTAAGCAATAACACAAAGATAAACATAGCATTTAAAAACCAATTGATTTGGCACGTAGGTATTTAGAGTTAGGTAACCAATGAATGATAACATTATACATGAATATATACAGTATGTTACCAGTACCCTGGCTTTTTTTAAAGGAGGTTAAAATAACGTATATCTGTAACGTAACCATGACATTAACTTAATTAATAAACAAATTTTCAGGCTTTGTTAACTATCTAACAAAATTTTAATTGTCAGCAATGTAAAGCACAGGAATTTAACAAGTGTAAATGACAGTCGACGGATACTTTGATTATTATCATTTGCCCCCGTACCACGACATGCCTTGTACTAAGCAACAGCGATACTGATAACGATGAACACGCAGCACATGCACTACATTAAAAATGGACAGTATCGAAGAAAATTAATTGTGAAGTTAATTTAATTATTTTTTAATTGGTAATACTTGCAAACAATTGCTAAAGCAACATATTATCGGCAGTTTTAATAAATGCCCGCATATCACTGTGTATATCACTGTATAATTATATACATTTCTTGATATTTAGTCTTCCAGGTAGGTACCATATTTTTGTCCTTGATTGTGCTATTTGTACTAGTAGGAAAAGAGCTCAAAAATATGTATTTCTAGTATTTCCTAGATTTTTTTAAATATTCCTGATGTATACACATTTTTATAGCGAAGTTATAAAGGTCGATTTCCAATTCGCTATTATGTGTTCCTTTTTAGGGTTCTACACCAAATACTGAAAAACGAAACCTAGGTATGTTGTCCGTTTTTTCATCTGACTGTTTGTCAAGGCCCTTTTTCTCTGAAACGGCTTAAGCTATCGAGCTGAAATGTGGAATATCTGTAGTATCTAGTGTTCCAAGCAAATACTCCTCATTAGAAATTTTAATTTTAAAATGATTGATTTCGGAAGCGAAAATGGAGGAATTTTATGGAAAAAACGTTTTAACGTAACATGATATGATATATCATGAAAGCTCTGTTATTAAGTAGAATAATAATAATTACTCCAATTTTTTTAAATGTTTTTGACATTTGATTCGCGATGTATCTACTGAATAAGGGCTAAATCAAATAAAGTATGTCGTTTGTTAATTAGGTATGGGGCATAAATAGTAGACGCTGGCTTAAGACAAAGACGCTAAAAGCAATCTAATCCAAATGACCCGTCACCCAAAGTGGGCACTCACCGCGCAACCTGAGCCAAAAGCTGTCACTTCAAACGGCCCCTTAAAATACCTTTTAAAAAACGAACATCAATTAAATCGACAAACAACGAAAATGCAGCGTAAACACAACCCTAGAGCCCTCAAATCCGAGGGAGCGAGCGTAGATAGGGCACGTACGCGGGAAGCGACGTCATTGGTCGGTGACAGCGGCACCCACCCCGGCAGCGACCAATCAGGTGCGAGCGACACCCTGGGGTGTTCGGATTTTGAAAATGTTTGTCGTTTTAATTTTTAAAGGTGTTCTTTTTATGACGGGTTCGTAACGCCACTGCGTCGTTTTCGAAGATCCTACTAATAATATTTATAAAATGTGATGGTCCGTGAGAATAAAAAAGGCGAAAACGGGAATTATGGATTATTAATTTTATTACTATAATATGTGTTTGGGATCTTCGAAAGATGAACATACTCTTCTCTCAAAGTTAGACTTGATTTCGCGTCTGCGATAGGTCTACTTACTTACTGCGTATCCGTGGGCGGCGGTGATTACATTACAAGTACTTTAGCATAAAACAGTTTATAGTTAATATACGCCAGCGGAAAGGAAATAAACGATGGCTAAACCCGAACATGAAAGATCTTATGTAAAAATCTGTATGTAAGTACCTGGAGGAACTGTTAATAAGTCAATTTAAAGGTGGACTAATCTTGACTTCACCAAAAACAATCTTTATAGTTATATGAAATAGTATCATTTATTTATAATATTAGATTTAAATTATTGTTCATCACCACAATAAATAGATTAAACATGACTTGTATGATATCATATTATATTTTCAGAAAAGGCCCTCGTCCACCCTGTATAACATAACATCTCACACCGATAGGCAGCAAATATACGCCACCTGTACACGTCTCATGTGTCGTGTTTTGTTTAAGTCTCTATTTTCAAAATATGGATCAAATTTCAATAGCCAGCACTTTCTTCACCTACATATGACTCCGAACCATAGATAATGATAGTATTATTCTATTATGACTCTCAGGTTCTAGCAACTGTTTCGTAATAAGAGGTCATTGTGTCGGTTGGCCCACCTGTCCACCTGTCAGATCAATGAAAAGCATAATTGATTTCCCAATTAGATTAGCGTATGGTTTAGATTCAATTAGTTAGTACTTAATGGTTCGTCGGTAATTGGTGATTTTGCCTAATGCTTCTTGCTGATGTTGCCGACTGGCTATTGACTGATTAGAGTGATTAGATAACAGCTGTTGTCCGCACCTGTCGCGGTCGACGGGCTCGACATTGACACTCGGCTCACGTTTCGCCGGCTAGCACTTTCGGCAACGAGGCCGAGTGACGTCATGCTCCGGTCCTAGAGTGTCGTGCGTCAATTTGAAGGATAGATTCATCTAACTTCAAATACAGCATGATTTTGTTTAACGTTACATATTTTTACGCATTCTTTTTTTGTTGGTCAGTACTTATAGGCTTTAGTATGGGCTTGACTTTATAATGTACCTACATAAGAATTGATCCCGATCCGATTTGAGAGGTGGCAGTAGGATCTTCGCTGTGCTCAACGTGGCCCTTCATATTTGGGCCCGTTCGATTGGTCAGATGGGCAGTTGATGATTGCACTGTGTAACAAATAAACAAGTTGTACTGTAAATTGGGATGATTAAATACTATTGATAAGATGGCATCGCACGAAATACGTAATAAAGTTCTTGTAAATAGACTAGAAACAGAAACATAAGACCGGGCGTTTTGTAGGTGTAGCAACGGTTCCAATTTTTGAATTATCATAAACGTAAAGGGTACCGAATTAATCTGTACCATGGCGTGACGTATTTCGCACTTACACTCTACACGTAGAAGCTAACGTGTCGGTAGCTACCTACTTCGTGCAAAGTAAGATATCTAGCGGCGAGATACTAAATTCTACTTTGTTATTGCTTTTTATCGAACTACTTATTAACGGCGAACTAATTGGAATTCAGTGGGTCCTGTTAACAAATAGGAACTTGAGGAAGGAGGGGAAGACCTAGACCTAGTTACTAGTAGTGTGCTAGTAGGTACTTAGTCCAAATAAATCTCAAATATTTCCTAGATTGTATTACATACACGTTACACCACACTAGTAACAGTAAGAATCAATGTATAATGTTTAAATATGTTAAGTTTATGTACTAGTAATATAGTAAATATTCTCAAGACTATTCCGTGCCGACAAGCTTTTGGTTCACTTAATAGCCAGCTATAGCTAATGGCCATAGCTGCCAAAACCAGCGCTGCAGCGTTAACCGCTGGGAGCAAAGTGCTGAGGCCAGCTGCTTTTCCGACATCGCATCTGTAGTTAGTCGATTGTATGTAACAATGTATTCTCTATTTATTCTGACCTAAGTCGCTACTGTACCATGTCACCATGGTCAATTTTGTGATATCGAATTAAGATTTCGGCATTTTTCTTTTGGCGTAGCTACAACTTACTTGAGAGCCGGGGTATAGACATGAGGCGTGGGGGTGAGATTCGATAAAGCTCTACTAGTCACCGTTGCCCTTTTTCCCCAATCCTCGTACATACCCCGGCTCTCAGTTAAGTAAAGTTGTACGCCTATAGCTATACATCCTGAACAAAAAAGTGTGAACAGTTTGTTTGGCCACTGTTCTGCCGGTGAGATGGTGGTGCTCTCGTGGTGAGCCCCTGCAGGATCCGTCTCCAGCAGACGCCGATAGCGGGTTTTACTGTTCTATCACGGTTTATTGAGCTACCACAGAACTTTCTTAAAATATTGAAATAACTCGAGTTATTAAAAAACAATCATGTATTTTTTTCCATTGAATTTCTGCGATACGGTTTTTTTCAACCTTTCAGTACGTACCTAATATTACAAGGCACGGACTACCTCTACCAGTCTTTATTTTATTTAAAGTTTGACCTCGACTTAGCTCTGTCTGCGAGTACCTAAGCCTGTCTAGAACTCGTTTATGTACGGTCTAGGTTTCAGAGAAACTCAACAAAAATCCAACGCATTAATTCAGGGCATAGGATTATACGTACTGTGTCACAAAACTCTCAAAATTTGTACAATCAATATTCTATTGAGATGAACTTTTCGTGAACCTGAGTATTGGCACAGAATAAGAAATAGGACAAGTATACTGGTGTGTATTCAACCAAAATATATCATAAACCGGTCTATTATCTCCGTGAACGAGTGAAAAGCGTAAATAAAATGAATAATAAATATTGGCTCAGCGGTAAATCTATTGTAGATTCACATTTAAATTAAACAAACAGGTCGAAAACCTATCTATTTCACACGATTAAAGAAAATAACGTTACATTTAATAATTATATTCTGATATTTGTGCCCGTGCGTTAATGTTGAATTTAGAATGATTCTGCCGAGGATTTAATGCTTTTTATTGTGAATGCGTGTTGTGTACGGCACGCGCAGATCCAATAGAGTAAATACAAATAATGTTATTCACGCTATACGTTTTCCGATTTTTAAGTGTGTGATTAAAATAAATGCTTGATAATGCTAAAAAGCATTGAACACAGTGTTCGGGTAATTTACTTGAGTAAAGAAGCGTCCACTTAAATAAGTTAACGTTTGAGTATGTTTATGCTTACTAACTCGCATTGCACTACGTAAAATAAAGTCGCGAAGACAGAGCTACAAATCCCTCGGTGTTAGTTTTAAGTTTTATATTGTTATGTATAAGGTATTTGTAATTATGGGCCCCGTTACTCAAAATAAAAAACTTTTATTTTTATTCTTTTTCTTACAAAGAAGTCCAGGAACAGTAATCTGAAACAGTAACCTGCTTAATAATAATAAAAAGATCCTCAATCTTTTTACTCTCTTTATACTCCATGGGTATAGGCCCCATACATATTAAGAGTTCCTATGTCTAGCAAAATATTAAAGCAAGTAAAGAGACTCGCTGATCGCGCAGACAAACTGTGTAAACAGATTTGTGGGACAACGTTCTACTTATATATTGTAACCAATTGTTTCGTTAATAATTTTTAATAAAATAAATAATAATAGCTCTAAGTTGGTACTCTCTCATTGTCCGATCCAATCGCGATGCACACGGGACGCAGCTATGGGTTAGAGTCAGATCGGATAGGTAGTGAAAGCGTATTAAAAGAACTCCAGTATAAAAATACCATTGACATTTTCATACTAAATATTTTGTTGTGCCCGTTGATGTCTTTTGGTTCTGGAACCTTACAGGTCAAACAATTAATGTCGAAAACAAAAACACAAATATATGTCTAAAAACTCCATAATTTAAATTTTGATAATTGAATTTGGATGAGTAAGCCGAAATGGTTTTTAAATCGAGATATAAATACATAGAAAGATATGGTTTGAAGGTAATGTTTTTCTTGTTAAAAACGCTAATTCCAATAAGTTACATAATATCTTATTTTACGTCGGTTTAAAAAAAATACGTCCTGTAAGGGGGGCACCCTTTTAATGACCTTGACAATTGAATTTATTGTCCCACTCTGGCAACACTGACTAAATAATTATAATACAGCGCGTAGACATTTTGCAATCGATGGCAGGTGCGGGCGGTGGGCGGGCCGCCACGCCCCGTCTGTTTGTGGCCAGCCAGTGTTGTGTTTAAAAGTCGTCGGCGTTATCTATGGCACACTCGTGTGAATGCGCTTTTTATAGTCACGGCCTTATGATTGGCTTTTTATGATACATTTTATTGGTTTCTTTTATTATTATCGAATTAGAATTTAACAAGTTTTTCATTAAATTAAATGAATAAGTGAATAATCAATTCATCACTCGTGAAATTACTAAATTAATTTCTTATTATTTTATAACTAAGTAGGTACCTTCCGTGACCCGACTAGTTTTAACATTTTATTTAAAATTAAATTAGATTTTTTCTTCGTTACAATTATTAGTAGGTACAGTCGACTACAAAGAGAATGTATCCACTTTAAACCTTATTGCATTGTAATAAAAGTGGATACATGTCTTTGTAGTCGACTGTATCTATAAGTAGATTACTTGAAAATGAAGAAATTTATCAAAATACGTACCTACTTTTTAATGTTTTAAAGCTCTATTCTACCAATTAAATCAAATCCTAAAATAAGTTTATTTTTAATTAGTATAGTGTACAGCATTTTGTTAATTTGCCATTTCGGCGTCTGTATAGGTACAAAGTTGACCTAAAGAACTGGAATTTTAATTACTCTCATAACTTATCAAAATACGGTAAGTAAGTAAAGTACTTAAAAATATGGTAAGTAAAGTTGTTAAGAAAATATTCTATTTATATCGTCTGGGAGAGGTCGTTGTGAAATGTCTAGGCTGAGTTAAGAAAAATGTTAACATCAAGAGACGGACTTGATGGGTGTTTTTCTAAATTAATGTTCAGCTATCCTATAACGCACGTTTTTCAGTGTCTTCTTGTTTTTAATAAGCTAGAATGCAAGCAGTAAGTAGGTTATCCAACGCTGGGATATACTCGTACTTCGACTCTGCATGATCTTTTGTGCGCCCATCGTGTGTAAGAATACACATTACGTACCTATGTAAAATGTGCAGGTTTCCACACGATGGCATTTCCTTTCTCGTCGGTAACCCGGCATTTCCTTTATCACTCATAAAGTTAGAAAAACTTATATAGGTACACGTTGGCCACAGGGGATTGAACTCGATACCTTGCCATCACGAGTTGACATCTCAAGCCGCTTGGCCGACGAAACTCTCGGGCCCGGGAGGCTGGCAACGCAGGAGTACCGAGTAAAAAATTGTTAATAATATAAATACAAAAAAATGGTTCGGCACACGAGAAGACGTCTGAAACTTCCGTCTCGGGCACTCTGGCATAATATCGTATTTTAAAATCACTACTTACTTGTAAGTGGGTCGGTAAATCGTAATCTTTTTAAAAAAATGATCATACTATGCTAATATGTATTGGAAAAATATAAAGTAATAGAGCATTTAATGTGCCATTTATTTAATCGGGCAAAAGGGAAATGCTACTTATGTAACACATTACTAATCCGATTAATTAAATATATCAGGAGCCATTACCAAAAGACATCCGGCCGCCATTCACGTCGCATTATCGAACAAAACACCGCCATAATAAATCAGCGAACAACAAAAAGGTTCATTTACAACACGACGTCTGTGGTACGTGCCGCGGAAAGCGCTGGCCGAATTACGCATCGATGACTCGCTTGTCTATGACCCATTTCGTTTTGGCGGGAAATGGTATCGATTCTGAAGTATCAAGTATGGAAGGGGATAACAATTTGTTTTTTTTTACCAACAAAGAAGTAAGTAAAGGTTGTATATGATATTGTATTTTTTAGAATGGAAATTGTTTGTCATCAGTGCTGGCAGCTGCTGCTAGAGTAGGTATATTTTTCTATCAATGCTTAAAACTGCTTTTAATAAATAGATAATGTTAAAGAGTTCGAGAACCGTTAAGTCGTAAGCGGGCTCCCAGTTCCGAAGGTGCTTCTTCACCGGCGCGACGGTGCCGCGGTGGTACCTATATAAGTCATCACAGGGTAGGTACCTAGTGAGTTTGAACTCTAGGGAAATTGAGTGCTTTCAATTTAAAAAAGTAAGTACCTTCATTACAAAATCATGAGGGTAAGGGGACCGCTGATCCTGAAGGGTCGAAGTCTATCCGAGAGCGTCCAATCTGTGTAGAGTAGTAGAGGAGTAAAGTAGAGCTAATTTGAAAGTAAGAAAGAAAGAAGTAAGCGAAGACATGATGAAGATTCTGGTGTTGTCAGTTCACCAGCTCTGTGACCGGGAATACAACAATGTGGACAATACTGCTTGGCGGCAATGAGCGGGTAGGAGCACTCCGCAAATGTTTGAAATTTCACTAACATCGTTTTTGACATGAAAAGTTGTGTTTGATGCAAACATAAGTCTAAAGTGTGTATGTGTCTGTCCGTGGCATCATAACTCCCAAATAGGACAGAGGCGGGAACGGTTTTTTTAAATAGAAACCTAGTTTTAATTTTGGTGGTTCTTAGCTAGGTTTAATGAAAAGCCGTCATGCAGTTGAAGAGTCATCACTCATCAGCTATGGTTATATCAAGGGTTTTAATCTATTTATTAGGTATTTATGTTGGGTAAACACACTGTGTGTATTAGTTAATACTAAGGAAAGATTTCAAGAGCCTATCAAATGTTTCGTAAAAGCAATTAACATAACATTACACAAAATTAAAACAAGCTATTCTACGAATGGAATTACTCGTACTACGGTGGCCTGTGTGCTCGCGTGTCTTCTCCATACCATAAAAAAAATTGCCATCCAGGTAATTTCTTACTATTCCCTAAGAAACTGGCTAATTTTCCGGTATTAAAGAGTTCTACGTCCTTCGGGCTATAAATGTCATGTCAATCGGTTGACGCGTTGAACCGTGAAGAAGGAACAACAAACACACAAATACATTTATAGCATTAGTAAGGATTTCAAACATCGCTACCACCATTTAATCCACTAACCCGCGACCAAGTAACTGCGCGCAGCTGATACGGCACGTAGTGCGGGGAATGGCGTGGAAGCATTCCATCTTGGTATTTAGACAGTGTCTGTCCATGCGAAGGCTCAGCTCAGAGTCCACATACCACCAGCCCTGTGATGTCTGCCTGACAAAACCCTTACCTTAATAGCGGCCTGCACAAGTAGAGTTCGGACCGCGGGAAACGCCACGCGCCAGTCCCATCTTCGCGCCGAACCGTTCGTGTAAATGAAACTGCAATAGTAAAATAGTAAAAAACCTACGGTTCGGACTGGCGCGTGGAATGGCGCGTGACGTTTCCCGCGGCCCAAATTGTACCCTGTAAAGGCCGCTATTGTTTTTAGGCCTATGTCCAGTAAAAATCTTTCTGCTGATATGACGATGATGTTGTTTTTTTGTTTGTGACCAGCTCTATTCCAATTGGTTCTTTAAACGATATCTTTATCGTACTTTTCAAGCTAATGGTAACTATTATAAACAATACGATAGCAATTATGCTTCAAAGCGCAGTGGAATCCAAGCTCAGCGGGGCCGTATTAATAAACTCATCTTGGCTGAGACGCCCGTCACAAGATACGTCAAAGTACACGTCAAACCATAAAACACTGACATTTTTGACGCATCTCGAGATGAGCATTAGAGTTGAGATTAGTTTATTAATACGGCCCCTAGTTCAGTTGAGCTCAGCTTGAAAATTTGTATTCTACTGTAGAGTTACATTCCAAACTGGAAAACAAAAATATACGTAGAAGTGACACAAGTCGCACGTTTAATTGTTAGTCTAGGCCAATTCCACGTCTTTTCCCTATTTTTCCAGTCGTTAATATTCATATTCATTTTGTCAAGTCCTACAGCACGTAGCAACCCTAGAAATGGTTTTGTTACTTACATCATTAGTATGTATTTTGTAACATGCTGTACTTAGTAAAGAGTTGACTGAAAAGCATAGCATTTCTTGACTTTTTGTATTTGTGAAACGGAGCGGACTGGTCTACAACTAGAACTACACAAGTCAACAATTGAACAATGCAAAATAGCCCTTAAATGGTCTCATAAACACCCACACTGGGCGTGGGAACTCGTGATCCACTAAAGGCTATTGTCCCGTCACGTCCCGACCCAGGGGGTTTGTTTATGGTGGAACTAGGCAGTTAGGTTATTCCCTTTGCTTTTCCATAGACAAAATGGATACTTGTTTAATTTTTTCATGAACACATGTGAGGGTTGAATTAATTTAAGACTGGTACAAAAGATAAAGGGTTTCGTACCCAGAGTTACCTCGAAATTATAGTTTTTTAAATCTAAAACAGCAGCTTAATGTCAAATCAAGTTTAGCAATAAACATAAACATGTTATGCCTCATAGTTAAACAAGAAATTCCAATGGATAAAGCTGCTATAAATACCTACAAAAACAAATCATCTTGATGTTTCCAGGGGTGCATTAGATAATACGGATGTGTCATTCATAATGCTGAAAAAATCCCGAATTTCATAAGTCCCGGACGCACATTTTTGATTAAAGACTTTATGCGTAAATATTCGAGTAGCTTAGTTTAATATTAATTTAAATACGTTTAGTTTTAATTTTTAATTGTATTAATGTTGAATTCTGTACTTAGTTGGATGTAAATAAAGTCTTGCATAATTGAGCATAGTTATATTTTATGCTTGTTCTAACCTAACTTATCCTACGTATAAAAATATGCATTAGATATAAAACATTTTCAATTTTACTTTTCCAATGAATGTTCCGTATAAAATATTTTGGAATTTTCGGGTGTTCCGGTTTCTGAGCGCTCACCAATTTTGTTTTGTTCTCTCGTGGTTGCTCAAACTGGCCGGTTGGACATTTTTTAACGAGTCACGCCGGTTTTCTCTTGTCAACGCATGTAGTTTTCTTGTTTCTCTAGCTCACAAAGTTTTTTCCACGCACAGTCTGGCTTGTTGCGGAAAGTAGATGACTAATTTTCTATCCTCTCTTGTAGTGTAAATGAAAAAGTGAATCTGCCTGCCTGTTTGTTATGGCTAAACCACTAAACACATGAAACATGATGATTATAGCGATAATTTGAATTCTGGGAAAGAATATGGATCCTTATTGTGTCAAATAAGTAGAAAAGAGTACCTAAGTAGAGTTTAGGAAATAAGATATAAATAAGTTAGTTTTGGTCGCGTATGGTCCCGTCTGTAAATCGTTGGACCACAAAACAGTGTACTGCTACAGCGGGACCTAAACGAACGGGACCGTATGCGATCAAACAAAATTTATGTCATGTGTCTGGCTTGCTTGACTTTACTTTATTACGACATGGGTTTTAAAAGCATGCAAAATTCAATAAATACAGACATGGAAAGGTCCAAATCCATGCTGAATTGTTTCTTTTGTTTTCACAATTTAACACATGTGAGTACGTCATCGGAGGCGAAGGCGCGAGTTATTCCGCCGCACGGCCGCCGCTTTGTTCGCGCTTTACGATTTAACGACCCGCCGAGCAAACGATTATTATAATAAAATGAACATCATCTGTGCTCGTGTGATGCCGATTTAATTGCAAAAGTTCGCTGACTCCGTTTTGGTTATTGTCATGCAACTGTGAGTTTTGTCAAACGCGCGCGGATAACGAACTCTTGTTCATTAGCCAGTTTTGGAAGGATTTAACATGTAAGCAGCATAGCGAGCAAGCGTGGTGCTGGTCTATTTATTAGTTTTAGCACCTCATAAGTACAATTTACACTCCGTATAGGTGAAAAACTTAAGTAAATGACCTCTTGCATGTAGTTGTGAACAAAACTAATATGGATTTTACGTCAATTTTCAAACATAGAATGTCGAACGGTCTGTACAGATGTGTTACAACTATATGCAAGAGGTTATTTACTTGAGTTTATCACCTATAGATGCCTATAGCTATGACTAAGGATACTTTCCATTTTGTTACGTTTTTCTATAAGATGGGGTACGAAAGAGGTTGCAATAACAGTAACGTTGGACTTCGGGTTTAGTAAAATTGCCAAGTGTACAATGCAAAACTAAACAACTATCTACTTTTATTATCATGCGAGAAATCGAATGATAGCAAAGATATCAAGTATAGTTTCGTTACCAAGCATATATATGTGTAAGCAGGACGACTAGATGATAATTGCAACTGACGCACTCGTGTCAAAATGGTTACGAATTGGCTACACAATTACACTCAAAGATGCATCCCCAAGTGATCCACATATTAGCCAGAAGGGTGAGGGTTACAAACACGTTACGTTAAGGCCGATTCTACATAATGCTTAGGCAACTTACTAAATGCAACTTACTTGCAACATTTTCTTGATACTTGTGGGTTTTCAAATAGACGGAAAGCGTTTTTTTTTTTCTTAATTAATGGCTTTCACTCCTTGCTTGTATTTCGCCAGTATCGAGTTTTAGACAATCACCATGGACTTATTAGAGAAACAAGTCCATGGATATCACACGCGAGGACAATTGTTCGGTTAAAGAGATTTACTCTGGTGGACTAAACAGAAGCACATGGGGTTAGCTCCACGCGCTTCTGTCAAGTCGGAAAGCGTTTAACGGATGCATTTCTGATCAAACGTAAAATATATAAAACATCTCGCTTTCTATCAGATGAGAGTTTGACTTATGCTTGCTTATACTGAATAAAAAAGCAAACGCACCGTATTTCCGCATACATAGGTGTTTATTACAAAACTGATTAATAAAGAATTCTCAACACATATTCACTTATCGGCTAATGAGGACAGTTGCGACGCCTCATTGTGCAAGTACTGCTGACTGGCCGCACTCTGACATTGGTTCCGACGCGGAAGAATTGCAAGCTGGAAGTCCGTGGACTCGTTTTTTCAATCGACTCAAACATCTCGGTGCGCGTAGACAATGATTCTAAATTTAAATCGGACGTTCTGTTTTTGAAAATTGCGCACCGGGTTTTGGGAACGTTCGTTTTTTCAAACTGTGTGGCGCTTTTTTAATCAAGTGGTGTTTTGTTTTGAAGTTTGGTGTGGTGCATTTTGTGTTTTATAGTTTGTGTTTGAAACGGCCAAATGAAAATGAAAATGTCTGGTAAGTTATTAGTATTTTTCATAATTCTTTTAGCGTAATAATCGAGTAATTTTAACAATAATCCTAATTCCTAATTTATATGTTTGTAATTATTTCGATGGAGTTTCGGTTAAAACAAAACGAAAAAATAAAAATACACACTACACGTGATTCCAAATGTCCTGGACTCTGAAAAATAAATGATAAATAAAAGCCTATATAATATATATTTGGTCTGAAATGCTCCGCCGGGTCTATTGCTTATGTTGCCTCTATCTAGACGTGTCAAAATCCAACTTTGCGAAAGGTTTACTTTCTCAACACGTCCATCATCGCCATGACGAATTCCAATCGATATATACTTCAATATTAAATATGTAGTAGGTACGCATCAAGTACAACACTAAAAAAATAGATTGAAGCAACGTAATCTTTTATTTATTTAGTTAAATAGGTAGACACACACGCCAAATACATTTAAAAATAAAACCAGTCAAGTGCGAGTTGAACTCGCGTACCGAGGGTTCCGTCCCGCCGCACAGTACTTTAGGTACTCGTAGGTACTATATTCCAATTAGAATTCGATTTCCAATCGAATCAGCGCGAGCCTAAATCACACTTGACCATTTTTTTGTATTATTTTGTTGTTTTTCTTTGGGGTTTGTATACATATAATCATACCTACCAAAGGACAATGGGCATTTTGGTACCCGCTCCAATAGCAATAATGATAGTGTCATTGAATAGGTCATACCAACAGGAACAACGTTTATTAAGGTGGTTTGTCTCAAATCCCTGTCCATTCGGAGATATTCATATACGAACACGACACCTTATGCGAAATAAAATCTGCTCCCGGCATCTTTATTTCCTTAAAAATACAACTTAAGCAAAAGTGAATAGGCTGCTACTGCACCAGAGAGCTCCATCTTCAGCCTCATGGACAGTTAGGTATTTGTAAAAAAAAACGAATGTAACAAAAATCACCTCTGTTGTCACTTTTCAAATGAGAAAAAAATCCATTTTATTTATGAAGCGGAAACACTGAAGTGTACCCTTGACTAGTAATATAGGCACCTAATAGTAAGTAGTATAAATATGTATAGAGGTAGTGCCCGGCCGATAAGAAGTTAGATATTTCTTGTTATGTAGTACATGTTTTCTTTTCTTTCATAATGGTATCCCTAAAGGAAATTGATTGATAACAACGTATATTCAAAATAAAATAACTCAGTTCCGACAGGAAATTGAGATAAGCGATATGGTTATCTTTGCCCACTATAAAAATACCTTTCCAATGATATATACATTATGTCCATTGGCGCGGGTACCACGTTCCATACATTTTTGCCCATTGTCCTTTGACGCTTGTATGTTTTACCGTTTTTACAAAAAAAAAACGTTTATTGTATGGGGACCCGTTATTATTTCACTTTTATATTTTTTGTTTATTTGTTAGTAAATCTATCGTAATAAGTGTAATAATAATAATAACACCTATTCTGAAAAAAAACAAACCGCAATTTTATGTATATTAAATATTGTTTTACATTTTACTTTTAATTTCCTTTTCAATAAAATCTATGATCACATTTCAGCTAAATAATTTATTTAATTTTTCATAAGTCGATCAGTCGGTTTCAAAATCACCCTTTACGTATTCTTGTGTCAATACACGTAAAATTCAAGATGAAACGATAAATGACAACCCGCTCACCGAGACCTTGTAGACTCTGTGGCCGATTGGTTGAGACTGTATTTGGAACTTTTTACAGTTAAAGTCATTTATACGGAGTTTCGCGTATAAACGGAATTTAAACATAAGTAAACTGAAATTTATTATACTTACGACGACGCGGTTAGCCAAGCTTGTAGTTTAGTGACCGTGCCTACGAAGCTAGTAGCGGTCCCGGGTTCGATTCCCGGTATGGGCAAGTATTTGTGTGATGAGCGCGAGTATTTATTCTTCAGTCTTGGCTGTTTTTGTGTGTATTCTCTAGTTTATCTTTGTCAGGTACCCATGGTACAGTCGAGTAAAAGAGATATATCAACTTTTTCCTTTGAAATAAGGTCCTAAAATGACTGAACAATAAATATAAAATAAATAAATAAATATCAGGGGACAATGTGACACCAATTGACCTAGTCCCAAACTAAAGCTCTAGGCTTGTGCTATGGGTACTAGACAACGATATAAATACTTATATAGAGAAATATATACTTAAATACATAGAAAACATCCGTGACTCACGAACAAATATCCGTGCTCATCACACAAACATCTGCCTTTACCGGGATTTGAACCCAGGATCGCTAACTTGGTAGGCAGGGTCACTACCAACTAGGCTAGCGCGTCGTCACTATACGAGTACAAAATACGAGTTGCCGTGGCATTGTTCCTCTATTCACATTAGTTTACTTATACAACGATAGATACTTACTGTACGAATTTTGTGTGATTGTTAAAGCGTTATTAATTATTATTAAGTGATACTTATACCTAAGGACGGTTAATCCTGACCCGCCGTGATACAGTGCAAACTAGTACATACGGGGGTCAGTTGACACGTACTTTTGTTTTTCACCATAGAAATAAGAACTGATAATGTAAGTGGCAATGTGTACTTTTTCTTGCGATTTTTTTTTATGTATACATTTTTCTCCTTATTCCATTGAAGTGAGGTCCTAAAATGACTGAACAAGCCGAGGCGAGAGCTTAGTTTAGGCCTAGGTCAATTTGTATGAGGTTGTCCCCATTGCAGATATTTATTTATTTAAAATACTTTATTTTACGGCTATTCAGTATTTTGAGAAGGCTGCGTCCAAGGCGATTCATTTGTGTACTTTTTTGTGCATCATCAGCGTAGTACTATATTCGCCTCGTGTATAATAGTGGACTTTACAAGCCGCGTGTTTTTGTATGCGTCACAATACACATGAGTAATAAAGTCTGCAGTATTAGCTGACGACGGAGGAATATAACCCACATTAAAGTAGAGTAGGTTAAGTATTATAATAACAGAAAAGTGTACGCAGCCATAACAACCCAGAAATAGCAAAAGCGTTATTTTGTAGTCTGTCGTTTTGTGCACGTGGGTTACAGCTAAAACCAGCACTTAGGCCGGGATTACACCTGTAAGTTATTACGTAAGTTTTGAAACAATGCTATATGCAAGATACAGATGCAGATATTTGCCACTCACTCTTATCCATAGTTGCGTCTAAGGTTGAGTTTCCTATTAATTACAAATGCCTTGGCATCTCTAATGACATCTTCAAGCAGAAAAAGCCGTTTATTTCTTGCAGAGTGTAAATATATATGATCTTTGTATGATCTTAATTATTATTTAGTTAGTTACTTATATTAAAAGTTAGTACCTAATCTAATATATTAATGATATTAAAATTAGTTGTAATAAATAATGCAAAAACCCCGTCTTCACAGGTGAAGGCCTCCTTCGATCGGCCACCTTTACTGTCAAGTAAATAAGAGCTATAATACCGTTGACAATTCGATAACATTTAAAAGCAATATGTTTTCAGCGAGTAGCTTAGATCCCTTGGTCAAATGACTAGCATGGAGGTTTGTACCTTATGCGCTTTACACACAGCCGCCGCCGATCCGATCCTTTAGTAATAGTACATTATTGCCTAGGCAGGGAAGCAGGCAATTGCCGTTCCTGCCAAGGCAGACATAGTGCTTTTCTCAAAAATCGTAAGAAAAAAATTGATTAAAATCTTCATCGCTTGAACTTATTTTTTGAATTGCAAACAGAAACTTCACGTGAAAAAACGATTATTCTTTACCGCCTTTTTATTTATGACAAGGAGAAACGCAAGATTTTTTTTATACACATGCTATTCCAGACACAGATAAAAAATATGGATGTATAAGCCTTGTGCCCCACTTGTGCCCTCATTTTATTATGACCCTTTTCAATTTTTAAAAAGTTACAAACTACTTAGACAATAATGGAATTTGTATGCAACATTGCGGGCTTGTATAGCGAGCATGCAATGTTTTTTTATTTTATTTGAGAACTTTCAGTAAACTATGTACTTCGCGTCTAAATATGTAGATAGTAATGTCAACTTTTGCGGACATTGTTGAGGAAAAAATACCACCCGTTGCGGACGGCAAACAGACTGGCAGGATTTTATGTGTAGAGCAAAATCAATCTAGTGATCCCGGATCTATATACAAAACTCACAAATCCCATAATTTACGTATTTCAATGATTTTCCCACTCGCGTCGAATTTGCAACCTCATATGAGTAGGTACTTAAACGGTTTTACTCTTTATAAGAAGCAATCAATTATTTTTGCGTTTTTTTTTGTAACGTCAAGTTAAGTAGGGCGAAGGGACGAAGTATTGCACTTACGTATTCGGTTCGTGTCCTGAACATACCTACGTCTTTACTGAGGATTTTTTAAAACGCTTTCTTGTCCAACGGTCGATCGAGCGAGCCGAGTCATACGAGAGAGTTTTAAGCTTCCTACAGTACTAGCATGTACAGTACCCCAACGAAAATGTTAAGCACTGTAGTGCCCTGTCATAATAAACTTCAAAATGAACATCAAATGACAAGTATGACAATAACAATGGCAGACACAATGACAAGGTTCTAAGTATGCTCAACAATTTTATTTGGTGACTGTACTAAGTTGTACTAGGCAGATAAGAAGTCAATCCTGACATATTGCACAATGCACAACCAAGAAGTTTCTGAATATTCATAATGTTGACAGCTGTAAAATAATTCTAAAATTTTCTTGCGTGTGAAGGCATAAGTAAATAACAGGAGGCTCCAGCCAAGATGCACTACACTAACTAGCGTTTCTATTCGTTTCGTTTTTAATCCAATCGCGTCACTGGTAGATGACGTGATACGAAGAGTCACGTGATCTACCAGTGACGCGATTGGTTTAAAAACGAAACGAATAGAAACGCTAGTTAGCGTAGTGCATCTTGGCAGAGCCTCTGCATTGTTTTACTGGCTAAGTGGCTAAAACGACTTATATTGGCTTTGATGTACTATGGTATTATCACATCACGATAGCTCTTAATTAGGTGGCTGAGTTAAAATCAATACGCTAACATGTCAAAGACAATATGGGTTTGCCCGGTGGAATAGACCGGCTGGTTGTTAAGCGTGTTTCATCAACATAACTCGTAAACGGCAGCTTTATGCGTTTCGGTGCGTGCGCTCTACGACTTCATCGCGTTGGGATTTAGGAAAATAATCAAATGAGGTCATTAGTCATTAGTTTTTATGAATACTGTGGTGTGTCCCAACTGGAATACACCATAATAGTAGGAGATCCGAATAGGAGACGATTTGCACCGGGCTGTTTATTCGATAAAAAGTATTTTATACCAAATTTAATATGATGGATTCGGGACTGAAATTTTTCAGACTACCTATTCGCCACATATTATTTAGCGTATTAAATTTGATATAAAATACTTTTCATCGAATAATCAGCCCGGTGCAAATCGTCTCCTATTCGGATCTTAGACCATAATGTTACGTTACGACCATTTAGAGGAATAGACGATGATGAATGATCCGCTTAATTAAAAACTTTGTTAAATACACTCACCGGCAAAAATACTCGCTCACCTGTCTTTTGTTCAACTTTTCGTTCGACATCAACGGGTCGCGAAAATTATTCAATGGAAAGAAAAAAAACCGACAACTTGGGAACCTCCAAAACCAAATACATAAATTAAATAAGTTCCTTATTATTAGTGTACTGACAAATAACTTTCAATGCGAATTGTTTTTAAGATTTATTTATTTATTTATTCCTTGATAAAACAGAGTTTTACATGTCAAAACACAATAATTCTATAAGTATATGTAATTCATAATATGGAGTCAAAAAGGTTTTTTTTACATATTCAAAATTATGAAAAAATATGTCGTTGTTTTACTTAAAACCATTGAATAAGGAGACAATTCTTCCATTCGTCCAACCAATCGGTTGAGTTCAACGAAGTGGATAAGTGTGTATTACCCAAAACCTGAGCTTCGAGCGGCTATCTACTTCTGATATATTTAAAAAAACCTACCATTCCACTTTCAACCATAACAACACCAAATATAGTTTTGATTCCAACGACATGCTGTGGAGTAGGATCATCATAATAAGTATGCGAGTTTGAGTCTTAACTGTCCGAGTTACAGTTGTAATTTGCATGGTTATAATTGTACTGCATGCTTAGGCCATAGTTTACCAACCATTTCTTTCCATTAGCGCTGTGATCAGAATAATAACAATAAAGAGGTTGGAGGGTTCCGCGGGACCATTGAAAACCCCCTTTCATCAGTCCTGTTCGGAATGTAATGATTTCCATATATCAATAGCGGGAAGAAAATGACATTTCTATCCCTAGGGAGGAAAGTTTGAAAAAATAATTAATAAAACAGGATTTTTAGAAAATCTCATTTTATTGTTGTAAATAAAATGAGATTTTCTAAAAATCATCTTCGTTTCAAAGTTTCATCTTCACATTTTTGTTGACTTTCCTCTCAGTCAAAATAAAAAGTAGAATTTAAACTCGGGTGCAAGTGGCGAAGCACCCTTGAACTACAGGCGCACTCGCTGGCGCTGGATCCCTTGGTAAACAATCAGTCTTATACATGTAATTTCAAAGCATATTTAAAAAAAACCTTGATTTCCTTTATTTATTTCTGATTAGAACAAAAGATGAAATCATATCTAACTTTAAAGATTCCAATTGGATTGTTAAGGTTTGCTCATATTAATTAATCTCCAGTTGGTAATTAAGTCATTTTACTTACAGTTGTTATATCTCATGAGCTCATGACATGACCGCGGGTTTGCCACACTTGTAGTTGTAACACGTATCGACACGCACACTACGGCATCGCTTAGCGACGACAGCTACGCACTCAGAGACAACGTGCACGTACATCTACAAACACAAGTATGGCAAACCCGCTTTCGTGAGCTACAGCTAAAACAAATCTATATACTTATATATAAAAGGGAAACCTAACTGATTGACAAATCAACGCACAGCCGAAACTACTGTACCTAGAAACTTGAAATTTTGTGCAGGGGTTCCTTTCATGATGTAAGTGAGCACTAGGAAAGGATTTCCGAAAATCATCCCCCAACGGGAAGAAAAAGGGGGAGTAGCGGGAAACTAATTCTACGCGAACGAAGTCGCGGGCGTCCTCTAGTGTAATATAATAACAGTAATATTTGTTCAATGTTTAAATTTTTGCTGTTGGGACACAAACAAGCTATGTTTTAAATAGACACAAATATTTTTTATGACGGAAAATTCAAAAGTTTCCAAGGCGAGTATGAAACTTGCGTAAATGTTCATGCCTTAATTAAGTGGTACCTGTCTCGACCTTATTTCATTGGATATGAGGCAAGCCCTATAATTTCACAGAACCCAACGACAACCACATTCGGTTCACGCGTTGTCCATAAACCAGAAAACCAGTTTAAAAATAAAACCACGAGCAAGTCAAATAAACGCCCGGTAGCCGTCGGCAAACACGCCAAAATGGCCGCCCGTGGCCGATGTGACCTCTTTTCTAAGAATACGGGACTTATTGCTTTTATTTTCGAAATTTAAAAAAAATATTATACTTATAGGTTAATCACTCGAGGGATGCGGTCGCTGGGTGTCGTGGTAAAACACTATGGTTCTAAATAAAATTGACGCACACTGCTAAGCGCCTGTCCACTGAAGCGCCAATAGGAGATCTGCGCTGAGCGAGGCTAGGAAAATAAAGTATTCCTATTGGTAGATCTTAAACCATTCATAGAGTCGTGCCAAGCTAACTCTGCAATAGAATAACCTGGCAACCGCGTGTAAAACTTTATATGGCAATTTTTTTTGGCTGGCTGAAACCGGTTTTGACAAGTAGGTGGTATGTCAGATGTTTTCCGTAACTCACTATTTATTGTAATAAAAGTAAAAACAATGGTGAAACCTTCTAAGAGTGATGTGCTGCAATTACTGTTTCGCATATTGAGTGATTTCCAACATGTTGAAGAATCGCAGGACTCTGTTCTTACTCAAAAACGATAATGTTAACTTAACAACAAGCCGTTGCCAGGTTAGTAACTGAACAATCTTAATCTTTAATTCGAAATTGTCGAATTTTAGACAATCTCGCTCAAGTTTGTTTGGTTGATAACAATAAGTGGCGTTTTGTTTATAAATATACCGTTAAACTTCAAAAAACAAAGAAATTATTAAAGTTATTTATTACTTTAATGAAATGACATGGTATTTTTAGTTTTTACATGATATTAAGAAGGAATGATAATGATAATGTATTTAATGCCAACAAAATACCCACTTATTACTTATTAAATTCTAAATAACATTTAACCATGAGGTCACAAGAAAAATAGCGAAAAATGTTTCATAAGTATGTAAAATAAAATAATAGTAATAATATAAGTATCAAAACTTATTTCTCTTTAATTCGTGGTGTTGCCATGTAATTTTTTTCAAAACTGAACTGTCTTTGACAGCTGCAGAGTTAGCGTGGTCGGACTCTATCTCATTCATTCAATTCAGGCCAAAAAATACATAGAAAACACAGAATAAGAACATATAGCATAGCAACCGGACTATAAGACGAACTTAGTGTCAGCTATCTTTCTTTAATTTTTAGATTACGTATTACATGAGAAAAAATGACATAAAAAGTAGGCCGTTTTTTCTTCTTTAACTTTCATTGTCACAAGGTTTTACACGGGGACTTCTTTGTCCTTCCTATAGGAAGGATTCGTCTTTCCTTGTCTATAGGTCCAAATACTATAATTGCTTTTAGGTCTAAATCATGGCTTACGTGTGACGATGTACCAAATAACGAAAGAATAGCTATAGATTCATCTCTTTCCAACTCACTATGAAAACCAGAAGTAAAAAGAAGTGAACCATAATGTATTTTCTGTTTATTTTAATTTCTAATTATTATATTTACTTAGATCTGCTTCATGAAGAAAACACACTTTTCAGAAATGTGATTTAGATTTAGAACATATCGACAGCCCATCCCTGGGCGGCCGATAGTACAGTCAAGGACTTTAATTGTTATGCCACTATGGAGCCCTGTCGCATAACGTTAATCATTTATTTAAGCGTAATTTCTGTCATGTGGTTTGACGCTGTCATTATGACAGTGTTCCATAGTGGCATAACAATTAAAGTCCTTGACTGTATACCGCTGCATTGCTCATTGTACCCATCCACCAATATGCAGCTTACACCCTCCGCGCGGCATCATTGAAACGCAAAAGCTATTCTAATAGAAAATATTCGACGTCATCAATTTCGCTACTAATTCTACGGCCGCGTAAAATTAGGAATGCAGTAATTCTCACATAGCTAGCTTGCTAATGGCGACTGCGTGACTGCCAGAATGCATTCCGGTGCAATAAAAACAAATATAGACTCAAACACAACAAATAAAAGTGAAAAAATGTCCAAAAAGGACCGCCATTTTGGAGCTGCGCTGGCGCACGTAGCGGCCCCAAATCTTTATAGATCGCTTTCGTGCGTGACGTTACATAGATTTTTTCGATCTTTTTTTGGTACAAATTATGAATGATCTATTTGTGGGGGCGTATTTTAAGTGGTGGCTGTTGAGCACGTAGGGATTTGGTTAATTGTTTAATAGGAGTATTATTAGTAGTTAATAGTTCTGCTAGTAGCAGTCGCAGTGGCGTTGATTCGGGCTTCGAGAGGCCAGCTAATGAGTCAAGATTAAAAGAGACAGCCAAACAGATTGGGCGAGAGAACTAGGAGAACGTTAGATCTTCTATAATCCGGTTGGAATTGCACTATTTTATTTTTTATTTTATCTTTATTGCACAAAAATACAAATTCGAGTACAAAAGGTGAACTTAATGCCTAATGGCATTCTCTACCTTGACCTTCGGACAAATCAGAAAATTGTTGTAGTCACTATGTTTTATAATTTTTCCTATTTGTGCGTGTGATGGGCAGATCAAACTGAACTTCCTCAAATGAAAAGCCTACAAACTCTAATTACAACTAGTTATTGCTAAAAAACCTAAGTCGAGTACACTTGAATTGCCAAAACACTGCAGCTTTATGGATGCACACGTGTGTGTAGCGTGAACAAAATACTAATCGATGCTAATTGCAATCCACAGCCGATCTTACACAAGCAGCACGTGTGCGTCAATTTTGCTGTAAATAAAATAGTTTTATCCACAACGAAGTTATAGGGAGGTCAGCGTCACGTACTTTGGGCTTTAAATGGATAGAAGGAAGGAAGTTATAAAAAGACGTAAGGTAAAGTGTACAGAGGGCCCTGCCAAGATGCATTGCGCAACTAGCGTTTCGATGCGTTTCGTTTTTAAACCAATCTCGTCACTGGTAGATGACGAACGAAACTAATAGAAACGCTAGTTAGCGTAATGCATCTTGGCAGGGCCTCCTGAACTGTTTCGAGAGAAGGATGGTACGGCCGTGCCGCTTTTTTGCTCGACTTGGCGGGGGCACGCTCAGCGATAATTGACATGTTCGCTCTACTAGCTGGCTTGCGCTGAGCGGAACTGCGTCGCCTGCATATCAGCAAACGCATAGCTACAAACTGTGTCCCGCAATTTAATTAGGGGTCTCCAGTCGGGTCACATTTGGGATCTCAAATCACAATTTATTAGATCTTAGTCTGTTTAATTGTTTAAGCATAAATTGAACACTTCTGGATCAAATGCAATATTTGATAATTAAAAATGACAATGAAAAGTATTTCATCAATCTCACACACAGCACCATCACCAACTTATACTTATAATTTAATTATTATAATAATCTTAACATTTAGGGTGCGGTAGTGTGACATCAATATGGGTCTTCACTCAGCATTGTGTAGCGACACTTGTTAGTGCTGCAACGCTGGTATTCTGTGAAGACCTGAGGGCCCTGCCGAGATGCATTGCGCCAACTAGCGTTTTTATACGATTCGTTTTTAAACCAATCGCGTCACGGGTAGATGACGTGATACGAAAAGTCACGTGATCTACCAGTGACGCGATTGGTTTAAAAACGAAACGAATAGAAACGATAGTTAGCGCAATGCATCTTGGCAGGGCCCTCAGATCGTGTGCGACAGCAACCTATGTGTAACACCTATTCCTAGAAGATATAATATTTAATGTAACTGTGTTTAAAAACTTATGATGTAGACTTTTCAACTTGTATTTATTTTTCTCGCTACAATGACGGGATTCGCAGATTTATGAAATGCTAAATCCACGCGGGGGAAGTGGCGGGCAATAGGTTACGTCTACGAGTACATACACTTGTACAGTGTTATAAGCCTCTAATACCTAGCGAAGTCATCGTGCAACAATGTAGCATCAACACGACGTGACGCAGGAGTAAATAGTTGCAGTTTGATCGGCAGGCACGTACGCGCCGTACACACGCCGCAGCCGGCCGATACAGTCGATATTGTCAAAACAGCAAACATGTTTACTGTGGCGCCCTTAGCAGCACATATCACCACAATAAGACCGCTGCCGCTGACTATCAGCGCCATGGTTCGCCATGGTGTTGCGCTAAGTGTGACTGAATTTCATACTGTTTGGCACTTAATTCATTTTTTTTCTCAAATAAGACTTTATTTATTCTCTGGATTAAATAATTAATTGAATGCTAAACTCTTTAACTTTAAAAATTTATATTATGAAAGAATAAAAAAATAGCAAGCGTCAAATAAAGAAATATACATATAAGTCGTGTTTGCAGTTACTACAACAACAAAAAAATAAATCTTTTCAGTTCTAGAAGATAAAGTTTTAGGATATTTTTTTTAAGACGATTTAGAATGACCAATTGTAGTAGAACACCACGCTGACGTTTAGTCATAATTCATTCCAATTCGTTATTATTAACATAGCTTGATTTACTTACTTTTGATAATTAATAAAAAAAAAAAATTTTTTTAATAAAAGCATTTCATGCATAGTTTACGAAACAATAGAATGAGTCAAATAATATTTAAGCCAGTGACAATGTTTTAAAGCTCAAAAGGCGAGACTTCGCGAGACAGCTCGGGGCCGAATCGTGGGAACGGTACCAGCTTCGAATTGTTCACTTTACAAATTAAAAACAGGTTGAAATGATCATAAAAACATCAAAAACAACACAGCGGGCGGCGCATCGGGAGACTCGGGAGGCACGTAAATGAGATGGAATTGTTCAGTGAAGATATACATCAGAAGCAAAACACTTAAACTCAACATTGAATGCAAGCCATAAGCAGTTTTATGTTTAAGTACCCAATGCTGTAAGCGATTTGTCTTCTATTTGGAATTAATTGATTATGCTTTTGAGATACTGATGCAAACGATCACTATTGGCGACAAAGTGTCTTTATTGAATGGTTGTCAGGAATCTCAGGAATTTCCTTGGATATTGACTATTAATTGATGTTGGTTAGAACACGAATTGCGCAGACAAAAATGTTTTAAACAAAAGAAGGTAGGTATAAGTAATACAATTGTGTTAGAAAATCATTTAGTTACTAATCTAGAACACGAATAAAATAAACAGCCTCGGGTACTGTCCAATTTTCCGGAATAAAAAGTACCCTATATCCTTTCCCGGGATCCAAGCAATCTCCTTACCAAATTGCATCAAAATCGGTCCAGCGGTGTGACTGTGAACGCGTAAGAAACAAAGAGAGTTTCTTTAGAATGTATATTACATATTAGTATGTTGCATGTTTTTCATAGTTGAATGGTCAGAGTGCGGAAGGCAACTCTTAACCCGAACTCTTAAATGCAACAGTGATAAAACGAATATTACGCACACAGTGCTAGAGCTACAATATTTTTTATATAAGCATTACGGGCATTACATTATTCACAAATTTTCATTTCCAAAAAAAAATTGCCGTCGCAGTTGATTTATTTTTTATGTTACCAAAAGTGTAACCTAACCTAAATAGACGTAGCAAGCGGTTTCGATACCGGATATAAAACAAAATGATACAAAATGCTTTTTGGGAAATTAAAACGGATATGATACAATTTACCAAAAATACTTTAGGTAAATGGCGGGCTCCCAAGACCCACGTAATTAAAAAAAAACACTTTCACTCTGAATGAAATAGGTACTTACGTCTTTCCTTATTAATATAACTAAAGTAGGTACTTAGTTCTTATTACTTTACTACTGGAGTTGCTTTACTGCTTAAATCTGTGCGGTCTGGCCACTAGTAAGTAAGTACATTAGTTACATTGTATTTTTCATAACATAACACAACTGGGCATGTTTAAAACCGTTTAATTTTCAACCTATTGTTATGGTTTATTGTATTCGTAGAGCAAAAACAACAGCTTTCTTGCTTTTATCATCTGATGTTTTTAATTTTCTTCATGAGTACTTTGGGCTTTAAATGGATAGAAGGAAGTCTGTTATAAAAAGACGTAACGTAAGTGTCCAGAGGGCCTGCCAAGATGCACTACGCTAACTATCGTTTCTATTCGATTCGTTTTTAAACCAGCAGCAGCTTTATGGATGCACACGTGTGTGTAGCATGAACAAATAGATGCTAATTGCAATCCACAGCCGATCTTACACAAGCAGCACGTTTGCATCAATTTTGCTGTAAATAAAATTGTTTTATCCACAACGAAGTTATAGGGAGGTCGAAAATGGCCTGGTGGCCCTACCAAGATACACTACGCTAATTAGCGTTTCTATTCGTTTCGTTTTTAAACCAATCGCGTCACTGGTAGATGACGTGATACGAAAAGTCACGTGGTCTACCAGTGACGCGATTGGTTTAAAAATGAAACGAATAGAAACGTTAGTTAGCGCAATGTATCTTGGCACGCCCTCAGGTAAAATTATGCCAAAAAAAGTTATGAATGGCTTACTGTGGTGTTACAAGGTTCTATGATTGCAATTAAAGTTATTTTTCGTACAAAGATATATTTTATTAGTAGCCATTTAAACTTTAAATTGGCAGTTAATTAGAAAAAAACCTGGTGAAGTGCGAGTCGTACTGAAGCACCACGGGTTCAGCGCCGCCGGATTCTCACTTGGGTGATTTAATTTGTATGTTAGGGTTTGTACTTACACCTAATTTGACGTTTGTATGTACTTACGTACCTATTACTTACCGTTTTTACGATAGAACTAAAACAAAAAAGTTTATTGTAACTTTCCTTTTATTTATAAATAAATGTATGCTTTTTTTGAAAATCCAACTTTATAATACATATTTTGTAAAAAAAAAAAAACAACCGACTATATATTACAGTTCAAAAGATACAACTCTATGAAGGTAAGACAGACAGAGAGGGAAGGCCCTCCGTCCGTCTGGCCTGTCCAGCGGACGATTTGTAATCAGGTCCCCTCTGGCACCCTTTGGGTACCGCACCCTAAAAATGGGAATTTATGTAAGTACTTTGATTTGCGTTATTTATTAAAAATATTGACAGTCGTTATGTCCCACTGACTGCCAATTCTCTCTTTTGCATTATTTTTATGACTTTATTTACCTTTTTATTATAATAATTATTTAAACGTTTACCATCCAAGCTCATTAAAACAGCAACTTATTACAAAAACAGTTGCTATTCTAAAATAAATAACGAAAATCGAACTCTTTACTAAATCAAGGGCTACGACAGCAAAAGGCCATTTACTGGTTAACTACGCAGTTGTAACACGTGTTATTTGAATTTAAAAACGACGTACAAATGTGTCGCTATTGCATTTAAAATCAAAACCCTTTTCACGTTAAATAACGAATCGTACGATTTTTACTTTTGAGTTGTTTCCTTTTTGCATTAAACAACGAAGTGTTGGTTACATTGTAAATATTTCCACATTAGTTGATGAACAGTGGAAAAGGGGCGTAAGTAGTGTTAAGTATTTATGTACTTGCGTCATTTTACACCGATGGCGCAAGGAAAGCGAACGTGCCGGGATAAAGGGCCCGTGAGCGATTAGCAGTAACAGATGTAAAATATTTGCGCCGATTAGCAAAGGGCACTAATGGTGGGCTCTATTGATTTTTACTTAAAGAAATTATATGTTTTTTTCTCAACTATACCTCCTACGTGAACTGAGAAATATGAGTGTGGGTGTCTTTGAGTGTAATGTAACCCGCATGATGTGCTGAATTTAGTTGCATAACCAACCTACCTACAAAAGTATACGAAGAATAAGGTTAGTTGGTGAATAAGTATTTCGAGTCTGTATATGTATAGATATCAACATAACTTTTAACAAGTCTGGTTTTTAGGGTTCCGTGCCCGAAGGGAGTCCAAGGGAACCCTATTAATATGCCTCTGCTGTCCGTCCGTCCGTCCTAACTTAAAACAGATGTATCTTTTGAATCGTAATAGATAGTGGGTTTTTTTTTCCAGAATACGCCGATTTACTAACAAAAATAAAACAAGAAACGTTTTTATTCGACATATTTTTTTATTTCTATTGTATCGTAAAAACGGTAAAACATAAAGAAACAGTATGATTATAGTTCGAACCCTGAATAACAACAACAATACTAAACAAATATTTGAAATGGTCAAGTGTATCATGCGCTCGCGCTGATTCGATTCGAAATCGAATTCAAATCGGAATATAATAATATCTACTGCGCGACGGAACCCTACGGAACCCTCGGTGCGCGAGTCCGACTCGCAGTTGACCGGTTTTTGATTCTGTTTTTCAAAAAGCGGAAACACTTAAATAAAACGGTTCCACGTCGCGGCGAGGCCCGCCAGATGTTAGCCGCGTTAGCGTTACCATGAGACCGTAACTCTAGTTGCGCTAAACACAGTAATCCCGTAAGCTCCCGCGGTGATTAATGGCTGTTTCCTGAAGCTATGGCGTGTTTTCGCACCTTTGGACTTGGGTTAGGGAGCCCCATCCATTAAGTTTCCAACTTAAGGTAATAATGATGAATGTCTGCGAGACCTACTTAGGTAATAACTAAAGGTAATTGGGATACTCTAAAAATACCCTCAGTCAGTATTTATAAAACATTGTGTAGTTAATTTTATGAATGAACTGTATAATTACATTGTTTTATTTTTAGTAAATATTTTGATAAGTTCCTACGTGTGTTTTGTATGAAAATTCAAAGCTTCATTAATCACACTAGTATCAGAACTTCGACAGTTTTTGCGTGTATATGGAGTGGAGATGGCTATAAGATGGCTTATAAGTCTGTGCAGCTATTCCAGCGTGAAGGAGTAACAAACATACTATTGCCTATTGCCTAACGCACTGGCGATCGCAATAGTTTTCATTTTGACAGTCGGAAAGCGAGTGGGCTACAAAACAATTGTTCCACTTTGAAGCCAATTGCGGTTGCGAGTGCGTTAGGCAATAGCGATGCTATATCTTAAGACTAGAACATTGTAGCATAAAATCATGCCGACTAAAAATGATGACAACGTAAGTATTTTTATATTTACCTAATTCAAGACTTAGCGACCTGCGGCCTGATTTTAAAGCTACAAATTACAATTTACAGGTTACACGTTTCCATTTGACAAAACCTCGACCAATGACGACCAGCTATTTCAGCAGTGTTGCCAGTTTAGACCTGTAAAATTGTAACTTGTAGCTTTATAAAACGTGCCCCTGTATATCATATATACTAATACGAGTAAGTACCTACATAATCATTATATTTATAATAACAAAGTACCTACTTAGTCAAGCATAGATAGCCATGCACAAAAACATAAACAAAACATAATAAGGAGGTGTAATAAAAATGTTTACTCGTAAATGTGGCAATTCTTGAAACGCACCACACGAAATAAAATTACAGAAAATGTCTTTGTCTCGCGGAGTTGACAAATAACACCTGTTTAGCATTTTATTTATTCCACTTTTAACCATGTCAAGGCCTAATAATTTTGCATACTAATAATAAGGATGATCGACATATTTTTAATAATAATTACAAAAATCGTGAGAACCGAAGTCATTATGAAAAAAAGCGGAGGCGTCAATTGTTCGTGGACGTTCCCGCGCGAAACAAAGCAGTCCCGCCAAAAGCATCACCCGTTCAAAAATTATAAAGAAAAACTGAACCATAGACTAACAGCAAGTGACTTTAAACCTTGTTGTAATTGTTGCAAATAGTTGACGATTGTCGCATAGAGGTGCGAACATTTTTCGAGTTTGTTTCAATGCATTCAGTGGTGTGGGAAACTTTCTTGCGTTAAAGTTACGTTTTGGTATCGACGTGTTTTGTGCACTGCGGTACTGAGGCGTGAGTCACTTTGTATGTTCACTTCCGTAATGACGCATAGTATGATATTCGATGAGAGAAATAAATTTATTTACAATACAATGACATTCTAACTGTTTTTGTCTAGAAATCGTTGTTTGGTATTTCCCTACATCTCTTTCTGCCTAAATTTAATTTTGGTTTCTTTGGTAATTTAGCGTTAAATTAACATCGAATATAACGTAAAAATGTTGCGTTTTTACGTTGCAATAAATGTGTAATTGTTCATATATTTTTTCAATTGATTTTGAATAAAGTTTTCTATATTTCACTCTGAAAAATACAGAAAAAACATCTCAATTTCTTGACTCCTACGACATTTTACAACGTATTAACTTACTAAGGTCATTAAGGTGTTAAATATCCGCAAAAGTTGTAGTCTTCTTTCATTCATTAATATTGACGTAACAAGAGACAAAAGCCACCAAACACCGACGACTGTTCCCATGCTTGACAATGCAAATTATTGAATGATTACTACAAATTTATGAATGACACTGCAGGTGTCTCAACTTTACAAACGTAAACAGAAAAAACAAAAACCGTGTCGTAGACACGTGCGTTGTGGCCAGAAACAATGGCATAATAGCACCTCGCCTTCGTCAGAAAAAAAACAATGCCATAGATGACTTTTGGCGCATTTTATTGACTTGTCCGTTTCCCACGACGAAGTTTAAAAACATAAAAGGCCGTATTGTCTTATTCTTCATCACGCAATTTGCTACTCTATGGATAAATAATCTTTAGCTTTCATTGCCGTGACCGCCTTAGGCGCTTGCGCTCCTTTTGAATACGTACAAACATATTAATTTCGTTAGGATTTAAACTTAAGCTTCGTAATCCGCTTCATCCTTTTCAGGTGATCGCGCAACAACATCTGCAACTCAGTGCGATTACGAATTAGTTTACTTTTACTTTCTTGAAACAGAATCCGAGGCAGGTATCAAGTTTCTTTTTTAATACTCGTAATAGCATATCATACTCATCATACTCGACTACGCGTATTGGTTATTTTTAACGTAAAAACAAACGAGACATTTTTCGCAAAGGATTAGTGTACCGATTTTTTTTCTACTTTGAAAAATATACCCAAACAAATAAACAAAAAAGCAAACCAATTTTTTAGTAACAACATACATACATCTAACTAACCAAACTTACAAAAATCGCTACATTTTTCAGCAAATAAAAAGCATTATAAAGATGCTAAGTGTGCATTTTTCCTTTTATTAAAAATAGACAAACCATAATCCAGTTAATCCTAACAGAATCATATTCTAAAATAAATCACAAACTGAACTCGAAACGCAAAAAAAACGTTTCGAAATAAAATGTTGTAAGTATTAACTCAAACGACAAATTCTAGCTAAATCCGACCTCAACGCGCACTGCAACAAAGTGTAAAATAAAGATTTTCAATTCACTTACGTCATTTTACTCCCTAGTTGTACAAATTTCAAACACGGCGCAACGTGAATTATGTCCCCCTTAAAACAATACAACTGTCAATCGAGCACTTGAACTACCCCTGTGATGGCGGGTGAGTGGTGTGGGGGGGGACCACCGGGAGGACCCGGATCCGAGGATTAGGCGCACGTGTGCGGCGTTTTGTCGAGATTTGAGCCGTTTTACCGGGTTAAGTAAAACAGTAGATCATTTTTAATCGAGCAAAAAATGTCACAGTAGCACGTCGGCCGGAAGGATGTGCAGCCATATTCTGCAAGTAGGCCGCTGCAGCGCTGGGGCGCCTTTACATGTCTGAGTCTGCCAGAGCTTTCCCGGAGGAGACTACTACTTTTTACATAACAGTCGTACTTTTTAGGGTTCCAATTGTTCCAAAGTCAAACAAGGAACCCTTATAATTTCAACACGTCCGGCTGTCCGTCTGTCTGCAGTCTGGCTAATAGACTACAGTTACAGATAAAGCTGAAATTTGGCATAGTTATACATTTTTTAAATTACGCCGACAAATTGTAAAATAAAGTCAAAGTTATTTGGCCACTAGTTTCAGCCGAGAATTTTGTATATTTGAGTCCATGACCTTAAAGTACAGGTTGACATAACAACGAAAATAAATTTGACCTGTTTAATTACTATTATTTACGAGTATCTATCGCACAACAATTCGTAACAAACACAATTATTCACAGGTTCAACAAAACGATGACACGAAGCTATGTCACAACACGACACATCTGATCTGCCTAAGCCTGTACTGGCCGTTGACAGCCGACCCTGACAGATTCACAATCTTCAAAAGTAAAAGAGAACCATAGACTCCAGTTGCATTTTTTTTCCGCCTCAGGTTTCCCCTCTAAACCAAGATGGCAGATATGCAAATATTCGCATTCACATCATTTTATTGATTTGTCCTTTTGAATGTGGCGACATTAAGTTTACTCTGTGCCCGCGCATAATTATGGTTCATTTGTTTTTATTATTATTTATGCGCACTGAGATTAGATTTCTAAAGGTGATAGGATAGGACATTGTTAATGGCTTCTTATGTTATTGTAATTGTGTTCCACGCGATGGACTTCTGAGAGTTATTTAGCTTAAGAAACTAGTGAATACAAGAAATAAATTGGTCCGTTAGGATTTTAATAAATTGAAATGATTAAAAGCATTTTTCAAATATGCTTTTAATGTAGGTACCTATCCTATATTGTTAAGTCAGTTTTCTTCTAAGTAGCGAAGAACTAAACGACGATGCACGGATTAATTAAAGTAGCTAATATAGTAAACTTAGTATGAGAACCCTTTACTGGCAAAAAACTATAGTCGCGAAAGCTGTGTTGTTTGCATGTTAAGTTGATTATTAATTACGTAGGTTAGGTGAAGTTAGACAAAAATCGGGATCGTCACTTTTTAACTTTAGCATTTAAATATACAGTGTTGTGTGTGTTGTTAAATGTATGTAGTTGAAAAGTGACGAACCTTTTCATTCCGCGATTGTACCTCAAAATTAAATGATCACTGAGCATAAACAAAGGCGAAGTTCCTTTAAGAGATCTAATGAAGCTCACCTTTGTGTTAGGTGAAAGAAGTACGTTCACAATAAACAAACTGATACTTAATCATAGCAAAAAAGTCGTGCACACGCTTTGTAATTATAATCACACATATTATTATATACAAATAAATGAATTATGCTTAAACGATTCGAACTCTAACACTAATAATGATGATGCTAAAGGCCTTCATAATGATGGGAAAAGTAGAGGGAAGATCCCTAGTGGTTCGCAGGAAGAAAGAAGTCAAGGCTCAGAAAGATACGATAGTTTGCGAGAGCTGCCCAACTGTTTCAATGCGGACCTCATTATCAATGTCTGCTAGTTAGAAAGGCGGCGAGGTAATGTAAGAAGAAGAAAACAAATTAATTACATATAGGAAGAATAATAGGGCGCATACATTAAGTCATCGACTTGCAGAAAACTACCTAACTCTGATCTACATATTAATGACTGATAATTTATGAGAACGAAGCTGCCATGTTTTATCTCATAATGCTTATTGTAGTTATTACGTAGGTAACAATGTTTATTGTGGCTAATGCGTAAAAACTTGTAACGTTACATCAGCATTAAATCATATTTAGTTCAGTACGAATACTTTTAAGTACTCACGTGTTTGAACACTCCGGGCTAACGGTATGGGGCTGGAACTTTTTTTATCGATAATTATTGTTGAAGTACGAACGTTGTTGTTCCAAACACGAGAACGGCCATAAAATTGGATTTAGACGAGGTGTTTGTTTGCTTTCGCAAAAGCAAATTGGACCGAGTTAAGTTTCAATTTCAAAGAGCTCTTACTTAGAGCAAATGGTTTTTCAACTTTTTTCAACTATCTCTGCATCAGGCGCATCGACGATAAGGCCCTGTGGGGGTTGGAATGAAGGGGGTGCGGTAGTTTGCCTATGATCGTTTTCAGGATATTTATTTTGGAGTACTACAGAAAGCTCGGAATAGCAAAGTATGGAAATTACTTCACCCACAAGAGCTCTTAGGTAAATGATTATATAAATTCTGTTACCGCGCACAAAACTACATTTCAATACTCAATGTAACCTAGTAATAAAACTGCGTACAGCAAACTATTTAGGTCGCCAAATAAAGCCTCAAATAATCCTTTTATCCGCTATAAGTATTTAAATGTTATTATTTGCAAAACTAAAGCCATAACGCCGCTGACGTCTTTATGGCAACCCACAATCGAATACAAACACAGAAACATGTGTAAACACCGTTGGAATAGGATAATATTACACAATATTATCTGGCGACAATAAAAATCAATCGGCGCGTCAGGCGTCAAATGATATACGGGCTCCTTTATTTGACAACTTATTGTTGTCCGCCATTGTTGTACCTGTCTTTTTTTACGGAAACGGACATAGGAAGGAGGTGTTCAGCCAGTATGCATTGGAACCTGTCCGAGTAAGGTGCAATTCTATAAAAATAAATATTTGCGGTTACGTGCGGAATCGGAATAGGAATTGGACTGTTATAGTTTTCGTTCGAATTTAATTTTCAAAATGAAATACCCGAGCAGAAAATGCCTGTCACGATTCTCAAGTGATATTTTCTTGGATTTGCGTAAGTAATTATTTACAAAAACATGTTTTTTAGGCGACTTTATTATTAAGTTATTTTCTTTATTTAACAATTTATGTACTAGTGCAGTTACTTCTTATTAATCTTATTAGGATAATTTTGCAAATAGGTACTAGGAAATAAACTGCACTTTACATTGACAAAATTACCATTCTCATGTATCGTATTACAGGGCAGTGAAGTTTGAATTATCTCCAAGTACTATTTGCCAGTACCTATTTATCAACAATTCCCAAAATTAAGGCCAATTCTATTATTAATATTAACAATACACATAAATTATGTAAAACGTTATATTAGACCTAAGTAAAACATAAATTATTTTTATGAAAAATGTGAACCTGAACTTTTATACTTGACTAGCGACCCGCCCTCGGTTCGCTTCGGTTTATGCCAGTTTTCTGTGACACCCGTACATAATCCAAAACTTTTTAAATATTTATAAACCTTCCTCTTGAATCGCTCTATCTATTGCTGAAAACTGAATTAAAATCCGTTGCTTAGTTTAAAAGATCTACTTAAGCGAACAGACAGCGGAAGCGACTTCATTTTATACTATTTTTCATTTTAAGATAGATGATAACTGAAAAATTCAGCCTCAACTCGTCGTCCCAAATAGAAGAAATAAATGAAGCTGCATTTTTCGTAAAGTTTTATTTATATTAAACAAAAATATTTGAATTAAAAGTGTTTTAAAAATCACTCAGTTCATAAGTATGTCTTACTGGCCTGTATCCAGCTTTTCTTTACGGCCAGATATAAATGGCTGCCATATGTTGTTGTTTATTGTCGCAACTCCGAGGGAGGTTCTTACCTAGTCGAAAGGGCGTATGTTCTTGTGATTTGTTTGAGGGATGTGCCGTTTTGTCCGGGGTTGCTGAAAGCCGGGAAGGTGATTTGTAAGCATTAAGGTTGCTATTCAATTGAATAATTCATCGGTTGTTGTTTTCCCGCCAAATGCGAAGTGCTCTTGGCACAGGGTTGCCACTGTTGCCAGACTCGGAACACGCCCCTTTATAAGGCTAAGCCACACGCTACCGTCCAAGTATGAACGGCTAATTTTTAGTGAACTTCTTCTACAAATTGATACTTTCAGAAAAAATAGTGTCGGAGGAATACTTATCGTAAACCTAATATGAACGTGACTTTCTTTTACCCAAACAGCTTATTTAATAACCATGAAGCTTACTATACGAGTAGGGTCGAGGACGTTCCAACAGACAAAAACGCTTGGCCTAAACCAGAAACCTAAATACAGAATTTTAACAGTAACAAAAACATTGTAACTTGTTTAGGGGACATAGTTTATGTGGTGCATCGTCATATTTATACAGTTATATAGTTTTAATTTTTATTCATTTGCTCTTGTGATAATCCTGAGTAAAAAAAAGAATTTTATTTTATATTCATAGTAAGTCATAATAAGTTACGTAGTAATTATATTTAAAAATGACTGACTGTTGAGCTTGTTGCGGCTCTTTTCTAGTCTCTTCTCGGGAAGCGCTGGCAATTTTTTTACGTGTAAATGTGCCCCTGCGGCGTACTTACTTAATAAACATCTTTTTTTTATCATTGTCTATGACGAAATGTTCTTTGGCCATATTCCTTTTAATACTTTTGCGGACGGCGACCCTCGCCTTTTATTAAGGCAAAGGAACGAAGCAAAGAGCCACCACGCCATGAATATGCAGTCAGTGTCGTTAGCGAGTAATGCTAATTCTTTGCATGTATAATTTTACCCCGTGTTTTTGCTTGGGGTAGATCAGGTCTGTGCTAATTGAGACCTAAATTATGCCTGTCATATAAGGGTGAGGACCACCAAGTTGGACCATAGGCGTAGTTAACCATACAAACAACGAAGGTGAAACAGTTCCGCTGTGCGACAACAAGGATCCCTACAATTGTATGGCTAATTTTCAGGTCACAACGGAAAAGTTTCATAGAACATTTTATTGCGTGAGTTGGCATGCCAACTGTTTAGGACCTTACCCATAATGCATTTAAATAAAGCTGGCTTTACAATACTGTATCAGGATGTATCATGACGTGTTCTATGGAACCAATACAGGACTATCCTTTTAGGAAGATAAGCATCGCTTTTTCATTTCATTCATTAGGGTTTACACACGTATAATATAGTAGGTATGTTAGTACAGCGTTCCGCGAGTCATTGCGTACTGGCTGAACATCAGCGCTGTAGGTGTCTGACGCCTCAGCATTTTGCTGAGCCAGTGTCCGTTTCACCGCCGCCAGGACACATTGCGTGCTATCCCTGTTACCTCCACTGTATTTTTTAATCATTTGTGTATAAATTTGTGTGTCTTATGGTCGGTGAATAAATGTATTTCTTCTTCTTCTTATTTACCACGGTGCTAACATTTATTCTTGTTATAACAAGTACGAGTAAAAATCGTTCGTCACTGACTCACTCACAACGAAAAGCCTCTTACACTGAACCTAGGGACTTAAAATTTGGAGGTATATTGCTTGGGAAGGTATACCCTAGGAGTGTAAATATACTTTAAAAATACTTCAAGATATACAGTGTAGCACAGATTCTTAAAACTGCTTCGAAACATTATTGTTGTTAAATGGAGTAATTTCTCTACTCTACGTGCTCTATCAATTTAAAGAACAAAACAAAAGCCTATTTAGATATGTAACTATCATAACAAGTCGCGTCCAATAGTACTAAGTATTTATCAGAAGCGACATTGACTTGATTTGTGTAAAAGACCATAAAAAGTTTCCAGACTAGGCTGGTGATCTTTTTGAAGGGGGAAGGGTCGAGTCGGACTCGCGCACCAAGGGTTCCGTACCGCCACACAGTAGGTATTTTATTATATTCCAATTTGAATCCGATTTCGAATAGAAGCAGCGCGAGTCCAAATTGCACTTAATATTTTTTTAGTAATTGTTGTTTTTCTTCAGGGTTTGTTATTTCTGATACATTGCGTGGCGAATTAAATTGTATGAAAAAAAGGGGAGCGCCAAAGTTCAACTAAAATTGCAACTCCTATTATCGGAACTCCGAAAATGAAATTTTTATACCGCTGGAACAGTAAACTGTTCAGAAGTTCTGAAATATTCAATGTGTAGATAAGACTAGGTTAGGTTAGGTTTTATTGATAAAAATCCTGAAAAAGTAACAGTTGCTGAAAAAAATACGTTAGGAGTTGCGATGATTAGGACTTATGAGTCGTTATGAGTAAAAATAATTAGGTGAGCCAATATCGACCCGAAAAAAAGAAATACAACTTATTTTAACGATACACATGTTTTTATTTTAATTAGGATGCATATTAACCGTCGTTAAAATGTTTACTCGTATTCCATTTACACCCTGTATAATCATACCAAACTTGTATGTGTGTTACCGTTTTTACTGTACAGCAAAAATAAAAATAGGTATGATTATACAGTGATTATACCCTTTATTATTTCTCTATTTTTTTTATTAGTAAAGCTGCCTTAATAACGTGTGTCCTGAAAAAAGTCAATCCGCTATCTATTACGATTCAAAAGATACGGCTCGAAACAGACCGGCGCTAACCGTCCCGTTGGTACCCTGTAGCTGCAGGTAAAGAAAATTACAGGATCTTCACAAAATAATAGGATTTTCTCCGGGATTTTTTCTCATTGATCTGGTAACCCTGCTGACCCGCAGGTAACTTTACTCGAATGCCCCGTTTCATTTTCCTATAAGCCTAAGAGTTAAATAAAATATAGCAACACGTTTCAACCCAACTGTATCTTCCAGCTTGCCGCAAAGACCAGCGGCCGCAGCCGCTCGACGCGGCGGCGATCATGAAAGAAAAGAGCAAGAACGCGGCGCGCTCCAGGAGAGAGAAAGAGAACGCGGAGTTCTTAGAGCTCGCTAAACTTCTGCCGCTGCCTGCCGCCATCACTTCACAGCTGGACAAGGCTTCGGTCATCAGACTGACCACCAGCTACTTGAAGATGCGTCAGGTCTTTCCTGATGGTAAGAAATTTGAAGAGCACCAGAAGTCCTAGCACTTAGTCAGGCGCTATGATATTAAAACTAATTCAACCACATTTCAACTTATGGCTAGCCTGTTAACCAAATTGTAAATAAAACATCTAAACTGTGTTAGACAGCCATAATAGGAGTTAATATAAGAACTGGGGTTTAGGAAGTTAGTGATTCCCCGCTCAATGCTACTTACGGGACACACATATACGATAAAATGATGATGGACAAACATTCAGACATAAAAAGTAGAGTAGTAGTAAAGTGGAACGATAGAAGTAGGTAGAATATTTACATGGAACAGTAAATTTATTCCCTGGTGATCGAGCAAATAGTTGTTCTGGGCTGTGATCTAAGTGACTTTCTTGTCCCCAGGGTTGGGGGACGCGTGGGGCGCCGCGCCGCCGCCGCCGCAGCCGCGCGAGCTATCCATCCGGGAGCTGGGCTCGCACCTGCTGCAGACGCTGGACGGGTTCATCTTCGTGGTGGCGCCGGACGGGAAGATCATGTACATCAGCGAGACGGCCTCCGTGCATTTAGGGTTAAGTCAGGTGAGCTGGTCGGCCATATTTTCAACTTTTATCTTTATTTTAATAGTTAGGGCGTTATCGCACTGCGCTGCGACTAATTCTGATTTCAGAAAATATAATCTGAGAGCGCGCAGAGAGTTCCTTACGAGTTATCGATTATCATTCGATTTTCGACCAATTGACAATCGATCAGTGGTAATTAGCGGATCTAGCGCTAGACAAGATGTATTAGCGAACGCTATAGTTATCAAAAATGTATAAGATTGACGTAAGCTGCCAGACGGTGAGCGCGTACGTACGTAGTAGTTCCATACATTTTGTCAGTTTTCGATAATCATTTACGTTAGCACAGTCTAGCTTCACTGATAGCTAAATTCCCAAAGGTAGCCAAGTTCAAATTATGCAATAAGCACTTGGCTCAAAGCACAATGATTATGTTTGTTATGTTGCAGACATTGCAGTGTGTTTTTGTCAAATAAATGTTGTGGGTTTTAGTTTGTTTGAGAATTTTGATAATGAAAATATGAATTGTCCCTTAGTAGCAAATCGGTAATTTGGCGACCTTCATCTAGCTGTATTTGTGCAGGTGGAGCTAACAGGCAACTCGATATACGAGTACATCCATCAAGCCGACCACGAGGAGATGAGCGCCGTGCTCAGCCTACAGCACCCACACTCCTACCTGGGCCACCAGTACCCCAGCCTCGGGTAACTACCCTCGTCGCACCCTTCAACACAACCCTCTTATACAGCTCATACACTACACCCACCAACCAGACCACGAGTACGGTTCTGAGAGCAGCGTGAACTAACACATCTAATACAAGCTACAATTGGGATACACCTATTTTGTACAACATATAAAAGTTCGAAAACCAATTGGGAAAGTAGGCTTTCTGAATAACGTGTCATAATTTGGTTATATAGTTAATTTTAGTATAAACTTATGACATTCTTTAAATGTTATTTCAGTGGTGGTGGTGGTGGTGGTGGTGGTGGTGGTGGTGGAGTCGGGAATTGGGATATGATAATTCGAAAGTAATTCGGAGGAGTATTAAACCTAAACGGCTGTTTGCAATAGCTGCTCATCATTCGATTTCATCAAAAGCATAATTCCATAGTCATCCATTAAATACATGATGAACAAATATAGTTAAAAAAACTAATGCCAAATTACCAAAATTGGTAGCTTAAAGATTGCCTATTCGTATGTATATCCCAATTCATTGGTTCCTCTTTCAATACGTTAAGCTCGTCGACAAATTTTGCAGGAGTCAATGTTAGTGCCCTGGGTGACTCCTGCATTTATGTTATTCGTTGTCTAGTACCCTAGTGTGAGCCTAGAGCTCAGTTCGGGACTAGGTCAACTGGTGTGAGATGGTCCCCTGACACATATTTATTTATTGCGTATTGTGTTGCGGCAGACACCCGGTCGGTGGCACGTGGGGCCCCTCGGTGGACATCGAGTGCGAGCGCGCCTTCTTCATCCGGATGAAGTGCGTGCTGGCCAAACGGAACGCCGGGCTCACCACCTCGGGGTACAAGGTAACTTGTAGTTTAATCAGATAACGTTTTAGGCTACTTCAAAATATATTTTTAAGCATTATAGTCTGCTGCACATCGCGGAGGAGCGTTTATGCACTGCGCCAAAAAATAGACTCCGAGAATTATGTATAGCACCTAATTAGTGATGTCATCCGTGTTCAGGAAGTCGCGGTTATATCATTAGTGTCATTACTGCACTATATAAATAATTTCGATCCGTCAAAGTTATAAGGGCATAACAAGATGCATTCTACAAATTCAAATTCAAATTCAAATTCAATTAACGGCCTATACAAGATGCATTCTATGTACGATAAGATAATTAACGACTTTTAAAAATTCAAAATGAGTTGAAAGATTTCATAATGCATCTCGTCTAAGCCCGCAGTGTGTAAGATCAATCAAATATTAATCGGCAGCGCAGAAACGAAATCTTCGATATTGCATACACAATAACCATTACACCTAATATTATCGCATGCGAGGCGTGATCCAGGATTACCATTCACGGGATTAAGTGTAGTGCGCGCGTGCCGCTAATCCGTGAATGGCGCGTTACCGTAATTGTGAATAGGATTGAATAAACAACTAGCGTTGGGGAACAAGCGATTGTGATCCGACTAGGTTTGGATTTAAACAGACATTCATTTCATAAGTGTTTGGATTCGTGCGAAGATAAATTACAAAAGAGCTGGGGTCTAAAGTTTACTAAAGTTTCCTGACCATTCCTCTCCTCATAAGAGACGACCAGGTAGTACTTAGTTAATTTTGTGAAGCTGTTTATCTGTTCTAGATAGATTAATATTGGTCGAAGTAACTTAAAAATCCAATAAAAATGCACTAGGTATAAATAGTAATAACTAACTAGGTATATAGTTTTTAAAGCACGTCGGACGAGCGATAGGATACCAGAATTTATTATTATATTAGCATAGCAAATTCTGTGTTATATCTGTTTCAGTAATAATAAAATCAAAGCTATCCAAGCACTTAATATAACACCACATATTCTAACCAGCCCGCTCCCCCGCCCTGTCGCGCACAAACACTTCGGCACCTAATTATGCGCGGCTCGATTATACAAACAAGTGCGAGGGCTTATTAACATCACACAACACTCGTCCCGGGGGCAAATCGGGACGGAAAAGGAACTTGATTAAGTTTGTAAGCAAAAAGCAGGATATCCTAACCTACCTTGGCAAAAATAACCTACTTAAGACGTGGTAAAAGAGGAACTAAAATATTTTGAATATGTAACCACTATTAAAGAGCAAAGAATGGGTCAAAATTCTTCTTCAAAGAAAGCTTCAAGTTATCTTTCTACTTAACAAGTAATAATGATTTGCCAGGAGTAACCCCGCCGTGTTGCAGGTGATCCACTGCTCGGGGTACCTGCGCGCGCGCCGGTTCGGCGAGGGCTCGGCGCCGCTCGGGCTGGTCGCCGTTGGCCACTCGCTGCCCCCCTCCGCCGTCACCGAGCTCAAGCTCCATTCCAACATGTTTATGTTCCGCGCCTCGCTGGACATGAGGCTTATCTTCCTAGACGCCAGGTGAGTTTTATTTTTTTACAGCACAAAGTAGGAATACAAGCTCAGAATCTATCCGATTGTAAGTAGACTAGGTAGACCATGGATATATGCTCGCAAATGTCATGCCAATCCTGAGAATTTAGATAGAATTTCGACTCTACAGCAATAATTTCAACGTCTGTCTTACATTGTTACCTCACACCGAAATACAACTGTGTTAACTAAATAACTAACACTGATGGCAGTAGGTCAGTCATTAAGATGGAATAGCAATAGTACGGATGGTCCCTCTGTATTTATCGTTGCACCCTACCACGACATATTTAATGCCGAGAACAGTCCTATTTAATGTTATTTACTTTATGTTTTGTTTTTCACTGGTACTTCTGTTTGTCTTTTGTTTGTACGGCGTTAAATATTTTTTATTCTTTCAAATAACCGTCATCAGCTGGACCTTCTAGCGTTTGACTTTGCTTGTGCGATTTTCCAACATTTTTCTAAGCAATGGCAAGGGAGCTCCAACAAACACGCTTACTTTACCGTGCGCCCGCTAGGCTAGGGCTCTTTGGCTAGTCGACGCTAGAAAGAAATGTCACTCATCATACATTCTAGCGGTCAAAGATAGATTAAGCCCTCGATTCCGCAGTATTATTATGAGATGTACTACTCTGGGCTTCGCTAGCGAGGCGCTGTGTGCGTGTTTCCGCGAACCGGCGCGCCGCGCTGCTGATTGGCGTGAACCAATAAACGTGAACTTGAAATGTTCCCTTTTCACCCCGCTGCGGACTTAAACGAGATTTCAAAGGTTTCTTACTTATTTAAAGGGAAAGTTGTCGAGACGGAAATGAAACGCATTGTATTAAGTGCGTATAGAACACCATTTTAGATTGGCAACAAATATAATGAGGACCAAAATTATCTTCGAGACCCAAAAATAGTAAACCAGATCACCAAATTAGGTTAGGTTAGGTTAGGTTTTGGTGTTCATTTACTATTTTCGGCAGTAAAGTGTTTTTTTGGCGTTATATTTTACTATATCTGGTGATCCGTTAAACATAAGCCTTTTAGATTCCCTACAATTTACGACTCTGAAATCAGTCTGCAAAGCTGACGTCACGTTAGCTTATTTTTCTACTATGCACTCTTAATGTGTGAAAGGGACAGGACAGGCAAAGTTTCTTTAGGGTTTACTGATTTGGAGTGTTGATCCTGACTACAAAGGCAGGGCGCCCCAGTGTAGTCTGGGCTCGCCCGTTTTAAAGATTGAAACCAAGTGTTAACTTTAACGAGTAAACTATTTATTAATGACAATCAGTTGCACCAATTAAGTTTGAAAGGTTTTAAGAATCAACAAAAAAATATCTTAACTTGTGGAGGTGTGGTCATGGTCATATGAACTTTGTGTACATAATTATGTTGACTGTCTTTTCGTCGTTTCGTGCTCATGTATTTAGGACTCATCGACTTACCATCAGATAGCCAGTATGCTTCTTCGAATTCTCTAAGCTATAAAAACAAGTTTGCCCTTAGCAGCATTCAAACCTGAACCCTTGGCATCCACTGCACCAACGAGTCGTTGAAAGTAACAGTCGATTGGTTAATCGAGTGCCACGGAGAACAGCCCTCGCGCGGCGCATTGTTCTCTTCCCAGAACCGGCCTGCGGTAGTGACGAGACATAACGTTACTTACTAATATCTACTTACTCATTTACCAAAATCAATGAACACGTGCAAAAGAGGATTTTTTTGTTTGTTTTAAGGCTGTAATATTTAAATTGAGCAATTGTCATATGAACATTTAAAAGTCTAGGCTGGTCATTAGCGATTTCATCTCCAGAAAATGGTACATTCCGGTATAAAGTTCTGATTATTAAACATGATTTGTTTGACTATTTAGTAAATATATACTTAGTTGCAGGACACTTTAAAAAAATAATCAGGCATGAAAAAGAATGGTCTCATAATTTATTGTTTTTTTTAGGTCTTAATTTTTCTTATACAATTGGTTTTGCTGAAGTGACCAGTGACCACCTGTGCTGTGATAAGTGGTGACAGTTAAGTTTACTGAACGGCAACGGCAAGATAAACGGCACCAGAATGGTCACCTTTGAGTAGCGTGAAATTATGGCCTTAGCTTACATCTGAATGACAAAGGTATGCAAAGGTGTGCAATATTTTAGACCAAATTTACTGATACGCGTCTCTGTGCTAGCATAAAAAATGTATTTATGAAGCATTTCAAATTCCGCTTAAGATTTTGTATGGTAATGAATGACGTGTGAAAGTAGTAATTCATGTGTGCATTTAACATTTAGATTTCAGTCGTAAACTATAATTAACTACGAGTGATAGTTCGATAATAGTGATGTGCTGTTATCGATATATCGGCGTGCGCGCGTGAAATCGCTTCGCGTCGCCTGCGCAGGTTTATGAGCGCGTTAAATTATTTATTATTTATCGCGCCGCGCTTACCGCTCGCTAGTTGCGCAGGGCTGCCACCCGATTGAGATTGTAATGATTTCTAAGTTTAGGGCCTAGGTCAGATTGAGTGAGATTGCACCCGAAATTTATTTACACCCCGTCAAAAAAGAGAGTAAACCGATGGTATTTAAATCACAATAGTAGTTTTACATAAAAAATATCTTAATATTTTTGACAAGCCGTTTTTTTTTTAAACGACCTTAGATAATATTACATCTACACTTAAAGATATAGCTATCAGCGATCATCAGTAAATAGCTATACCCATATCTTCCCAATACATTCTAAATGTTTACTTAAACGGCAAGAAAATCTTTTACAGCCTATTCTGTCTTCAGGACGACAACAATACAATAGATAGGATATTTAAAAGAAATGTGAGTTGTGGCAGCCCTAGTTGCTGGTCAATGCGGTGTACCATTGTTTTATAAGTTCAAGTTTAGTGCACTTTAATGGTACGGCTCTAGTCGCTTTAAGCGTCTCGTCCACGGAAAAAAATGAAGTCTCAAAAAAAAAATACACTAAAACGAGATTGCCCTAGCAAGCTCTGTGTAGGAGAAGGAACACATAGGCCACCAGGGGCGCGGTTTACAAAGCTACAAGTTACAATTTTACAGGTCTAAACTGGCAACACGGCTCAAATGGCTGGTCACTGTGTCATTGGTCGAGGTTGTGTCAAATGGAAACTTGTAACCTGTAAATTGTAATTTGTAGCTTTATAAAACAAGCCCATGATGGTAAGTGGGCTCTGAGTCTGTGCCACATGTAAATTTGCAAACTCAACAGTGTGGCAGGGATAGGACAGTGCCTAAGATGGTGGTAGTATCCGGACGAAAACTGCACCAAATCCTACAAACGGGTAAATCATAGGTATCTACTAAAAACTGAACATCTTATCGTTGAGACACGTCATGTAGTCCCTTTGTACATCTGCCATCGAACCTAGCTGACTAATCAAGAGCCGAGCCGAGCTAGATGCACTTCCAAGGAACCCTCTACTATCTAGTTTCAAAACACGACTATCGGCGAAGGCGCCAAAAAAGGCCCTAGTGTCACCGGCCACGTGCGCACGCAGCCAGATGTGCGCCCGCGCCGTCAGCGTAACCGTATCCGCGGCGATGTGTCACCGGTGCATTGTAATTGCGAGATACTTACCGTACTTACACTTTAGGGTGATCTTCTTTTGTTTTAACACGCCGTTGGCAAACTCATCGAGGTTGGTCAACTAGGTGTGACAGTCAGTGCGTATAACTGACATGTTTTTGCGTGTCTTGGTTGGTCAACTTTTATTCATATAACTTACAGTTACAAATTCAGTAAGGAACCCTAAAAACTTCTTTTATACAAGCAATGCAAGTAACATTGTACATGCTTCCTCCATGGCTCCATGTAACTTGGCAGGTGCCAAATAAAAAAAGAAATAGGTACTTCTATTCAATTATTATATCAGCGAAGCTTTTTATGGTTTTTAATAAGTTTATTACTATACCTAATTGCAATCCAGTAAAACATGTCTTATCGTATGTACGCTCGCGTTACATAGTTACATTGTTGACAAGTATAAGCAACCGCTAAGTAGTTGTGTAAGTTTTAAAATCAATAAAATAATCGTCAAACCAACACTAAAAACGTGGAATATCCAAATAAATAAAGCTTAATGCCAACCTCCACCAATCATGCAGTGTAAGTATTTTGTTTTAATCAGCAAACTAATTAATAAATAAATTCTGCATAGCTACGTGTGAAAGTCTCAAAATGGCTTCCGCACGGTCAGCAAAATGGCGGCCGTGGAATCAGCTGCCGCAGTTCGACACGACATTCGATTTCCGACGAATTTGTATGTGAATCCTTCTGATTATTTAAATAAATTCGAATCAGCTACTTTAGCATTGTTTCGAATCTTCTTGGTATCAAATGAATGTTAAGATTGTATAATATATATAGATTGTATAGATAGCATAATTATGAAACCTTGGCGCCATACTGTCTGCTCAAACGTGTTCAAACTAATTTTGAAATCGCATTACAAAATTACTAACTTGTTGATATATTTTTTCACAATAAACATACAAATAGTATAGGACAATTATAGATAAATTGTTAAAAAAATGGAAACATCAATATTTTTTAAAAGAGGACGCGCGCGATTTCCTGCCTGTAGAGTTTCCCGCTAATATTCCCGCTGGGGTTTCATTTTCGAAAAATCCTTTCTTAGTGGAGTGCACAAAGGGTGGTCGAGGAATATTCGCTCCAAATATCAAGGCTCTGGGTTCAGCGGTTTAGGCTGTGCGTTGTACGTGTCAGGCAGTCACGTTTGAGTTTTATATGTATAGAATAAAGGACATCAAACTCAGAAAGAACATTCTTTCTTTTTAATATTATATGTTTGGTTAAAAACTGTTGTTGTTTTTTAGTAATCTATCCCAATTATGTCGTTGCTCTTCCTCCCGTTTAAACAATGAGTCCTGTTTGTATTGTCTATTGTTTCAGTTCCATAAAAAAAGTTTTTGTGTCTACATTTTTTATATAAAAAATATTCACAGCTACTAACATTCTCTATTTGGTGCCGGATTCCCAATATCCCATAGAGAATGGTCCCGATAAGGAGTTTTTGGGCCGGTTAGTGAGGTTGATTACACCCCTGTTTTCAATTGGGCGAGGGCGGCTCCCTTACGATAATTGCCGATCCTTTGCTCAGCGATAATAAAAATATATATCTTTAATTGATACTGAATAGCAAAGCGGTACAAGTTGTCGTTGTTTATGTGCTATTGGGTTTATTGAAAAGTATATTTTATACATCTGCGAAAACAAGCTTGCGCAATTTCACTTCACAAAAAAATGCTTTCCAAATCAAAATATTACTTGCCTATGTCAGTACTTTTTTTTCATATTCCGTAGACAAACTAACATGGTTTTGATTTTGTGATATTTAAATACGTAAAACGTATATAGGATGTAAGAAGATCACCGCGTACTTCACCAAGTAGTTAAACCAAGCACCTCGTCGAGCACTTCCGAGACAAAAGCCGCACAAAGCGCCCCGTCAACCGAAAAAACTGTTGACAGAAAAAGTGATCGCTTCCGCCAATTAGAGAGCATATTGTTTACGGAACCCTCGATCGGGGCTCGATGACGCGAGAACCCTTTAGCACGTTGTTAAAGCGGGCACCGTGGGTACTGGGTAATTGATTGGATAATTGGAGGTGGGAAATGTTCGATTTTCATTTAAAACGCCTCGGAGGTACATAATATTAATAGATAATCGCTTACTTACAGTGTAACGGCTCTTAAACCTTACTTGGGGATTCTATTTTCTTTTACTCGCTTGCATATATGATCTGAGTGCTCATGCCAGGCTTTATCGATCCCTAAACACTTCAAGAGCTATTGCACCACCTACCCAGCTATAATATACCCATAGTACAGTCATTCGGTGTTCAGTAAGGGGGTTACCGGAAAGTGTTCCGGGATTTGTGAAAATTGGTGATTTTATAGATTCCGAATTTTCACTTTGCGATCAAGCGACCAAAAACCGGTTTAGACAATATCTCGATACTTTGCGACCCGTATCGCGATAAAAAAAGTTGTAACAAATTAAAGTAGAAAAAAATCCTAAGTATGCCTAACCTTTTTGTGTAAAAAATATTATAGTTTACGACGTTTACGTTCTAAAGAAGTCGTTTCGTTAAAAGTGGGTTTGTCACTTAAACTTACAGAAACGAGGGGCTACGCATTACTTGCAATCCTAAACTTTTATTTAGACTGATATAATAATGAATTTGGAAGAAGTTCCTGAGAAATTCTTGGTGAAAAAATATGTTTAAGTTTGAAATTTTGTGGTTCAAAGGTCGCAAAGGGCCCTGAGGGTTGGAGGGCGGTTGTAGAACACGTCGTCGTAGTTAAACGTAGCCTTAACTTTATTAATGTATCTATATTATAATAATTCGTAGCGGACTTAATTTAGTTTAGTCATATCTTTTTAGGGTTTCATTCTGTGGTTGATTTTTGTTGTCTCTAGGCATACGTAGGGTACGTATACTACTAATGTTTAAAATGTAAATGTAAGGATGTTTTTATGTTTGACCTTCAACCACGCTTAACGGGCTATATGGATTTCAATGAAATGTTGGTAGGCACATAGGTAATCCATGTACCAGAATACGACGTCTAAGACGATACTCTATCGTTTTTTGCGGCCGTGGTCGTGCGCGGATCGCTAGTATGTAATGTATACTAGGATGTCGCAAGTTTTGCTACTTGCTGTAATGTTTTTAATTTTGAATTTGTATTTTTTTTATATGTGATAGTTCTAATAATTTATATTTGTTGCTTTATTACCTTGTAATGTAACTTACTTTTAAGTATTATTGTATTTTATGTTTGAAAAAATGACCTTCTGCTGGAGTTTCTTGCGGCGCTTCTTCTCCGCAATGATGGTCTTGTCCGAAGCGCTAGTAGATTCACTGTATATTACCGACGTGTAAAAGAGCCCGTATGTGGCCAATTTACTGAATAAATATTTTGATTTTGATTTTGATTTTGACTTACTCTTAAAAGCACGAAATAACATAATAAAATCTGTATTTGTAGACCAATCTTGTTTTGTTGTTTGTTAACTCCCCCTTTGTCCGCAGGGTGGCGTCGCTGACGGGCTACGAGCCGCAGGACCTGATCGAGAAGACGCTCTACCACTACATCCACGGCACCGACGTGCTGCACATGCGATACTCGCACTGCACGCGTTAGTACACCCGCAACCCAATAAGCAATATCTCATATTCAATAACAAAAGCAGTTTCTATTTTATTCTGCTAGTAATTAGGTTTAGGTTTAGATTGCTACAGGAGTTACATCTGAGATATTGCCTATAAGCTTAGGAGGGTAGAATAAATAGTCACCTAGCATTTGCTGCGAATTCGTTAGAGTTTCATCATATAATGAGAGCTGCCGCTCAAAAGCCTTCGTTATCGATTTACCGAAAGAAAACAATTTAAAGATAAAGTAGTCCATTGATGATCTTGAAATATATTAGTCTGTACTAATTTGGTTTAGTATTATTGGATACGATCTTTTGCTCTACAATTCCTTATGTAGTTATGTAATAAACTTAACTTAGGTATGTGTTGGAATAAAGACAGATAGATAAAATTTCAGACGCGGGTCCAAAAGAGTTCTGTGGGCAATTTTTTTCAGGGCGACATCATCATCATGAGAGATTTTATGCAATATCTGAGAGACTTCTTTTGGTGTTTTTCTTTAAGTAGGGCAGATGTGATGTTGCCGGAGTTTCTTCTGCTATGCATCTATAAGGGAACGAGAAATAGGGTTAACTTTGAAATTCCATCCTGGGAGTAAACTTAATGATCTCAAGCTGTGTATCACATATAGTAGAGCGTGCACCGTACTTCATCCATGTATAACGAATGTATAAGGAAGTATGCTTGTGTAACGTGGTAACGTTCATTTTTGTGACCCAATAAAAAATGGTTCAGACTTATCAAATCGTTAAAATGAAACCTATGAATATAACACTTACAAGCTTGTAATTTTTTTCTCGGTAGTATTGACGAAGGGACAAGTGACGTCCCGCTACTACCGGTTCCTGACCAAGTCGGGCGGCTGGGTGTGGATGCAGAGCTACGCCACCATCGTGCACAACTCGCGCTCCTCGCGGCCGCACTGCATCGTTTCCGTCAACTACGTGCTCAGGTATTTTTAGGACATTTAAAGTATAATTTAGCGGACTTAATGTTTAAAGGTATAGTTGAGCTACAACACTGAGGGGATAGCGTTGGATTAAAACACTGTGATTAGCGTCGGGTTTATCGGGTTACAACGCTTCACTGTTATGAATGCTTCTGTCTTACATATTAAAACTTACGTCAAATCTTTAACCTTAACTTTCTGAACGCCTTACGTCGAATAGAACATACGTCCTCACAGGCCAAACATGTTTGCTATGCTATGCAAATTACACCGTATTGATTCGAAACAAAGTCTCTTTTAATCTTCAACTTGTGTCGGCTGTAGCCGTCGTGGCTCCTTGCTCTTAACCGAGACCCCGTTCGGCTTCGAAAACTTTGTTACGATCAAGATTAACCTAAAGTGAACTCTGTACGACGCTCAAATCCTTCTTATACTCGACATTGTCATCTCCGCTTGTTTAGTTTGTGGCTATTAATGTATAGAAACTTTTTGTCAATATGACCCCAAATGTTTGTTACAGTGACATCGAAGAAAAGCATTTAATACTGAACATCGAGCAAGGACCTCCCAAAATGAGCCACGCCGACGTCGTCGCCCCGCTCGCGCCCCCCGCCGCCGCGCCCGCGCCGCTCGCGCGCGACAAGCTCGCGCACGCGCACCTCGACACCGAGTTCAACGGGGACTCCGGCGGCGCCTACCAGTACTCCGAGTACAGCCTCCCGGTCATACCTAGCTACGAATCCCAAGACGAATACCAGCAAAACGGCGCCTACCAAGACCTTTTCTACAGCGAAAACTACACGGAGCCAGAAATCACGCCAAACTACGTGTACCCGCAAAACCAAAGACCGTACTCGGCGAGCTCGTCGTCCTGCAGCTCCATGGAGAGCTCCACGGACGTGGCGAATCAGCAATATAATTACACTAATCTTATTACGTTCTACGGTCAGAACGGCCAGCCTCAAAATGGCCGACCGATTGACAACAATTTTGGCGGCAATTTCAACAAAATGGCGCCGAGCCCGGCCGTGCAGGAGGGCGCGTACACCAGCGTCATCGTCGACAACACGCAGCAGTTCCACCACCACGGCGGCGGCGTCAACGAGTTCGTGCACTGAGGGCGCCGTGCGGGAGCGAGAGGCGCGGCTTGTGGGCCAACTGTTCGAGGTTAGGAACTCTCTAGGAGTTGCCAGATGCCAAAAATCACTTTGTACAGACCGTTTTGGGCTTACGAAGAACTTAATAAAGCATTGCGTTAGCTATTCCTTTTACTCTACTGAAATTTAATTAGGCAGTCGTTAAAAAGGACAGCGCTAATGAAACTACGAACTTCGATTTTGGGTGTTGAGCTACGGATGAGATTCTTCCAAATTGTTTTTGAGGTTTTGATGATCTTATCATTATCTGTAAGGACATGGGATTTATTCGAGGGGTGCGGGGTGCGGGGCAGAGCGGGGTGTTGCCAACACAATTATTCATAAAAGTTATGGTTATGACGCACACTCGTTGCGATGCTAGTGTGAGTGAATATCGCCTATGTGTACATGGTTTCTCACACACACGTACGCGAACGCAAAGGCGAGTTGATTTAGCTCTAGCAAACTGTATGCTGCCAAAAAGAGTTTATTTTAAAATAAATCTTTTATCTGTAATAAAATATTCTTGCCTGAACTTTTAGTAATAAGTGAATTGTAAATAATTTTGTAAATATTTAGTCATAAAGGGGCTAGTACACTAGTAGGTAGGTAGGTCGGACGCTCACCCTTCAGCCGAACTAAATGTAGTTTAGGGTTCGATTGATTTCAATTGTTTTTTTTAAAGAATTTGGCATTTAAATTTTTATATACGAAGCCAAATATCAAACTATAGACAATAATAGTGTATTTACCATAGTGTATATATACATATATACGTTAAGACAGTCTGCGGTCACTGCGCGGTCACGCGGACCTGAGAGACCGGACATGGTGCGTCTGACTTATTAATGTCACCGGTCGGTCTCACTTAGAACTGTCAAGTGCGAGAGCGAGTCAGATAGAGACAAAAGAGTGATGACTATAAATAAAATAGTCGTATTGTACAGTTTTGCGCATGTATTATTTTGGCACCACTCAGAGACTTTTATAATATTTAAATTAGAACTTTGAGTTGGCGCTAGAAGATATTGTCTCAAAATATTTTTATCAATAGTGGAAATCTCTTTAAATTATCGACTTTTTAGTTTATGGAGCGCTTTTCTTCCTGAGTACCGAGCGGAGAGTCGCTCTCCCTGTCGACGCTGAATCGCCTCTGCCCTTTCCTGACGCTTAAACATCTTTTTTTGTAAGGAACTCGTAGTAGACTACTAGAGCTAATATAGAATGATAAAAATCGGAACCAGGAGGTTGTCTCGCCGAAGCAGACCCAGTTTCCGAGCCGTAGGAAAGGGACAGAACCACATAGAAATGCGATTCGGCGTCGATTGAGTGTGATGACTGATGTCATTATAATATGACCCTATAAATGCCTAATAAAGGCTATGAAACCTTTTTTCCTGGATTCAGTCCCCAGCGGCAACACACTGATTAATATTACGCTCAAAATTAAATGTCATCTGAACTCTTACGCTCTAATGCTTACAGTAAAAGATGACTTTGGTGGTCGAATAAAACACTGTCGAAGAAATTACTTGTTATAAGGAAGTCCTTGTGAATGAAGTGCCATGGCGGCGGGTGTCCTAGTCGGTAACAACTACTTACGAGTAGTGAATATAATGTTTATTTATTTATTTTCAAATGTAATAATTATTACTTTTGTTATCATTTGACGATGATAACTAAAGATATTATAAGCTTGTCTTTGTTTTCCATTTTTGAAGCAAAACTTGCATTTGAAAATTTAGTTTACTTATTAGGTTATAAGAATTTTGTATAACCTACTTCCATATAAACGGTAGCAACTTTATTTTTTTCTTACTAATATATCTTAAATTGTATTTACGTATTTCGGCAAGTAACGAACAAACAAATTGTGATATACCAAACATATTATTTATGATACGAAATAATAATAAAGTGCATAAATAAACATGTATTATTTTTAATTAAGTAAGTCCTTTTTTTACTCCCAGTAAGGAATTAATTTGGAAATGGCACTGCAGTATATTGGATTGTGAACCTAAAAAAATGCATACAAAATGTGATGACGGTTCTCTGCCCTTTAAACCGAGTACCTACGTCTACGACTTTTGAATTCTGAAAGTTATAGATATTATGAAAAAGTAGGTCTGTACGTTTTCCTTCCAAAAAATATTTCTTGGAAAGAAAAAAAATCATGAAACAAAACGTACAAACGTCTACAACAACATCTTCATCATCAACATATTCAAAAATCGTTGAAATCGGACTTGATTTAGGGGACGGGAAACGTTATCGCCCGGAGATAAATTTGTACAATTTTTTTTACATCTGCTTCCGGCTACATACGCGATTTAAGGGTTGTCAGTTCACAATCCTCTATGATGATCGGACAACGCAACGGGACAAGCACTTATCCATTTGGGACTACTAACGCCATCTCGTGTTCATTTATACAACACACCAAAATATAGTTTTTAGAGACTTACCTTACCAATCGATTTAGATAGAAAATAGATTTCACTTAGATTCAAACTTAGCGCCAGTTAACCGGAAGAGGTTGTAGAGGTTGTGGTATTCCTTATAATTAATTAACCTTTAACAAGTAATAATTGACGTAGTCTATATTAAAATATTACAGGAATCTATAAAACGGCTATAGCTCTAAGCAAAGTAGAATTACGCTACCTTACAAAAAGTTACAAGCCACGACGACACGTAGACGCGTAGAGTGTGTTTAGTTTATACTTTTAACTGTCACTAGAGTTTTAATTCTAGTGCCCTCTAACGACGAGTAGAGTAACTTCTTAAAACTATGGTAAACCAACTAAAGTTTCAAGAAGTTACTTCATAAAAAACTAGATGGCGTTAAAAATGCTTTTTAGAGCACTCTAGCGGCCAGTAGCGTAACTTTATTAACCTGTGGTAAACCAACCCAAGAAATGGTAACAAGTTACTCTTTTTAAAACTAGATGGCGTTAATTTTTTTGATTTCAGTGACCTCTATCAGTGAGTAGAGTAACTTCTTACAACTGTAATAGGCCAACTAAAATTTGTAGAAGTAACACTACTCATCGCTAGAGGGCACTAAAATCAAAACTTAAGTATTAGTTGCGGCGAAGATAAATAGGCGGCTTAAGTAAATTTAATAGTATACTTTGGCTGCCTTTATGTCTTCTTATTCTTTATTCATGGCTGTTATTATAAGTATAACGCAATTGACAGATATATCCGCATTTAAATGCGCTTATATGCTTAACTAACGCCACCCTTGAAGTAGGTTACCATTAAGTTCATGGTGCTTTTTAGCTTTTGTTGACTTATAGGTGACGACTTCTGCATTTGAAATGGCATTGGTGCTGGAGCTGTATCCTATCGCAAGTCCAAAGTTTTGTCAGTTTTGTGTCCCAACTGTTTCACTTATCCAAAAATTCACAAATTAGAAATATTATTTTTCAGAACCCATTAACTTTTCAAAATTCCTAAAAGAGATATATTTATGTTAGGTTTGTTTTATAATAACGCAGGAAAGTTAAACGGTATCAGAAAACAATCATTTTTAATTTACGAAAATTCAGACAAAGGTAAATTGGTAGGTATCTGAAATTCAACCTTGTAAACAGCTGGAGCTAGTATAGGCGCGGGCTACTTGCGCGAGCTGCATGCTCACGCTTGACACACCAAGCTCGAGTCCCTGGACCCGCGCACTTCTTTTTACTGTGGTTTACACAATACATAATTATAACCTGCGAAAACAATGCTCAAGCTACTTGCTCCATTTACAAGCACCTTTAACATAAACCCCTGATGCAAAAAGAGGGGTGTTATAAGTTTGAAAGCTGTTTGTGTGTGTAAATGTGTCTCTCTGTTTGCCTGTGGCACTGTAACTCTTAAACGGGTGAACCGATTTGAATAAGTTTTTTTTTATTTGAAAGCAGGTTTTCTAGCGGTGGTTTTTAGCTAGGTTTCATAACAATCGGTTGAGCCGTTTCAGATATATCAGCTCTGGAAGAAGGGTCCACATAAAATGCTAGGACAAAAACCAATGAATAAAAATATACAATTTAATCTTACAGTTATCTTACAAACTAAGAACTTTGAACATGTTAGTCATTTAGAAGGCCAGTTTCTTCATCAGCAAGTACATGTGTTGGTCGACTTCGAAGCCGTGCAGGTTGTTCGCATCGCCCTGGAGCCTCATGAGGAGGCCTCCAAAGGACACATATGCGGCGAGGCGGGAAGTTGTCTCCATGGCAGCTTCATCACCTTCTATCCTGTAAAAAGTCAAAAACATTTTATTTCATGATGACTAGTGAGTCATAATTACAGCATTCAAATTACAATCTGAGTCAATGATGTATTAACCACTCGGGCGGTGGGTATTTCATATAAGTATGTAACTAAATCTTATTTTACAGCCACTTTCCCAAAACCTAAGTCGTGGGTAGCCGACGGATGCAAGCGACTCATCCTTGTGGGAAACCTGTGGATGTCTTTCGGTTGAAAAGTTGATATGGGTGATTCCACAGGCATTTCAACCGCCGTCAGTCCGCTGTCCTAAGTATTTAAGAATTATGTGATAATATACTTAAAATTCAACCAATTTTGGCAAGAATTACGATAACAGTATAGCTCTGTCTGAATGTTAGCTGCTTGGTGTAGCTCATTCTTTCAATATTTATGACAGCGGACTGACAGCGGTTGAAACGCCTGTGGAATCACCCATAATCACAATTAAATTTATAGTAACCCACAGCAGAAATATCTGTTAAGGTGCTTGCCACATAATTGCTATTTTAAATCAACCTGCACTGAGGGGTTAAACATATTGCTAGTTTACAGAAAGGGCAACAATACTTAGAACTTAATCAGCAGTTTTAGTTTAACTTATGCAGAATTTCATTGAGATTGGTTTATACAAATGAGTGTGATTTTGATAAACTTCAAAGCCAAGTGGTTTTCCAGTGTTTGTTGGTGTTCAGGGTTTGTGAATGTTCTCAATCCATTAAAAAAAAATGTTTTAATAGTGGCAAACATTCACTATTGGAAACCATTACTCACTAGGACTTATTTAGATAACAGCATAGGACATTAAGTGGTTGTCCTGTATTAATAGTGGGTTTGAGCTAACCAGCTGAAATTGAACGAACCCATGTTGATAGAACTTATGTGATTTATAACTAACCCTAAGTTTTTGGGAAATGGACTGATGTGACTTGAACATATAAGTGGATTAGTATATGGGCTATCGACCTGCCATTATGATCAACTACATACATACATACAATTTATTTGATACCATAATACTGTAACAGGAAGGCTTTTAGTTCTTATTATTGTTGGTATGTATATGTTAAATGTATGTCCATTCATGGTATTTTATGGAATTCTTCTAGGTCAACAAAGCTTCAAATGATAAACACAAAACTAACCTATAAACTTTGCCGGACATCACGTACTCGAAGCTGTCGGCGCGGTTTCCCTCCGTGTCTAACGGGTTCCACTCGCCGCCGTCCGGGTACCCGTTCTCCCGCAGCGTGGTGGCCAGCACCAGCCGGAACTTGTCACCCAGTTCCATGGGATATATCCACGAATTTATGTCCAAAATCAAGTCCATTTTGAACGACTCTGATTCACAATGTAACCGGCTCACGCGGTCGAATTTCTTGCCCTCAGGATCCATATCTTTCACGTTGAATATGTCCTCGAATAGTACACCTGCCATTTCTATGTGTTATTAGCTTAGGAAAGATATAACAAGCACACAAACTAGAACTCATTCATGCCAGGCCGATCGTTTGACAGCTTTGTTTGAGCACGGTTTGACATAATGAGACTAATGTTGCCAACTGTTTTCGGAGTAATCGCCACAAAGTATGTAGTACCTACATCATTTTTAATTTTGACCACAGCATTGGTTCCTAAATTTCCTTGCAAAACCTACTGAAACGATATTCTCGTCTCTTTTTGTGCTGATTTAGATTTTATTACTGTTTGTTTGCATTTTACATTTTAGCTGTCACGGTGTCATAATACTTGCCAAATAAGCAACAAATATTCTAATTTGGCAATACTAGTCATACAGGTGCGGTCACTATAAAATGAAAGTTCATCCCTGTACTTTAAGTAAATGAATTAAATTCAAATATAATATTTCATTGGTGATGAATTACACACATTGGAATTATTTTCCCTTTTAATATATTCATGTATCAAAATTAAATTATGATTTGTGAATGCGACATATTTATAATGTTGCCATACAATCAGCCGAATGCCTTCATTTGACGTAAAAAAACATTCCCAATGCCCAATTCTCAAGCTAACCTCTAACCCAAAAAACGCTGCACGTGTTTGGTTATTGTGTGCATTTTAAACAGTGAACTACGCAAGTGCTCCGAATAACCAACGCTGACTGCTTATTTAAGTGTGCCAAGCCGCTGCCGCGTGAAAATAACAATCACGCATACATAATACGTCGAATATGACGGAAGTATTGCAACCCGGTCCCGGGGTATTGTCGGAGAAAAAGAAAAAGAAAAACAAGGATACCGTATCGCTGGGCGCGTTTCAAAAACTAGGTGATTTCAAGATCGAGCCGTCTGAGAGCGTAAAGAAACTAGACACCGCTTATTGGCCTTTGTTATTGAAAAACTTTGATCGACTCAACGTGCGCACTAACCACTACACGCCGCTGCCGTTCGGAAATTCTCCGCTGAAGCGTCCAATCGCTGACTACGTTAAGTCTGGCTTCATCAACGTCGATAAACCGAGCAACCCCAGCTCCCACGAGGTCGTTTCCTGGATCAAACGCATTTTAAAAGTGGAAAAGACGGGTCACTCGGGCACGCTTGATCCTAAGGTCACAGGCTGCCTCATTGTATGTGTCGACAGAGCTACAAGGTTAGTAAAGTCACAGCAGAACGCTGGGAAGGAGTACGTGGCGGTTTTCAATCTGCACTCTGCTGTAGAAAGCATTAAAAAAGTCACGCAAGGCCTTGAAAAACTTCGTGGCGCACTGTTTCAGCGCCCGCCTCTAATATCCGCGGTGAAACGACAACTTCGTGTCCGTTCTGTGTATGATAGCAAACTACTTGATTTCGATGCAGAACGCAACATTGGTGTCTTCTGGGTCAGCTGTGAAGCTGGCTCGTACATCAGAACAATGTGCGTCCATCTTGGACTTATGCTGGGAGTTGGTGGTCAAATGATAGAGCTAAGAAGAGTGCGCTCTGGTATTCAAGGAGAAAAAGAAGGCATGGTGACCATGCATGATATCCTAGATGCGCAATGGGCTTACGAAAACCACAAAGACGAAACCTATCTCCGCAGAGTCATCAAGCCTCTTGAAGGTCTCCTAGTGGCCCATAAAAGGATCTTTGTGAAAGACAGCGCAGTGAATGCCATTTGTTATGGTGCTAAAGTGCTCATACCTGGTATCCTCAGGTACGAAGATGGTATAGAAATTGACCAAGAAATTGTTATTGTTACAACGAAAGGAGAAGCCATTGCCTTAGCAGTTGCCTTGATGACAACTTCCACTATGGCTTCTTGTGATCATGGAGTGGCTGCCAAGCTAAAACGGGTCATAATGGAGAGAGACACGTATCCACGCAAATGGGGTCTAGGACCCAAAGCATCTCAGAAGAAAACATTAATCCAGGCAGGAAAGTTAGATAAATTTGGAAAACCTAATGAAAACACACCAGCAGAGTGGCTAAATAGTTACAAGGATTATAAGACAAAGCCAGCAGAAGAAAATGGTGATGCAGAGGATGGCAGCAGGAAGCGTACGGCTAGCACAGCAAATGCGGATGATACAAATAACTCAATTGAAACTAAATCTGAGAAGAAAAAGAAGAAGAAGAAGCGTGACTTAGATGAGACGGTAGAGGGTGAAACAACAGAAGCCGCTGATACCACGATGGAAGTGGTAGACGATGGAGAGGTACGCAAAGAAAAAAAGAAGAAGAAGAAGAAAGACAAACGTCAAGAGGCAGAGGCGGAATGAGAACTGTATATTTTAAGTTGTTAAGAGTTTAAGATGCAATCAACTAGCACTACTAAAAAATTCTGACCATGTACAAATGTGTTGAAACTTATTTGTTCACTTTTCTGAGTGATGTTACAGTGAACTGAATACTTTCTACTTTTGACTTACTGCAGTTCATTTGCTACTTCAAACTTGTTGATATCTCTTCAAAGGTCAGAATTTATACTAATAAGTAAAATTGTTAAAGCCTACAAGTGTTTGTAAAAATCAATATAATTATTATGAAATCTGTTTGCAATACATTGTATTATGAGTACTTTCTATGCCCCAGAAGCCTTTAAAATTATATTTAAGAAATGTGCTGGTAACTAAATGTTTAATGGTTCAGCGAGGTAGCTTTTAAACTTAAAGCCATGTTGGTAATCTGATAGTTTGCGAGTTCTTAGGTTATACATAGTTTATTAGGACAAATGTGTTTGTTAATAATCAAAGACTACATACTGGTGTTTACTGCCTAAACATTTGATTTTATCTTTATTACTATTAGTTCTCTAGCAAATACTGGCTCTTTCACTCAATAAGTTCTGTTCAATATAGATGTAGAAAGAAATAAATCTGATGGATTGCATTCTGATTTAATCGATGCATGTATTCTTTGGATATTAATAATTACAATGTTGTACTCGTAAGTAATTAAGAGATGTCCGTTTATCCCAGTTTGAGCTAGTTGTTCCTCCAGTACGGGTTTTGCATTTTTCTACTGACCCCCATTTCAATAAGTCGAAGTGATTGAATGCGTATTCTTAAGTGGAAATGTTTTATTTGAAAAGTTAATAGTTTAAGTTAGTTGTAAGCCAAATGTTGGGTTTTATTTTAACCATTGAACTGGTCAACATTAAAATTTATAAAATTATTGTTTTTTTATTTGTTTATTTATGTTATATTTACCCAGATGAAGGCATCTGAAGTAGAGTCTAACGAAATTGGCTGGGCTCGCGACCGTTTTCTGGGCTCTAGACAACAATGGTCGCTGGCCCAGCCAATGTCGGCAGTCAACTTCGAGTCTAGCTAGCTAGAGTCCCTGATGGAAGTTCTCAAATTCGTTATTACAACATACGCCTTGAAATTTGTATTAACTTACCTTACATAGTGTGAATGATTAGCTCAATTGTGCCTTAATAAATTGAAAATATTATCTCAAATTGTTTTGGAGTTTCACAGTGATGGGTCATTATTTGGGCGTTTGTTCCGAATCACTTTCGTGGTCACATTTTTGTAGAAGTGGTTGCAGATTTCGATTTCGTTTCTGGTTAGGTATCTAAGTTTACCGGACATCTAACAAATATCCAAAAACGGCATCAAAATATACGCCCAATTCTTCAAAAATATGTCCACAAAAGTGAGGCGGTTGAAACGCTCGAATAATGACCCTGATCAGAAATTACTAAAAATGGTGTAAGTAGCGACATCTATGACCAAGTATTAGTAATAAATAGTCGTGCTACTCGACACTAGATGGCGCTGTCGTCAACATACTTTATGCCGCTTGAGATGAACGTCAGAACCAGCTTGCTCCATGAAGAACGTGTCATGGTTTGTTATTTTTTTTATTATTGAGGTTTTGACATATCAACAAACAGTTTAAGTTTGTTATTTTGTACCTCGGAGTTTCTAACTTTACAACTTATTTTATTTGATTTTCTTAAATACAGCATGTATACTGAAAACTTATTACTTGACAGTGATAATTATACTTACGAATATTTCATGCAAGACGACGTGTGTCGATTTTGTTGGAAGAGAAACAATGCTCAAGAATTATCGGCAATGAACTCAGAAAACGACTCTAATTCAAAAAACCTACTCTTGGATAATGTACGAGACTGCTTAGATATTCACCTAACACACGATTGTCGACCCAACAAAGTATGCAGCGTGTGCTGCAACGAAATACAGCGGTTCTATAAATTTAAGATTTTCTGTCAAGAAACTGATAGAAGACTTCGGGAAATATTCCAAAATAGTGACACTGACAAAGTATCTAGAACTACCTATGACGAATCAGACTTAAACTCAAATTTAGAAAAACATGCAGAAAATGATGAAGAAACATTTGAAGATTTCTTGGAGTCTCTACATCAGTCGGATACAAGTGATAATGAAAAACAAAAGAAAGTTAAACTAAAACAAACATATAAGCCGAAAAGATCGCCTACTTACTGTAACATTTGTAGATCAGATTTAAAAACAATTGAACAGTTTACATCCCACAATTCCCAATCTCACGGTATAGAAGGTAACTTTTACAAATGTTTTGGATGTGACAAGCGCTTCAAAAGTCGAAAGACTAGAATAGGGCATGAAATAAACTTCTGTAAAGGCTTGAGAGATGGTTACCGTTGTTCTGTTTGTGAGCGCTGTTTGCCCAAGCGAAGGATGTATGAAGCTCACATGAGAGACCATAGAGATAATGTAGACATTCAGTTGCCAGAAGACTTGTTTAATTGTAAAAGATGCTGCATTTCATTTAAGACTCGAGAGGGGTTGACAGAGCATGTTTCTAAACATGAGACTGAGAAGAAGAATTATGTTTGTGAGGTAAGTCATGTCTGAGTAAAATATATTGTGGTAGAAGTGAGCTGCATCACAAATGAAAATAAATATAATCAGCAGTCATATAATAACTGATATTCAGTACCTACCACATTATGTAATAAGCACCATTCTGTAGATACAAGCAAATGCTACCTAACTAAATGTAGCCAATCAAAACTGTTTTGTCAAGCTTTGACATATCAGGGTGAGGACCAAAAACTTGGACCACAGTTAAGTGCAGTTAACCATACAAACAACGAAGTCGAAAAAGTTCCGTTGTGCGACGACAAGTATCCCTACAATTGTATGGCTCATTTTCGTGTCACAACGGAAAAGTTTCATAGAGAATTTAATTGAGTAAGTTAGCGTGCCCAACTTTTTGGTCCCTACCCATCAGTGTTCTGTTTCTATTACCTGATGAACTATTTAACATGTATTTTTTTCACATTTGGTTCAGTAGGAATTGCCAGAAGCTTGAGGAGCTAACCCCATAGGTTTCTGTCCACTAGAGTTAATCTCTTTATCTAAACAATTATTTCTGTATCCACTGTATTTTTTAATAAGTTCATGGTAATTGCCTCATATTGGCGAAATACGAAAAATTTATTAAATAACTAATTAAGTACTTAAACAAATGAAGCATAATTTGTTTTGATTATTAACAGATAAATGAATAAATAAAATAAATTAAATTAAATTGGAGTTAGTAAATAAAAGCGAATTTAAGTTTTTTATATTATTTACTAATACAATGTTTCACTTGGTAGTTGATTTACTTACAAAATAAAAAGTTCATCGGACTTTAATATGGACTTTGTGACTTATGATTTTCTGTATTATACAATATTGTGCCTATGCCAAATTGATTTGCATTATCCAGCATAAGTATGTCACCCACTTGTGTAGTTCAAGATGATTTTTACGAGCATTATATTTCATAGTATACTACAAAACATGTGTAAACTTTTAAATTGGGGTGCAAAAGTGGATGCAGCAGTGTTCAGTAACTTAATATTTAGCACCCCGAGTGCTATGGTAACCAACGCTTTTATTTTAAGGGAAAAACATTGAGAGGAAACCTGTACATTGAGACAACTGTGACTGTGCCGGCCCATCTGTTTAAGACATATGGGAAATATTTAACAATAGCCTTGCTACATTATCGTCCACTATTAACCATATTCTTCAACAGAGGTGTGGCCGCGTGTTCACTCGGCAAGACTACCTACACAAGCACAAGCTGACGCACACAGGCACGAAGCAGCATGTGTGCCCACACTGTGGCTTCCGCTCCACGCAGAGGTCCTCACTTATTGTTCACATCAGGTATGATTATGTCTTTCTGTTAGCCCTAATCAGGAACCTATGTCTATGGCTTGTGAAGGATTTTCCAATGTTCATGATCTTGTACAGCAACTTTGAGGTCTTATTTTAATAATTAAAAAAAAGCAATAACTCACATTTATTTATTATATATTAGTTTAAATAATCACACATAATCACCACAACACATAAGCCTTCTTAGATAAATGGTACCCATTTGATAACCTTTTGAACCCTAAAGACGCCCAAAGTCGTCATAAGCTGTCGTGCCTTCAACGCGACCCCTTATAGTTGTCAGAGGTTTAGCTTAAAACAGACTTTATATCACATCAATTAAGTTGAATTTTGCATCTCGTTTTTTTTGTTTGATGTTGTGCATTTAAAAGTAATCTATAGCTTGTTATACTTGTCTACCAAATTTATTAAGGAAGTAATTTTTGGGTAAGCTAGTTTTTCCTCCCAACTTCCCATAGACGTTGTTTATTGCTATTCCTTCAAGAACGATACAATTTTCCCAACTTAATAGTATCCTAGTTTGAAGGACAAACAAAATTGAAATCTCTTCAAGTTTTAAACAAAGATCATTTGATTATTCCTTTACTACCATTTACTCTATAATCAATTTCCAGTTCTCTTATCCAGGTCATCCAGTTTACTAGGATTTTGAACCATACATATCTGTAGAGATTAAGGTTACTTTTGCAGAAAGCACACCGGCGAGCGGCCTTACAGCTGCGACCTGTGCCCGCAGCGGTGTATCTCCAGCTCGAACCTGCGCGCGCACGCTCGCCGCCATCTTGGATTGAAGAAATTTGAGGTGTGTAGAACACTAGGAGCAAAAAAAATTTTGAATTGAGGTTCTAGCCTAGATTTATAATTTTGTTCCAAGTGGCCCTATAAGATATAAATATGGTAGCAGCGATAGTTTCAATAATTGGGAATATGCATGTTTTTTTTACAGCTTCAATAAAAGCTGATTCATGTAACAAACAGGTGAGAATAAACATTTTTTGGATAGCTATTAAAATAACCAAGATATAAGCCAACAAAGATTTGTTCCTATCTCTTTCTAGCAAAACAGAATTTTACGTGGAGTTTATATGGCCGTACTGCACAATGTCGTCACCGGTGCACTTCGGATCTCTCTGTCAAATTAGCATTTTAAACGCTTGTATCATCCGTATTACTTGACCGATTTTAATTTTAATTTCAATTTTGGTGATCTCTTTTACGGTATTTTCATATTTTATTGAGAAATGCTATTTAAAAAAATCCATGCATATTCCCTATTAGTCTGTGTGACTATTATCGAGAAAGGTTCTATACATCGTTTTGAGAACTTTGGCTGTTCTATCATAACTTTTTCTGTAACCATGTAGCTTGGCAAAAAAACAGATTGATGTCGTGTAAAGTGTAACTAGTGCCAATCACTTAATTAAGAAGCAGTTTGTTCTGAAAAATTAGCCATGTTGCCAATATCTCGCTAAAGAGCGCTCTTTTTTTGGGGACAATCTCGCACATATTGACCTAGCCCCAAACAAAGCTCTAGTCTTGTACTGTATGTGTTCTAGGCAACCATAAACATAAATACTTAAATACATTGACTACATTCGAGACTCGGAAGCAAATACTTGCGTTAATCAAAAAAATATTTACCGATACCGAAATCGAACTCAGGGTGGAGCTAGTTAAATGCATCGGCAAACGATATATCGATATAGTCTAAAAGACAAAAGCACAAGTTGTATTTTCTCGCTTGTCGATCAGTGCGTCTCTATCGTTACAGACCAGATAGAAAGGGAGATCCGAGCGACAAACAAGTCGTGGCCACCATGTGGTAGCCGTGCAGGGGGCCTATTAGGCTGCGTTTATCCCGTGACAAAATGTGGATAAAACATCCATCACTTTCTGACCTGTATAACAACAAGACACGTACAAAGAGTGACGGATGCTTCATCCACATTTTGTCACGCACGCACGTTGTACGGTCACGAACGTTAATTGGAAAACCATTTCAAAAAAAAAGATTGAAGTAGTCAATGTCACTAGAGATGTCAAATCATTTGTAACTTACCTATAGGAAACTCAACCTTATTGTGGTAGAATATCAGATTGACTTTGGACCTAAGGTGGGTCCCAAATTTAAGTTCTTGACTGTACTAGGCTCGCAGCACAAATACAAGTTATGTACAGTCGAGTTCATAAATATGTATACACTTTAGTACCTTGTCACGTTAATCGCTGTGACTATTCATGTATGGCACTGTAAACATAAAATTAAATAGACAAGGTACTAAAGTGCACACATATTTATGAACTCGACTGTACCTACATAATTGTAATGCTTGTAATTGATTTTGACAGTGCACCATTTGTGAAAAGAAGTTCGGCTACAAAGTGAGCTTGGAAGAGCACATCGAGTCGTCCCACCACCGCTCGCAGAGCCACGCGTGCCGCCACTGCGGCGCCACCTACTCGCGCCAGCGCGGGCTGCGGCGCCACCTGTTGGCGAAGCACGAGAAACACGGGGGGAACGCCGATTGTAAGGTCGATAGTTTGCTCAAGGATGCTGTCAAAAGTTTTGTGTAGATCCGAATATCTGAACAACCGGACCCGAAAGTTCTGATATTATATTATCAGATTTACTCGTTTATGTAGTAGCTGGCCTGCAATGTAAATCTTTTATTGTTTAATATTCGAAATGTCTACTTGGGTTAGCCTTGGCCTATTGAAATACATACTAAGGCTTAGCACGCACTACGGTACCCGTATAGGTTATAGGTTATAGGTTGAGGCGGGCTGTTTTCCGCAACTCGACGACTTAAATGTGCGCCTATTTTGCGTGAGAGGGTTGGTGACACTACTCCTGCCAACCCAGTTCCACCAGGAAGCCTAGCAGACCCTTGACGTTGCCGACGACTTCTAGTAGCGACCTCGGTACCAGTCCGAGGTGTCGCGCCCGGTATGTTGCCACCTCTGAGCACTCCATGATGACGTGGGCAGCGGTTTCTTCCGCTGTCATGCAGGCTCTGCACAGGGGGCTGTCTGTAACACCTAAAGTGTGTAAGTGTTTGTTGAATAGGGCATGGCCGGTTATTGCCCCGGTTACGAGTCTAAGTTGAGTCCTTTTCAACTTCCGTAGTTTCCGTGACAATCCGGGATTTATTGTCGGGAGGGCTTCTTTGGCCTGCCTGCAGGTGCTTAGGTTGCTCCAGTATAGTTGGTGTTCTACCTTGGTTAAGCGTCGCAGTTTGTTACGCAGCCATCCGAACGGGAGAGGCAATATGGGCTCAGGACCCACTGCTACCATCTCTGAGCCCTTCCTCGCCAGCTCGTCGGCTGCGTCGTTACCACGTGAGTTGCTGTGCCCCTTTATCCATTGTAGTGTGATGGGATTGTTTTTACTTACCTTCGTCAGGGCATTGTGGCACTCAAGTACAAGCCCTGAGGTAACGGTGTGGCTCTGTAGGGCCTGGAGCACAGATCGGCTGTCGGAGAGTATTCGGATCGGGAGATCTATTACCTTCCGTGCCTCTATTGCTGTCGTAGCCACTATGATGCCCATGCATTCTGCCTGGAAGACTGTGCCGTGGGCCCCTAATGGTGTTGAGATGTGTATGTTTAGGTCCTCCGAGAATGTACCGGAGCCGGAGCCTGACCTTGTTTTGGATCCATCTGTGAAGATTCTTACCTCCCTTGGGTTCAGGCCCTCCCAGGGATCTTCGTGGAGCTGTATTTTGTACTTCTTGTCGAAGACGCCTTCCGCACTCTGCCTGTCACCGCTTCTATTAGTGGGTCGTTACTTACCAACTCACATAGGATTTCGGTGTGTGGCACCTTTGTAGTTTTCCATAGGTTTAGTTTTTTGAGACGTACAGCGGTCGAGGCTGCCTCCTGTTTTATAAAGAGGTGTAGGGGTGGCAGGTCGAGTATGACTTCCAGCGATGCTGTTGGTGTTGTCCGCATGCATCCTGTAGCTGCCATGCCGGCCAACCTCTGTAGTCTTTGTAGTTTGGCCTCGACGGTCGATAGTTTGGTGCGTGGCCACTAGACCACCGCGCCGTAGCTAATGATGGGTCTTATAATTGACGTGTACAGCCATAGGGTGATCTGGGGGGTAAGTCCCCAGGTTTTACCTACCATTCTGCGGCATTGCCAGAATGCTATCGTGGCTTTGTCAATTTTGCTGTTCAGGTGGTTGCTCCAGTTCAGTTTGTTGTCCAGTACCCGGTACCCGTATTCGGTTCGCCAAACTGCGTACGAGATCGTTTTTGACGATCAACTTTTGAATCTTATGCGGTGATTAAAGCTCACTAAAGTAACTGGTTTTAACTGATTTCTACACGTCCGTATTTTTTAACCTTATGGTTTAATAAAATTCCCATGCCTGTGATATTAATCGAATTCCCCTTCATCGATTGTATCATTTCATAGAATTTCATTTAACCGCAAGCTTTTTTGCTTCTGAAACCATTATGTTTTCTGGATATCTTAAATTAATTTCGTAGACGGTCAAACAAGACACGACTCCACCTGGTTGGGTCTCCCTAGAGAAAAACTCGAGAGGCGTCACGAGCGGGCCACCACCCACGTGCGTGCGGCCGGGGATCCCGTATCGGCCTATTTAGTCACAAGCGCAAGTGTCTTAATAAATAGTGCTACCTAAATCATCTGGAATAGATGAAAAGGCAATTTATTTATTTATTATTAATTACGTAGGTTAGGTTAGATTAGACTTGTGAAAAAAAATTAACTCATCCTCCGGCGAGAAAAGCCTTTCGATGAAATGAAAATGCTGCGTAATACTCCTTCACGCTGCAACGGCTGGACGGAATTGGATGAAATTTGAAATGGAGATAGCTTATACCCTAGATTAACTACTTAACTATAGTACTTTTCATGCAGGAAAATTTAAAAGTCCCCGTGTGAATATTGATAATTGAAATCTACGCGGACGAAGTCACGGGCAGAAACTAGTGTTAAATACGTCTCGCCGCTGCGCTCGCCGGGCCGGACTGATTAAAAAAACGCCTTGGGGCGCCACTATACATAACATATGAGATACAAAAATACGCACTTTTTCAAACCAAAAGTCGACATACAGGTTACATAGCAAGTTGCGTTTTTACATCCTTACCTGAAAAAAAAACACAAATGCGTGCTCTAGTAAAGGACACCACACGTAAATTTTTCTGCGATTCCTAAACCGCGTGCAGGTATCCGTAGTCCGTGCCAAGCCGAAGATGTACTAAGAAAACGCAAAATCAGTCTTACTACTCCACAGTAGATGGCGTCACTACTAATATATTTGAAGCCATTCAGTGTTAAAAAGATCATACCCAAAATCAGTCTTACTACTCTACAGTAGATGGCGTTACTATGAGTAACACATTTGAAGTCATTCCCTGTTAAAATAACATACGCAACATGAGTCTTACTACTCCACGGTAGATGGCGTTACTATGAGTAATTTATTTGAAGCCATTCACTGTTGAAAATATCATACGCAAAATCAGTGTTACTACTCCACAGTAGATGGCGTTACTATGCGTAATATATTTAAAGCCATTCACAGTTAAATTAGGGATCTTATACCGGTATTATTTTCATACAAAAATACCGGTATTCAATTTCGGTATCTTGCTAATTATTGAATGTTTTTGCTCTTCAATGAATGTATATAATAGAATAGTGTTATTACCTAAAATTATAGTCGAAAATACCAAGGAAATAATGCAAATTAAGGAAGATATTTCAATTTTAATTAATACCGGTATAGATCCCTGGTTAAATTCACTACAATTCGTAAATATATATCGCTGAACTATAGATGTAGGTAAATATGAAATTAAATGTATTTTATATAAAAGTAATGTATTTATTTTACCTTTGACATTCTAATTAACAGCAGAGAATGGCATGTTCAGCCTACTCGAAACGCTGTTTTCTTAGCAAGGACACAGCTTCTTTAGGTACTTTAGTATTATTGATTCTGTAAACACCAAGCAGTGGGAATATACCATATCAGCTTTTGTTAAAATCAGTGGCCACTTTTTTTGATAGTCTTTTTTTATTTTCCATAACATAGGTAGATTATTTACGATTGGTCGACATTCCGGAATCAAGATCCGCTATTTTTAATCCAGCTGTTCAACGATAGGTTTATTCAGAGTTGCCCTCAACAGGGATAAGTAGAAATTAAAAAAGCCAACCTTGTTTTGCATTATTTTTATTTTCGAATCTGAATAAAAATAAAAATTCTCTATAACCATCTATAATCACGACACGAGCATGCAATGAGACTACTATAGAATATGGGAGATCTAGTATGCCTAGATCATAAGATTGAAATTTTCGCGTTTTAGTGGTTAGTGGTGATTCAGAGCAAAACTGTCGTACACACATAGGTACGGTGCTTGTATGGAATTTATCATTTAATGTTGGTCGCGGTGGTCGACTGCTTATACACACGTGCGCAAACGCAAGGGTGAAGTGATTAACTTAGCTATTATAACTTTATTTATTTTATTACGATGGTTTCGTACAAATTTACGGGTACTAACGACATCTAACAGTTTCTATCCGGTTTAACCTTAAGTTACACTGAACATAATATCGTTTAGTTAACTTTGATGCTCAGCACGTATTGTACCTACGCCAAATGGCAAAACATAGTGTTCCACCATATTTTTATCACCACTGTTTTATTTTTACCTATGTTTACAAATAAACGCTTTGAATTTGACTTTATAAAGTTTGTGAACCAATCTCCCATTTTCTTCGTGTTTAATGGCTTATAATAAATACTTATTTACATTTATACAATTAAATTAAATCACTTGGATTGATATTTCGGAGTCATTGCAATAGCAATTAGAACGTAGTTCATAGGTTATAAATAAGTGGTATTTACCTGTTCATTATGTTTATTGAGTTTCTAGCTTTAATTTATGAATGCGTTATTTTTTGTCAAGGTTTATAAATGTTCAAACATTGTCATAATCGAAACTAGATGGCGTTAATAACACAACTAAGTGATGCCGCTGGTGCCATCTGTTGATAAAGGTAAACAAACATCACATTTTGTGTTGTATTGAAAAGTTACGCTTATATTATTTTTATTCCAAAATTTTGAAGATTGCAACAATACCATTCTTAAAAATTTTGTTATACTATTGTCATGACATACCTAGTATCATATTTATGAAAACGCATTAGTGGTTTCAGGCAGCCACTGGGACCTTGCTACAGAACTAGGAAGTAAATTTACTAAAACCCCATTTAGTATTTAATTGAATATATTACTCTTAATTTATATTAATAAGTACATTTACTAAGAAATTAGACAATCTACACGATCACATTATTACACGAATATATTGTCAATCTGAGGAACTTGCTCGATTACATACTAACGCTCTCACGGGCTACCAAACTTTACGCTACTGGCCGATAGACGTCGACGTTTGCTGCGTCTTGTATCGAAGCTCTTGCAGTTTTATTTTATTCCAATTGTAAACCCCAAGTTGATTTCTTACAAGAATAATAGGAACTTTATATTAATAAATAGCCAATAGCAATAGTATTTCAGTTCAAGAAACTCGGTTTTCCATATATTTTAACGAGAACTCTTGCTATTTTGAAGTGGAGTTAACTCTGCTGTAAAGATAAGTAAGTTTTCAAGAATAAACAAAAATCAAGCATAAGTCTGGTATCCCTAATACTTCGACGATAAATAAATACTAAATACATTCATATTTAGAGTTATAATTAATTTATTAATTTTATTATTAACATGGTTATGAATCTTAATTCTATATTTCTATAACCAATTGAAAGTTATAATTCAATTGTATTTTCTTCGAATTGTTATGATTTTTTTAATTTTTTAATACTGCATATTTTCCATGTACTTAATATTCGAATAACTTTTATTTAAGCCTTTATTTGCTGAAATATTTACCATTTTATTTATCGACTCTCAACCATGCATTAGTTTACTAACAATATGCAGGTAATACCCTAGATTAAGTTAATTTGAAAAGCTTAAACTACGAGATTTCAAACGTTCCACCATAATAATATTAAAAACAACAATAAAATAAATCACAATTGCTCGTAATTAATATTTTACAGTATTTACAAACATAACGAAAATATTACATGGAAACTACTGTTACAAATACATAGACTTCATTAATACAACAATCGTATGATGTTACAAAAAGCAAGACCATCAATCATTCAGGCCCTATTTTTCATATTATTTAATTGCATTGGCACAAGAATTATGGGAGAGACTGCGAAATATTATAGATAATACATCATATATCGCACTGCTAGATCGAAACAGTAGTAACTCAAAATACATGTGTATTTAAAAATCAACTTTAATACAACTTCTATGAACTTGAAACAAAACTAGCAAAGATTTTGAGTTGATCTCTTGATACTGTTTTATCTAGCAGTGCGATATCTGGCGCCAATCAGCGCCATGTTTAACTATATAAGATGTCAAGAATTGTTACTTCGTGAGCTCTGTCGTTTGTAGATACCCTCACATAACGTTAACCACAAAGAAAGAACATCTACTTCATTCCATGGTTGAATAACTTTCTTCGATGATCACATGAAACAGGCTCATGTATTTAATCGATCATCCATTTCAGTTTCCACAAGGCATCGCCATATCCGCGTAAACTAAATTATACCAAGTATTTTTCATTCAATAGGGTAAGTTATCTCTTAAAAACGCGTGTTTGGTGTACTCCTTCTGCAAGCAGCGCCCCCACCAGGAGCGGCGCGTGCAGGACTTCACGGGCTTGAGCACGAAGCACCGCGTCTGCACCACGTTGAAGAACAGCTTACCGACCATGTTGGAGACCGACGTGTCAGCCAGCTTAAGGCACGCGCGGAACCTGGAATGAGAGTAATCATTTGAGATGGTGCCAAACATATCTTGACATGTCATCTAAATGAAATAGTTTATTTCGTTTCGTTCTATTCATTAAGAAAGAAAGAAAAAAAAAAACATAGCGACTCTTATTAAATTCGCTGGTAAGCCCAAACTCGTCAGATTCTCACTGTTGCTTTAGGTAATACGCTACTCAAAGGGGACTGACATATCTGACAATCTAGTGAGGGTCGCGGAAATCTGCTGGATGAATCTTTGACCTATTTTCAGTTATCCGTGACTTTCAGCTGAATATCTATTGCCCAAAGCGCGCCAGGGAAAGATCCGCAAGCGCACTTCTTTAGTGGGTCCAAATTCTTCCTATATTGTGATAAACTCGCATCTAGACAGTCTGCCCAGCGTAGCGTGTCCATGTGCAGGGTCCACGAGACTGATGAGACCAAGGGACGGAACTACCTACTCACTACCAAAGAGCACATATCAAAATGTAATAATTTTGAGCTTAAACGAAGTGGAACAAAGTTCAAAATACAATATATTAAGATTATGGATCCTGGATGTATTAACAAATCGATAGAAACCTACCTACATTCATGACGTGACGTCACGTCTTACACAAGATTTCAACCCCAGAAGACATATTAATAGTTTTCACGGCGGCCTCAAAATCATATTAGTACATGTAGGTATATAATTGTTCAAAACAAACCACCACCTAGATTTCCTTAAGGTGATATAGTCATAGTGCCCATGAATCCTCTTGCGGAAATACATCGGGACCTAATAAATACTTTCACCCTATTTGCGTCAAACATTCTCAGGTGAACAACAAACCCAGCGATTGTTTGTAATCATCACTTTACGAGTTGCAGCTATATAATTAGCCCAAGATTGACGCAAATAAAATTCCCAAAGCGCGTTATTTCAGGAACCACGAGTTGCCGAAACTCCTAGAAATAATCCAAATCTAATCTAGTGACGTTACAGCGGCACTCGTGCGCCGATAAAACTGTTTTAGGGACAATGTTTTTTAAACAAGTTTAAAATAATAATTAAAGTACAACTACCTAAAGTGACAAATAAGGTTTTCTACCATGCTGATTATGATGAGCGAAGCGTAGATATATGGCAAAGTCGACGTTATTTCGTCAGCTGTGCTCGAGGGTCAAATTATAATTGTCAGGCGACATTAGGTGCGAATAAATGGGCATAACACTACGCGATTTCAGGGACCCTTTCTCTAAATCAGAAAACGAGAGAACCGGGCCCTGTATACCGCGTAGTGTAACACGCCCTAAACGAAGTTTGTTAAGGGAATATCTACTCTAGGTATGCAATTCAAATATTTACGGAATCCAAAAGTTAAGATAAATTAAAACCGACCTATCTACTAACCCGAATACCTGGCCAACCGATATAATAAAATGAAACGCCTATTTTATTCGGCCATGTGTTAAAACCGCAATCAAACCAATAGTAAAATTTGGTCCTAAATATAACTTTTATGAGTGTCTCTTAATATCCTCATAAATGGCTCTATGTTCTATAAAATATTTGGACACCTTGCCGTTTTTTGCAGATTCGTTATACTTATCTTTTACTCCTTACTAATATTATACATGCGACAGTAACCTCTTTCTGTTTGTTACGCTTTCACGGTTAAACTTCTGAAACGATTCTGGTTTAGCTTAAGCCCATTTGACTGACATTTGCTAAGTATCTCTATGTATGTACTACATACACACTTCGAGATCGTTAAATTTTATGCGTGTATCGTGTATTGGTGGGCTTTAAAATGGATACTTATAGTTTTTCTTTTAGACTTCTTTATTTGTAACAATCTGTTAGCTTCTAACTTTCCAATAATACATTTAATAACTATATGAAAAGCAAGCTTTAAAATCCGACTGCATTTTTTATACTGTCGTCGATATACCTACATATATTAATAATTGTCATTTTGGCATTGTTGTTATTTCAATTTTAACAGTTTAGGTATCCTATGTCACCCGGGGTGACGTAAGGATTCTAACGATACCTCACACATCTAAATCGGTCAAGGGATTTAGAAGTTATAGTGGAATAAATAAACTCACATACATACATACATACATACATACAAACATGAACCCTGTAAACATAACACTTATTTTTTGGGGCAGTCGTGTAAAAAATCAAGCCTCTAATAGCATTTTCCAGAATTGTTTTAAACGAAATACATCCGAATATTTTTGACCAGATTACCAACAATTTTTCAGCGTTGCTCATCAGGCATTCGTCTCGACAATACAGCCTATCAATAATTTTAACAATTGATGGATAACTATATAAAAATAATATTAGTTACATTATGGGTACTGCAGCTGCAATTTTAATAATATTATTCCTTTTGCCACCGGCCGGTTTTACGGCGACTCCGCGTGTCATCACATCACGTCGTCGGCCATTTTTATTAGCTCATAAATGGGCGCGAAAGTGTTTTCTCGCCTGACGTTTGCGATTTGCGTATTTCCTGGATTTATTATGTGTTAGTCGTAACACATAATACATTCAGCCGTTTCTTGAAACAACGTACCTATTGATTGTGAATATTTAATGAACGATAGCTAATTAATTTTGGTGCGTGTCTAACTTTTTTCCCTATGGACTGCGCCAGTGTAAATTTTTGTTTTATCACTGATTTATTACTTAGCAATTATCTGATTTATGTAACGTGAGCATGTCGCTTTTATTATGTATTATTGCTGTCTTTCCTGTTCATCGGAAAGCCGCCACCTTTAAAAGAGATTTTCCTTTCCCTATAACGCCCCACTGCAGAAATTTAACGTAACGAACTAACAAGTAGGTTAAAAAAAATACTTTTCATATGTCATACTCTGAAAGTAGACCAGGGGTCCGATTTTTGACTTTCGAGCGCTCGAAAGTGAGTAAAATCAGTGAAACCGTTTTGTGAAATACGAGCGGTAGAATTGAAAACGAATGGTGTGGGCCACTCGTCTTTAAATTTTCTATCGCTCGTAATTTCAAAAATAGGGTTTCATTGACTTTCGAACCAAACTTTCGAGCGCTCGATAGTCAAAAATCGGCCCCCATTGGTGGGTTTTTTGCATGTCTACCCTAGAAAACCGTGCAGTAGTAGAAAGAAACCTAACTTAAACATTCTAAGATTATTAAAAAATACCTAAACCTGTACTGAGCCATGACTAAATCTTATACAGCCACTCTTTGGTACAACTATACTGACTCTAACTTTTATAAATTTTATTATCATCTTTTCTTATAATCGACATAAGTACAGTGATTAACTCTGGTGAAAGTCACCATTATTTCACACTCGAAATATAATATTTATTATAAAATATCTAGTGTGAAATAGGTTCCTTTCATCCCTTGGTTAACAATCTACTGTTGCAAATCGAGCGACAAAATCAAAGACGTAAGTACGGGCCGAAAAAAAACAGCGGTCAGCACTTTGCTAACGAGTAGAAAAAAATAAAAAACACAAGTTACTGGCCAGTGTTTTTCGTTAATTCCTTTTCGGGAGCGTAAGCCTTCTTTTGTTCTTAGCCCGCATCGATTCAGTGTTTGACGGCGGTACGTAACTAAGCCACTTATGGCTTACGCGGGTGGCGCGAGGGAAGGGGGGATGTCGATCAGTCGAATATCGACATCGATATGGTTTTTGAGATGTATCATTGTAAAAAACGCTTTGCAAAAGATAAGGTGTCGAGTGGGTAATATTTTGTTTTGAATATTATCGTTTTAGAATAAAAGCAACATTATGCCGCCTAAGAAGATCAAATAATGCGTATGATTATTAAAGTAAATCTGCTTACATTCTGTGGAATCCTATTAAATATTTACAAGGCATAAAGTATAGTAAAGAATTTAAGCTCGGTATTACACTCGATTACACTGCGACATGAGCCGTTGAGTTATGGTCAATTTCATGTTACATTTAACTTTGCAGTAAAACTCACATTTTATTGTTCTTGAATGAACTTAGAACTTTAATTTAAATACAAACATTCCAGGGCCATGTTAAAATATTCGATTGAAACGAATTCCCATTGCATTGCAAGCATTGACCCTTATACAGTAATTTGTAAATTCAAGGCTTGTGCTTACTTACGTATGCGACTACTACGGTAAATTCGATTATTTTGTAATATTCAAATAAGAAACTAAGTATACAAATTAAATTCAATAAGATCATTGCTTTTTGATGCGAAATGTATCGATATTTTTCCTATACTCGGTCCCATCACTACGGCTTGACCAGAAGTTTGGCAAATCAAGCAGGAGAGTGCGCTACAAGTCCCGTGCAGAGTAGCGTCTGCGAACAGATTGTTCCAAAAAAAGTTTAATGCTGTAGGTTCTTATAAGTACATAATACAGTATTATTAAATAAGTAACTATTGCATTTGTTCACGTTTAAGTCGTGTAACTGCAACTGACATTACTGTCAAATATGCCACTAAACTATTTCAGATATTCGTACGAGTAATATTTTTTCATACATATTAAAATGCCATTTAAGTAAAAAAAAAAACAGTTATTTTCAATGGGACGCTTCTTGGTTTATTGCGGTTATGATCACGAAAACCTACGACAGTATATACGAGGCAGTCTAAATGATCAGCTAGCGATAAATATTCCATTGTAGTTAATTAATCAGTGAAAACTAATATTGTTTCAGTTGTTAATGATTACGAAAATAACTGTGCGAGTTAAAAGGAAAAATAAATTAAAAACGTTAACAGCGGCGATGATTTTGGTCGTCTTTCCGTTGGTGCGTTATGGGATGTATTACGTCATTAAAAAATATTAAAAACCTATCGAAACAAACATAACAATGCATACATACCAAAGTCTCAGAGTGGGGTAGGCAGAGCTACAGAATTACCAACAACTCTAACAACTTTTAATTCTATTATAACCACATTTTGCACAAACAGGTCAAAATGTGCAGTGTGTTTGTTGCAGGTTTTGCATCTTTACCATGTGTATATTAGTGACAGGTTGCAAGCCCATCGCCTAACAATACTACGAGCCTTTAATCCTTTAGTCGCCAAAACGCAATATACTGTGGTGGCCACATAATTAGGGACACTTGTTTTTTCCCATACAATTGCCTACAAATACCTATGACTTTTCAATTTTGACCACTAATCAAAAAGTTCTCGACCAATTTGTTTGCTAAGTACATTTTACTCTACATAATTAACTAAGGTTTAAACTGATGTACAGTGAACTAATATTAAAAACGGACCTTATATTTTATAACGATTTAAAAACCAAGTGCTGACGCGTCCATACAAAATTCTACAAGTTTGTATGAGCGCCGTATATTTATTTTTTCAAATCCTTATAAAATGAAAGATCCGATCTCAACAGAGATAAATTGTACATACATTTAAACTTTACTTTATTAGTTAATGATAAGTGTAATTAAAAATATAAGTGGTTAAGAACTTTTTGATTGGTTGTCAAAATTGAAAAGCCATATTTGTAGGCAATTGCATGGTAAAAAAACACGTGTCCCTAATTATGTGACCACCACTGTATATGAAATCATGTTTCGCCGGTTGTAAATGTTTTATTGGCCGCGGATCCCTCTGGCCCGCGCTACTCTGTCCTCCTCAAGTGCATACAAAGAGAAAAGCGCTCGTTAAGCTATAGCTTTGTCAGCTTCGCGTAATCCTTCGACTCCCACGGTCCGAATTAACTATCGATACAAGCTTACGATACAGTAAGGAAATAATTACCTCAATAAAAGGCTATGCTAGTAAGCTAGGCGAGACGATACTCTGATTACTCTAAGATGATGCCTATGACAGCTCATATAAACACTTATTACACTCATTTCTTTAACTTTACATAAATACTACATCGATACAGACCTACCCGTACAGGAATTTAAATAATCAATCGCCTATTTTTAAAAACACATCGCTTGTGAGTATAGTAAGTGATTGAAAATTACGAAATACGGCTGTCACAGGCATCATCTTCGAATAATCAGAGTATAGTCATAAGTCTTTTTATGGCAGGGGGAAGGCAAACGAGCTAGCAAGTTGCAACCATGCGGGTGGTAGCACCTGGCGCAAGGTCCGTCCGGTTCGCTACCAGTGCTACCACCTTACATCTTGCTCACTAACCTGCCGAGAGATCTGTGGTGTCCCGGTGTCGGGGTAAGCCAATGTTATAAGCATTAAGGCATTGGAATGCTGCCTCTAAGATAGATTAGTCTTCAGGGTTGGCAACTACAGAATGCAAATAAGATGTAACATTACTTACATTGAGCAATAAAAGGGCTTAAGTACTCATTGACAATGGGCCTCTATTTTAGGCGGTAAAAGCCGTCGTCTTTTGACCAGTTATGGTATTGTTTTTAACTCGGCCACGAATAGGTACTGTCAAGTAAATAAGAACTAGGTATCAAAACGTTAACCATAAGGTCAGTCAGTTGACCACGCGGTTTATCGTTACGCACCAGAATGTCATCCCATGCATTTTTAGTTATAGAAAAGAAAAAAGTTAGAATGGTCCTTTGTCTTCCACATGCTATATAAAAAATATGGCAAATATAAAGCTGTCCACAAATGTATAAAATGATTTGAGCAAGGTAAAATACCGCCCAAAACAGTCTTCGCGCCATAACTTGAATGCACAGATAAGAGCACTTGAGCGGCGATGCACTCGACAGCCCGTTTGACGTACGCTAGCGCCATTTATTACGCGTCTTGTTTTGGCGGGAAATTATCGCGGCCATTTTGGCACGCTGTCAATGCAATAGGGGCAGAGTTTTAAAAGTGCTAAAGATCGTAAGTGAAGTTAAAATTATTGATTTGAGGGTTTGGCGAGTTGGTTCGATAAGAATATTACTTAAGTTTTAAACTTCATGAGTGCACTATTTTTTGTAATCTTTACATAGTATAAAACAAAGTCGCTCCCGCAGTCGGTTCCCTTAGATCTTTTAAACTACTCAACGGATTTTAATGCAGTTTTCAGCAATATATAGAGTGATTCAAGAGGACGGTTTATATGTATAATAAACTGGACACCTTTCTACACCATTCCTGGAACACGCAGAGTCCAAGAATTCAGGATTATATGCGGGTGTTACAGAAAACTCACATAAACCGAAGCGAAGCGAGGCCGATCGCTAGTGTATTATAAAAAATATCTTCACACTTAACGGCCTACATTAAAATGAAATCTAATATTATTCTAGTACATGAACTTATACGCAGACCTACGAATTGTCAGGCCAAAGTTTTGGTTAAAAATAATCAGGGGACTATCTCACTCACACCAATTGAACTAGTCCCAAAATAAGCTGAGCTTGTTCTTTAGGTGGCAAACAGCGATAGACATACTTATACAGACATACATACTAGAAGGCATTCAAGAATCAGGAACAGATAATTAATAAGCAGATCACATAAATATCTATTTGCCTTTAACGGATATCGAACCCGGGACCGCTAGCTTTGTAGTCAGGTTCACTACCAGCTAGACTATACGCGTCGTTTAACTCTGACCAACTGGTAACTTAACTCTAGCCGATTGAACCGAGAGCGTCAAGGCTAATTCAGCAGGAAAGAAGTACTACAACAAGTTTATGATTGATATATTGACGACGCGCCCTAGTTGGTAGTGACCCTGCCTACGAAGCTAGCGGTCTTGGGTTGAAATCCCAATAGGTAAGGGAAGATATTTGTGCGATGAGCGCGACTATTTGTTCCCGAGTCATGGATGTTTTCTATGTAAGTATTTATATCGTTGTCTAGTACCCATAGCACAAGCCTAGAGCTTAGTTTGGGACTAGGTCAATTGGTGTGACATTGTCGCCTGATATTTATTTATTATTATTTATATATGCTGTCGAGTTGCGAAACTATAATTTACACCAAACATTTTTTTATTGCATTAAGAGGACAAACGAGCACACAGGCCAACTGATGGTAAGTGGCCTCCGAAACCCTTTAGACCTTTGCATTCTCAAGACTACAATCTTAAGACTGCAATCCTAAGACCGCAAATGCGTTGCCAACCCTGAGGACTAAGATGGAATGCCTCTGTCAATAATCTCACCGGTATACTTTGGTAAAAAAATTGTCAGTCTTAATAAAAACTTTGCTTGGACAATTTCGAAAAAACGACAAAAAAGTTTCAAGGAAAGAAAAAAGTTGGTTCTGTATGGTTTGATAGAATTTTAACTTGTCTAGGCCTACAGGACCTAGAAAATAGTAGGTACCCGTGCGTGCAGAAGGCACATAATCTCCAGATCTGTTCTGCAATATCTGGTGTCAGCTGCCCACGCGGAAGTAGCGGTGCTGGGACTACTGAGGCATATACATCCAATGCTTGAACCTAGGGCTGCCAAAATCCTCTTATAATTTATAATTAGTCATTTCAATACGAAATATAACCTCAAACCCTAGAATAATGGGTGATTTACATTGGTCCAGCAAAAGTATGCCAGTACAAGTACAATGCGTCGTTACAATAGCTCTCGACTCAAACGTGAAAACCAACTCGTCAATGTAATTCTACGGACATGCTTTTGGTGGACCAATGTAAATCAGCCATGAGCTATAATTTGCACTGCGATGACAGCTCTCAGTATTGACTTCTTATTGGCGCGGCATTATAACAAACTCGGTTATTGCAACAGTACATATTTTCTCCACTAGTCTTAATTATTCCAGTGCTATTTGTTATCTGTTTGAGCCAACAGTTATGTGAAAGAAGATACACACTACTTTGATATGTTAGACTATTGTTTGAATGACTTCTTTGTAGATTCAGTTTAGAAAATAGTGCTTCAGATCTTTTTTGCCAGTCCGAATCTTAAATCGAGTATACCTGAATGATTACTAGGACATCCATTACCTATATAATACAGTGTTCCCACAGTTTAACAATCAATTAATTATTAATAATCATGATATAATAATGTATTCTATTTTGGGTAATAAATAAAAATAGAGGCTACGGATGTCATCCGTATCTTGGTATACGATAACGATACCGATATGAAACGGACGCAGTGCAGAAACGCTCATCGTATTGACATTGAGTTAAGGTAGGTTTGTATATCAGTCACAATGTTTAGGTATTTTTAAAGACTGCTTTATAAACTTAACTTGGACCGACACAACCCTATTTAAAAACAGTCAGGCTGATATTTTTAAGATTTTACGACCTGCAGGTACCCTATTCTTGTAGGTGCAAACGTCAAATCTACTCTCGCGGGTCCGTCCACGAGTTACAACAAGCATGCGGGACTAGTTGGTAATACGGGTTATGTTTCAGGGTGGTTATATGCATTTATTATTTATTGAAACTTTATTGCACAATAAAAGAAATGTATAAATGGCCTATGGTGTATTAATGAGAGCACACGAAATCCCTATTTTATTAAAATATTACACGCAGAGTCCAAGAATGTAGCGTACTGAAGAACAAGGAAGGAAAAAATTCGATATAAAATGAACTAAAGAAGCCATAATTCGCAAACAACTGGCCGTTTAGACAACAAGTTGACGCGAGACGCCATTTTGCGAGACGTTCCGAATTCGAAAATCGCGCGCACGGCTGAATGAACTGGTAATGGCTCGGAAACCATAGAGTAAACAGGTGTCCATGACTTCCTCCGTGGTTTATTTAACGTGCAGTTTTGTTGAGAGACGCTTTATACCAACCAGTGACCGATGCCGTATCTCACTCATCTATACTCATTATCTTTGTTTGCTTTGGATGTGCTCTCTTAGGTATGATATAACTCACAAAGTTCGTTGGTAAACAAATGTTAAACTAAACTATTAACATAAATAGTTCCTCACATTTATGTCAATGAAGTTAGCGAGCGTCCGGACAAATTAAAATTTTGTGCGATTTACCTTTTGTTCAAGAGAGATAGGTGAAGCTACCTCGCTCTGTTCCCGCCAAAACCACTGTCAGAGAAGTGTCAATAGGCGGCCATGTTGGCTTTATGGCTGCGTTCCGTTATCGGCCGCGCGATTTATAATGTGTGAATAATGCGCGACGCGGTTAAATACGTTGTCTGACAATACATAAATTATGAACGTCGAACAAGGGTGGAAAGGTGCTTTCTTTGTCGCTTATTGGAGATAACTATTTTCTTGTTTATCGGGGCGGAAAGGTTTGGCGGTTTGGGGACTACAACAATGGGAATATTTGTATGTGGGTGTAACCTTCTATTGGGTTGGGCTGGAAGGTAAGGCATTGCGATGTGGGTTCTGGCTGGAACACAAATACTACTGATTTTACCGACACCTGGGTAGGTTTCTTGCGTGACCATAAATATAAACTTTTGGGATGTTTGAATTGTGTTTGTCAAACTGACCGGATTCCGTAAAGTCGGACCCTTGTAATTAGCTTTGTATTCTAAATTCCTTTTAATGTTATTTACTGTATAATAATATAATAAAACTATAATCGATTTTAAAAGCTTTTGACTTTAAATAATACTACTACACAAAAAACTAACTAGGTGTTTATGGCATCAATTCTTTTTTTTAGATTCAATGGGGCTGAGGCTCGGCCGTGTTCAGCCTATTATAGTCTGTCGCCAGATATCCGGAGATCGGTCAAACTGATACAGTTTAAAAAAACGTACAATAAAATAGCCATTTTTTGTTGATCAGGGATTCAGGGGAGACTTCATTGTGTTTGGACCGAGTTGAAGAATTATATCGATAACTTTGTGAACCTATAATTAAGTGATAAAAAAGTAGATAAAATCATAGTATGTTAAAATAATATCAGCCATTAAACTAATAAATAGTAAGAATAAAGTTCAATTACTATGACCGAAGATTTTATTAGACCAAATACTTTTACTTACAGAAAAAATATTTATTTTTATTTTTCGTACGGCTAAACATAGCAAAGACTTTATTTACATTAGCAAAAACTAAAACGGACATAGGTAGATTACTAGTTGGACAAGATTAAACGGTCATAGACATAAAGCCAAACACCAAAGAATGCTGTAGGAAGTTTATGTGTGACTATATTCTTAATAACACTACAACACATAACTTATTTGAGTTCACGATACAAATAAACAGACGAACGGACAGAAAGCTCCACATTTAATTTATGGCCACCAATTAGGAGGTACGGAGATTCTATCGGGGTTTTCTAATTGTCGCGCGCGGCACAGGGATAGAATGGAGATGCAGTTGACTTATAATATAGGTATTATTAATTTTAATGCGTTTTTGTTCATAAATTTATGCTAGTCTAGTAGTGCAAATATTGCTTTTAAGTACTTAATTATTAGAAAGACTGATGTGACGTAAACATAATTATAACAGCTAAGGAACGGTTTTAAAATAAGTGAATTTAAGTAGTCATTATCATTAGTAACATCATGTAAATAATAACTCTTTGATGAGCGAAACATAGTTACCTAAATAAAATAAATTATATAAAGTTAAAGGATACCTGCTTCTCACATTATGAAATAACAGCCATAATGTTGTTTTTTCAATTTCAAAAACAACAATCACAATCGATAAAGAGACAATATGGTTACCATTGTTAGATTGTTACCGAGAAGTCTGCTTTAAATTACGCCGCGGCAGGTGCGACTTCAACTTGCCAAGTTCGTCAAAACAAAGTCAACATAAAATTTGGAGAAACCCGAACCATTTATAGGTACCTGTCAAAATCGAGCACCTGTGACGTAAGACGCGTTCAAAAGCAAGAGATTTAAAGCGCACGCGAATTACATATACATCACAAACCTATTGTAGTGAGGACCCCGATTTTTTAATTGAGATCTATCAAACAGGCGGCATGATTTCCGACTCACAAGCTCCTTACTCAATAAGCTATTTATTACATGAAGCCACTCCATATCTTTTATCTTTCCTAAGAAATCCCACCGCCTATCGCGTTCGAGGACAGCCTTTTTTATATCTATTTATTTCATTTATAACCCACTTATTATTCTTTTTTTATTTTTACTTCACTCGCTTCGTTAGGAAAATGACTCTATTAATATGCATCTGTAATTTGGGGACAGTTTTCGTTTTAAAACGAACTTTAAAATTTATAAATATAACACAGACGTTTATGAGATAGGCTAGACATAGGCATTTAGAGGGATATGAGATTGTAAGGCCTCAGCTGTCTGAACTATAAGAAAGGTTAATTCCGTAATTAGAATTTGTAGAAACCTACGAACTCTAAAATAACATTGAAATTAAATAATTTTAACATTATTTTTCCAGAACTTGTTGTTAAACTAAGAATAGAAAAAAATTGTATGAGTGAGGAATCAGGATTTAGATTAAGGGTCTAATTGGGTTACACGCGGATAGATTTGGTTACATCAGCTTAAAATTTCACACATTTAACAGAACTGGTGATGGTGCCCAACTTCCTATACGGACAAGTGCATACAAGTAATGTGAAAAACTACATATTTCGCATACCTGTTAAAATACAGCATAAAGAAACGAATTCATGCCAGAATATACCAATCCTTATAGTTTGGTGGTATGAATAAAATACAAAGAAAGATAATAACTGCAAACAAAACACAATCGCAAACAAAGCAACACTCAAAAACCAGTTTAAAACATCCGTGTCAAAAACGCTACACTTACCTTCATAACTTTGAAAATATAATTCATAAATTCGAATTAGGCGCCAAAAATTCATAGATAAAAACCAAACTTTTTAAACTCAACGACACTATCGATACAGGCACAAACCTTTCGTCGCACCGACAGTGCATCAAAGTGTTCACACGCCAGTTGAAGAGTCCGTATTTCTTCTCCATGCCACCGATCCAGAAAGGACATCTCAAGTCGTGGACGCGGCAGCATCTGTCGGTCCGCGTGTAACCACCGAGCTGAGAGTAACGCGTCGCTGAAAAACCTTTTCCACACCATTTCGTGCCCGGAACTCTTAGTAGCTCCATGGCGTCGCGTTTTTGTCTGTCAATTGTTTTATTTTTTTAGCCCGCGTATATTGGTACAATTCGATTTTCGTCCTTGATTTAAAACAACAAAAATAATACGCGGTGGTCAAAAGTCAACGCTCGTTCAGATAACGACCATCTGATAATTTAGGGACATTTTTAGACGAAATCCGAATAGCACTAAAACGTCCTATTACACGATATACCATTTTGATGTACAAAAAAGTCTCCCATCAAATGTAATGACCTTTTCCGTATTGAAATATTTCGAAATTGAGTGCCTACACTGAAGACCACCAACGAGTTTTTATGATATAAAATAATAATCGTAAAGCGATCGTTGTAAACAAGAATACCAACTTTTGATCCGGCGGCGAAAACGGGAACTAAAGTCGCCACATATTAACATCACAACAACCGGGCGACAGCAGCGCCAAATTAGTAGCTTTCGTAAGTTTGTGGCAGTATCCGTCATATGTGAATCCAGAGTGCTATAAAGACGTTGCCAACATGCAGCTGTGAATGAGCCATAGATCACGTCGTTTTACAGCTTTATTGGCGGGCATTATAGGGCTCAACGCAGGTAGGAAATAGGTTTTACGTAAGTATAGAATAACTTGTCTTGGAAGGGTACTTCGTTTGCCTCGAAATCATGTTATTAAATAGAACGGGAAAGACACGATTAGTATTTATTTGATCGTCCAGAAAATGACACGCAGAAAACCTCGACATAGGTATTGTGCTCGGTGCTCAGACGTCAAAGCACAGCACAGTTAGCACCTTGGTCAGGCAGTGCTGTCTATTAGAGTCGTCTGCCATAATTTGGTTTCAAGGATGCGCGTATATATTGTATTCTAAATTCAAAATTAAACGATACGTGGTTCCATGACATACTAATGTAAGGTCTGTTCATTCTTACTTGTCTTGAACAACTTTCTAACCTCAAAAAAGAAACTTTTTAGGCTAAAGCCGCTATTTTAATCAAAATAAAGCAATCACAGACAATACATTGGCCAAATGATGTCCAAAATTTTTATTCAGTTTACTTTATTTACGACGAAAGAGCTGTTTTAGCCAAAAAAGTTTCTTTTTTGAGGTTAGACAGTTATTTACTATATAAGACCAGTAAGAATGAACAGACCTTACAATAGTACAGTTTAGGTTGAGAGAAAGGGACAAACCTGTATAACTGCTATAGCTCTGCCCCACTCTCTCAAACTAAACTGAACTGCTTTAGTAAGTTATGGTAATCCCCCTGAGCTGCAAAGAAAATAGCAAACCTCCATTAATTATGCTACGTTATAATATAAAACTTACTGAGACAAAGCATAAATTAACTATCAGATTGAGTGCGCCTAGCGATCAATTTGCCTTCGAGGTAAAGACATAAAATCCTATGATATAGGAGCCTAATTAAGATCCTTACGATTACGATACTTTTAACGAGTTCCCGGAATGTAATTGGTGTTAATAAAATAAACTACGAATTTAAATTTTGTAATTAACAACGTTCTTACAGGAATTTAAAGAGTTAAGTACGGTTCGAAGCCCCTTACACTAAGTTTAAATCTGTATGTATAAGTTTGTATCGATGTCCAATGTGTATGGCAGGTATGTGCATATATGTAATAGAAAAGCAAATTTCAAACCCACCACCAAACCAACCCCACTGCAAACCATCAAGTTTTATTTACAATATTACGTATATGGTCCCATTTCAAACATGTCGCCGCCGCCAAAGACAAATCAAGCGTGACAATTGTGAAGCAACCTTCAACATTCAAACGTGACCGGTAAAAAATAAAAAACAAACCTTCTGTCACACCGACAGTGCGAGATCGTGAACGGCCTAAAGTTGAAATAGCCGAATCTTCTTTTAAACGCTCCGATGTTCATTCGGCAATTGTCGTGCGCCCTACAGCAGCGGTCTTCTTTTTTATCGTGGCCCAGTTCGTTGTATTTCTCAGCTAACTGACCAGCACCACACCATTTCGTTCCGGGCACTATGAAATTCTCTCTGATTGACCTCCGTGACCTGTCGTTTGTTAGTCTATGGTTAGCTTAAAAAAGTGTTGACTGTGACAGCAGAATTGGCGGGAAATTGAGTACCTTTGGATGTATGCTTTGGATAGAGTTAGAGAACAGGTTGTCTGAAAGAATGTTAATTTATGTTTTCCGAAAAATATGATCATTCTGAAGTTCAATAAAGTTAAAGTTTGAAATGGAGAAGAAAATATATATAGCGCTTAATTAATAATTATGGTAAAGAGTTGAAATGAATTGTTAAGTCTCGTTTTCATATTGAAAAACATGATTATTAGACACCGTGAAGCAGCAAAACTTATTATTATTTCATTAGTCATATTATTATATGAACTGGCCAGTTTTCTAGTTAATGGATTTAGTTTTTTTTTTTTAATTAAATGACTATTATAAAGAATCATTTTTTGTTTGACCAAAGTAAAACGTAAGCACAGAAAAATTGCAATAAATGTTGACCGTTCACGTTCAAGTTGTGGCGATCCTCTTACAAAAGTATTTCACTAAATTCCCGTGTAAAAAAGCAAAGAACTATGTTTCTAAATTTCTAACGCATAGCACAATATGGAATTACTTACAAGAAAGTTGAAAGTTTCGGCTACTCATTCACAGATGGCGTTAAATAGCTGCTCTACACACTTAATAAGGTTTATATTCGTTTAAAACGGAGAAATAACGTAATATTATGAGTTCTTTTACAGCGGTTTGTAAAACATTATAGCACTCGTACTAACTTCCCTTTTGTTTATGACTAGATACGCCGACGTAAAATTAGTTTTCGAACAATCCTCTCTTAGTGCACCCGTAGGGTGCCCAAGGAATATTTCAAATTTCAAGTCCCCTTGTTCAGCGGTTTAGGCTATAGATGCATTGTGAGTCAGTCTCTCTGTCAGTCCCAGAAGAGATTTACTATGGTATATAATGTGATACCATCGATAGGTGAAATAACGTCCAATTTTATTATTAATGATGTTTAAGTATAGGTATTTCCTGTTTTGTCACTAAAATAAATTATTTTTAAAGTGACGTGATGATCGGCGAAGATACATATAGGTAGGCTCATGGGTTTCTTAGATGTAATATATACATTGTGATATAAATATGTGGCGAAGATCGTAAAGGCGGTGGCATAGGTCATTACACTGTGGTCTAGATGCAATGGTTCATCAATATGACGTACATTACCAAGCATTCGACATAAATTAGTATTCTAAAATTACGTTTTGTTGTTGATAATATTATATGATTACGTCGCTTGGCTGTACATATGGATATTGCTGAACTCTATTGTATAATGTGTTAGACAATTTGCATTCTACGAAAGTTAACAATTGTAAATAAAAGTAAAAAAACCGCATAGGCTAGAGCTTTCTGCTATGACTGCATACGTTACTTTACCTTATCGTATTTTTCAAGCGTTAACGTGTCGTTGAATGCAAGTTGTCTTGTATTATTCTAAAACGAAGCAAAGACGAAGTTTCGATGTCAAATCTTCCAGCACCATTAAATATTATCCCTTGGATTGGTTACTAGTTAAAACGGGAGATTATGTTGGTCTGTTGTAGACGATCGAACATCGATATTGAATTCAAGTTATAGAATAGCTCATTGAATCTGAGAAACGGAATTTGAAACTTTCTGTCTTGCTTCTTCCAAATGATTGTGTATAGAAGATAGAGTGATAAAACGAGGCAGTACTAGTAATGACATAGTTTCGAAGCACAGTTTTCAGAGCAGATGAATCGACTAAGAGTTCAGACCACTCGAAAATGATTTAGAAGTCACATATGAAATAGAAACAGAAATCAAACGACTCGATATTGGTAAAAAATAAACAGATTTGTCGTTTTTTGTCTTTTTCTTACCAAGGTATTATATTTTTAAATGGCACTTTCGAGCACTCAAAACTTATAACCCACATTGATTACTTAGTGCTTGAATTATTCTGCGTCTTAACCGCTTTCAATGTCGTCTTCGCACATTAACCCGGAAAAGGTTGACAGTTGCTTATTAGTTTGATTTAAATAGGAATACTCCCAATGCTTCTGTTTATGATGGAATTTACTAGTCGTTATCTTTATATTCTTTAAGACAGTAATGATAGCGGTTATAACGCCGAATATTGACCCTTAACAGCAATATTACTAACACCAATTACCTAGCCAGCGTAGTTTCTCCAACTTTGTTCTTATTGGATACCATAAACCTTAATTCTTCATGTCGTTCCAAACACTCAAGCTTTAACTTTTCAAAGTCCATCCAACTAGCGACATCTACCGGCAAACGCTCGTCACTTTTCAAAATTCTAAAAGTCACATTGCTAAAATGGTTGTAAAACTTTTCTTCTTCGATGTCAGTTTTCTCATTCCGCTGTAATTTGAAGCTTTGCTCTTCTAATGCTAATTTTAGCTCTTTCCGCAGAGTTTTTAGGAAATTTCTCGCTGATTTTGTTTGAGTTATGTATTCGCAGTCTTGAATTTCGCCATTTGGTGAGTAGATGACCTGGACAAGATGGCGGCCGTCGGTGAGCTGACGAAGTTTCAGGCCGTTTCTGTGAACAAAATTTTGCGTGTTTAAGACGATATACGACGACGAGATAAGAGGACCAAAAACGATAGTGTTTTGTGTTAATTTTTTATTCTTGTACAATAAATAGTAGGTACCTATGTATTATGAGCATTTCATCGATCACTCTAGCTAACCCAGCCAAACTGCTCAAGTCTCTCAACTCCATAATGCGAATGCAAACTAGGTGAAATAGTAGTCAAGATCAACAAATAGAGTAACAGTGAACAATAATGGCAAACCAGCCGCTTACAAATGATCCCCTCGAGTTAAGTTTGGATGCATTTGTACTATAAATGATTAAGGCATTGAAATTAAATATATCTCAATGTACAACTGCATTCAACTAATTTCAATTGTGAAAATAAAGCGATGACTTTACCACTAAAACAACAGTGTCATCGCAAAAGTAATGCAGAAATAGGAAAGATTGTAGAAGAGGAGATTGTGTCATAAATAAATGAATAAATAATACACCACATTTTATATAATAGGTCATTTATAAATCGTTCAGTGGGATAAGCTAACTAAAAAACACATTAAATGGTTAAATACAGTAGTTATATACGTTTATACATGTATGTATATATACATAACATAAATAAGTCAATATTAATTTAAAAGTAACGTAGTAACGTTTTAAAGAAATTTCGAAGAGGCTCATTGACGTCATCGTCGGTCTCCCGAAGAGCTGGCAGTTTCTTCGCTCAACGCATAAGCTGGATGCGAGGAAATGCTGCCAGCATCTTCGGGACAATGCCGCAGGGACCTTTTTTAGATATAGCTTTTTAGTTTTAAAATAGAATTAAGTAAGTTATAAAAATAAACTAAAATGGTTAAATTGTATCAAAAAGTAATTTTTCCTTTTTTTTCGATCATTAAATTAAATGAACCTGAGGTTCTGTATACAAAAGACATCAAAGCGTCCGAAGATTCGAACCTTCCTATATATGTATATACAAAGAATGAAGGAAGTTAAAGATGTAAAAATGCAAAATGAATGACTTTCGTTCCTAATTCCAATTGGCATTGTTATGTAATACTCGTATGCTTCTTCTCTTTTTTGCAGATGTATGCTTCCGTTAAGGCAAATAAGAAATTTTCTTTAAAAGAAGGATAGAATTTCTCCAATAAAATAAATCGTAACTATTATTTTTGCATGAAACTATCCCTAACTGGTCACCCCCCGTCCGCCGGGAGCCCCCGCCGACATCTGATATTATTTAATTAAAATATTGTTATTAATATTCAATAACGATTAGGGTGCAATCAATGCAATAAAAATGATAGTTGCAAAGAGTTTTCTAAATAAATAAATAACAGAGGGTAATATTATACACAAATTAACCCAAACACAAACCTAAACCCGAGCTTCTCGAGTACTAGAGAGTACAAGTACATAAATAAATAAATACTTAAATACTTAAAACAAAATTCATTTTCATCCAATTAAACTTTTTAGGAACTTTTTACTTTCCGGTCAATATTTCGCAAAGTTACGATGCGTTAAGTATGATCGAAAATGCTTGGAAAAAATTGCTAACATATAACGACATTTTTATATTACATGGCTGTAAGGTCTTCAATTTAAAGGATTCAAGAATGCCTATGAACCTATCAACTGAATCTCGAAGGATTAAAAAATATTGTAGGTACGTAAAGATTTAGTTTCCGTATTTTTTTTAGGAAAATCCAGAAATCTATGTAAGGTTAAATACTAGAAATACTTTAATAAAAACAAACATCAAAATCACTTGCCATTAGGGGACCCAATTGGATTACAACCAGTATCAATTTGCAGATACATTACTGGCAGCAATATTTAAGTGTACAACACCCTAGGGACACAACCATGAGGGGTGCCATAACAGAAACATTACAGCTCGGTTTAGTTCCGTTCGTCATTCACAGATGGCATTACTTGGTCAATAATTCGGTAGCAAATTTAAAAGCGCGTTGAAAAACATCGTTTATTATATTATATCGCTATCCGTGCCTGAGATGCATAGCGATGCCTCTTTTTCTCGAATTCGATGATTCTGCCAATGACAATATAGATTTTTATGCAGAAATCTTTGCGGGTTTGCACGTAACCTCTCTCTCTCAAACTTCATCGTAAATATCGTAATTTCGAGTTAATGGTGTAGTCGAACACTAGAAATGTATCAAACAAACAAATATTATTTTAGATTTAATACCTATTACTAACGACCTCTCCCGGCTCCGCGCTGGTAATATTGTTCCTAACCTTTTCCAAAAAAATGGTTAAACGGTCTCGAAATCATTCAGTAGCTTCTCTCAGATAAGAGCGAACATAGATACAGATAGACACGGCTTATTTAGTATTTGCTTTAATGAAAATGTACAATTTTGTGAGGAGCTTAGATTAAGATGAACATTAGGATTAGCATACTTTGTATCCAGAATAATTGGACGTATCCCGGGTGAAAAACGATAAACCAGGGACACGTTTTATAAAACTACAAGTTACAATTTTACAGGTCTAAACTGGCAGCACTGCTCAAATGGCTGGTCGTCATTGGTCGACGTTGTGTCAAATGGAAACTTGTAACCTGTAAATTGTAATTTGTAGCTAAACAGGCCCCAGTTCTACAGATGATTTTGCAGGTAGTGGCGAGTTTACCATGTGTTCTGCAGTCATCTGGTGATTGATGTGCTACCGCATAATATATCCTTTACAATGCCGAACAAATAGCCAACTACTTTCGACTGGGGCTGCCTGTTGCCACCCTCGCTTTTGACCCCTGTAGTAATCACTTCATTTAACAGATTCGTTACATTTTGTTTACTGGCAGCCCCGCCGGTCAATAAATAAGCCGTCATGTCAAACTGTCAATTGGATGCATGCTAAAGCTAATTGAAAGCAATGGGCCATGGAATCTTAATTCTTGTGCCATGGATTCCATACTATAATTTATACTAAGTGTTGCCAGCCACACCTACGAGACTATGCTATTTATCTTTCGTTGTGTTTTGTTTTGTATGTTAATTTAACTGGCCAGGCGTCGCATGTAGTTGCCGTAAGTTGAAAATCAATCATTAAAAACAAGGAAATCGTACAGTCAAGGGCATGTATACACCCCAGTCTCAAAAATATGTACCTACACAGACCTTATTACTATGGCAATAAGGTCTATGTGTACATATTTTTGCACACTTGAGTGGATATTTATTTTTACCCTTGACGGTAGTACCTGACTGACTGCTCCGCTCATTCTTGGCGGTTGGCGGGGGCACTAAATGGCCTGTTGTTTGATCGGTAGTTAAACTAACTAATGGTCAAAAAACGTTACTAATTGTTAAAATCTCAAGGAAATGTGTCAAATCAAATTTTCCATTCCTTTTTCGAATTTTAACAATTAGTTAGTTAAACTACTCATCAAACAACATGGCCTAAGCCGAGTGGTGCTCTGCTCTCCGATTCCATAACAGACTTATCAACCCTATTTTACTACTGATTGTTATAAATACTTCAATGCTATCTGATCAAGAAATCAATCTTGATGTAGCATATACCAAAAACTTTCAAAAACTACTGAACCGATTTAGGAGTTTATAAATACTTCATTCGTCTAGTACATTTTTGGGGAGACAAACGATTGCGCCATCTAATCGACAGCCAACGCCATCTATTGTTAGACGTTGTTACTATTCGCACGCTGGTACGATCACAGTACCTAACTTATACATTATCCCTTATCTTTACTATGCTTATCTTTAAATGCGAAAGTGCGTTTGTTACTTTGTTTGTTCCATCTTCACAATTCAACTCCTCAACCGATCGACGTGAAATTCGGTGCAAATACAGACAGTTGAAAAAGTATTCTTTAACAACTAACTAACAAGTTCTACGAACTTGTTCACGTACATTTATTAGCTAGAGATAACGGATTATTAAGTATTTGACAGACGATGCATCTTCAATAGAATGTGCAGAATTATAATTAAGTTGAGAGTGTTGAGACATTATATTTTTACAATTTAATTTTGGCACAATCAGTTGTCAGAAAATTTAAAACGTAAATGTGTTTTTGTTAAAGAATTGTGTTTGTCTTTCGTCTAAGATATTAGAACCTAAAGACATCAACGGGCACAACAATGTTTCAAAAAATTCGCAATGAATGAAGGAAATAAAATAAATTCATTGCAATGCAAAATGGACGAAATCTGTCCCTTAAAGTGGTCTATTCTTACATATTTTTGAATGAAACCCAGAGCTAATTAAAAAGACATCTTTAATATAATAACCATCCTTTTTGGGTAGAACCCTATTATCATTATCGTCAATGTTACAATAGCCCTTAATTACTAGACGGTAATGTCAGCTAAGTTAAAAACAATACGATAAGATGTCAAAGGCGATATGGTATTTACCCTTGATAAAGTTACGTGGACGAGCATTGTTTAGTAAGTTCATTCACTACTGAATTTCAATATTGAAATACGGTGGCGCTGAAACAGCACTTGTCTCTTTCCCACCCGCCGGCCGCTAATCTTTATTGCTCGCGCGGACCGCAGACGGATTGTGGGGGCGCTCACTTCGTTCTCATTTCAAATTCGCATCTTATGCGATTATGGTTGCCTGGTACTTTTGAGTTTGGTGCAGTGATAGTTTTCCTTGTTTTCAACGCTTGATTGAAAGAATTTTGGGCAAAATAGTAAAATCGCTACCCGTTTTGCATTTGCTTTTAGTGTACAACTGAATTTGAATAATTGACTCCCTTTTCAATATTATACTTAACTAATTGAAATGAAAAAAAAAACATTAAAAGGTAAGGTTATTAATTCAACTTTCATGTAAATATTTCGTTATAGTATATAAGAATGTCGCGTGCAACACACGTGCATGCATTACATGCACCGTTGGCACGTGATAATTGAAGTTTACATTTCTTAAAAATCTCCGTTTGTTTACTTAATAGAGTAACTAATAATACGGTGTTAAGTAAGAGTTCGCAGTAGTTAACAAAGAAATCCAATCAGCTGTTTATTCAGTTGCACTGACTTGCCAAACTGCAATCACTGTTTCAAGAATTTACAAGTTTCTATAAATTCCGTGTTTTTTTTTCTGTTTGCTTAATTTTACTGCTTCATTGGAAACAAGAAGTCTCATAATTTAAGTTTTCCTTTTTGGTAGCACCAAAAGTTCCATGGCATTAGAAACAAAACCCATTTGAATGTTTTGAAGAAAGCACTCTAAGAAAAAAACATTCGAAATTTGAAATAAAATTAATTGATGATGCATCTATTGATGGCCAGTAACACCGGATTAAATTTACATCTATCTCGTAATGAGAAAACCCTAAACTTTATAAAAATAAGGTACAAAATTTACTGGCAAACAGTTAACCACCGGCCCTGGTGTGGCGTTGTTCCCGTAAATGATTTTAGTAATAAATCTTAGGAGTTGTAATGATTCATTCGTTCCATCATTACTAATGAATGGACGACATGATGATATTGACTTATGGGCGTAGCCATTTTGTGTTATGGATGTAAGAGACCGCAAGCAAGAGAAACTCTATGAGTGAGTTCTCTCAGTTAGTCAAAAACCTAAAAGGTGAATATTTGAAACGGCGAAAAAGAGTGTCTATTTACTTTGTGATCCAATAATAACAGAAAGTCTCAATTAATGAATGTGATTTGATTCTACATTAAGTATTCTTGTGGGTGCACTTACTTAAAAGTTTCATTTCGTATATTTAAAAAATACAAAAATTAAGAACTACCCATAATTGCAATATTTCTCGTGTCACAACACGACATAAATTTAAATGAAAAGGATTACACGCTAATTTATGAACTTAAAAAAGATATTTCTATTTATATTTATAGTTTAATACTTGGTTTTTAAAATCCAAGTAAAAAAAAAGAATACTTAATCACTGTTTCATTCAAAACATGAAGCTAAAAAATTGTCACAAATAATTCGTCATTCTTCTCAGCGATGCTTATTTGGCATATTTTGTTAACAAAAATAACTTATAACGGAACAAATGTCGTTCCAACCCCCCCGCGCACACTGCTCCTCATTCGCCCGCGAACGCTCAACCAGACTACATTGTTAGTTTGGAAATATTTTAACGTTTGTTCCTCGCTGCTCGAACTTGTCATAGTTTTCGTCATAGGTCTTTTCTATCTTTACTTCATAACTGTACACTTCAATTGTAAGAAAATTATTTCATGTTATGACAAATTTGTTACTATTTACTTATATCTGAGGCGAGATTTTATTTGAACGTAAACTTGCAGGTTACGATAAGTTTTGTCCTAAAAGTCATTCTCCTCAACGTCATTCTCCTCAAGAACGCTGCTTGATGCCTACCTAAAATCAAAAATGTTTGTTGCCTACCTATATTAGTTAATAAATAATAAGTTTATTTTGTTAAAAGTGAGATTTTTAAAGAGTTACAATTAACAATTCAGAAGTGTTTTCTTTGTTATAATTATAAATGATATTAATCTAATTTATTAAATATAACGGCGCAGAGAAAGAGGAACTTTCCTGTGTTTAATGTACATAAAATAAAAAATAATGTTACCTATTGTAGAATAATATTTAGTAAGGTTGAAATGTTTAAACAAGTTTAATTACAAAACAAATACCGAAATAGGGAAGTGTTTCTATTTATCACTGAAGTTTTATATATAAGACTATTTAATCATTAGGCTATGGATATTCATAATATAACCCAGTTAGTTTACGTAAATCAAAAAAGTCGCTCTTGATATAGCTACAAACCTATTGTTGTAATAAAAAATACGAAAAATAAATATTTAATGTTCATTGATAAATAAGCTATACCTACCTATTTATTAAAACAGTTTAATTTGTAAAAGTTGAAAGTGAGATTTAGTTAAGTTAAATAAAAAAGAAATTTGAGTATATTTTCTATATTATTATGCGAAGAATTAGTTCATATTTAATTTTTTACAGACTACAGTGTGGAGAAAGGGCAACGCTTTTCTATATTATGAGTGCAATTCAATAAATAAATAATTTTTATTATTATAATGTTACAAAATAATTATATTTTCGCAGGTACACTATGTACTTAGTCAGACTTCAATGAACACGTAAAAAATAGTTCCCGTGTTTTGCATGATTGATTTGATTAATATTAAGATAATTTTGTCAAGCTTATCCTTACACTAAGCCTCTAAATAATGTTACTACAGTTACCAATAAACAAAATCATTTCGCTACGTCTGTTCCTTTAATTTATGCCAAAAAAATGGACTGTGTCATTCTTCTCATCAAAGCATCATAGAAATCAAAACAATTGTCATTCTCCTCACACTTTGTCATTATACTCAACACCTCTGTTTACATTTCTTTCGATTTTGGACAAAATCAGCTTTAGCGACACGTGCCTCTTTTACAATTCGTTATTTTAGTCTCTAGTCTAGATAATATGATTACCTGAGTTGCGTTAACACGACATTTATCACAAAGACAAATGTTTCTAACAAAATAAATCATTCTCAAATATTCACCCTAAAATTGGTTATTTTGAATACTTCAGAGTGCTCATTTTTATTAAATAGGCACGAAGCAATAATACAACAGTCACCAGCAATAATATATGCTTCAATATTGGAATATTTGACACGTCCTTATTACTCGAGCGAGGCATGGATAAAGGGGTGTTATTCTCTCAAAAAACGGCGGTTGGTCGGACGGACGAGCGAATCGAAGCGGCGAGTTTAAGTAGTCCCGTCCGACCGAAAAAAAACACATTTTAGTGCGTGCATTGTCAATTAGGCAGCCTTATACGTTCGAGAAGTCATGCTGCCAAATTTAATACACACGCTAAAATGTGTTTTGTTCACTCTGACGGGCGGGACTACTTAAACTCGCCGCTTGGACAATCACTCGTTCGTCCGTCCGTCAGTCGTTGTTGAGAGAATCACACCCAAGAGCGTGTCAGATATTTCAAGTCCAATGTTGGATCATATACCTATATTATTATTGCTGGCCACTATTGTATTATTACTGTCGTGTTTCGGCAGACATGTTTGCGGCACGTGTAAACCTACCCATGTACATACAAAATAAGTCTAAAAAGTAGTGGTTTTTTCTTTAGATAAACAGAAGTGATATTCACTATCACTACAACCGTCAAATCCACAATAGAACCATTCTAACATGGCCCCTACATCCGTAGCGTGTTTTCGAAATTAGAGGCAAAATTATACTGGTTTATGGAAGGCTTGCTTATAGAATACAGAGGTCATAATATAGTGGTTTACGCTGCTGTTGCTTAAATTATAACCCCTTTATGCGCAGGAGTTCAAAGCTCCGCGTTTTTGCTACAGTTTTTGCTGCCGCTACCATTCGCTATGAAGCGCTACTTTTTTTTCATTACCTACATAATAATATGTTATACTCGTATCTAGTTCACGAAGTACGCTGTCAAAACTTTTATATTTTGGGCAATAAGGTTGAAATTACATTATTCCAATGGACTTCATACAATAGTAAATTTTTGCGCTAAGTTTTACGTGTTGAATACATAACGTCTTATCACAAGTTGCAATATATGCGACTTTGAATGCTAGTAAAAAAATATTAGAGCTTAAATTTATTTGTTTGACAAACTATTAGTCATTTACTTCGTGTCGTTGCGGTTTTAACTGTAAAAGCAATTTTATGAGCATACTTTGATTGTACGTTCCTATTGCGTGAGTTACAACGTTTATTAAACTCAAGTTCATCGATGACATACTTCCGACCAGTGTTATTTTTTATTTATATTTTAACGGTAACAACTAACTAACAGTCCGCTGAACGATATTGTTCTCTCCGTATATCGTATTAGAACACAAGAATGTCAGTTCTAACGATGGAGAACTGATGACTTCTTCGGACTGCAAGTGTGGGGCGCGTGGCAATCTCGACATTTCAACGCCAAATTCGCTTTACATTTGCGGTTGGGCTGCAGGCGGCCTGACGATCCTCGCAACTTGACGATCGGTGGAACGTGGATCACCCAAGCAAGCGAGTCACGTGATGGTAAGTGATCGTCGCGACCCCTAAACACCCGCAACAGCAGAGGAATCGCAGCCGGGCTTTCAGAAAAGAGTAGGCTTGTTTTTTGAACGTCCCCAAGTCGTATTGGTTGAAATACTGACGCCGAGAGCTGATTCCATATAGATAAGGTGCGTGGCAAAAAGGCTCTCAAAAAAACCCACTGTGGTAGATTGAATTATTGGCTTTCTTCGAAAACGTTCTATAGTACCTACTAATAAATGATGTTTAGCATAATAATCACTTAAAGAAGCGTTACCAAGGCGTCAGTACCGGTAATTTTGTAACGCATGCTCCTACGCAGACCGTTAGCCACTTATTAAAAATATAATAGCCTCAGGCTATTTCAAACAACAGGTAGAAAGTACGGTCACTGCATTCTTAGTACAAAGGTTTAATACCGCCTCTGTTAAGATGAAGTTTTTGATTAAAATAAGACTGCCGATATCTATCGATTATAAATGAAATACGTTCACCATATTTTTACAATGCATAACCATTCAAAAACCATTTCGAAAAAAAATTTTAATGGGGGTCATTGAACTGTCAAATTTTTGAAATAGGAATTACTGAAGAAGTTATACTTATTTGGTTTTTAACATTGATTTGACCTCTAAGTTTATTCCAGACATAGGTATCAACGCGTCTGAATCTTGCAAAATATTAAAAAATGCAAAATCAATTCAACTCATGTCTTGAAATTGTCTATTTTTAAATGCTTTTTAAGGTGTATCCCAAAATCATAACAGTGAAAAAAGAGCCATTATGGAGAGGCCACAATGAAGAGTGATCAAAAAATCTCAGAAGCCTTTTTTCTTACACGTCAAAGGTGAATTCGGTTATACATAGTTTGTCAAATCATCATTTGGCAAATTATATCATTTTACCAACTTTTATTTCGCAAGAAAGGTAAAGAGGTATTATTTAAAAACAGATTGCGGTTAAAATTCTCACCTAACCTAACTTATTTAATAAGATAGCTGAAGTAGAGCTCGTCGACGATGGTTGCGTTAGGCAACATGCAGACGGGCTGACGAGATGAGATGCATTTTCAACAGTGACACACGCATTACTAAATAAATTTACAGGAAAAAAACAGGCAGTCCCATCGTATTAAGTGATCATGATCACCGCAGCTGACCATGGACGCAAGAGGAAAGAGCGACTTGCTTGCATTGCCTATTTCAAAAAGGCAAGGAAGAAGAAAGGGACAAATAGTGACATTGGGTCTATATTGACTGACATAATTATTTTTAATCATAATGTGCTTTAGGTCATAATCATCGCAAATAATAACGTGTTTTTTTAAAGAAACTGTTACTTTTTCAGGATTTTTATAAATCTAACCTAACCTTACCTAGCCTTGTCTATTCGTTAGATATTTCAGAACTTCTGAAAACTTTACAGTTTCAACGATATAAAAAATTATGACTATCAAAAACTATGTCAACAATTATGACCAATAAAATTATGGGAAAAAAAGGGCTCCCAGTGACATTACTAGGTACCTACTAGCTGATGTTCAACAGGCAGCTTTAAAAGAAATATTGTCATAAATCATCATTGACTTTATATTAATTAATTCAAACTATTTTGATTGCAAACTTTTTAAATCCGGCTCCAGACTTGCAGTGTCAACGACAAACTCTAACAAGATTAGCGGCCAGTCCATTTGCGGTCGCCATTTTGGTCTCCACGTCAAACTTACAAAATGGATTCCCCGCGGGTTAGAATTGGCGCTTTTACTAGACTTGTTTTGTCATTGGGATTTGAATACTTATGCTAAAAATTAGGACTATACTTTTACAATGTACGATCATTTTAAAACGTTTTTGAATAACATACACACCACTGATGTAAAATAATACTGACGGATTTTTTGGAAAACTTCTTGGTAACGTAGAGCTTTTTGATTTTGTCATCTGTTTGAAAGTTTAATTTACGCTTCAGCCTACAACGCGTCATATTTTATATATTTTTATCTACATCTAACTATATCATAACTTCCCTATACCTAATATGTACAGAAACGATAAGCAAATGACCTGTATTAAGAAACCTATATCTTTGGTTGTATATATTTTAATATTAATGTTAAAGTATCGGTTATCGATATGGATGCATCTTAATGTTAAAATACAGGTACATTAAGATACAGGGAAACTACAGATACAGGTTTCTCATATACCTATTGTAGGAAACTTATGATATGCATGCAGATAAGGTTATGTATTCGACTCTACACATAACTAGGCATAATAGTCACATAAACGGCTATTAATGCTATCGATATGGATTTAAAGTAGTACTTAAGTATATTTTTATGGTTTTTCTAAAAAGACTGCCTCGATTTAGTGGAGCATACGTTGATAGGGCAAGTATAGGGATTTTGATGGGAATTACTTGTTCGATGCCGCAACGCCGACAGCAGGGGCCTGTTTTATAAAGCTACACAATTTACAGGTTACCAGGTCCATTTGACATAAGCTCGACCAATGACGACCAGCCACTTGAGCAGTGTTGCCAGTTTAGACCTGTAAAATTGTAACTTGTAGTTTTATAAAACGTGCCCCAGGGGTTTATAATTATAACCTGTTCAGTTTGGTTACGATGTGCTCTAATTCTACTTGTAGTACTTGTTTTATTAATAAATTCAAGTCAAACAATCAATAATTATTCATAAATCAGTGTTCAGCATCGTTGACAAAATTAATTGACTTGGTTGATCAAATAAAAAAAGGCTCTAACGCATCAGATATGAATCGCTACAATCAATTGGCCAGAGACAACGGGTATAGACATCGTTACATCATTGGGCACGTGTTCGGGTGCCATGCCGGCCGGGCAATTGGCCACAAATGGTCCAAGTTAATTGCAATGCGCACGCGACCACGCCCGTGCGAACATTGCTTGATTGATAGATATTACATTAGTGGCAAGTGACGACAAAAAGTTTTAAGCTTGTAGGTATGGAAATTTGGTAGTCTGGTGCTAAATTTATTACAACTCTTTTTTTATGCTTCCTAAATTGAAGATTAAAGTTATGTTAGTCTTGTGCCTCAAACGGCTCCAACCTAATTGACAAAACGCGTTCCCGCCCGCACATTCGAATTTCGAAAACGCCAATCAGTTCAAGTGAAACCGATTCGAAATGACATTTCCTGTCTGTGTTCTTCTAATTATTTCTGTGTGGCCAGTGTCAAGTATGTTAAAGGTATATTCTGCTCTATGGGTCAATAACGGATTTTGAATGATTGAATAAGGTTGAGCGTTTATTTTTGAAGTGAATGGAAATATTGTTCTATTTGAGCAGTTGCTTTAAAATATGATGCCAAGTTGCCAATCAACATTAATGGCAGTAATTACACTTTAATAAGAACAAATGACTAAAAATTAAGATAAAGAATAGGTTGACCAAGTGTTTTATAGGTCAATCTCTTGACGGATATACGTCGTTAATGCGTTGTAGGTGCTTATACAATGTTAGACCCAAAATATAGAGTTAGATGAGCATAAAATATTTATGCTAATGCGGAATGTTAAAAATAAAATCAAGTCAGTACGAGTAAAACTTACCGACCGAACTTATTAAGTCGTCACCACTGCCTACAGAAGAACAGAGGCCGCGAAGTAATGGTAATGGCTGTTTTCTTGTACAGTGGAGATCATAAATACATGTGTACACTTTAGTACCTTGTCTATTTAATGTTATGTTTAAACTGCCATACATGAATTGTCACAACGTTTAAAGTGACAAGGTACTAAAGTGTACACATATTTATGAACTCGACTGGGTGGGGTATCGTTGCCATGATATGTATCTCAGAAGTCTCTAGGCTATTTTCGGTATGAATGTGAATAGTTACACAAATATATCGAAACACAAGCATTCTGGTTTCTGAAGCTTGTTTTTTGTTAGTCTTGTTGATGTAGTCAAAACTTCTTGGATACTTGCCGCGTAGGTACTTTGGTAGGATAAATGGGTCTGTTTCTTCAATCTGCTTTTGACTGCTGTATTGGTAGAGTCAAATATCTATGTCAGTCATAAAGAATGCGATATACTCGTAATCTGTGTGTAAATAAATAAGTAATCCTTGATAAATTCATGCAAAAACATGTTTGTTCATGGTGAAAAATAAAACAATTAAGGACCTCCATTATGGTCAAAAGTCAAGCGACCTAATCTCGGTTTGTGGGAAGTACTAGAAGTTAATTATTAAAGGCAGAGGTTAATTATTAGGTGTTATCATAAGTGGCGCCATCTATAGACTCACTAATAAGTCTGTAAGTTGTAATAATCTATTAACTACCTTTAAGTATCATCCAGATTTGAGGCTTTTTTTGCGATAGAAAATAAAAAAGGATTTATGCATACCATCCAGGGTCGAATGGTTATATGGGACTGGCGGTAAGCCATTATCTTTCAAAGAGGTGGCATTCGGCTGTGGCACCTCGACGCGGGCCAATCGGGAGGTTAATTAAATTTTGAGCCTCCCTTGACCTACCGCTGCTCCTTTATGGCATGAGAAAGGCAAACCGGCCACTTCGATGGTACGCGGACTCTAAAGTCCATGGACATTTTGCAATAACAAGACGAGGATCGCGTTGCCAATCCTGTGGACTAAAATGGCATGCCACAGGGCTAGAGTCTGGCCAGTATAAGTTAGCAATGGAAAATAGCGGAAATTTTAAAAAAAATAGGATTGGCAACCCATATTTTAGCAAATCGAAAACCTGTCACAATCACGTTTTGACCTGGTAACCTTGAGAATGAATAGAATAAAAAAATATTTCGTTTTGCTAAAAAATGGGTTGCAAATCCTATTTTTTTAAATTTGCCGCTATTTTCCATTGCCAACTTATACTGGCCAGACTCTAGTAAGTTAATCCTCTGTCTTACCCTCACACCCGTACACAAAGCTGCTTGGCGATAGATTAGCAGCAGTGGTTTTTTAGTGACAGAATCCAGAAGCACTACAATAATTACATAAGGAGTCTTTCGGAGTAAGAACAGTTGGCCTTATACTTTGGTACCCTGTCACTTTAACGGATTAGTGCAGCAGTTCAAACATGACTTTAAAGTGACAAAGCACTAAAATGTGCATCTATTTATAAGGGAGACCGTGCCAAAGGACCTACTTATTTTGAAAATCGAAAAAATCGAAGTTCGAAGTTACGTTAGCTTCATCTCTTTCTCTCGATTTAGTCTCTAATGACGAGTAACAGGGAGCTAAATGTAACTTAAAACTTCGATTTTCAAAGTAGTCCTAGTGCATTTGACATGTGCTGTTTTAGCGAGTTAGTGTTCGATGGTGTTGATTAAACGCAGAGAACCTTGCATTTTGCTTATACGTCCCAGGTTCGATCAGCTGTCCGCAAGAATCGCAAGATGGTCTGAGTACAGTCGGACTTTAGTACCTTATCGCTTTAAAGCCTTTGACAGATTAGTGCAGCAATTCAAACATAACGTAAATGTGACAAAGCACTAAAGTGTGCAGCACTTAAAAGGCCTACCGTACATATGTAGACGGTATAGTTTAATCACTAAAGGGGTGCAGTGTGTGAGTGTGGTGGTAAATTCATCACTACAGGGATTTACGACCAAAGGCCCAATTTTTGAATTTCGAGCGCCCGAAAGTTTAGTTCGAAAGTGAGCAAAATGGGTGAAACCCTATTTTTGAAATGACGAGCGATAGAAAATTTAAAGACGAGTGGTCCGCACCATTCGTTTTCAATTCTACCGCTCTTATTTCAAAAAACGGTTTCACTGATTTTACTCATTTTCAAACCAAACTTTCGAGCGCTCGAAAGTCAAAAATCAGCCCCCAAGTAAGGAAAGCAAATAACCGGTTATAACCGGTTTTAACCGGTTTTTTCCATACAAAAACGTATAAATAACCGGTTATTTGCATTCCCTACCCCCAAGTCTACATACTATGGTCACGTTGCTTGCGTGGGTTTGAAAATCAAAAGCGTACGCATGCCAAGGCAAGGCCGAAGCAATTTAGCTATGGCTACATCTTAAGTTCAGATGTCAAAGTATAATTCGGTCATTCTCCAGACAGCCATTTCTGTATGTCCTCGGGCTTAAAAAATATAAAACTATTGAATTTGGTATAATTTATATTTTTTGTTCCTAGAAGGTACTCGTATTGAGGTGTACATGAATTTTCAAGTAAATATTCAATACCTTTCTAGGAGAAAAAAAAAATCAATACCCCATTCTCCTAATTAACACCGCGCGTCCCACTTCCGAAATCACTAATATAACTATTTTCCCCGATCATATACAAGAGGAAAGATGAATGAAAGTATTTTTATTTAATGAAAGATAAGATATCGAAATTACAAAAAAAATACCAAATTTATTTAGTAATATAGCACTGAGATATAAAATAAAGAAACTTTGTCCCTATACGTGTACTAATTCACGCGCCGGTTTCATTCTTGTCCGTGCAAGGCCATTGAAGAAAGAGACAGATGTCTGTAATGCATTTTGCGTGAGCAGACACTCATGTCAAGACCCTCTTGAGAGAAAGACGTGTTAATGTTGTGTGGATCGCACACTACAAATGTAAGTATCTAATTCGCATGTTTTGGTTCTCGTAAATTCTAATTAACACGTTCACGTTTTTAAAATCAGCCAATAACTCTATAGCTCTGTAAATTATTTTATACATTAAGAACCTCAGTATTCAACAGTTACTGGATTATGTAGTTTATCACATGTACCTAAAAGAAGTTATATTTTTTTTATCAAGAATCCCTAATACACACGTCTAATTCACGGGCCAAAAATGAACGCGTTAATTAGTTTAAGAGTAGTAAAAAAGGTTTTTGGTACATAAAAGTATTTTATTTCTAATTACTCGCTTAAGCTAAACCAGTTTAAATTAATTTACAGGAATAATCTTTATACAAAAATGTAATTCCCGGAAGAATGATGGCATGATTAGAATTACATATATTATGTCAAACTGGTGTTATTAGAGGGGCCCTAACCTTAAAATCATCCTTATGATCGTATCTGTGTGCTTAAGTGTTTGGACAATATGTTTTTTAGAGGTTATTTTATTTTTCCTAGCATATTTCTCTTGGAAAACATGAAAATTTTGCTGACCACATTAAAAAGTTGCATTTTGACAATAAGTGACAACTGTAATTCTAATCATGTAAGGAAAATCCTAGGGACCCGGCATCATTCTTCATATTTGTATAAATTATGTATTAAAACCACCCGCAATAATTAAACTACATACTTAAAGTTGAATGTCTGTATGTTATGTTATGTTACATAACTTATGTATGTAAAGCTTAAACGGCTCGACGGATTTTAGCATTATGAATTATGAGGTGTCCTTAGATTCAATAAAATTAACTAGTTTATTTATATCCTTTTAGTTCATCGGGCTTTTAAATTTTAAATTACTTTTTTTAAAGATAGATAAGGAATGTAAAAAGTAGGAGGAAGAAGTATTATTTTTTCTTTAGCAGATACGGCAATTTATTTGTTATCATTTGTTCATAATACCTAAGGTATAATATAAAGTTATTAATTCTGTTTTTTTTATCGTTTTCATTGTTGATTATAGAACGATTATTTCAGTGAAATATTAGTTAGCTTATTATGTATGTATATCGTGATGCATATTTTATGTTCCTAATAGTTTCGACGTTGCAATATAATAAATATGATAAAATTAATAGACAGTCTGACAGTTTTTGTCTTATTTCCTAAAAAATATATATTTGGCATGAACATTTATCTAATAAACGCGTAGTTTTTTTAATTCGCAAGCAAGTAAACCTAATTAACGCATCGCTTTTCTAATTCGCGCGTCACGCAAATATTAAAACCCTTCTAGTTAATTAACCGCTAATAATAATTAAGTGCCCAATAAATATTAAAGTTTGAATGGTCGATATGTTACTACATTTTGCATAAATTTTATCAAAAACCAAGTGGAAAAAAAGGGCGGTGTTAATTAGACTGAGAACACAATTCTGGAGAATGACCGAATTGTTTGTTTGTTAGAGTTAAAATTTCACGCGTTAGGGTATAAAGCGGTTTTCACCGGCGAGAAGAGGCTGCGCAAGAATTTTAATTTGTATTAAAACACCATTTCCACCAAAAATGCGAGTGGAGGGAATTGATTTTTTTACAATACAAATTCTCGTCTCGCATCATCTCGCCTTGCCTCGCCGGTGAAAAAGCATCTCTATGCTTCATTTTTAGGGTTCCGTGCAAAACATGAAAAAACGGAACCCATAGGATCACTCGTGCGTCTGTCTGTCTGTCCGTCCGTCTGTCACAGCCAATTTGCTCCGAATGTACTGGAACAAATTAGATGAAATTTGGTAGGATGGTGTAATCCTATGACCAGAACACAGAACATGCGCAAAGTTTTTTTTTTTAATAATTGCTTTTTTGGGGGACAAATTACGAAATTAAAAAGTTTTGCAAACCTTACTGTGTCATATATCAAATGAAAGGGCTCGTTATTAGTTTCTCAAATATATTTTTGTTATTATCGTGAAATAATAGTTTTGATTTTATTAATGAAAGAAGACGAAAGTTGACCATACCCGAAACTACTGAGCCTAACATTTTGAATTTTTGTTACAAAATATAGTTCATTGCTTGTAGATTACATGAAAACCTATAAGAATTCTATCAAAAAAATAAAAAAATACGTTTGTACGGAACCCTCTCCACGCGAGTTCAACTCGCACTTGGCCGGTTTTATCACTATACTTTACTAATTGTGATTGATTTCTTTCAACTCTAAATTATCAACAAAGGTTAGGTCTATTATACTTCTTATAATGTATTCTTTACTTTACAATTTAAATTAATGATTACAGTTATCTCCCAGTTCCCGTAAGCACGAGTGGGTTTTATTGTCTTGCGAATCATAATTCTGCCTTGTCATCGCTTTCGCTGAGCTTTCTAATAAAAAAGCTAGCCTCCAGTCGAGCGAGAACAAAACCAATACAGTAGAGTTCTATTTCTACACACAAAGGAAAAAACGGCCGAAGTTATATCGTAACGGCGAAACAATGTCTAAACTTAACTAAAAATAATCCAAGATTGAAGATTTAAAGTCTGTATGAATAAACATTATTGGTCCACTACCTTATTATGTTAAGATTCGCTGACGACGTCGTTATATTCGCGGGAACCCCCAAAGATCTTGAACATATGCTTTGTTCATAAGACGATCAAAGTTCTCAAATAGGGCTAGAAACTAATGGCTTGAAGACAAAAATAATGAGTAACGCACACAAGAGACCTATAAGCATCAAAGGAAAACATATAGAATATGTAAACAACTACGAGTACATACATATACTTGGGGAAACAGATATCATTCGCAAAAAACAACAACGAAGAAGAAGTAACAAGAAGAGCCAACATCACCTGGACAAAGTTCTGGTCTCTTAAGGAAATTGTTAAAGGAGACTACAGCCTTAAATTGAAAAAAGTTGTAAGCAATACCTGTCTTCTACCATGCTTGGTCTATGGCTCTCAAACCTGGGTATATACTAACAAAATTAAAAACAAAATTGTATCAACCCAAAGAGCAATGGAGAGAAGCATGCTGAAACTAAGGAAAGTAAACAAGATAAGACACTCAAAAATAAGGAAAAAAACTAAAGTCACGGACGCTCTGACACATGCCCTAACATTAAAGTGGAAATGGGCTGGCCACATCGCACGCCTGCAAGATAAAAGATGGACCATTCTACTCGTAAGCACAACCTGGCGAAGACCAGTTGGAAACAGAAATGTTGGCAGACCGTACATGAGATGGGCTGATGATATAGCGCGAGTAGCGATATAGAGGTAAGAACTGGCTGGATAAAAGTAAGAGACGACAGGAGTGGAATGGATTGGAGGAGGCCTTTACCCAAAAAAGGATCCATAGTAACACCACTTAGCTGTGTAAAAATAAAAACATAATTTGTCTATATGTAACTTTGGAAATAAATGGCTTAATAATAACCTTATTATGTCCTTGGTTGTATGGCTTGTACCACAGATACCAACAGACTGTACCGAACTCGATAACAGCCATAGCAAAAAGACACATTGCGGAGCTCCTGGCCTTTAATGTTAAAACAGGTGAACAGTAGTAGCACAGAATAAGTAATAGTTGGTAGTAGTTAGTTATAACTAGATCATGCTGTAGCCAGTCGCTTTGGGGGGATGCGTTTGCGTACGTCATGTCTTTAGAAGCATGTATGGAATGTATGAAAATTGTAATAAGGGTGTCTTTATTCCAAATAAATTGTTGTATTGGCTATGAGTACACCACTACACCCAATGATCACAACAACCCCTAAGCGATTTTCATACGCAAAGGCTGCGCTTTCGTTTTAGCTCTAAAATAATTTTACTCGCTCTAACAACACATTCCATGTAGGTACATTTATTTATTACACACACATAAAGTTTACTTCCGTTCAGTTGTTAAAAAAAGAACGCAGTCTATGGTATATCGAACTTGAAATCGATTCATTAGGAATCGAATAAATTGACACGTCGGCTAATGGACGCGTTCTTTAATCTTTTAATTATTGTTTTTTTTCGGCTCGAACGGTCGGCTCGATGATGAAATCGTAATCGATTGTGATTGAGACCGTATTCGTTACACGGTTAGGGCGTGAGGAGTGATTGAATTATTGTATTTTTAATAAAAGAAGGGAAAGCAGAAGATACGCTTTCAAATACGTTTAATGTGGGAAAGATTAATTAAAAGAAAATTTTTGCTGCGTCTATTACAAATAAACCGTTGTGATTCTCAAAAAGTTACAAAGTAAGAATGCTGGAACGGTGAATATTTAGCGTTTTATACAATTATTGTTGTCTTAGACATACTAACATAAATAATGATATTCATCATATGTATTTATTTATTTATCTTACTTTCACCGATTTGTATGCCAAACCGCTCACACAAACGAACATTTTTATGAAGTATTTTTGGTTCAGTATATTTTAATGACCGCGATTTTAGTCAATCAAATCGCATTATTTAAAAAGTGCCTCAAAAATAGTTCCTCCGAGGCATCTGAAAACTCATCTCTAATAGCCATTTTCACCCTAAAAAGAAAAATCACAAACACCCCAGTTTTCCCGTCAACAGAACTGTCACTCGCGCTGATAATTTATGCGCGCTCGCTCGACTGTCAAACGTTTTTGTTCGCGTCTCAAACGGCCCGGCGAGCATAGACAATGGCCAGATTAAGAGCAGCCAGGTAGACGCGGGAAAAGAAAATAGTGTTTGAAATTGGAAGAGAGTTTTGTTTCTTATTTTGAAATTGGAAGCGTGATTTGCTTGTGTGGCTTTGTGCGTTTGATTAAGATTATTTATTACAGCTGTTCGCGTGCCCACTTCGTTGGGCCTTAAACTAATTTTTTTTGGGTTAATATTAGCCTATGACACTCACAGAGAACGTGGCTCTCTATTGGTAAAAGAATTTTCAAAATCGGTTCAGTATATCCAGAGATTACCCCTTACAACAACGTCACAAACTTTACCTCTTTTTAATATTAATATAGATTAGCCACAGTTCCACGAAGGAGTTTTTGTTGCTTCTCGCCCGCATAAGGTGCTTGAATAATCTTATTAATCATTCTTGCGAATATAAATAGATAAGTTATATTTAACAGCAGTTAGGCATATAAGAAACAGATATACTAAATATTTTTAATTCTAAAAAATTTAATCTAGAAATCACATAAGATCACAAAATGTACAAATCTAATATTCACTTTTTTTTGTATAAACCGTCCAGCCTGATGATCATCCGAGAAATTAGACTCTTTTAAGTGGCAACCGTCACATGAAACTTAAAAAATAGCTCATTTTTTAATCTCTATTCGTAACCCTACATGTCTAAAATGATCTTCCTCTGTTGCATGTGCACTCTGTGCAGTGAGATTCCCGGCTAGAGTCAACGGTGCCCTTTGCTGACCGCCTGGTAAGGTATTGTGCCCGACAGACTAACGTGGACAGGATTGCGAATAAATGGTCGGTAAGCTTCGGCAATGTTCGAGAACTCTAACGAAAGCTGGTGGCCCATGCGTTTTTAGTCATAAGTGTCATAACCCGTGGTATCGGGATGTTGAGTGATAGTTAATCTGCAACTTTTTGTTTTAACGATAACTTGTGTGAACATTTCTGTGAAGTAAGTACTTGTTTATCTGTTACGCCACAAGTTTCTATCTAACTGCCGCACTCAGAGACTTCAATTAAATTTAATGCTTGATTAAAGTTGCTACTGTGACATTATTTGCTATGGCAATAGAATAAAACAACATGTCACTAAACAAGCATTAAATTTAATTGACGTCTCTGAGTGCGGCAGTAAGTGTTGGTAAGCGCATCATTTAAGGCCGGCTGGATTGCCGGAATAAGGTTTTCAGATAAAACTAATTATTGGAAAAGGGGCCAGAAACAACAAACATGGCATCCTCTGTCGGGACAGTTAGTTGTAAAATAAACACTCTTTCGGTTTAATATAATAAAAAAAGTTAGAAGTCTTTTCTTTTTTACATTGTCTATTTTATAAACACATCTAAAATTATGGATATTAGGTTACGGCACTACAAACAGGAGTATTTTTAAATAGCTTTTTACAGATTAATTAGTAGATTGTACAACAAGTGCATAAAACGCACCATTTTACGCGAGACGTTTATCCATCCAAGCGAGCTTGCGAGCGAGGATGGATATAAAGTCGAGTGTTAAATGGGTTTTATGGACGAGTTGTACACTCTAATTTTCACTTCGATTGCGAGGAAATGAAACAACAACATGTTAATTATTGTAACACACATATATTGACAATGACAAAATAAGTATGATGCCCGCAACTTAACTTTTTTTTTTTTTTTTTCATTAGGTACGTGACATCTGACTCAGTTATAAAAACATTTTGTTTTTATATATATGATAACTTATTGTCATGCTTTAAATACCTATATAGATTTACTCAAATATAATAATAATAATAATATAAATGCGACAAAATAAAAATTATAAGTTTATTTCATGAAGTTTTATTGTGTACTTTGGCTGTTGGTCTTGCCTTGGTCTTAGAATACTAACGAAACGAAATAAAATAAAGAGGTTATTCTATGAAGTTAAAGTTGTTCGTGTGGCTGTTGGACCGATTGCCTTGGCCTTCGACGAAGATTTTACTTTATGCACTAGAGCATAAAAAGCGACTTTATGTCGCCTACGCACGACATAAAGACGGACTTTTGGAGCATGAGAAGTGAAAAATTTATTTATTTTTTGTTTATCCACATTAATCTTTCCTTCCATTTGGTAATGACTTCGCGTGTGAGCGCGCATGCACCGGTTGTAATGTTTCCAACAATCAACTACCAAGGCTCTTATTACGCAGTGTTAAAGTCCAATTTCCTACAAAAACATATCCAAATGCACCTTAGCCCGTATATAATGAATCACTCTTGTCGTTGATATAATAGAGTCGAAATTCAAATATCAATCCGCGTGAGAGCGCGAGATCTTAGAAGTAAAATGCGTACGATTTATAATTTTATTACGAATGCAACTAGGTTATATTCAGATTTTTGATTTCCAGTGATGGAGAACCCTGAAACCAGAAGAAACCAAAAAAACTATGTTAATCAAAAACTCCCTTAGTAATAGCGACCCCTGATTTAAAGCCGCAAACGCACTGAGAGCGAAGGCGGCACGTTGACACGTTCCCATACTAAAATGCGTTTCAAAAGCGTGGCGCAGGCGTTTTTTGTATGGGAACGCGCCGCACCGCAACGCTTCCGCTTTCAGTGCGTATGCGCCTTTAGAGCTGCTAACTTTTGAACGAACCATCCGATTTCCATCAAACTTATTTGTAATCCACATCTACAAAATAAGCTACTGCTATTGGATATGCCACAGGCAGATAAAGGGGTCAAACTGGGTCTACCGTATAATACTACTTAGGCATTTTCTCCGTTTATTGGTAATCAATAAATTAATATTTTTTTTTAAAAGTTACTTTGTATCTTTTTGAGGTGCAGAGGTGAAAAATTATTTTCTACATAGGTAGGTACTCATTAGAAGTTACCATCTCATGCAATAGCAACCAATTAAAAAAAAAAACTTTATAAATTCATAAATTCATTATCCTTCATGTCGTTATTTGTCGCAAATTAACTAATAATCCCCATGAAGTTGTAACTACAACTCATGCGCTAGTTTGATGTGCGTCATGTTAAAACTGAATATCTAAAAAGAAACTTCTGCAATAGAAATCTCGGAATTTGTTTATCGTAACTTTAATATCCTAAACGTGCGAGTGGGACTTGCACACGAAGGATTCCGTACCGCTGTACAATAAAGATTAAAATCGCGCAAATAAAACGCCTAAAAAGATTCGTTTATTGTAAAAAAAAAAAAAAATTATGATATTAGCAATGCACAGTCTGTAATAAAATGAAGTGTTCTTTTTTTTACTACGGCTCAAAAGATAGAGCCCTGTGACAAACGGAGAAACAGCGGAGCTTCAGCAATAGGGTTCCGTCAGCACCCTTTGGGTACAGAACCCTAAAAAACTACATTGACTCAGCGACCCAAATACCAACTGATACTACTTAGAGAAAACCTCCCTTTCCTATTCTGTACCTACCTTTAGCTTAACTTAGTATCAATAACTATTCAATTTCTTGGTCATTTTGGATCTATATCGAGAACACCCAAAAACTCCGAAATATTTTATTCCAAATACTCATTTATCCGAGTTTTCATTATTCCGAAAGCTATGTTATGCAGAAGCTTTTTCAGATTAAATGCACAATTCAATTGATACGCGTCGGTTAGTTCAGGTTTGCTTTATAAGCGATATAAAAACAAAACAGTCTTCTATCACAACATTGCATTCGCAATTACGACTCTTTGGAGTTATGTATTGTACCCATATAATATATATCAAGTCTTTTCTAGCTATCTCCATAAGAGACTACCTGGCCTAGTATCGCTGCGTCTATATCGCGTGTCAAATGTGGATAAAGCATGCGTCACTCTCGTACTTATTTACATGTCAGAAGGTGACGGATGCCTTATACAAACTTTATCACGCGATAAACTCTGCTATATTAAGGTCCTAGGTATTTGGTTTACGATAAGACTTAGGTACTAACGTGATTAGTTAATAATTAATCTCTTCCCATCTGTAACCAATGATCGGTATGCAGCATCGTTCTATTTTATCAAGTTAATGTTTACTGTTGTTATGTCATTGTAAACTCTCCCAACTAACCTTTGTGTTAGTTTATATAAAATTATTTATTTATAATCAATATAGTGTCCCCACCTACTGTAAAGAATGTAAAACCAAATAAACTCTGTTTTGTCTATGGTCGCTAAAAGCACGTTCAATTCAAAACTGTCATGAAAACGGGTTATTTCATTTAATTCCAACAATACTTTGAGTTAATCCTGGGGTGTGATTCTCTCAAAAACGCGGTCGAACGAGCGAACGAGTGAATGTCGCATCGGCGAGTTTAAGTAGGTAGTCCCGTCAGAGCGAACAAAACACATTTTAGCGCGTGCATTTACAATTTGGCAGCATGGCTTCTGTCGATAAGATCGAACGAAAGCTGCCTAATTGAGAATGCACACGCTAAAATGTGTTTTGTTCGCTCTGACTGGACTACTTAAACTCGCCGTTGCGACATTCACTCGTTCGTTCGTGCGACCGCGTTTTTGAGAATCACACCCCTGGAAAACTGACACCCTTTTATAGTGAACGTCTAATTCGTCAGGGTCATGTCAATATTGTTCACAGTGCCCGTTGTTTTTTCCCGTCGATGTCGTTAGCGGACTCCGAAGTCCAAAGACCATTGCGATTGATAATGGCTTGATCCTGCTTTATTTCTTAAGCTCCCGATATCGTCTTATCGATGACGTCTTTGCTCTACGTCAAAGGGTGAGAGATATAGAAGCTAAATGGCAAATCGCTGTAATACGCGATTAATAAATTACGACAGTTAGGATTTGCCATATTTACCTGAAAGCGGAAGGGAGAGTATTGTTCTTTACATGTATATATGTATATGTATGACTAATAGGACTGGTAGCGATCCCTTGAAGAGATAAGGTTGCCTTTTGGAACTCTGACCCACCATAGAACTATGTCAAAGTGACGTTATAATTCAAGTCGTAAGAATTTTCAAATAAATTGTTTTATAACGTTACTGCTATGTATGGTGTCACGTTCTATGCTGCCCTCCTTAGAAAAAAGTACGTAAGTCTCATAGAACCGCGTATGTCTTATTGACCTTATTTCTTAAAATTGAGGGTTAAATTTACTTTGACTATCAATTTGCGCATGCGTCCTTTTTACTTAGGAGTGCAGTATGGTGGGTCAGGGTTCCATTGCGCTGACAGTACAGTCAACTTAAATTTGGGACCCACCTTAGGTCCAAAGTCATTCTGACATTCTAATACAATAAGGTTGAGTCTCCTATAAGTTACAAATAACTTGACATCTCTAATGACATTGACGTCTTCAAGCCTATTTTTCTATGTTTTTTCTTGAAATGGGTCACAAATTAACGTTCATGATAGTACATTCCTGCTATATTCTAACTGTGTATATTTTATAAATGTTTTAACTTTTGTTTGTGTAATAAAACATACTTACATACATACTAAGTCATTACAAATTGATTGTGCGAATGACGTCAGAACAGGGATGTTATTGCAATGATTTCATCTTTACTCCGAAAGGCATATCAGAAGTTAGAACAGACGTCAGAAATTTACCCGGAAAACCGACTCTGTAACGAAATTTGATCTATTTCGGTATTTTTACAAAACTAAGGGCGCGTACACATAAAACGTCCGTTTTTACAGGATCCTTTGTAACGGATCTTTTCACCTTGCTATCTTCTCTCTGCTCTTTTTTAATGGATCCAGAATACTGTTTTGGTTGTGAACTCGCTCATACAACTACATACGCCATCAAATAACGGACCTGTAAAACAAATCGCTATGTGTACGTGCCCTAAGCTATGAATATTTTTTATTACTTACTACTCTTGATATTTATAAAAAAGAAATGTGTTCAACCTTATTTAAGGTCTGTTCATTCTTACTTGTCTTATATAGTAAACAACATTCTAACCTCAAAATGTACCTTTTTGGTTAAAACAGCTCTTTTATCGTAAATAAAGTAAACTGAATAAATGTTATGGACATCACTTGGCTAATGTATTGTCTGTGATTGCCTTATTTTGTTTAAAATAGATGTTTTAGCGAAAAAAGGTTCATTTTGAGGTTAGAAAGTTGTTTACTATATAAGACAAGTAAGAATGAACAGACCTTAAATAAATAGGTAATATCTACTATGCGCATCAGAAACATGGTTATTATACTTAGTTATTTATTTCCCTAACATTACAGACGTTGTTTCCACAATGAGCGTCATCATTGTACTAATGCGTTTACTTTATAACGCAAGACGGTTATAAATAAAACAAATTACTGTTCAATTTGTATCCTGTCTATTGGAAAGGATACAAGTGTTACAACTTCTTTATTTTTTATCCTACATTCTTTATTCGTTTATGAAAATAAACAAATTTTAGAAGTTATATTATAAAGACGTTTATCCTGGTAAATTTGCCTAGCTAGATTTTAAATCACAGGTGCTTAGAAAAAAAGAGCTTAGTTATTTTTTTGTGGCGATTCAGTGAAAAGTTTCTGGCGCGAAGTGGCCAGTTATGGAAGACCACGGCTGACAGGTGTAACAAAGAGGTTAGACCCGTATGACGACAACTTGAAGTATTTTGATTTATTGCAATTATGTTCTTGTTCACAGTTTTGTTCGTATGTTTTGCTTAATCTTGCCAACCGGGAGGACTAAGAGAATCATTACACCGACTGTCTTAACACATACCAGCACAGTTCGTATACTGCAGCTTTGCGGAAGGGTAAGAAGATGGTACAAAAAAACTGTAGCTGGCACAAAGTCCTACCTGCAAACTTGTATATTTTATTATTATATAAATAATGTGTTACAAAAGGTCAATGTGTAACAGTTCTATAAAAATAACTGACTCAGTGTTATATGATCGGGTTGAAACAAAAAAAAAGAAAACTAAACCTAATCACGCGACACTCTTGGCAGCGACACAATAGTTTTTCAACACTGCAGTTACTAATTGCTATTCTAAACTTACCGTGATGGAAATAAAAGCCAACGTAACTGTATAAATAAATTTGTATGTATTTGCAGTATTTGCATGTCGTTTAGAGGACTTTAGACTTTAATTCTATTGAACAGAAGGTAGGTTAGATGTAGAAGTGGGCTTGTTAGATTCACTAACACTTATCGTACGATTATGTAATTTGTTTTAGTTTTACATATACTTGTTAAAAAAACTACAGTAGGTACATTGTTGCCGATGGTGGAAAGTACGTGCTTTATGAACAAGTCATATGGAGGGCCAAAACGTAGTTGAGGCCCTCTAGTGTACGAGTCCGTAAATTGCACTTTCTGGCAAACATACCTAGTGCTTTACTCAAGTACTGCGAGGAAATAAAACAATTGTTTTGAATTAAATAGGCCTAGAATACTTTTTTGTATAGTCATAGTCGGGTTACCTTTGTTGCGGCGAAATATGTTTGCCAAATGTATCGTTTCCCAACCGTTTCATTTGCCAACCCGCTTTGCTTTCTGTAACCGTAAATATTACAGGATTTTATAAAAACGAACCCAACCTAACCTATAGGGTTCTACACGATGGTACTGAAATAAATCCTGAAATATTTACAGTTACAGGAAAAAAAATTGATTGGCAAATGAAAAGTTTGGGAAACGATACATTTGGCAACCATATTTCGGCCAAACGGCAGGCTGTAATAGTCATATCATTTATTGCATTGTGTGTTTACAAATGGTCTTAAAAATATTTCATGTCCAACATAAACACTGTCAGGGCACTGCATTTAATTCATAATATTATACACACCTATAACAGTAATTATTCAAAACCCAGAAAACTTTTATCATACACACAAACGTTAATGCATACTTTTAATTGGTTTTACATTTAAATACGTTTGTTCTCGTTTGCAATAAAAACTATTTGTTTAAACCGTCATAAAAATAAATAAATACTGGCCATGACGAGTTAAAAAAAACTTGAATCGCCAATAAAAACCAAATGCGTTTATTTTTTAAAGTTTTTTTATGGCAATCGTCATGCCAGTACGTTATTCTTAATGAATAAGTTTATATTTAAAAGTTTATGATATCTAGTTTAGAGCACGAAATGCGCCTGAAACTGTTTAAAAAGGTTTCAAGTTGCGCCTGAAAACTTGAAAAGTAACTTGTAGATATAATTTTATATACTGCGTGCTTTTTACAATCCCCTATTTTAGATTATATTTATGGTATTTTCTCAAATACATAAAAATAAAACATCAAATAAATATTTTAACTCTTGGTATAAAATGAACGGCTTCTTTTGCCTAAGGGCGAGATTTTTAATCCTGCACATATCTGTGCAGGATTAAAACTCAAGTAATATTTAAACAATGGTAAAATGTATGAAAATTGTGACACATTTTTTCCAAATTATACTTAATTATTACTTCGAATTTTAAAAAAAGGATATCATATACCTAAAGGATGTTCACAAACGGACGCAAAGTCAAAGTCTTAAAATGTAATCATTTTTTCACGGAAACTTTACACACTGAACATGAAATAAATAGCAACATTTTATTACCCAAGTAACTAAAAGTTTATTTCAACGTTACAATGTTTTATTGATAACGTTATCAGTTATTGTTTATTGAACGTAACTGTCGCAAATTAACCTGCGGATAACCTCAGATAGACGAGTAAAGTTAATCCTGTTGATATAAATGCTGTAATTATCTATTTATAGCTAATTAATAAAGAAGGTTTGTCTAATAGTTATTAAAATACCTCATTTTAAATACGACATTCATGTTTTATCGGTAAGAAATGCGAGAAATGCTCTGCTGGTGAAGCGGACCATCTTAACAACTTTTGCTATGTGTCATTTTTCAATAAACTCTGGAACCAGCTTTGGCTGAGGTTTGGTTAAAAACAATATTATCCACCATCTTGTGAGAGATTTTCTTAAGGTCATGGTCATAGAGTCCAGGTTTTCATGCGCAAATATAAGCGTCGTCAAACATTTTCATTATGAATAACAAATCCCGGGATTGTTTGCAATCATTAATCATTACTTTACGAGTTGCAGCTTTATATAACTAGCCCAAAATTGACGCAAATCAAATTCCCAAAGCGCGTTATTTCAGGAACTGCGACAATTGCCGAAACTCCTAGAAATACTTAATCAAAATCCAATCGAGTGACATTAATGTGCCTCGTGGGGTTCAAATCTAGACGTGACGCATGACGCATGACGTTATTGACGTTACAAGTGCACTCGTGCGCCGATTAAACTACTTATTTGCAAGCTTAAAGCTAGATCACTTTCATCTCGCTTTGGGTACGTGAGTGTTATCATTTACGGAAATAGGGAAGATCAAACCTTCACAATATCTAGTAATTTTTGAGATAAGCGTAAAATGCATTGTGAAATTTTAATGAGCGACCAAATTTTAGGGACTTTCTCTGTTGGTCATACTGATCGACTTTTATTATGGGGCCAACATCCAAATCGCGAAAAAAAATTCAGCTCCAATTCGGCTGTGTAGCTCTCGAAGTTTGTATGGGACAGCTGATTTTTTTTCGCGATTTGGATGTTGGTCCCATAATAAATGTTGATCAGAATGACCATCAGAGTTAGTTCCTAAAATTTGGTCGGTCATTAAAATTTCAACTTGTATATGACAGACAGACGCGTCGGGGGACTTTAATATGTAGTGACGTTTACGGCCGTCTATTCTACTAAGTATAAAACATTTTGCTTTTGACATGTTGTCGTATTGTTAATGTTTCGATAAGTCTTATTTACTTGACAGTAATGGCGGCCGAGTTAAAGCTGCTAGATCAAAACAGTAGTAACTCCAACTACAACTGTATTTTAAAATCAACTTTAATACAACTTCAATGAACTTTAAACGACACTAACAAGGATTTTGAATTAATACTGTTTTGATCTACCTTTGCGAATGACAAAGGCAATTTGGTTTAACCCAGAGGCCCGAGCGTCGTTTGAGTCGTTTCGTAATTACTATCAAGTAAATAAGAGCTATTAAAACGTTGAAAATACGATAACACGTCAACAGCAATACGGTTTTACCGCGTAAAATCTCAGTCCAGTTTAATTAGATTGTTGACAATCTAACAGCGGGAAAAAGCAGAGGTTAAAATAACATCGTGTTACAATTTCCCGTTAATTTTGAAATACCATGTTATTGGACGCGAGCAGCAGAAAACCGGCCGTCGTGCGATGCTTGGGGAAGGCCTTTATGCAATGGAACCTTACAGCTGAAATGGTGAATCGTGCCATTTTGAAATCAGCTTAAATACAAGTGACTTTGTGGTGGGAGGAAGATTTAGGGATAAATTAGTGAGGCGTTCCATCTTAGCCCCCCTCAGAGGGCCCTGCCAAGATGCATTGCGCTAACTAGAGTTTCTATTCGATTCGTTTTTAAACCAATCGCGTCACTGTTAGATGACGTGATACGAAAAGTGACGTGATCTACCAGTGACGCGATTGGTTTAAAAACAAAACGAATAGAAACGTTAGTTAGCGCAATGCATCTTGGCAGGGCCCTCAGGTTCGGCAACACGTAAGCAATCTTGCGATTTCAGATTGATTAATGTCGGAACCCAATATTCAAACCGCGGATAGATAGGCTTACTTCGGATTGAAATTTGACACATTTTGTATGGGCAAATGTCAAATTTTAACCCGTAGTAAGGCTTATCTATCCGCGGTTTGAATATAGGGTTTGGCCGTAAGTCTACTATGGGCGTCACTGTGATCTTGTTTGGCTTCTTCGTTTTATAAACAAAAAACATTCAGAAGAAGATTTCGTTGGTATCTAACCTCTTCCAATTCCAGAACGTGTGTTGTAATTGTAAAGTTTTGTAGATCTAGTGGGGCGGAATCAATCCGTCGGCACTTGCATCGAACACTACTCGCACTAAAACGAGAATAGATAGTAGACGTTTCATTGCTTTTCTGACCTTGTCTGTGGTCGAGGACGGGTAATACTCAGCGGCAAGATAAAAACGCATCATTTTATCAATCGTACCATAACATACTTACTTAAATTGACACGGAACTCAAGCTTGGCAAATAACATAAATTAGGACCTAGTTCAAAGTAAAGCATGAATTCCAGAAATCCACAACTTTTTTTTTCAATATAGCGATTACCTCACGAAATTGAAATTTCGAAATTAAATTAACTATCAGTATTAGGCATTGACATTAACAGACACTGTGTCGTCCACGATAAATGAACACTACAAAACTAAATACCAATCATTTTGATGCCGATGGGTACCATTAAGCTACACCCTAAGGTCAAAATCAAGGTAAGGTAAGGTTAAAATGATGCTTAACTTAGGTGAACACCAGGGTTCAGCTGAAAACAAGCGCTGTGACTCCGGCCGCAGCACATGCTGAGCTGAGTCCTATTTGACTTCACACTACAGCGCAACATTTCTAAATTTGCTCTAATCTAGCTTTTTTAGGGTTCGGTACCCGATGGGTACTCAACGGGACCCTATTAATAAGCCTAAGCTGTCCGTCCATCCGTTCGTCCGTCCGTCCTTTTGAACCATTGTAGCTGTAAGTATCTTTTGAATCATTATGGGCCCTTTACACTATCGGCGAATACAGACGATTACGGGCGAGCACGATAGTGTAATGGGCATACTCGGCTGTATTCGCCGATCATCGTCTATGATCGCTGATGATCGCCTGCGACCCGTGATTTGTCGGTTTTTCGGACACGAATTAAAGGAAATCACCGCGTTGTGCGTTTAGCTGCCACACTATCGCCGATCATTGATTCCCCGGTGGACAATTAATTAAAAATTAAATTGTATTATATAGTTATTGTATCTACATACTTCTTTTTATTATGATTAATGCTCAAGCACAACCATTTTCCTCCATTTAATTAATAATAAAGTAGCAACACAATCCACGTCCATCTTGTACGCTTGCCGTTCGAAAACTACTACAGGCGATAGTGTGCTTGCACGATCATCGTGCCGATTATAGACGATCAGACCATCAACGATCATCGCCGATAGTGTAGAGGGGCCAATAGATAGCGGGGTGTTTTTTTCTTCAGAATATGTGATACGGCGGATTTGCTAACAAACAGAAAAAAATTAAGAAAGTGAAATAATAAAGGGGTACAGTAAACGCTTTTTTCAACATATTTTTTATTTTGGTTGTATAGTAAAAACGGTAAAACATACGAGCGTCAAATTTGGTGTGATTATAAGACAAGCCCTAAAGAAAAATAGCAAATACTAGAAATTGGTCAAGTGTGAGTTGGGCTCGCTGATTCGATTCGAAATCGAATTCTAATCGGAATATAATAATACATACTGTGCCGCGGCGCGGAACTACAAGACCCCCGGCGCGCGAGTCCGACTTGCACTAGACTAGTTTTTTTACCTATTCCTTTTTTTTGGCATTTTTTCCCCAGCACATTTACATTGCAACAAACTATACTACTAGTACAGGTAGGTATATACTTACTGAGAGTTATCTTTAAGCGGCTGCAAATTACTGGGTGACGGATATTTATTCGTTTTCGCGGTCTCGTCACCGCGGGTTATCTCTCTGGTAAACCCGGAAATGTTTTCGATTAAGAAACTTTCGATCGACGTCACAAGTAAATTTATTACGATGACGTGACACGTGCCTTTGAATTATTGTAATAATAGATATTTAAAACGTTATTATACCCTATTTGTTTAGATGTTTTAATAAATGTAAACAAACCAAACGCGTGGCTCTGTCAAGCGGCCAATCGAAAGTGTTCTTATGAACTTTGACACCACAGATTTCACAATACTTTGCTGGAAAAATAAAAATGTAAACTTTTAAGCTGATACTCTTGGAATTTAACGTCCAAAGCTAAGTATATATTATCGTAGAGAACTATCACACTTCGTCCCTGATTTCGCTTGACAATAACAACTTGACCCCATCAAAGGCCTTACGACCTTGGCTACGCTGCATGGAAGTTTGACCAAGGTCGAGGCACGCATAAACATACACTTTAAACGCATATGGGTCAAGTTAGAAGCGACAGCGATATCAGAGATAGGTAAGCCGAAGGTTTCTAAGAAATTATACCTTAAATCTGAGTTTTTAGCATTTTGTAATAGTCCGTCCGTTGGGCAATTTCCATCTAAGTACCTCACACTTTAATTTCCCCTCGAATGGATTAACATCAAAAAGAGAATTGAAGATTATGAGCGCAAGTATTTGTTTCCGAGTCTTGGTTTTCTATGCAGAGGGCCCTGCCATGCATTGCCCTAACTAGCGTTTCTATTCGTTTCATTATTCGTTATCGCAATGCATCTTGGCAGGGCCCTCAGATATACAAATATTTATTTCGCTATATAAGTATGTTTATCGTTGCCGAGTACCTACCCATAGTACACGCCCAGAGCTTAGTTTGAGACTAGGTCAATTTGGGTGAGATTATCCCACAATATTTACAACAAAAAAAAATATGCACGCTAGTACGAGAACTTTATTATGACGGATACTGAACACTTAGTGCTTGTTTACGGAGATGCGGGGCGTCGCGCGTAGCGTTGGGCGGCGCGGTCTGCACTAAATTCAAACATATGGCGTTGTATAAAAGCATTTACGGAGAAGCGGTTTTACGCGCGTTTGCTTCAAATACATCGTTACTTGCGGCGGAGCCCGCGGATGGCATCGCCGCGTTGCACGCGTCAATAACGGCGGTTCCCGCCACTGCGCCCGCAGCGGGGCCCGCGGCGGAACCTCTGACAGTCTTGTGCTCCGCCGCGCGCTCCGCTACACGCTCGAGAGTCCGCCGCGGATGTAGCGGACACCGCTACTCTCTACGCCCCGCACCACGCGCCGCATCACGCCCGCATCTTTATAAACAACACCGTACATTCCCATATGTTTGTGTTTGCGCGTGTTATGACGCGGTCCGCTGCACGCGCCGCCTCTCTGTAAACGGAAAAAACGCCCGACGCGCCGCGCAACGCCAAGCGGCACGCCACGCGCGACGCTCCGCGTCTCCGTAAACAAGCCCTTAATTAGGCATGGAAAATAACATTTAAAAGATCATCAAGTTCGTTCGTGGTTCGCCTTCGGGGTACATGGGAGGGAGGGGGACACCCAGTAAGCGTGGTTGCGCGTGTTTCTCTTTTCTTCTTCACCGCAGGCGGACCGGTAAGGCCTCTTGCTCTTGCGGAATAGTCATCTAACTAAGGGTACTAAATTGAGGTTTATGAGCTGTAGGTGAGACATAGTGTTGCGCGGACCGAGCATTAACACAACACAATGCCAATAAATGTAAAAGGTGATGATGATTGTTAAAAAAAAAGTCAATTTCTTGAATTAGGATAAACTTATCAGAAAAAAAAAGTTTTTAAACTTACCCATTAGCGCCAACGTAAGTTTCTTTCGCCGAGACTCCGTTGTAATGCACTCGGTTCTCCACCTCACCGTCGACCAAATAGTCAGTCATCACAAAATTCACTATCTGCTTATTTAAATGCCGCCTTAAATATTTAATGTCATTTAAAATCTCTTTATTTTTAACACTGGCATTGTCATGTCCGTGTCTATGTGAATGTTCTGCCACACTTAAATTTTGTAACGTTGATCGTTCTATATTTGAATTTAAAATTTGTAAATCGAATTCATCTTCGCTGTGGTCACAGCTAGTGCTGCCCAAAAGTAACATCATCAGAAATGGTATTCGGAACATTTTGCCGCGTGACAGAAGTTTCGTGAAACTCGACACCTTCTTGTCTTTTGGTGATTTCAGCTCCATGGTTCTGAAATGAAACGTTTTAATTAATTATTAAGACACATATATTTGTATAGGAAAGGGTGAACGGGTGAAAACAAGCCTCCTAGTAAACAATGACCTTTACTATCTCAATATTGCAAATAAGAGTTGCTTACCTATGCTAGTTTCGATCTAAATTAAGAAGCAAAAAAGGGATATGCACTTAAATTATGGAAACACAAAATGATATCCACTCAGCTTCACAACAGAAGTAGTGAATAAACATACGATATCGTTTTTGGTCAGAAACGTTCTATATTACGTCTTATGATATGATTATGCTCTACATCTGTACACTTAATGTTGAATGGCGTTAAATCAACAGTATAGTTTACGTATATCGCTACACCTGATCAAATACCATAATTATAAAATTAAATAAACTTAATGATCAATTTTACGATTAATAAAATAACACCTAAAATGAGACGTTTAGGTGACATGTGAGATATGTATCTTTTACTCTAAAGTGCAAAACAGAATTGTGAAATATTATTTCAAATGGCGCGCAAAAACAAGAAGCGGCTCCTAATTCCAATAAAGTTTAGCCACAAAAACTACAAACATGTACGCTTTAGGCTCGACAGGGTGATCGCGGCTCAGATTTCCTAGAACTACATGTTAGCTGGAGTCTTATTTCTCAAATTGTTTTTTTCATACGAAATGAAATTTAAAACTATGTCAACTAAACGAAATAGTTCTGGTATCTGGTATCTGTTTGTCCAAACATTAGTTTAGCGGTAAAAATGACACGTTTCCTTTGTTGGATAGTAGTCAAGTTATTAATATAGGGGAATGATGCTGGCTGGTAATAAACAACGGTGGGCGATTCATACCATAGATATAAAAAATGGTAGGTCAGTCCAACTGCATTCGGATTTTGGTTTAAAATATTGTGGGACGCCGACTTCAGTTGGACTGACCTACCATTTTAAAAGAAGTTATTTTTTGCATTTTTGAAGGCGGGTTTTTGTTTTTTTAAACATTTATTTTGTTTTATACTTTTTAGTGATCCTATTTATGCTGTTACGTAGCTCCACTTCTAAATATTAATGAGAAACTATAGAACATTTCAAGCTCGCCGCAGACAACGCCGCGGGAATGTCATAGTCATATTTAAACCTAAATGTGCTTCGTCATAGTCGCTCAACTACCTTTATCGAAATATCTTATCGCCACCCTTGAAATAGGTACCGTTAAGGAGTTCCGGTGGCCATCTGTGGTCTTCATCATCAGTTCCACTTCACCATATAGTACTTTTCAAAAGCAAATGCATGAGTTACAGTGAAAAATACCAAAATCGCTATAGGTGTGCCTATAATATTTGAGGACTTCTCTTGATTTCTCCATGATCCCATCATCAGATCCTGACGTGGTGACAATGAGACCAACTAGAAAGTATACCCATTCGAACATTGAAAAAAATTTTCAAATCGGTCCAGTGGTCTTCGAGTAATCGGGGAACATACATAAAAAAAAAACCCCGACGAATTGAGAACCTCCTCCTTTTTTTGAAGTCGGTTAAAAAACAAAGTTACCGAGGGAATCTACTTATGGCCGAACCCTATACTCAAACCGCGGATAGATAGGCTTACTTCGGATTAAAATTTGACACATTTTGTATGAGCAAATGTCAAATTTTAACCAGAAGTACGCCTTATCTGTCCGCGGTTTGAATACTTATAGGGTCCGGCCGTTAGTATGCGGACGAAAGTGAAAACATGCACATCTTTCCTTTCTGGGAGAATAGTACAGTCGAGTTCATAAATATGTGTATGCTTTAGTACCTTGTCACTGTAAATGCTGGGAAAATTCATGTATGGCAGTTCAAACACCCATATAACATATAACATTACCGTTCTACTCAAATATACAAGAAAATCAGAGCAAGGTTTGGAAACCGAAGTGATACTCGTATCAACCTTCAGACGCCCTGGTTCTGACCGCAGTAATTTCATCGCACGCGCACATTTGCCGAACGATTTCACACGGTTGCGGTTTACAAATAATTTAGAATTAGTTATTGTCACTGCCAAATAGATGAGCTTAGGAAAATAGCATAGCCTAGGAATATTCAACACCGAAGTCCATTTTTTACAATGCTTTATTTAACTTGCAATGTATTTATGTAGTACGGGCCAAAACTTGCAAGTTAAATTTCACCCACTTCCCGTTAACGGAATGGGCTGAAATTTGGACCATTTAATATGTAAACCCGATGACAATGCAATATTATGGTGTCTAAGAGGTGATCTGATGATGGAGTCGGAAGGTGGCGACAGGATTTCCGCTATTCTTAACGTAGCCCCACCGTGTTAGAACTCAATAGTTTAGTCTTGATAAGCAGATAAAGATTTTGCAAAAAAAGTACATTCGGAAACAAAAGCTTGTCTCGAAATGATTTTTTAGTTTTCTACATTGAAGCCCTATTTTCTTGGCTTCAAATTTTTGTTCTCTTATACGAGAACTATTTTTGGATAGTCTTCACTGTAAGTAATTTAAGAGTCGTTGCATGTTAGCCAGTCGCTTAGAGTTCCTAAAAAAAGTGATACGGCTCTTATATTTAAATAAATTAGCATATACGTTTCTTTTGTTTTTTACGATAATAATACCTAGTCTTCGTACTATGGACAATAATCGCAACGGCCAGCTGACTGTAATGGCCACTAGACTGATTGCCGTCAATTATTCGCGTCGAATTGGCTCGACTCCCGTGGTAATGAACTTGAATTTATTTATACACCGCGAATGTTACATAACGTAAGAGATCGTTTAGTAAGTTTTTATCATACAAACTGGATAATTTGTAACGGGACTCTTTTAAAAACTCTTTGCCCAAAACAGTCATCCGTTTTAAGAGGCTCTGCCCACTGCTACTTAAGTCTAGCAATTAGCTCATGTTGACAAATATTTAAGAATAGTCACTAATTCGTCTGTTTTACGAGTTACAATGTTTTTTTTTTCCTATATAGTTTATTAAATATTTTGCTACGTTGTTGTGCCCTTTAATGTATTCTTCGTGGCCAAAATAAAGGTCAAACAAATGTCAAAGACAAAACCATGAATAAGATTTCAAAAATATATACGGACTCGAAAATTAGCGCACTAGATCTTAACTGCGTTCTTTTTGTACGTAGCGTGCAGTTTCGTTTAAAAATGTAATTTTTCTCAAAAATGTCCGGAAATGTTGACATTCCTATCTACATATTGAGACGCGAAGTACATAGTTTACTGACAGTTCTCAAATTAAAAAAAAAAAAACATTGCGTGCTCGCTACACAAGCCCGCAATGTTGCATACAAATTCCATTACTATCTAGCTTGTAACTTTTTAAAAAGTGAAAATGGCCATAATAAAATGAGGGCACAAGTCTTATACATCCAAATTTTACTCGAAACATAACTTTTTTATTTGTGCCTGGAATAGCTTATGCTTTTTTTAAAACAACAATTGCGTTTCTCCTTGTCATAAACAAAAAGGCGGTAAGGAGTGATGGTTTTTTCACATGAAGTTTCTGTTTATATGCAATTCAAAAAATGAGTTCAAGCGATGAAGATTTGACTCCAACACAAATTTTTTCATGCGATTTTTGAGAAAAGCACTATATTTGCCTCGGCAGGAACAGCAATTGCGGGCTTCGTATTTTTAAACGGACTCGCAAGCTCGTCCGTTTAATCCAATACTCGGCCCGCAATTGCCTACTTCCATGCCTAGGCAATAATGTACTATTCTTTTTACTTTCAATCAAAATGTATATAATTGACATAGGCCATATAATTTACGTCAATCCTATAAAGACCATTTTTTTCTTTGATTTTTGCAGTCGTAAACAAACTGTCCAGGCTCACTGAACTCTGCTCCGACAACTGAGCCCTAAACCGTTACCAGATCTAACGATTTTACGCGAGACATAAAATCGAATTGTTCTAACGGACACTTGACATAAAATGGACATGCTAAAGGTAACAAAGCAAACTTTATTATTCAGTATATGGAAAATAGCGTTTAGAATCTGTATTCCGTTACAGCAAAAATGTTTTAGGATAGTCTGGTGTGGTTGCTGCAATTTGGTAGTACGCTAAAAAAATCGCAATAAGTATTTAAAGCCAAATCCCGCCGCCAAGCAGCACTGTCTGCTCTGTTGTGCCTATGACTAGCATTCAGGCGTTCCATCTTGGTCTCTAGGGATGTCAGGGATGGTCATATCACAATTGCAAATGTCTACGGGACTCAGAGTCCACATATCACCAAGTCACACATCATGGGAAATTCATTCTAAATTGTTTGATGTTTCCAAACACCTGTGGTATATTTTAGATTCCCTTATTAAAGGCTGCAATTTTTGCCCATTACTTATAATGTATAACTACATGTTCGGCTGGCCTGCATTGTCACCTGACTTGCCCTTATTTAGATTACTGCGCGGATCGACCGACCACTCAAGTAAGTGCGGTACTCTGTCCGGTTTTTGGATGGGTGACCGCCATTGAGGTATTTTTGTTTTTCCCACAGGCGCAATATTTAATCAAAAGGTGTGAGAAAGAATTTTAAACTTGTAAACTTTTTAAACTTGTATACAAATATTTTAAAATAAATATTGGTCGAAATAATTGTTGATCAACTGTTTTATTATCTTAAAGAATTCACCAGTTTAAGTAGTGTCGTCAGAGCGTACAAACAAGTTTGTAGGGTGTACATTCTCAATTAGGTAGCCTAACTTTAGCTCGAAAAACCTCGCTTGCTCTATCGACAGATCAACAGTTAGCACAAAATAAGGGCATAAGTCAGGGGACAATGGAGGCCACCCAAACTTGTGGTTATATATAATCTGACCTTAACTTGTACAGATAGGCCTTTTAGGATACATTTCATCTCTTAAGGATCTCATGTGCAAGTAACCCTCGTGGTGCGAAATAACGTACGAACTCTTAGAGCTACGATGAAGTGCTTTTATCCTGGTCATTTCACCAGCTGTCTAACCACACACTGGAAAACATAGGACATATGTACACTACTTGGCGACAGGGTTAGCGGATAAGATGGACAATCATCAGAGCAGTTCAAGGCTGCCACAACCGAGGTGGCATGCTCAAAAGTCATAACCTGTCGACCTTATCGTACGTCTCTTCTGTATGACGTGATCTCAGCACTTAGTTAAGCGGTTGTAGCTACGCTTGTCACTTTCAGTGTGCCTTTAGGTTATGCTAAAGAATTAGGCACCAGGCGCCAGGTCCCTTTTGAATTCTACCACATATGATTTTATCGTTGTTAACACATTCAGTCCTAAGAACTCCTTATCGCGTCAGTTTTATATGCATATTACCAAACCTGGCACTGAAAGTGCTTGTGTTATCAATCACCTATCTACATCTTCCAAAGTATTTCAACTCGGCCTTCATCTGATAGAATCTACGCCTACGATATATCACTGATAACATGGACGACTAGTAAACATTGCGTCTAGGTATAATCTCTTAGATTTGACACTTGTCAACGAAATAAAGCTATTTATTTCAACATTCCAACATTTTTTCTAAAGTTGTAAGGGAAACTACCTGGACCTCTATTCCACCTTGTATTTACCCTTGCTTTCAAACCATATTGCTTTTTGCGATACGGCCACCTTTCCTGGGGCTCTTTTCTATTCGGTAAAATTATCGAATTGTTTTTAGCCTGGCTGCCATTAGGTACTGTAGTAAATTTACAAGATAGCGTCAGTAATACTGCAATACCGCGTAACTAACAAATTCAATAAATTGCAAAATGCACCTTACTGATTTACTTACTAAGGTTTATTTTGCACCTTATTTACTTATAATTTGTTAGTATATTGCATTATCACCGACGATAGGCTAATACAATGTGTTATTTTGTCACATACCATCTATTAATGTAAGGGCCTAACAATGGTGTATAATAAACGTCTCGCTCGTGTGAAATTTAATATTATTTCCGATTGTCACATGTTTGTACATGCTTAAGTACGCACACGCAAGACCGGAGCGGTTCAGCTTCAGGCGCCCGCGTCACTCTATAAGTACATAAAACCTATAACCTGATTATCTAGATATGACGCGGCCGTCAGGTGATAACTGTACGTGACGTACTGGGTCGGACGCCATACGTAACAGTTTTTCGCATAGCTGTTAACTGAAATCTAAACGGTCAAGAGCGTCGCGCGCTGAGGGTTCCGCTATTTCAGGTGAAGCCGCGTTAAACGGAAACATATATCATTAGGCCGTTTTCACTAAAAAGTGTACCCAAATTAAGGACTGAAATGAAGGAACTGCCGGCCGCAATGTATGGCTAATTTTCGTCACAAAACTGACAAAGTTAAAGTTCCTTAATTTCAGTCCAATTAAACGTATATCATTCAAAAGATGGCCCGATGGATTGCCAAAATGAAGTTTCTTATGCCTTATGCCTTATGTTTAACTTTTGGGGCATAAGGGCGCACTTAGATTTTTTTTTTTTTATTGTATCGTAATAAGTTTTCATTTCATTAATTTACGGTGTAGTCTTTGGTTATTGTAGCATTTTACTTGCTGAGAAATATATTGCACCTTCATCTTACGCAATATGTGGGGTACAAATTTTATCAGTAGCTATTATCAACTAAACTGAACAAAGTAAGAAAAAAGTTCCTATGGTGGTTCTCTTTATAGCTTTTTAAAATGTAGTCGCAAAAGTACCGTGACCCAAACAGCAACCCAATCCACCTGTGTTGTCTAGAATACTCTTAGTTTTTTTTCCTTGACATGTACGTAGGTCAATTTATGTAAAACACTTTATTGTACAAAAAGGAAAATAAAAAAACAGATTTCAAAAAACCACAGGATTCCAAGAACTTCCTCAAAGCGCAGGTTTTGTAGGTAATCTTTCTGACATCTGTTCTTATATGCCTTTCGGGATAATTACATACTAAGTGTAAGTCATAGCTGTACCAAACAACTTTGCCATTCGTTTAGCTAGTAACTATATCCCTATAAATATTTCCTCCTGATCCTTTCTTCCTAAAGTTTTCAAGCATATTTAATTTTTTGCGATTTCTGCAAGATAGCATCAACAAAAAATGCAAAATGCTACAATAACCAAAGAATACACCGTAAATTGATGAAATGAAAACTTATTACGATACAATAAAATAAAAAATAATTATAATAAAAAATCTAAGTGTGCCCTTATGCCCCTAAAGCCTCTTTTTCCTCATCAGTCAAAGCCAATAAGACCATTTCGTGACATGAAGAACATAGAGGTTATATGGAACCTAACTAGACATTTCGCAGGTTGCCTAACCGTAAAATAGTGCAAATATTTACGTCTCTTTAGCGGAGTAACTGGTGATAGCGATCTGAACGGAACCCATTGTAGGTACGAGAGATAGATCAGAGTCCTCTCACAAAGAGACAAACGTCGGATGTGGGGATGCGCGGACGCCTGGATGGGAGAGGTCTTCATGGTATATGGCTTCAACAGCACCGTTTTACTACGGAACCCTAATTAACCCTATTAATAAGTAGGTTATTAACCTGCGAGTTGTCATGCTGAAGGCCAACATACCGTTCGTTGATTGACTATAGTAAATTTTGTCTAACTACTTTTGAATTCCATGACGGTTTTTGGAAAGGTCTTGGTGTTCAAACTCCCAACCAATCGAGGTCCATTTCCAATTTCACAAATAATTTCTTTTCTTTTCTTTTACTAAAAATGTTCTAACACAGAATTTGTTCAAAATATCCACCATTTACCTAGTAATGCTAGTGCTTTAAACATTTTTAATCGAACGGTTACTTGATATCGGTCAATGTGATACCCAGCGCCCTTTCAATTGTTTCAACACGTTATTTGCATATTGCTTCATTCAGCCTAATCATTGTTTTATGTTAAATTAAACAAATGCTAATAAGAAGAATAGATTGTCAAGTGGGAAACTATCAAAACATTACCTATAGTATGTGTCAATTAAAATTGCCAAAAATGTAAACATAACACAACGAACTAATTGACCATAATTAATAATTACTCAATAATCCCGTGCTTTTAAAGATCAAGTGAGGTCTTAACAATGATTTATACACTTGATCTTTACTTTAATTAAACATTATTTAAAAAAAAAACACGCTTGATGAATATTTGAGGTTATGTGTCAAACAGTACTAATTAGTTTACATCTTTGGCAATCGCAATTGACACAGACTATATAATGACATATGTCAAAAAAAGAAAGTTGCAGCTGTGACTTAAGGCCGAGCCACACCGGATGCGTGACGTGCATGTGCGCGTGCGCGTTCGCTTTCCACTGCGTTGTATAGTATGAATTCTCATTACGACATGTCACGCGCAACAACACAACACGCATACAACGCGGTGGAAAGCGAACGAGCACGCGCACGTGCACGTCACGCATCCGGTGTGGCTGGGCCTTTAAACCTAAAGAGCTTCCTTAACTAGCAAATCTCTCCCAGTTGAACAACAATATCAAGTTTAACCAGCAGAAGTAAAGTCAGCAAACACCGGTCAAGTGCGAGTCGGACTCGCGCACCGCACTGTTCCGTACCGCCGCACAGTATTTCATTATTACATGTGACGTTATCTATGAAAAGGGACCTTATTGTCGATGGCGCTTACGCCATTATTAAAGATGCTCCGATATAAATACAACGTCGCGTGACGCAGTGCGGCGTCAGCGCCATCGACAATAAGGTCCCTTTACATAGTTATTGCAACATATTATATTTATTATATTCCAATATGAATTCGATTTCGAATCGAATCAACGCGAGGTCAACTCACACTTAACCATTTTTTAGTATTCTTTCTTTTTTTCAGGGTTTGTACCTAATATAATCATACCACATATGACGCTTGTATGTTTTACCGTTTTGACGATACAAAAAAAAATACGGACCCCTCTATTATTTCACTTTATTTCTTATAAATAAAAAAAATGTTACCAGTAAATCCACCGTAATAATAATTACACAAAAATTAATTAATTGCCAGTGTCATGGGACCATGCCGCGAGCGGACCTGCTAGAATGTTGAATTCTGTACTTAGTTGGATGTAAACAAATATATTATAATATTTATATTACACAAATTCTGAAAAAAAACTCGGGTCGATTTTTAAAACAGTACATTCTTCCGGTATAAGAAAAGCCTATGCTATTCTAGATCCAGACTTTAATCTCTGTGCCAAATTTCATCCAGTTCCGTCGTGGCGTGATGTAACAAAACACCCAAACTTTCGCATGTACATTAGTAAGATAAGATAAGATTGACGACGCGTTGGTGATCCTGCCCACGAAGCTAGCGGTCTCGGTTTCGGTTCCCGCTATGGGCAAATATTTGTGTGATGCGCGGGGGGTGTTTTCTGAGTCGTGGATGTTTTCTATGTATTTAAGTATATATTTCTCTATATAAGTATTTTTATCGTTGTCTAGTACCCATAGCACAAGTCTAGAGCTTAGTTCGGGACGAGGTCAATTGGTATGAGATCGTCCCCTGATATTTATTTATTTTTATTTATTCATTGTCGTCTTAATTTTCGGGATCAGGTTCTTTATTCTGATTTATATGCTCTATATGCACCACGGTAGTTGCTTCCTACGATATACATAATCATCAGAAATCTCTTCGGGGAATAAGGCTGCGGCTCCACTGAAGCGGAGACGAGCGGAGCGGCGCGGAGCTGTGCCAATATTAACCAATAGAATCTAAACCAACGTGCGCAAGGCGCGCTCGACGTGACCGCATGTGCCTTCAATTGGTTAATATTGGCACAGCTCCGCGCCGCTCCGCTCGTCTCCGCTTCAGTGGAGCCGCAGCCTTATGCTGGGGCCCTAATGAGAATGGGTATAAGTCGACTTAACTCGTATAGTCTAGTTCAAAAAATATGTGTACACTTTAGCTTGTATATTTAATCTCATGTTTAAACTGCCATATATGAATTGTCACAGCGATTAAAGTGACAGGGTACTAAAGTGTACACATATTTATGTACTCGACTGTACTAAAAATGGATATTGGGGCATTATCTATGAAAAGGGACCTTATTGTCGATGGCGCTTACGCCGCACTGCGTCACGCGACGTTGTATTTATATCGGAGCATCGTTAATAATCGCGGAAGCGCCATCGACAATAACGTCCCTTTTCTCATATACATAAACGGAGTATACCAGACTTAAACCCTGATCTGGTCTTAAGACTTGATCTTCAGTGATTTTTAACTAGGACCCCAGATTATTTTATTATGTTGGAAGAAATTGATTTAGTGTTACCAGAAACTAATTTCAGCTGTGGTTATGTAGTTTTTAGGATGTTTTGAACATAGATTAGTTGATGACTTGTAATGTCTAATGTACGTACTTAAAAATAAGAAATAAACTCAGAAGCCGTAGGCACACCGTAGGTTTCTTAATTGTTTTATACATTTTCAATGTTTGAAGGGTAAATGCAACATCAAACTGCACGTTTCACAGCCTTTTATTGCTTTTTCACTGTTCACGGCGCAACCAAGTCACAATAACGTCTTTTACGTGCGATTTCGCAACAAAAAAAACATTAAGAATGGCGGACGCATGCATTGATTTACCGCTATGACATAGCGTATGTAATCTGTGGTACAACAGATAAAACACGGTAATTAATATTATCTGTCACCCTACCCCAATTGTGTGAATGTCAATGTCAATTCGACAACTCTTGACGCCACTCGAAATTCTGACAGCGACCCCGGTTCATGTTCTTTCCGAATATTTTTAGCAGCTAATGAAAGGTAAATTACAGGGTAATGAGATTGTTGTTGATTGTTTATTGTTTTTTTTTGACCTGACTTCTGATAATATTTTTAATACTTAATTTTTTATAATATATACTATACCAAAGTAATTCGTTGATAAAGTTTGCTCATACGAGGAGTTTACCCAATTCTCAGTTACTATATTTGATGTAACTATACTCTGCAAATTCTTCTAAAAGTAACGTAAAATACTGCAGAATATACATACATAAGCACAACCGCTTTATATAAGTTATTCATCACTTCATCAGTCATTGTTTAATGAATGAGACTAGCAAAACGGAACCACTCCGGTAGTAAAAGTGTAGGTACCTACTCAATTAAAAAGTCGTCCGGTTGCAGTCCATAATTTATCGACATTAAATTCAGTAGGTACCTGTTGTATGTGCAATTATTTTCTTATAGCAACAGTAAAGTTATGCGCTTTTTTCCTGTTACTGAATATAATTGAACTTTTATTCGTGTAATTAGGTTCGAGCGTCGAAAACCACTAGCATTTTTTCGTCCATGTTGTAAAAACATCTCTTACTTGTCTGAATGCCATTGTTAATAGGTTTTTAAAGTGACGTTGCATTGTAGCGTAAAATTTTGCATATTAAGAGAGCTGTAGCTATCTTCAATAGAACTGAAATGTTGCGTTGCTAATTTCTCGAAAACATACCGTTTTCTTTTTCGACCTTCTTATTGTACTTACCAGATTAAAATGTATTTTCATCGATCTGTAGTTTTATTTTAGACTTAGGGATGCCAGATTTTTTCTCGTGGGAGGTTTAAAGGAGCATTACTGACAGACTGACCAATTTTTATGTTCTAATCTTAAGAAGTTTTCATACATTGTTGAACAAATCTGTCATACATTGTATATTGTTACAACTGTACCATTTATCACTACATCACTCACTACATATTATAAAACAAAGTCCCCCTGCCGCGTCTGTCTCTCGGTATGTTCGCGATAAGCTTAAAAATTACTGAACGGATTTTCATGCGGTTTTCACTATTAGTTAGAGGTTTTTTTTTTTACGGTTTTTTTTATGTATAATAAAATCTGTTTTATGAACGGTTGTTACAGAAAACTCGCATAAAGTGAAGCGGAGCGAGAGCAGTCGCTAGTATTTGATTATTAATAACTTTTACTGATCAGTTTTTAATAACCCAATTTAGAATAAGATAATCGTGTATTTTTTTAATTTACTTCATTTTAGATTTTTGCTTCGTTACTAAGTAAGAGCTGTTTATTACATTATGTATGTCAGTAAGTTATCGTAGGGTATAGGTAACGTATGAGTGTATACTAAAGCAAATTGCATGCCTTAACAAGCGTGTGGCGACTTCAGTTGGACATTCCTGAACCGGTTTTGATAGGGTTCCCAGAAAATAACAGATTGTTTACCAAATGTTAATGGGTTTATGGTTTTTAATTGTTTTATTGTTTGTGGTATGTGTGATGAAAAAAAGATATAGCCGTGGATAATTAGAGGGCGACAAAGTTCAAACTGGCAATCGTTTAAGTCATTAGAAAAGTAATTATGATGTTTTTATGTAAATAATAGCTACGAAACTGTAACAACAACAATAAGTTATTTTTCTAGGTGACATTTTAATAACTGAAATATTGTACGTAGGTACGTACTATACTATTGTTTAACAATCTTATTAATTTATTATTTTAAAAAAGTGAAAGCATTTTTTTGTAACTTTTCGATTATTTTAGTTGGATATAAATATAAACCAAGCAAAGAGAATAAGTACCTAGGTTTTTACGATTCTTTGGAATAGTTTAAATATAGTGTAAGGAAATGGGATTTAATGCGATATTATAATGTAATTATTTTGAATTTTCGTGCATTATTATTATTTGTATCATACTACTCATTTCCCTGCTAGATTAATATTTAAAACTAATTGAAAAAACGAAAGTCACCGTTTTTTTGCAAGGGGGTGTAGTGCAATTGATAATTTATTTTATCTCTGAAATAAGTTTTTATTAAACCATTAAAATTTTCACTACAAGGTACTTAAAAAGTAACTTATTTAAAACACCCTGCATCTGGACAAAATTAAAAAAGCGAATGCGTCTCAATAACCACGATTACGAATAAACCTGTTACGCAACAAAAAAATATCGAACCATACCTGTCAAGGAATAAGGTCAACGTTCCGCCGATTGCACAAGATCCATTATTGTTTACCACAGTTTAAACAAATTATGCACTTTAACACACACTCATTAAAAATAATGTTTATTTTTACACATATTTACCAATCCGATCTCGAAATAAATTAATTTTTAATTAATAAAAGTCACTAAATGATTTTTGTTCCGTCAAAGTTTGCCGCGGAAGTTTTGGCGGGCGATTTCAATGGCGGCTCATACGTGTTTCCCGCGCAAGGAACCAACTGACACTGGCCGGTAGACGTGTAAGCAACGTGGTAGTTCTTACTTGTAACTGTGCACCTGCTTACTTTTTATGTTGTTATACACAGGGTTTATATTCGTGTAAAATACTCGTAATAGCAAATTGCAAGACATCGTACGATGCGATGTAAAAGTAGTCTGAATACTTTCGAGCAATTCGTCTTGTGAAAAAAGTGGTCGTGTTGGTTTCAGGAATCCAATACGAATGTGTTACTAAATAAGAGAACTTTAAGACAAATAATATTAATACTAAGCGTATTTAAAAATAATTTAAACAGTTTATATTCGACCGTAATACGACAATATTCTTAATTACATAGACAATAAAATATTTTTTTGGAAACCAAAACCTACAGACCCAGTTTTTCGTAATATCTACAACATATTCCAAAATCGTAAAAATCTGACTAAATTTAAGGGGAGAGAAAAGTTACCTATGGAAATTTTCAGCAGCAACGATAGGGTAAAAATTGGATAAGGTCAATATTTAGGTAATTAATAACTCTTACTGCAAGCGTCCGTATTGTGTCGGGAGGAAAAAAAACTTAAGTACTTAGTTAAATTGGCAATTAAATTTTAACTACGGAACCCTAAAATCGGTTTTTAAATGTTTAAATACCAATTGTGTTAACCAACCCTGACATTTTAAAAATACTCCGTTTATTTCTGATCCTCCTATATAAAACAAATGTCGATTCTCAGACAGTATGTCTGTTTCTGTCACTTACCAGTTAGTCAGACAACTCAGACACCAAACAAGGGGGAAACTTGTCTTACATACAGGGTGGAAAGTTGAGATGGGGCATCAAGGGCAGCTACCAGATCCCTTGCTGCCACGCGAAAATGATCGCGAATGAGACCTTTCCCAACTTTTTGAGTGATGACAATCGACATTCACAGATTTTTTCGTCGGGTAATGTACTTTACCTGATGCTCTTACGATAAAGGAAGTACATCGTGAGGATACCTGCACATTCGAACAGCTGAGTGTGTGAGAGGGTAATTGCACGAAAGGTCCTAAAGGGGTCCAAATATATTCGAAAGGGTCCATCTGTAAGATAAGATTGCTGGTGGCTACCTAACTCTACCTTACAAGCCTACCAGCACAGACCTACTTTAGTTTGCCGGTTTATACTTCATCAACAAATTCAAAAGGCGATTTATTTCAGGCAATAACACCCCAGGGTCCAAGCAGATCGCACCACCCTTGCCAGTTGAAAAGTAGAGATCAAATTCTTGTACTCCAGTGCGGGGGTAAGACAGCGTTAAGATGGCTATCATATCGAAGGCTATCATAAAGAAAAACACGGGTCCTCAGGTTTGGCAACGCATTTTATATCTACAGGATCTCGGAGTCAGGAGGCCCTGCCAAGATGCACTACGCTTACTAGTTTCTACTCGTTTCGTTTTTATACCAATCGCGTCACTGGTAGATCACGTGACTTTTCGTATCACGTCATCTACCAGTGACGCGATTGGTTGAAAAAGGAACGAATAGAAACGCTAGTTAGCGCAGGGCATCTTGGCAGGGCCACCAGTACCCTTACCATGAGTTATAATTACTGTACTCGCTAGCGAGACGAATGCTCTGTCCCTCGCACTCTATAAGAATACTTACGAGGTCTGTGAGGGACGGAGCTTCCACTGGCTAGCGAGAACGTTAATTGTAACTCATGGTAAGGGTATTGACTGAGCCCACATACTATCAGGTAAACTGTGTGCTCATTTACTTTCTCCAAAAGTCATAAACAAATCGTATTAATTATGATGCACTCATCAGAATTAACCAACCAAATTGATATTGTGCGGTTGCCTACGTGATACGAGGGCAGAGTGAGAAGTCTGGTAAAAATCATATTAGGGGTATTTTTTTCACAAATTCATTAATGTCAAGTTGTAATGCAGCCTTTTTGGAGGTAAATCGTATATTTTCAGCCAGTTCGCACGGCTAGTTTTTTTTGACAGCTATGAAAAACAAAACAATCACTTTGGTGTTTGCAAACATGGAGAAAAGTGAGTTTCGTGTTCTGATTAAACATTATTTTTGGCGAAAAAAAACAATAACGGAAACAAAAAAAAAATTAGAAAAATATTACGGGAACTCTGTTCCATCGATTAAAATGATCCACAAGTGGTTTACGGATTTTCGTTGTGGCCGTACAAGCACTGCTGACGCCGACCGACCCGGACGCCCAGTTGAAGTCACTACACCAGAGATGATCACCAAAATCCATGACATCGTATTGAACGACCGAAGAGTAAAGGTCCGTGAGATAGCTGATATTGTAAGCATTTCAGACGAACGGGTTCGTAATATCCTTCACACTTGTTTGGATATGAAGAAGCTCTCCGCCCGTTGGGTGCCGCGATTGCTCACAGTGGATCAAAAACGCACTAGGCTGACCCTGTCAGAGGCATGTTTGGCGAAGTTTAGGTGTAATGAAAAGGACTTCTTGCGTCGTTTCATAACTGTTGACGAAACTTGGATTCATCATCATACACCAGAAACCAAGGAGCAGTCAAAACAATGGATTGCTTCAGGTGAACCTGCACCAAAGAAGGCCAAAGCAGTTTTATCTGCGAATAAAGTTATGGCTACTGTCTTCTGGAATGCTCGTGGTGTAATATATGTTGATTACCTTCAGAAAGGTAAAACGATTAACGGCGAATATTATGCCAACTTGTTACAGCGATTTCATGAAGTTTTAGTGGAAAAACGACCTCATTTGGCGAAAAAGAAAATCATTTTTCATCAAGACAACGCACGGGTCCACACTTGTGCCGTTGCTATGGCTAAAATCCACGAGCTGCGTTACGAATTGCTCCCGCATCCGCTTTATTCTCCTGATTTAGCCCCCGGCGACTATTTTCTTTTCCCAAACTTGAAGAAATGGCTTGGTGGAAAAAAAGATTTGGTTCCAACGAAGAAATCATCGCAGAAACCAATGCGTATTTTGAAGGGTTGGAGAAATCGTACACGGAGGGAATCGAAAAGCTAGAAAAGCGATGGACCAAGTGTATTGAGTTAAATGAGGACTACGTTGAAAAATAAATATTTACTTTTACCAACAAAAAAAAATTGTTTAATTTTTTCCAGACTTTTCACTCTGCCCTCGTATTAAGTATAGGTAGTCTGTGTCAATTGAAAATGGCAAAGATATAAACACAACCAAACGAACCAATTTACCATTATTACTCGGTAATCGCGTCAAATAACCAAATCCTAGTCTTAGTAATGATTTATACACTTGACCTTTACTTTTACATGAAGTTGAAGATTAAATAACTACCTATTAATTATACGTTATTTTAGATAAAAACACGCTAGATGAATATTTGAGGTTATGTGTCAAACAGTACTAATTTGTTTAGGCATCTTTGGCAATTTCAATTGACACAGGCTATATCCAGTGGTGGGATTTTAACACTATACCTACTGTAGATACGGAATACATTTATCCTCTTCTTTATATTACAATGTAAAGTTTGTTTTTATCCGGTTTTTATCACACGCAGGGCTGAGATTTTACGTACACGGTAAAACCTAATTGTTTTTGACGTAGGTATTGTATTATCAACGTTTTGATTACTTTTTACTTGACAGTAATGGTGGCCGAGTTAAAAACACCATAATAAGTCAAAATGAAAAGCAATATGGTATATAATCATAACAAACTTTTATTTATTTAATGTTCCTGTAGTTAGTTTAAAATAAAAAGGCAACAGTTCTTCTCAACAACTATTGTTTTAAACTTACAACGAGCAATTTTGCACGCATCCGAACGATGTTCGAACAAGCTAAAAATACCACAGTTTTTTTTTAAACGGCGATCGGCTATACTTGCATGCCATCATTGCAAACTTTTTGGTCGCATAACAATATGGAAGACTTGTCAAAGAATACCTATTTAACAGATAGTAGGCAGCAGAACAGATAAAAAGCAAGCAAGTTAATCCCTGTATTTATGATAAACATTTGTTGAAAAACAATTAATCAACATTAATGATGAGCAGCAAAAATTTTCTCGGTCGCCGGGTGAAAACTAGCCAACATGCAGTGATCAACGCCGTATGTGGCTTTATCTGTAAGATATTTTTTTCCAACGATATTTTTTTTTTAAACCATCAGTTGAATTTTCTTGATATTAACTATTAATTACAAAGACTGATTTTTTTACATTAATTAGTAATTTAATAAAAACTTTTTCTTTTTGACATTAATTATTAATTAGAAAGTAAATGAGAATACAAATTGTCAAAAAAATACAATTATATACATATAAAATTCTATTTGACCTGTTAAAACTTTCTTAGACAACTTTTATTATTTGGTAATGTAATGACAGACAAGCGTGTCTCACTCAACTTTTTTCTTTCTTTTCGGTCTCAAAATTATCGACCAGTTCTCAAGAAGCCACTTAAAAAGGTGTTACCAACTTAACAACAATAGGGTAATAATATAATAAACGACAATTCATTCATGCGAGCTATCTCTTTTGAAACGAAGTCAATGGCATTCCAAGTGACTGCGTCCGCCATTTTGATTATTTTTTCTATTTATTATGGCGGCGTCTTTTAACTGGCGTCTTTAGGGTTCGATTGCAGATTATGTTGATATGTTATTTATGAATAGATTGTGAAACAAATATTTAAACTGAGTTAACCGTTAGCTGGCGTACAACCTCAGTAAACCTGTTAAAAATATAACGCTCTAGTTTGTTACGGAATATGAAAAGCAGTGTTAAGTATTTATATTATTTTTCCGATAGGATACATTTAGATTTTCATAAAGAATATCAAAGTAGGTTAAGAAAATCCCACATTTAAACATTCTTTTCTATTAAAAAAATAGTACCTAAATAGCAAAAATCTGTTTGTTACAATCGACTTTATTATCAGAGTTTTTAGTTTTTAATACATTATTTTAATACCCGCTTGACTGTTAGTGCCAATAAGGACACCAGCATTACATACTTTATTTTTAGGAATAAATCCTTGAGTATTTAGGTAGGTATGTCTCATCCATTATTGTTCAAGAATCCATTAAGATCCTAGAGCCTAAAATAACAATTTGTAAAAGGGTTCAAAACAAAACATCTTATACTTAACACTTAACCTGTTAAAGTGACCGCTAAAAATAAATACTAACTTTTTGCACAGGCCAGGTGAATATTTTTTTACGCAAATATATCTAAGTTTTACTGCAATGTAATTTATGTAGACACCTTTTCTTTAAATTGTGGCCTAAATGTATCAGCTTTGTAACATTAAGTAAGATATAATACGTAGAGTACGTGTGCAGGACGATACAAGCCGATAGCTACAAGCCAACAGCGCACAAGACGATAAGGATACAAGCATAACAAGAGTAACAAGCAGCTCGTAACAAGCATAACAAGAGTAACAAGCAGCCCGTAGCAAGCCATAGCAAGCAAGCACGCATACAAGTACGCCCATAGCAAGCACGCATACAAGAAGAGACCCCGAGTACGCCCATAACAAGAATAGCAGCACGAAACAGTACACCATAGAAGAGACCCCTCGTACGCCCATAGAAGAAGGGATCTCCCAGGGGAATCACATAGAAGCTTGTTACCACACCGTTCGCACGTCTCTCAAGACTCTCTCGGCCGCTCAACTACTGGCAATAGTAAAAGAAAATAAATCAACGACTCTTTCTTCCGAAACCACCAGCAGAGTGGCGAAAGAATAACCCCCACGGAAATACAGTCCACTATAGACTTTCCGCCGCTCATGTGCGGGGCAATAGCACTATCGACGTCCCGCACATTGGTCCTTCTCCACGGATAAGAAGAAAGAAATCGAAGATGCCCGTAACCAGAAGTAAAAGCGGAAAGAAGCTTCCGACTACAGAGGAAGCTGGCACAACGACGACAGAAGCTACTTCGACGATCGAGACTCTGTCAATAGCAACAGGATCGAGGCCGGCTGCGTCAGTCCCGCAGCCGGCACCCGCGGCATCAATCCCGCAACCACAGGCCGCTGCGTCAGTCCCGCAGCCGGCACCCGCGGCATCAATCCCGCAACCACAGGCCGCTGCGTCAGTCCCGCAGCCGGCACCCGCGGCATCAATCCCGCAACCACAGACCGCTGCGCCAGCCGCGCAGCGGAAAGGGAGGATCATCCAGTCGACACAGATAGTACATACGGATCCTCCAGCGTCACCGGACGTACCGATACCGGCGCCACCGTCGACACAACAGGGCGCCGGCTCCAGCGTGCACCGTCAACGGTCGCGCGCACAGTCATCGAAGGCAAGGCGAGCAACCAGGCTCGCCACCGCCAAAGAAGAGCTTGCGAGGTCGCAAGTGAAACTAGCCGCCGCCAAGGTGGCAACTATAGAAGCGGAACCGTCCGACGACGAAGATGAAGACACCATAGCGTCGGACGGAGAAGCAGCACGAAGAGTCGACGACTGGCTGGAAACATACCAGCCGCGCCCGATAGCCGTCGCCGACACCCCACAGTGGACGCCGATGCACAACGCCGCGTCAATACTGCAGAGCTCGATGGCGCCGCCCCTCCCGGCGCCACCCCCACCACCGGAGCGATCGCTACCCCCACCATCGATGGCGGCGCCCCACCCGGCGCCACCCCCACCACAGCCATGGCAGCCGCTACCCCCACCAGGGGACACCGAAGCCGTATCCCCACCAATGGCGACTCTCCCCACTCCAGTCAACAATGGAACGGCGGGAGCTAGCGCTACAGTACCGCGGGAATACTTCAGCAACCTGACGTCTGCCATCACTCAAGCCATCAATGCTGGGTCATCACGCCGTTCGCATATCGAGCTACCGACATTCACCGGCGCACATCAACAGTGGCTGCCATTCATAGCAGCCTACAAAGAAGCATCGGAACAACATAGCAACATAGAAAAAATAGCAAACCTCAGAAAAGCGCTTAAAGGGAAAGCGCGAGAAGCCGTCGAAGATTTATTTATCTGCGGCGCCTCATCCGAAGACATCGTCGCTGCATTAGCGAACCGCTTTGGACGTCCCAACTCCATCGCTCTGTCAGAAATAGAGCGGCTCCGGGCCCTGCCACGCCTCACTGACGTGCCTCGAGACATCTGCGTGTTTGCCAACCGCATAGCAAACATAGTGGCCACGCTGCGCGTACTCAACCGCGCGCACTACATGTTCAACCCGGAGCTGACGAAGAACATTATAGAGAAATTCACGCTGACGATGCGCTACAGGTGGTTCGACTTCGCCGCCACCCAGAACGAAGAAGAAGCTGATCTTGTCAAGATATCAAGATTTCTAACAAGAGAAGCAGAGCTGTGCGCCCCCTTCGCACAGCCCGAGAACATAAGCACGAACATAGAACCGCCGCGGCGAAACCCCATCAAGACTCCGCACCGAACGTTCGCCGCCGCGGAAACAAACAGAAGAAGATGCGCTGTATGCAACAGCGAAGATCACAGTGCAGTGACCAACTGCAACAAGTTTATGGAAAGCGAAGGCCTCGCGAGATGGGAGCTCGCGAAGAACCACAACCTGTGCTACAGATGCCTGCGGTACAGATCGAAGACGCACACCTGCGCGAAGAGAGCCTGCAACGTCAATGAGTGCAGGCGAACTCATCATAGCCTCCTACACTTCAGGAGGGTCGAGAAGTACGATAAAGAAGAACGAGAGCCCGCCGTAGTCGCAAGCGTGCAGTCAACCCACCAGATACGCTCCTACTTGAAGCTCGTTCCAGTACGAGTTTCGGGGCCTGCCGGCGCAGTCAATGCCTGGGCCCTGCTCGACGACGGATCCACCGTAACCCTGGTGGACGAAGACATAGCTGAACAGGTCGGTGCCGAGGGCCCCACAGAAGCCCTTCAAATAGAAGCGGTCGCCGACATCACAATAGAAGCGCCCCAGTCACGCCGCGTCTCTCTTACGCTGCGTGGCACGGGTGAAACACAGCAAGTTTTTGCGCGAACGGTGAACAAGCTACACCTATCGCCGCAGACCATACACAAGCTCGACATAGAAGCCTGCAGCCACTTAGAAGACATCAAGAGTCACCTGACCTATAGCCAAGCAAAGCCAAGAATCCTCATAGGTCAAGACAACTGGCACCTCCTTCTAGCCTCAACGACGAGGAGGGGACGGAACGATCAGCCCGTCGCCTCTCTGACACCGCTCGGCTGGGTTCTACATGGCGCAAACACTAGAACAATTGGGCACCGAGTGAACACTCTACAACGAGAAGAAGACGAGTGCATGAACGAACAACTGCGCCGCTACTTCGCCCTCGAATCACTCACCATCGAACCCAAACAACCCGCCTCGCACCCAGACCAGCGTGCCTTAAAGATACTCGAAGCCACCACGATCCAGCTAGAAGAGGGCCCCTACCAAACCGGCCTGCTCTGGAACCAAGATGACATAGAGATGCCGAACAATTATGAAAACGCGCTGAAAAGGCTGACAACGACAGAAAGAAAAATCGATAAAGATCCACAGCTGAAAGACAAGTACAATCAGCAGATGGAAGCACTTATAGAAAAGGGGTACGCCGAGATAGCCCCGACGAACAAGCACGAGGGCCGCACCTGGTACCTGCCGCACTTCGCGGTGGTCAACCCCATGAAGCCAGGGAAGGTCCGCATCGTCCACGACGCAGCAGCCAAGACCAAAGGGGTCTCACTGAACAGTCACCTGCTTGCCGGCCCGGGACTCCTTAAACCACTGCACGGAGTCATGATGAGGTTCCGGCAACACAGAGTGGCGGTGACTGCTGACATAGCCGAGATGTTCATGAGAGTGAAGATGCAACCAGAGGACCGGGACGCGCTGCGCTACCTATGGCGCGGGAACAGGCGAGACGGGGCACCCGATGAGTACCGAATGACCTCACTGATATTCGGCTCAAGCTGCTCGCCTGCGTCAGCGATCTACGTAAAGAACCTCAACGCAAACAAGTACATGGACTCTCAACCCGAGGCCGTAAGGGCCATAATAGAAAATCACTACGTGGACGACTACCTGGCCTCCTATCAAACAGAAGAAGAGGCCACAAGAACGTCACAAGAAGTACTCAGAATCCATGAAAAAGGGAACTTCCACCTGCGTGGATGGGCGTCTAACTCGCCTCACGTTCGTCAGCGAATGAGCAACAGTGACGTCACGCCGCCGCAATCGAAACACATCGCGATTGACGACGGAACGGAGACAGAACGAGTCCTGGGTCTCATCTGGCGTACGGGCGACCTGGTGTACGGGCCGCGCCTGCTAGCTCGCACGGAGCGTGTCGTGCAGCGCGTGCAGAATGCCTGCGCTCGGTTTTGTTTTAAGGTGCCTCCGCGAACGCGCGTCACGCCCAGCCTTAACGCCGCTGGCATCTTAAAAATGTCTCTTCGTCGAGAGTATCACCTTGCCACTCTTCTTTTCGGTATTATAAAAACCAGACGGCCAAAATACTTATTCGAAAAACTGAAGTGGCGAAAATTTGACAACATCGCATGTCGCTCAGTGAGTTGGCCACTGCGTATGCCTATGCACAGGTCAGCTGCGTTCCGTGGAAGTTTTAAATACACCGCCACCAAGTGTTGGAATAACTTACCGCCACCTTTTCGTAAACTCATATCCGTCAATTCTTTTAAGATCAAACTAAAAAAATACCTTTACGAACATCAAAAAAATTTGCAATCTGGTGGTGGACGAGTTGTCCCAACTTATTTGTGTCAAGTAGTGCTCTAAATTCTATAACTTTATTTATTTATTTACATTTGTGCTCGGTTGGCCTTTTATATATATATATACAAATGTGAAAATTTATACGTATTTTTTGACTACACCATACACATTTCACACGCTACCTATAGTATGTATTTATGCATTTTATTCTCTTTTCTTTAATCTCGTGTTCGCTACGAACTAGGTAGGTAAACACCAGGGTTTGGCTGAAAACCAGCGCTGTGGCTCCGGCTGCAGCACATGCTGAGCTGAGTCCTATTTGACCTCACACTACAGCGCAACGTCTCTAAATTCGCTTCTAGTATATAAATGTTTGTATGTTCTATCCTTTTACTTTATAGTTGTATCGATTAAAATGTTCGATTATATTTGTTGTGTTGCAGTGTGTTTTTGTCAAATAAATGTTGTGAGTTTGAGTTTGAGTTTGTATCTGGATGCCCTACACAGACACCGTCGCATTCAACTTGGACATGGCCCGCATACCACAGCAAGTACTCGACAGTGACGCACCAACGAAGAGAGAAGCGCTGAGAATAGTCATGTCATTATATGACCCGCTCGGACTGGCCTCGCCTGTTACAACGAGAGCCAAGCAGATACTACAAGAAGTCTGGCGCCAGGGCACAGACTGGGACGAAGCGCTACCGCACGACGTAGCGCTACAGTGGAAGAAGTGGATGGAGCACCTGACCAACCTACGGGACATAAAGGTACCACGGTGCTACCCACACTACAGTGAAGCAGTGAACCTTCAACTGCACATACTGGTCGACGCGAGCGAAGCCGCCTACGCCGCCGCCCTCTACTGGCGCGCCGTGACACCCGACGGCGACATACACCTGTCGTTAATACTAGCAAAGTCACGTGTCGCGCCGCTACGATGCACTTCGATACCGCGGCTGGAGTTACAAGCTGCGGTGATGGGCGCAAGGATGGCAGCCGTCGTCGCAGAAGAGCACGAGCGACGGCCCGACTCACGAACCTTCTGGACCGACAGCCGGACGGTGCTGGCATGGATTCGGAACGGATCCCGTACCTACCGCCCGTTCGTGGCGCACAGAATCGCCGCAATAGAAGAGCACACCACCGTGAACGAATGGCGGTGGGTGCCGACAAAAATGAACACAGCCGACGACGCCACACGCGACGTGCCCACAAACTTCACGAGTGAGCATCGCTGGTTCACCGGCCCGGAATACCTGCTCAGTAACGAAGACAACTGGCCCATCGAAAACTCCGAGAAGCCCGAGAAGACAGGGGAAGAAAGAGTGAACGTCGTGGGGCAAGAGAGACACGCGAAGGCGGGCCTTCAAGATAGCCTGCCCGACCCGACGCGTTTCTCCAAATGGGAACGGTTACTGAGGGCAACCGCCCGAGTGCTACAGTTCATCGACCTCTGCCAAAGGGTCGGTCACCGCACTCACTACAGCAGAACGAAAAAGAACAAAGAAGAAGATCCGAGCTGGAAAAACACAAGAAAAATAGTACCGAAAAAGACGAGCGAGCCCGCTCTACCCAAGAAAACTTACAGAAAAATAGAAGCGGACTGCCTAAGAAGAGCTGAACAGCTGATCGTGCGAGCGGGACAACAAGCGTCCTTCCCGAACGAAATCAGGGCACTTAAAGAAGACAGAGGCGTAGAAAACTCCAGCCGCCTAAAGAAAATAAGAATACAGCTGGTGGACGGGATAATCCAAGTTAGCAGCCGCATACAGGCAGCAAAGGAGGTCGCAGCCGACACGAAAAGTCCCGCCATCCTCGACGGAGACAACCACGGAACGAGGTTGTACATAGACTACGTACACAGACAGCTGTCGCACGCCGGAGCTGAGATGACGATAAACGAGTGCCGACAACACTACTGGATCCTGAAAGTGCGCCCGGCGGCCCGACAGATAATCAGTCGGTGCCGGCCATGCCGCATCAGACGCGCCGTGCCTCCGCGGCCCCCGACCGGGAACCACCCGGCGTGCCGCCTCGCCCATCATCAGCGCCCGTTCACATACGCGGGCGTTGACTACTTCGGCCCGCTGACAGTTACAGTGGGACGCGGGACACAAAAAAGGTACGGGGCGCTCTTTAC